>JAVSCE010000922.1:0-590906 GCA_032199065.1 Smutsia gigantea
TAGTTTTTCTGTTTCTTGCTTGGTCAGTCTTGGAAGGTTGTATTTTCTAAGAAGTTGTCCATTTCTTCTAGGTTTTCCAGCTTGTTAGCATATAGATTCTCATAATATTCTCTTATAATTCTTTGTATTTCTGTAGGGTCTGTAGTGATTTTTCCTTTCTCATTTCTGATTCTGTTTATGTGTGTAGTTTCTCTTTTTCTCTTAATAAGTCCGGCTAGGGGTTTATCTATTTTGTTTATTTTTTTCAAAGAACCAGCTCTAGGTTTCATTGATTTTTTCTATTGTTTTATTCTTCTCAATTTTATTTATTTCTTCTCTAATCTTTAGTATGTCCCTCCTTCTGGTGACTTTGGGCCTCATTTGTTCTTCTTTTTCCAATTTCAGTAATTGTGTCTTTAGACTATTCATTTGGGAATGTTCTTCCTTCTTTAAATAGGCCTGGATTGCAATAAACATTCCTCTTAGAACTGCCTTTGCTGCGTCCCACAGAAATTGTGGCTTTGTGTTGTTGTTGTCATTAGTCTCCATATATTCTTTGATTTTTGTTTTGATTTGGTCATTAACCAATTGATTAATTAGGAGAGTGTTGTTAAGTCTCCATGTATTTGTGAGCCTTTTTGATTTCTTTCTAAAATTTATTTCTAGTTTTATACCTTGTTGATCTGAGAAGTTGGTTGGTAGGATTTCAATATTTTTGAAATTACTGAGGTTCTTTTTGTGGCCTAGTATGTGGTCTATTCTGGAAAATGTTGCATGTGCACTTGAGAAGAATGTGTATCCTGTTACTTTTGGGTGTAGAGTTCTGTAGATGTCTGTTAGGTCCATCTGTTCTAGTGTGTTGTTCAGTGCCTCTGTGTCTTTACTTATTTTCTGTCTGGTTGATCTGTCCTCTGGAGTGAGTGGTGTGTTGAAGTCACCTAAGATGAATGCATTGCTCTCTATTTCCTCCTTTAATTCTGTTAGTATTTGTCTCACATATGCTGGTGCTCCTGTGTTGGGTGCATATATATTTATAATGGTTATATCTTCTTGTTGGATTGACCCCTTTATCATTATGTAATGTCCTTTATCTCTTGCTACTTTCTTCGGTTTGAAGTCTATTTTGTCTGATACAAGTACTGCAACACCTGCTTTTTTCTCTTTGTTGTTTGCATGAAATATCTTTTTCCATCCCTTCACTTTTAGTCTGCGTATATCTTTGGATTTGAGGTGAGTTTCTTGTAGGCGGCATATAGATGGGTCTTGCTTTTTTATCCATTCTGTTACTCTGTGTCTTTTGATTGGTGCATTCAGTCCATTTACATTTAGGGTGATTATTGATAGGTATGTACTTATTGCCATTGCTGGCTTTAGATTCGTGGTTACCAAGGGTTCAAAGGGTTGCTTCTTTACTATCTAACAATCTAACTTAACTTTCTTGTTAAGTTATTGTAAACACAGTCCGATGTTTCTTTATTTCTCTCCCTTCTTATTCCTCCTCCTCCATTCTTTCTATAATAGGTGTTTTATTCTTTGCCTTTAGTTAGTATTTTGATGGTCTGCTTTCTTTGCTATGATTTTATTTTCTCTGGTGACATCTTTTTAGCCTTAGGAGTGCTTACATCTAGAGCAGTCCATTTAAGATATCCTGTAGTGGTGGTTTATGAGAGGCAAACTCTCTCAACTTTCGTTTATCTGGAAATTGTTTAATCCCTCCATCGTATTTAAATGATAATCGTGCTGGATACAATATTCTTGGTTCAAGGGTCTTCTGTTTCATAACGTTAAGTATATCATGCCATTCTCTTCTGGCCTGTAAGGTTTCTGTTGAGAAGTCTGATGATAGTCTGATGAGTTTTCCTTTGTAGGTGATCTTTTTTCTCTCTGTAGCTGCCTTTAATACCCTGTCTTTATCTTTGATCTTTGCCATCTTAATTATTATGTGTCTTGGTGTTGTCTCCCTTGGGTCCCTTGTGTTGGGAGATCTATGAGCTTCGGTGGACTGCGAGACTACTTCCTTCCCCAGCGAGGAAAGTTTTCAGCAATTATTTCTTCAAAGACACTTTCTATCCCTTTTTCTCTCTCTTCTTCCTCTGGTACTCCTATAATGCGAATATTGTTCCGTTTGGATTGGTCACACAGTTCTCTTAATATTCTTTCATTCCTAGAGATTCTTTTATCTCTCTCTGCCTCAGCTGCTCTGTACTCCTGTTCTCTGTTTTCTATTCCATTAACAGTCTCTTGCATCTCATCCATTCTGCTGTTAAGCCTGTCGATCGCTTGTCTGATTTCTGCCTTGTCTTTCCTCATTTCCGTCACTTCCTCCCTCAGCTCTTGCACATTTCTCTGTAGGTCCATCAGCATGGTTATGACTTTTATTCTGAATTCTTTTTCAGGGAGGCTGTGCATTTCCATCCCTTCAGACTCCCTCTCTGGGGTTGTCTGGGTGATTTTGGTCAGAACCATATTCCTCTGTCTTTTCATGGCTATATAATTGGTCACTGATAGTTGCCACATATGTCAGCTGGGCTCTTTAAGACTTTAAAAAGAGAAGAAAAAAAAGAGAAAAAAAAAGAAAAAGAAGAAAGACAGAAAGAAAGAAAAAAAGAAAAAAAGAAAGAAAAGAAAAAACAAAAACAAAACAAAAAACAAAACAATACAAAAAAAACAAAAAAAATGCCCACCGGACGTAGATTCTGTGGGAATGCTCTAGGTGGCGCTATTGCCCCACTATTTCACAGCTGTGACTGTGCCGCTCCGCAGGGCCCTTTATCGCTCTGGCAGGGGTGGGAACGAATAGGAGGCTGTTGATCTCAGTGAGAAGTGTAAGTATGGCTACGCTTCCTCAGTCGCCAGCTAAGGTGTCTGAAACTCCCCAGGACTCCCAGCCTGCTGGGCTGAGTGTGTTGGGGCGATCTGGCTCCTCTGCTGGGCTCCTGTCTCTTTAAGACCGCTGAAGAAAGCACGCGCTTTTTTTTTTCCTTCCCGGGAGCCGGCTGCAAGCACCCTGGCGCGTTCCCTGCTCAGATCCTGCCCCTCTGTCTCTCCAATCTCTGCTGCACTGCGCAATGTGGGTCAGCGCTCCCCGTGCAGATCACCGGGGCTGGCTACTTCGCGGGGTGCACTTCCACTCCCTCCCGGCTCTGAATCCTCTCCTCCCGCCGGTGCGCTGGGGTGGGGGAGTTCTCGGGTCCCGCCGGGTCGCGGCTCCGTATCTTACCCGCCTCTTGGGGTGCCGAGTCCTCTCGGGTGTAGCTGCACGCTGTGCGCTTTCCTGTGTATTCTCGTCTCTCATTTAGGAATAGATGTATTTTCTGTTTTTCGTAGATAAATATAGTGTTGGGAGGAGATTTCTGCCGCTCTGCTCGCACCGCCATCTTCCCGGAAGTCTCTGGAGGTGCTATTTAAGGTGACGGCTTTGGCTATGCTGGGGAACTACTCTTGTTTTTCTGGGTCTCTCCCATGTGTACAGGAGGTATGCATGTGATTAAACTTTTGTGTGATTTTCTTTGTTAATCTGTCTCATGCCAATTTAACTCTTAGACCAGCCATAAGAATATTGAAGGACAGGAAAAATTTTCCTCCCCAACCATATGCATATATTGTACGTATTTGTGTGTTGACAAAAAGATCATTAAAATCACCTTGAAATAAAGATGGGAGTTTTATTTGAGCCAAACTGAGGATTTAACCCTGCGAAACATAGCCTCTATAGGTAGGTAAAAGAAACATTCCAAAGGGCCTAAGTCACACAAAAGTTTTATGTCCTTGAAGAGACAGGAAAGAGAACCTCCAATGGGTGCATGTTGTTTCTATAAAAGATGCAATGCAAAGAATTGGGTGTAGGGGATGATATACTTCCGGGTGCTGAAGGAAATTAAGGGGAAGGGCAAACATTCTTGCTTATCTATTTTATGTCCTGGAATGATGGATTACCTCACTGATGCAGACCAGAAAATTCCTGACTGACTACATTTCTGAGGTAGGTTGAGACTGCAGTTAGGTTAAGTATTAAGTCCCCAGTTTGGCAACTTGGCCTAGTTGTAGTGAGCCTATGTTGGGCCTGTATTTTTTTCTTTTCAACGTGTGTGTGTGTGTGTGTGTGTGTGTGTGTGTGTGTGTGTGTACTGTAGGCTGCTGCTGATGTTGGAAAAATCTGAATATACTGAGCACTGTGGAAGTGTTTCCTAGAATATGTTAATACACCAATATATTCACCATAGCTAAAAATTTAGTCTTCCCTCAAAAAAACCCACAGAAACATATAAAAAATCCTTAAACATTTATGAGTTATTTTAAATGAAATAGTTTGGTAATCCATATGAAAATAAAAGGTAAAAATTTAATTATATTAGCATTAAAACCAGATATTCTGTAGCTTCATATACATAGATGGATTTAGATTATTTTCTTGAATTACTCAGTGAATAATTTCTGACTTGAATAGACTGCCTCCACTTTATCACTTACTTTCCAGTCCTTTATTTTACTGTGTATTTTGCACACATGGGCACACCCATAAAACTATAACTAAAGCAGGAGTGCAGCTTACCTGAGTTTCACTACTTGAGCACCAGAATCATGACTGAAACACACCACCCAGTTCAAGTATGATTAACTTGGGACTCTGTGAAGACAGTAAAATAATGTTTTTGACAATGAATGAAGCCACATTATGAGACTGTTGGAGTGGGAAAATGTCCTCCTACCCTTCAAAGTTTCTTCTCGCTGGTCTAAGAATTCAATAAGTGTGAAACAGATTTACAGGAGAAAATCAAATTTAATGTAGTACGTATACCCCACATACATGAGACGTTCAAAGACAGAAAGGTAAAATGAGGTATATAAACCATCCTGAGCTAAGGAATGGGATAGGGGCCTGGGGCTTCAACGGGAAGGCGGGCAACTCACAGGGCAATAAAAAGAGTGAGTATTTGGTAATTACATACTTGTCCTGCCATACAGACAGGTCATTCAGGGAAATTTTACCTCTGGTAAAAAGCCTTATTTTGTGAAAGACACCCAACTTAGATTTTTCTAGGGAGGGTTTGCTTCTTCCAGTATGTTCCACAAAAAGGTAGCCTTCCTCACTTCTCACAATGCTGCATTTGCTCCTACTAGGTACTTATTTATTGATTCTCCCCAAAATATATGTACTTGGAATACGTTTATATTTGCCAAATGGGGTTTGAGATGGATGGATTTCCTTCATTCCCACAAGGCAGACACGCGGTCTCCATCACCAGCTCAATGCAAGCCCTGTCGTGAGCCAGTCCCACGGCTAATTCTGCTTAACCATTCCTTTCCCAGCATTATATAAGCTGAATTAAGAAAATCAGGCTTAATGACATCACTCACAGAGATTTACATAGGGAATATGCAACATTTTTCAGTCCTTTGTTTCTTTACGTGAATATGTGTGGTTCTTGCATAAATATCCGTAAAGAACAGGGTAGGAAAAAGTGGAGTAATTCCAAATGTAAAAACTACTTTTAAGTCAATTTTGTAAGCCTTATTATTAGGTTTACAAAACCTCATAGGTAAACACATTAGTTCATTTACAGGGGAACATACTAAGTAATGGTATTTCCTATGAAAAAACAACCTCTTCTGTTCTCCCTCTAGATATTATCTTAAGTTTTATCAGTGGTACCCATTTGCAGAGAAATATGTGTGTGTGTGGTTTCCCCGCTGTGGCACCTAAGTCCCTGTAAATCCTTCCGTGTACTGTTGGGGAGGAACCATTTCCTTCCAACCTTTCACCTTCTTCTAGCTGGTCAAGAATCAAACTGACATGAGCCATTAGCCGGAGGCAAAACAAAGTTTAATTATACGCACACAGACACCCAATAATAAAATTGAGACCTAAAGAAATGACCAAGGCAAGGAGTTTTCATACTTTTTTAGACAAATCTGTGAGGAATTGACAGAATAAATAAAATTTATGTTGAGGAGCTTCAATTAGTAAGGGATCCTAAACAGAATTTGGGCTGCGGTAGTAAATTAGTAAAAGTAACAAGGTTTATTTACATAGCTTTCTAGGTTCTGAATTCCCTCTCTGGTGATAAGGTAACTCTGCCTTCTGGTGCAGGAAGGGTACATTGCACTTGGGAGACTGACTTCCTGCTTCCCGGTGACAAAGGGGGGTCAGGGTTTTCTCCTTGTACTAGCCATTTGTTAAGTAATTTTAATTGAAAATAATCAATATATGAAAGTGGCACATTGGGGGCAGCCTGCCTTTGGCCCCTACATTACATATATAATTCTTACCTGTACCTCATACACTAACTTTCTCTTTTATTTTTCCTTACTTTTTTATTCTGATTGCTTTTGTCCTTTATATTCTGAGAAACAAACATATTGTTCATTATTCACCTCAAGGGTTGTAACTGGGTGCAGAGTAACTAAAAAATAAAAACCAGAAAACACTTGTTCCAATCCATAAAGTGTTCACTGAGAAAATAGTGTTTTCAAAATGAATCCCCAAAAGTTATTTATACGCTGAGGCACAAATAACCTCCAACAAATACTGTGTGTTTTATGCTTCTGTTTATTCTGTCGAACAATTGAGAGGTATATTCAATTTAGTGTGATATATACCAAGTTCTTTACACTCAAAATGATAGCCAGAGAGACAGTAGCATCTACAGCCCTGAATTTCAGCATCTAGCATAAAAAATGAAAAAAAAGGCATGTTTCTCTAAACCAATATATTTTTTTCTGTGACTTAGATCCATAAGAAAAGTTGCTTTTGTTTTGAGAGAGCTTGAAAGAAAGGGAAGATCTAAATTCTCCCATTTTCTAATTAGTAACTGGGAAGCTTTTTCTACAGGAAAACACTTTGACTTCCTCCTGTATTAAATGCTTTGGGCCTATACGGCCAATGGGAACAACAGAAGCAGAACTGTCCTCCATCACATACTGGCTTCAAATTTCAAATAAGCTAAGGTCCTGATCCTATTCCACTTGCTAGAACTTCTTCTAATGATGCCTTAAAATTGTGTATAATAATTCCAGAAGATAATTACTGTTAAATGTTTGGCCTTTAAAGGCCTTTACGTTCAATTTCCTTCTTTGAAAAAAATGTAGATTTAATGAAGGGGAGGAAAGAAGGAAGAAAGGATGAAAGGGAGAGTGGCAGGGTGAGGTAATAAGGAAGGGGAGAGGAGGAGGAGGAGGGAGAAAGAAACCGGCTTGTTAAGTCCCAGCTGCAGGTCTGCACAAGGGTCCCCAGACTCCTGGAAAGCACCCGATGAGCTGCTGTGATCCTGGGGACAGGTGATAGAGTGTGCCCTGTTTCAAAATGAAGTTTCATTTCCTCCACTATTCCCCAGATTAGGGGCAGCTTGGGTCCGACCACTTCTAGTGGCTTCTATGACGTCTTGTAACTCCCCTCAAGTAATCTGAAGTACTTGCAGAATGAAGGACTGGCTCACTGGGGACAGTGCTCATAGCATGCATGGATTGTTGTTCATGAAGTTCTCTAATACAGCGAAATGAAATTTTACCTATGATTTTTCTTAAAACAATTTTATCTCTTGGTTTTTAGTTAGAAGGTTTTTTATAAGAACTGAAGATCATTAGAGCTATGATTGTAAATAGCAGATAGAGTCTGTGTCATGAATGTGTGCTGTAGAACAGTGGGAAAAAGGTAAATACCAGAGTTGGAGTGGAAATGACACTGAACTATTGGGGTTTTCATTTGCCATTCATATCTTTCTTATGAAAATAGACCAAAAGAAATAGATTTTTGACTTCTACGTACCATACTATACAGGAAACCTTTATATGGTACCTCCTATGTGCAGGGTACTGTTCTAAATGTTTTTTGATATATAAACATATTTAGTCTCTTAAAGCCCTATGAGACATGCCATTTGACACAGTTGAAAATGAAGCATGGAGAATTAAAACACTTGTCTGATATCACTGAGTTAGTGAGAGTAGAATGGGATTTGAACGAGGCAGTTTACTCCAGCATGAATATTATATTGCCTTCTAACAATATATTGAGTCTCCATGTTAAAAATATTTAAATACAAAATTGACATAGTCAGTTTGATGCTGTCCTTTAGAATAATTTTAATTTGCTCTAGTGAACTAGGTAAAGCAATCCCTACCAGCAGAAAAACACTTTTCCTGAAATTCTTATAAATAAGGTTAAATAAGCCAGTCTGCTGAGTACCTTAGAATAAGGCCACAAATACATTTGAAATATGTGTATTTTTGAACATGTTCAGTGTTTTCAATGTACATATGAAACTTCAAGAAACACCAACTTGTGTCTATACTGTATTTTAGCTTTTAAGAAGCATCCATCTAACAAAACAGCAGCAGACTCACAGAACCCAAGAATGGACTAACAGTTGCCAAAGGGAAATGGATTGTGGTGATGGGGGCAGGGTGGGAAGGGAGGGAGAAGGGGAATAGGGGGCATTACGATTAGCACACGTAATGTAGTGGGGGGGGGGCACAGGGAAGGCAGTATAGCACAGAGAAGAGAAGTAGTGATTCTATAGCATCTTACTACGTGACTGTAGTGGGGTATGTGGTGGGGACTTGATAATGGGGGAATATAGTAATCACAGTGTTGCTCATGTAATTGTATATTAATGATACCAAAATTAAAAAAAAAAAGAAGCAACCATCTAAATACATGGCATTAGGGACCCAGAGGTCTTGGGCATTGTAATTGAGGCCACATTCCCTGAGCAAACAGGAGCCGAACATTCATGTTACCCTGAGTATAAGGTGATGTAAAGGCATGGGTCAGTGAACAGCTGGGCTACAAAGGTACGCTGGTAGAGCCCAGATGGAAAATAGAGCGTCAGTTATTTTGTACTGGTTACTTGGTAGAAAAGAGTTTACCTGGTGCCACATCTGATTTATTGAACAGATTGGACTTTTAATGAGAGTCTGGATATAACTGACCTCTTTCAAAGGAAGTCATAACCTTTTTTGATATACTTTATATGTGGGCTCATGAATAAATGATCACTATGCAGTTTTCAAATTTTTTCTGCAGCTCATTCTTATGTTTAGCTTTATTCAAGTGTCTTCATAAGAATAGACCACCATAGAATTCAAAGTGTAATTCATTTCATTCTTTCACTGCTCTTTCCCTATTGCATTTTTTGTTAAAAAATAAAAAGGCTTTGTGTTATATTGCATATCCGTTCTCATGACAACAGTTCCAACAAGAAGAATATGCTCTGAATGAACTCATTTCCATGGTATTCTCAAAATGAAAATTTCCCAGGGCCCAGATGTTGTCCTCAAAAAAAGCTAACAAAAAATTGCCGACCTCTGTAAGGAAGGTGGCACACACATGTTAGGGAACATACATATGCAATTCAGCTGTACTGAACTTTAGGGAATTTAAATGTTTCTAGTATACTTAAATTCTGTTTCATTTAGTTGAAAGATATGGGTCATGACTAGAAAACTGTTATAGTATTTTCTGAAATTAAATTTAGACCACGCCACTGTATCAACATAAGTTAATTCTTGTTGAGCAAAGTAGGCATTGAAAAACCCATCTTATAGAGCTCCGCTCAGATGACATTAAACAAGTTATTTTTATAGGTTTAATTACACACATCATAACTAGGGTGTGCCAATTGTCAGTCAAGTAAAATGTCCTTACTTTCTGTCTCCATAATCATATTTTCTTAATACTTTAAGGGGGAAAAAGTCTCTTTTGACAAGGGGCCTTTGGATATGGATCAGTTATGACAAATATATGACTTTTATCCAATTTTTAAAAATATTTTATCATCTCTTACAATGGCTTACAGATCTTAAACTATAACTAAGATTTTCCCATAGCTGCCGTCCCTAGTTCCATCCTGTGAAAGTAATGAAAAGGGTAATTGCGTGACTCCTCTTACATCTGTACTCAGAAAAGCTCTCTTCGTCATCTATATATACAAATGAGTGTGAAAAATATATTTATAATTATAAAGTGGCATATATAAAGGCAGAAGCATTTGTGTTTAAGAATTATCAGGTGGTGACAGTGGGAAAACTTATAGGCAAATTAAGAATTAGGACCTATCTCTCAAGGCGTTCCTGGGTGCTGTCATTAATATTTAAACTCTACATGAATATGCCAGGCACTGAATAATAATCAGTTATGATATTAGAATGTTTGTATCCTGGATTCCCTGAAACTTCATATTTTAATTTGTTACAGGTCGAGGACAGAGCATAAATTCTGCCTGTTGTTAACTTTTAGTTTGGGATTTTTTTGTTTGTTTCTATTAGATTTCTCATAGCCTTTTGATAAAAAATATATAAACACAATAAAATAATTGTGTGAAAAATGTCCTGCCCTTTTCTATAATATAAGAAAGAAGATGTGGAGACTCCTAACCAACTGCATTTGTGGTTAAGGAACCAATGAATAACACTGAACACATAATACTTATTTCAGTAAAAACTTCCCCAGTTGCTCAATAATTCAATCTTTTATTTTTTATCCTCCCATTTTCTGTTAATTCACTTTTTTGGAAATTTCTAGAAAGAAAATTATATTTAAACAAGATATTTGTGACCTGGATGCTCAGAGAAGTTTAAGCAAATATCTGTTTTGTGTTTACTATTTCATTATCCAACCATTTTCATCTAAAAGATACCTTTCTTTTAAAATGCCTTTGTAGTGGGAGATGCCAAATATCACAATCAACAAGAATTTTCTATGGTTCTCATCACATTTAGAAAGTGATGTTGTGATTTATATCAGATGACTTAAGAATTGATCCTCAAACAAGTGAAGTAGGAAGTTAGTCAATACTAACAGTAGTTGCAAATGATACAGAGATGGCTCCAGAGTGGATATAGTTTTCAACTCTGGAGTGCAAGAAATATTTCATCATTCATTTTTCTCAAAATCAAATGTGATCTGATTCCAGACCTCCATTCCCCTGAGTCCCCTGGAAATTTAATCTACCATTATTCTTTCTCCTGCCCATCCCTCCTGTTCACCCCAGTCTCTAAGGCCCCCAGAGACCTACTGAGGATGTTTGGGGACTTCCACTAAGGTTGGCTTTGTTTGGCTCTCATGGATGGCAGCAGTGTCTCTGTTACTTCCTGTGTGCTCCTGGCCGTGGAAATCCTTCCCAGCACTCGATCTGGACACACTGCTGTGCTATGCAGCCATTCCCCTAACTTCCTTCCCTCTCCCAGTGGTGGTGTGAGAGTACCTCTCAGGCCTACTCAGCTCCCTGCCCCCTTTGAGAATCCGTCTCTTGCTCTCTAGTCCCAGCTCATAGCTGGGCACTTTCTCTTTTCCTTACCCTCACTCCCAGCCTCATTCCTACCATGTCTACTATTCTTCCTCAATGAGCTTAGACTTTAATAAAAGAAAAGTCATTTAAAACTGAAAATAACCCTATAGGGAGATCTTTTATGGGTGAGAAAACCAAGGCAAGACAGGTTGAGTATCATGCCCAAGGTCACACAGCTAGTTAGTGACATAACCTAGATTCTCACATAGTCTAGCACCAGGGAGATCTGATGACCTTGTTGAATGGGGGAATCGAAAATACTCGAAGAACAAGAAACAAAATCAACATCTCAGAAAATTATTCTGTTATATCAGAGTTTCTTAAGCTCGACACTACTGACATTTTAGGTTGGATAACGCTTCTTTCTGGAAGGCTGCTTTGTGGCAATGTAGGATGTTTATCGGCATCTCTGGACTATACCCACTAGATGCCACTAGCACCTCTCTCAATTATAACAACCAGAAATATCTCTAGTCATTGTCAAACGTCCCTCGGGAGGCAAAATCACTCCTAACTGAGAACCACTGCTCTAGATATATGCATATACAATTATTTATAAAATCAATATCCACTTTTATTTGTTGAATACGGGTCAATATAGTATAATCTCCTTCTAATCTCTTACTGCAAGCCTATAATGATAAGGTGTTATGTTTAAACAGTCAGGGTGCCCTGTGATGCTAGTTTGTTATACAACTGAATTATCTTCTCTCAGACCTGCGTCTGTGTTCTACACCACAACTGCTAAAATAATCTAAGGTTGGTTTTACCATCCATCAGCTCCCTAGTAAGTACTAGTCCTCCTTGCAACATTGCAGGCTAGTTTACAGAAAATCATGTACCTCATACACATTATTTTTTCTTGACTAAAGAGTTGATTTCCCCCCAGTTGCTAAATATACTATGAAATTATTTAATAAATGCAAAATGACATAATATTCAGCTAGAGAACATGGGAATAGTCATATTTTTAAAAAGAAAATTACCACAGACTACCATGATCCCATTAAGACATAAGAGCTCCAAAAAAGCTTTTTTTCTTAATCAGGCTATCTGAACCAAACACATCTGAAGAAGTTCAATATTGTGTCAAAAAAAAAAACAAAAGAACTAAGGACATTTTTTTTATAACAATGATCAAACTTGATCATGTTATGATGTTTTTTTTTACATATTTTGCATTTCACATTTTTACAGTTTTTACATTATTTTGCTACCATTACTATTACTTAACTGAGGCATGCCTGTCTAGCCAGACACCTCCAGGGATATGGTTGTTAAGGTGTAAATTGCGTTTAACAAAGGGTGGTGTGCATAGCCTGATGGGCCTAGGTGGAAGTCATGCTTTTGCCAACATTACTAGTTTAATTGGGCCTTATCTTTCCTGTCCCAACAAGCACTAAAAATGTGAGAAAATGTGTTTGCGTTCCCTGTCCTTCCCAAGAGAAAGTAAATCACCTTCTGAAGAGTATCTAAGTAAGTAAATGTTTTTGTTCCTCAACCAACTTATTTTAATTACCATCACTGGTCAGAGCTGTTTGTTCAGTGGATTCAGCAGTTTCCCAGAGGCTTTAATCGTATCCTGTATTGTAAAGCTAGGAAAGGCACTTTTCTCAAGGGACTTCTGGTGTAAAGGACTGTGCTTCCTGGGAAACATGCACCATGAATGGTTCATTTGCACCTGTCCTGTTTGGTAGGGTAGAAATGACCAGTGTGCTAAGGCATTGTAAACAGAATGTCTAAGTAGCTGAAGGCGAATTGCACCAGGACATAGATGTGCTTAGAGTCGTCCACTAGGGGGGCATCACAGCGTGACTGGGGCCGCTGTGCACATCCAACATGAGAATCTTCCTATCAGAAAAACATAAGATGGAAGTAATTTTGATCCAGTCATGTTAGCCGACTTAAACATAAATCTCTCCCAATTTTCTGGTCTCTCAAAACTTGTATTACTTCGTCAAGGATCTTCATGCCGCTATTATACATAAATCTGTTCAATAATTATCTTCATCAGAGAATATCTAAATAAATCTGTGATGTTCTTTCTAAATAGCAAAACAATAGACTCTATGACTAATCTTTGTTAACCTTCTGTAAGAAAACTACATGGTGTGTATAAATGTGCTTTCTTACTAATTAGCCTTTTTTTAAATTGCAAAAGCCTTAAATACATTTCTGCTTAGGTAAACAAGCCAGAGATTTTTAAATCCAGGTGTCCTAAAATTGATGTTTCTTTCTTTAGTACACTGAATGTATATATAAAGATCAGTCTCTAATGTATATTATTTTAACATATCACATTAGGTATATATCATAATGCATGAAATAATTTTTAATATTCATTGTGTCTAATATGCGCCTGACATTACACAGGGTTCTAGGAATAAAAAGGTTTGCTTCTTATCCCCTTAGATTAAGTCAACCAAGCATGTGTGTATTGCTAGCAATCAAAAAATATACTAATAGTTATTTATTGTTTTCTAATATCACTGAACTAAAAAGTGGCAGGCAAGGAAGAAAGAGCTGTCTCACCTGCGTGCATCATGGTAGTAGGATAGGGAATTTTAGCTCCAGGTCACAGAGGATATTAGGTCTCCTCCTTTTCAAAGGAAGATAAACTTGGCCAAGAAACCTCTTCTTCACACTGCCATTCCTGTCCCCTTGAGGCAGACAACGGTGACATGGCTGAGTGTCCCCTAAGCTATCAGATCGGCAAGGTACAGGCAAATGTGTGAGACGTGAAGTCAATGAACTTAGGTTCTAACATCAGCTCCATCCATAACTGGCAAGCTTCTTGTGTCCTTAAATCTCATCTCTGAAATGAGGACAAGATGCCTAAACAGTGAATTTGGGGAGATAGAATTCAAATATCATATGCAAAATAACTAACCTTTTCAAGCTTACAGCATGGAAATGAGAAAGACTTACCCTAAGCACCTGATTGTGTGCATGGGTGTATGTGTGAAATGGCAAATTGTGATAATAGCTGCCATGGTGAAGAGCAAGATGCTATAAGAGGGAAGAACGGAGTAGAGGTCAACATTTAGTTTGGGGAAATCCAAGGTCTTTTTGAGGAAATAAGCTCTAGATGACAGGTAAGAATCATCCTGGGAAAGATCTGAAGGAATGTTAGAAGACGTGCAGGCAGGAAAGAATTTGGTGCCCCCAAGGATCTGAAATGCTGGTGGCATAGCGGGAGTCAGGGTGGGATGGGGGATGAACTGGGCCTCATTTGGAGGGTGATTACATCACCTATATTTGAGATGGGAAACGCAGCAAAGAGCAGAGGGGTGAGGAGGGGCCTCTGTTGATCATTGTGGAGGAAGAGTAAGGTAAACAGGGACTGTCTGGCACACAGAGCCGCAGCACCCTACCTTTTAGAGAGCATGGATTTGGTTCTGAGTGCAGTGGGAAGCCTGAAAGACATTCAGTTAGAGGGTGACATTATGTGACCTGTGTTTTAATATAAACTACCCACTGCAGTAGCCAATTAGATTTGGAGATTGTGAATTTCTCTTAGTATAAACGAAATAGGAAAAGCCAATTTGATGACCTATTTTAGCCAAGGCTGAATTTCTTTTGAAGTCATATCTCATTAGTGAAATAAAAGGGAAGAACAAGAAGTATCTTGGGTACTTTACAGAGGGATGTGGGAAGTCCCCCACTGTTGCCTAGTGTTTGCATGTGCTTCCAAAGTCAGAGGCCCAGGAGCACAGAGAGCTGTAAAGGCAACATTGTCTTTACAGGTCCCCCCACCGTCCCAGCCCAGCTGGTCATTTCCCTTGTTCCTTTGTACCTCAATATGTGATTCTACCAACTCCCATGTAATTCAATGAAAGTAAATCAAAATAGTAATAATAATAGGCAATATTTACTAGAAAGCATGCCATGGGCTTCATTCACATTTTTTTATCTTATTTAATTCTCAAATTGTGAGGTAGGTGTTATTTAACCCTATTTTATAGATGAGGAAATGGAGCTTTAGAGGGGATAGGTGACTTGTCCAGCTTTACATAATTAACAAGTGAAGAGTTAAAACCTAGTCCGGATGGTACGATGGCAGAGCGGCTCTTCAGCGCTCCATTCGAGGGATGGCAGGTCGGTGACTCTTCAGAACTCTGTTAGTGATTAAGTGGGGTGGAAAGAGAGTGAGATTAACTCTAGTTGTGCTGGGCTTGATGTAGAAACTCTAGTTTCTAAGGCCAATTCCATGTGCAAGCAGTGTCAGCAAAGATATCTCCTGTCTTAAGGTGTGATTGTCATTATCGTTTTTAATCAATAGCCTTGATACTTTCTAAATAGAAACAGCACGGTGATGCCCTGATTGCCTCTTTTGCTTTTCTCTTTAACCAGATAAATTAATGCTACATTTTTGAGGCTGTGGTAACTCTAGAACAGCTCCCATGCTTGACATGAGCTTAAAACATTCCACGTATTAAGGTAAAGATTGAATAAAGCCGTAATGTGGAATTAATGTCCCTAACCGTAGTGGGCAATTTGTGATTCCCCAGGCACTCTAGCATTGTTGGAAAAAGGGAAAAAAAGTCATCATAATTTAGATAGGAAATTGTTGTAGAAAAACGGAACCTATAAAGAAGTTTAAAAGTCTCTTGTTTAGATGAAATCCCATCAGTGTTGTAGAATTTATTTTGATGACAAGTATGTCATCAAGTACGTAACATTTCACCTGAACCTTATTTCTTCCTTATCTTTTCCCTTTTTTGATTAAAGTGGTAACAGATAAGAAGTTGTTCTTAAAACGAACAGTATTTTCAAAACTCATTTATTTCGTATAGTAATACGAAGCCCATCAAGTGGTAAAGTATAAACATTGGTACGAATTTTCTGGTTGTTGGCAGTACCGGGGCTGTATAAAGCAGGAAAATTACCATCCTTCTTCATGATGGTGTTCATGACCTTCGGTTCATACATGGTGAACATTCTGAGGTCTTGTTCTTCAGCTTCCCAGCGGAATATGCGTGGTTAGACTTTCCATTTGTGGAAACATTTAACCTCATAGAAAACATTCAGGAAATTTTTCTTGAAAATATGTTATTTTTATCATTATTCAGAATATCAAATGGGTTTGTTTCTGATTTCGTTTTTAATGAAATAATATTGCGGTATAAAGATATTCTGTTTTATCAGCAAATAGGATGCTTCTCACACAGAAACATTATTAGGATCATATCACATTTAAGCACATTAGCATCACTTAGGCACCTTCTGAAAAAATGGGTTGAAATATAGGAAATGTTATTTGGCTGCTCACCATATATTCCCACTTCTTCTGGGAAGAATTAGCAAAACCACTTATCCCTCCATATAAAGCTGTGTTTTAAGTTTGACCTCATTCTTAACCACTGCAAGAGAATATGTTGACTGACCTAAATCACGGCCACCAGTAGGTTCTTGGTAGGCACATGACCTAAGACTGTCTAATAAGACCATACCTCAGGCTTTTTCCAGAACAGCAAATCCCTTTTTTTTGTGGCCTAAATAAGACAGTATGCAGCCCTAGTTGCTGCCTGCAGCCATCCTGTGACCTCGGGCAGCCTGAATTAGGATATAACTATCCTGTAAGGAAGCAGCATAGAGAAAAAGAGAAAGTAAAAGCACATCCTTGGTGACATTATGGAGCTTCTGATTCAAGCCACACTTGAACTTAGCACGAACACTGAATTCTTCAAATAAGCAGCTCAACATGTTTGCCTGATTGTCTAGTCAGTTTGAGTTTTCTGTGACAAGAAACCAAGATAACTGTAATTGATGCAAGGAACTATTTTTAATGAAAATGTCATTTCAGTTCAGACTAGTGAAAAGCAGAAGAAACAAAGCAACTAAGCATGTGTGAGCCATCAGGTTCAAAAGCCTTTCTATGATAACTTTGATGGGAAGCATGAAAGAATCATTTTCCTGCTAGGTGGCATATGGGGCGTGTGTCGGGGTACCGGTCATTTTCCATTGACATGAAATAATGAGTTAAAGTTCCAATGATTTGGAACCCTCTCCTGGGCAGAAATATTAATCATTTGGAGACAGGAATCTCCTGATTGCAAATAGGCTCTATGATATTTAGGGAGTAGAGTAAGCTACTTAACAGTCCATAAAGTCCATTCCTTCAAAGAGGGAAGAAGTTTCCTTTTCTCTTAACATTCCGTGCATAGGTAGACAGACCAGAGAGGGGAGGTGGTCACCTGAGATCACCACTCTTTGGCCGGTAGTATTACTCTGCTTGACTTCTATCTCTGGATCAAAGTCCGATGCTCTACTGGTAACCCTTTCCCAGCCAGCAGAAATGGGAAAAGAAGAGAACTGAAGAGTAAACTGTTTCCTTTGTAAGATGTGATTTGGTAATTGTTCACATTGCTTTTGCTCAAATCCCATGGACCAAAACAGAACCACATGTCCCACCAGGTTGCAGTAAAGGCTGGGAAAAGGTAGTCTCTGAAACCTTTATGACCAGAGCACTGGGGACAATTTCAGTGTGCATCACAAGCATGTATCTCCATGTTTCCATAAAATTAAAACAGAAAATATTCTTCTTATACATACACATATAATACACATAATAGATATACATATGTTACACATAATACATATATATAAGATACACATAATATACATATGCAAGCATACCATATGCATTTCCCTCATTACTCCCCAGAGAAATACTCTTTCTAATTCTTACATGACCTTGCAAATTAATGGAAATTCAAGTTCTAGAAAAAACTGAACTAAAAGAATGTTATAGTTAGTAACCACGACAGAATGCCTAATTCCAGTTCCTTTACAATTCTAAGAAAATCAAGCAAGACAGCAATTTTTCATTTCAGTAGGTTGTAAATATTTATGCAAAACTATGAAATATATTAACATACTACCTAAGTTCAGAAATTTATATTATTTGTTGTATTTCCTGTCAGGAAAATGTGAAAAGGAAAGAAAAACTTGCATGTTTGAGACAGTCAGTTATTTTGCTTCTGGGAAGTGATTTATTCAAAGCCTCTCTGGGCAGCAGTGGACATAATTTCTATCCTTATGACTTTTCCTAATGTTTTTCAGTATCAAATAATTGAATGATTATTACTTTAGTCCTTTTTAGGCAGACATTAATCATGTCACCTGAGTCAGCCTGGGCAGCGGAGTGTAGGAGGTCTGGGTGCTCTTTCACGTCCGTATACTAAGGCAGAGATTTGCATTTCTTGGTCTCTCATGTTCCCAGTGTACTATTAGTTTGTTAAGTCCTACAGAATTTCTGGTACCTACACCAGGAAGGGCTCAACAATCACAGTTTGGGAGAAAAACATGGAATGTCCCAATAGCATCTCAACATTGTTTTAGTTTTTAATTTGTTTTAAGGCACTACTCCCAGTGTACTAACCCACACCAGGCATGTCCTATGGGCTGCACTTTTGACCCTTACAAAGCCCTTGGGGAGTGTGTTATCAGCCTTTTACAGATAGGACGCTGAGGCTTGGAAAAGTGATGTAGTGACTAAAGACAAGACTAATCTTTCCCCTCCTTTTTCTGATTCCAAACCCTTGAAAATTACAGCTAAGTAAAAGTGATGTATTGTTTAGTGTTCTCCAGAGGAACAGAATCAGTTATACATGGAGGGAGGGGGATTTTTTTTTTTTTTTGCTATGGTGGCTCCAGGTGTGTGTGGGGAGTAAGTGTGGGTCCTGATGGTGGGCACTCACCCCAGGGGAAGCCCCATCTCACAGGATAGGGGGGCTCAGGTATTCTACATGGCAGGCAAGCTTGGGAATGAGAAACGCCTGGGTGCCCCAGGTGCCAGAGGCCCCACTCCCAGACTCATTGCATAAGGCACCTGCCTACCTCTGTCTATCAAGCAAACCTCGATCTTCGTTGACCCCACCTTGTAATTCAGGTAAGAGTTGGTGTTGCAGTCTTCTTCTTTTTTTTCTTAGCAATTTTCAAATATCAGTGCAGCATTATTAACTGTGGTCATCATGCTGTACATTACATCCCCAGGACTTATTTATTTTATAATTGGAAGTTTGTATCTTTTGATCCTTTCACCCATTTCACCTGCCCCTCACCCTCTGTCTCTAGCAACCACCAATCTCTTCTCTATGAGCTTATTTTTGTTTGTTTTAGATTCTACATGTGAGATCATACAGTATTCATCTCTCTCTCTCTCTGACTTATTTCAGTTAATATAATGCCCTCAAGATCCATCCATATTTTTGCAAATGGCAAGATTTCATTCGATTATATGGCTGAATATCCCATTGTATAATAGACTGCATTTTCTTTATGCATTCATCCATTAATGGGCACTTAGATTGTTTCCATATCTTGGCTATTATAAATAATGCTGCAGTGTATGTGTGGGTGCATATATCTTCTCAAATTAGTGTTTTCATTCTCTTTGGATAAATAACCAGAAGTGGAATTACTGGATCACATGGTAGTCATAGTTTTAATTTTTTTGAGGACCCTCCATACTGTTTGCCATAGTGGATGCACCAATTTGCATCACAACAACAAGGCACCAGGGTTCCCTCTTCTCCACCATCCCAGAACACTTGTGATCTCTTGTCTTTTGGTTACTGGCCATTCTGACTGGTGTGAGGTGACATCTCACTGTAGTTTTGATTTGCATTTTCCTGGTGTCTTGCCAGTAGGTTTCAGCCCCAGGCAAGTTCTCTATGGATTCAATGTGACCAAAGAAATTGACAGCAGAACGTTCTTTGGGGTGAAAGGGTGTATTACCCAGCTTGTTCTCCCAGTGGTAGATCAAGCACTAGCGTCTCTGCCTCCGCCCAGAGCATTGGGCCAAGCTCTCTATATAGCACAATAATAGCTTATTGCCTACAGGTGTGGAAGCGGTAGCCTAGTAACAGGCCAGTTACATCATCAGGTGGTTTAAGTTCAGTGAGGATCCTGGCCATAGGAACCCCAACCCCAACTTCCCTACACCTAGTGACTAGTGACATTGATATCTTTTCATGTACCTATGGACCGTTGTATACCTTCCTTGGAAAAATGTCTATTCAGATCCTCTGCCCATTTTTTTTTAACTTTGTTTGCTTTTAAGTTGTGTTATTTCTTTATATATTTTGGATATTAACTTCTTACCAGATATAACTTGCAAATATTCCTTTCCCATTCCATAGGCTGTCTTTACATTTGCTGATAGCTTGCTTTGCTGTGCAGAGCTTTTAGCTTAATGTAATCATACTTAATTTTGCTTTTGGTGTCAGATCTGAAAAATCCTCACCATGACTGATGTCAAGGTGCTTACCACCTATGTTTTTTTCTAGGAGTGTTATGGTCCCAGGTCTTACACTGAAGCCTCTAATCCATTTTGAAATACTTTTTGTGTATGGTGTAAGCAAGTTGTTGTCTCGCCTGAGGGATTCAGCCCCTGGCAAGTTCACTCTGGAGTCAATGAGACCAGAAAATGACAATGGAATATTCTTGGGGTAAAAGGTCCTACACTGAAGTTTATTCTGGCAGGGGCAGGTCGAGTGCTAGAATCCCCCACCAGAGGGCAAGTCTGCATGCAGCAAGCTGGTCTCTACCACCAGGCCTCTTTGCCACCTGGAAGCTCCAGAGCCCTGGGTAGAGCTCTTTATAGAGTCAATAATAACTCATCGCCCACACGTGTGCAAGCCTGTGCCTGTGAGCACTGCATGTGCACAGCGGGCAAGCAGACCAGGGTCAGGTGAGAATCCGGGCCATGACACTTCAATTTTCGCTACAGGGATCTGGTTTCATTCTTTTGCAGGTAGCTGTCCAGTTTTCCCTGTGCCATTTATTGAAGAGACTGTCTTTTCCCCATTATATATTCTTGGCTACTTTGCTGTCAATTAATTGACCATATATGTTTGGGATTATTTCTAACCTCTCTCTTCTGTTCCATTGATCCATGTGTCTGGTTTTTTTTTATTGGTCTGCTCTTTTCTTTTTTTTTTTATTTTTTAAATATAATTTATTTTATCATCATTAATCTACAATTACATGTGCAATATTATGGTTATTAAACTACCCCTTCATCAGGTCCCCCCCACCAACCCCATTACAGTCACTGTCC
The DNA here is from genome assembly GCA_032199065.1 of Smutsia gigantea. NCBI lineage: Eukaryota > Metazoa > Chordata > Mammalia > Pholidota > Manidae > Smutsia > Smutsia gigantea. The sequence continues at coordinate 21,334 of JAVSCE010000922.1, forward strand.
ATCAGCGTAGTGAGATGCTATAGAATCACTACTTGTCTTCTCTGAGTTGTACTGCCCTCCCTGTGCCCCCCCAACATTACATCTGCTAATCGTAATGCCCCTTTTTCCCTCTTATCCCTCCCTTCCCGCCCATTTTCCCCAGTCCCTTTCCCTTTGGTAACTATTAGTCCATTCTTGGGTTCTGTGAGTCTGCTGCTGCTTTGTTCCTTCAGTATTTTTTCTTTGTTCTTATACTCCACATATGAGTGAAATCATTTGATACTTCTCTTTTTCGGCTTGGCTTATTTCACTGAGCATAATACCTCTAGCTCCATCCATGTTGTTGCAAATGGTAGGATTTGTTTTCTTCTTATGGCTGAATAATATTCCATTGTGTATATGTACCACTCTTCTTTATCCATTCATCTACTGATGGACACTTAGGTTGCTTCCATTTCTTGGCTATTGTAAATAGTGCTGCAATAAACATAGGGGTGCATCTGTCCTTTCAAATTGGGCTGCTGCATTCTTAGGGTAAATTCCTAGGAGTGGAATTCCTGGGTCAAATGGTATTTCTATTTTGAGTTTTTTGAGGAACCTCCATACTGCTTCCACAATGGTTGAACTAATTTGCAGTCCCACCAGCAGTGTAGGAGGGTTCCCTTTTCTCCACATCCTCGCCAACATTTGTTGTTGTTTGTGCTTTGGATGTTGGCCATCCTCACTGGTGTGAGGTGATATCTCATTGTGGTTTTAATCTGCATTTCTCTGATGATTAGCGATGTAGAGCATCTTTTCATGTGCCTGTTGGCCATCTGAATTTCTTCTTTGGAGAAGTGTCTATTCATGTCCTCTGCCCATTTCTTAATTGGATTATTTGCTTTCTGTTTGTTAAGGTGCATGAGTTCTTTATATATTTTGGATGTCAACCCTTTATCAGATACGTTTTTATGAATATATTCTCCCATACTGTAGGATGTCTTTTTGTTCTACTGATGGTGTCTTGTCCTTTGCTGTACAGAAGCTTTTCAGCTTGATATAGTCCCACTTGTTCATCTTTGCTTTTGTTTCCCTTGCCCGGGGAGATATGTTCATGAAGAAGTTGCTCATGTTTATGTCCAAGAGATTTTTGCCTATTTTTTTTTCTAAGAGTTTTATGGTTTCATGACTTACATTCAGGTCTTTGATCCACCTTGAGTTTACCTTTGTGCATGGGGCTAGACAGTAGTCCAGTTTCATTCTCTTACATGTAGCTGTCCAGTTTTTCCAACACCAGCTGCTGAAGAGGCTGTCCTCTCCCCATTGTATATCCAAGTCTCCTGTATCAAATATTAATTGACTGTATATGTTTGGGTTAATGTTTGGATTTTCTATTCTGTTCCACTGGTCTGTGGGTCTGTTTTTGTGCCAATACCAAATTGTCTTGATTACTGTGGCTTTGTAGTAGAGCTTGAAGTCAGGGAGTGTAATTCCCCCTGTTTTATTCCTCCTTCTCAGGATTGATTTGACTATTCGGGGTCTTTTGTGGTTCCATATGAATTTTAGAATTATTTGTTCCAGTTCATTGAAGAAAGCTGTTGGTAGTTTGATAGGGATTGCATTGAATCTGTAGATTGCTTTAGGTAGTATAGCCATTTTGACAATATTTATTCTTCCTAGCCAAGAGCATGGGATGCATTTCCATTTGTTAGTGTCCTCTTTAATTTCTCTTAGGAGTGTCTTGTAGTTTTCAGAGTACAGGTCTTTCACTTCCTTAGTTAGGTTTATTCCTAGGTATTTTATTCTTTTTGATGCAATTGTGAATGGAATTGTTTTCTGATTTCTCTTTCTGTTAGTTCATCATTAGTGTATAGGAAAGCAACAGATTTCTGTGTGTTAATTTTGTATCCTGCAACTTTGCTGAATTCAGATATTAGTTCTAGTAGTTTTGGAATGGAATCTTTAGGGTTTTATGTACAGTATCATGTCATCTGCAAATAGTGACAATTTGACTTCTTCTTTACCAATCTGGATGCCTTGTATGTCTTTGTTTTGTCTGTTTGCTGTGGCTAGGACCTCCAGTACTATGTTGAATAACAGTGGAGAGAGTGGGCATCCTGTCTTGTTCCCGATCTTAGATGAAAAGCTTTCAGCGTCTCGCCGTTAAGTATGATGTTAGCTGTGGGTTTGTCATATATAGCCTTTATGATGTTGAGGTACTTGCCGTCTATGCCCATTTTGTTGAGAGTTTTAATCAGGAATGGATGCTGAATTTTGTCAAATGCTTTTTCAGCATCTATGGAGATGATCATGTGGTTTTTGTTCTTCTTTTTGTTGATACGGTGGATGATGTTGATGGATTTTCGAATGTTGTACCATCCTTGCATCCCTGGGATGAATCCCACTTGATCATGGTGTATGATCCTCTTGATGTATTTTTGAATTCGGTTTGCTAATATTTTGTTGAGTATTTTTGCATCTGCGTTCATCAGGGATATTGGTCTGTAATTTTCTTTTTTGGTGAGGTCTTTGCCAGGTTTTGGTATTAGAGTGATACTGGCTTCATAGAATGAGTTTGGAATTATTCCCTCCTCTTCTATTTTTTGGAAAACTTTAAGGAGAATCGGTGTTATTTCTTCTCTATTATGTCTGGTAGAATTCAGAGGTGAATCCATCAGGCCGGGGGTTTTGTTCTTGGGTAGTTTTTTGATTACCAATTCAATTTCGTTGCTGGTGATTGGTCTGTTTAGTTTTTCTGTTTCTTGCTTGGTCAGTCTTGGAAGGTTGTATTTTCTAAGAAGTTGTCCATTTCTTCTATGTTTTCCAGCTTGTTAGCATATAGATTCTCATAATATTCTCTTATGATTCTTTGTATTTCTGTGGGGTCCGTCGTGATTTTCCTTTCTCATTTCTGATTGTGTTTATGTGTGTAGATTCTCTTTTCTCTTAATGAGTCTGGCTAGGGGTTTATCTATTTTGTTTATTTTTTCAAAGAACCAGCTCTTGGTTTTATTGATTTTTTCTATTGTTTTATTCTTCTCAATTTTATTATTTCTTCTCTAATCTTTATTATGTCCCTCCTTCTGGTGACTTTGGGCCTCATTTGTTCTTCTTTTTCCAATTTCAGTAATTGTGTCTTTAGACTATTCATTTGGGAATGTTCTTCCTTCTTTAAATAGGCCTGGATTGCAATATACTTTCCTCTTAGAACTGCCTTTGCTGCGTCCCACAGGAGTTGTGGCTTTGTGTTGTTGTTGTCATTAGTCTCCATATATTCTTTGATTTTTGTTTTGATTTGGTCATTAACCAATTGATTAATTAGGAGAGTGTTGTTAAGTCTCCATGTATTTGTGAGCCTTTTTGATTTCTTTCTAAAATTTATTTCTAGTTTTATACCTTGTTGATCTGAGAAGTTGGTTGGTAGGATTTCAATATTTTTGAAATTACTGAGGTTCTTTTGTGGCCTAGTATGTGGTCTATTCTGGAAAATGTTCCATGTGCACTTGAGAAGAATGTGTATCCTGTTGCTTTTGGGTGTAGAGTTCTGTAGATGTCTGTTAGGTCCATCTGTTCTAGTGTGTTGTTCAGTGCCTCTGTGTCTTTACTTATTTTCTGTCTGGTTGATCTGTCCTCTGGAGTGAGTGGTGTGTTGAAGTCACCTAAGATGAATGCATTGCTCTCTATTTCCTCCTTTAATTCTGTTAGTATTTGTCTCACATATGCTGGTGCTCCTGTGTTGGGTGCATATATATTTATAATGGTTATATCTTCTTGTTGGATTGACCCCTTTATCATTATGTAATGTCCTTTATCTCTTGCTACTTTCTTCGGTTTGAAGTCTATTTTGTCTGATACAAGTACTGCAACACCTGCTTTTTTCTCTTTGTTGTTTGCATGAAATATCTTTTTCCATCCTTCACTTTTAGTCTGTGTATGTCTTTGGATTTGAGGTGAGTTTCTTGTAGGCAGCATATAGATGGGTCTTGCTTTTTTATCCATTCTGTTACTCTGTGTCTTTTGATTGGTGCATTCAGTCCATTTACTTTTAGGGTGATTATTGATAGGTATGTACTTATTGCCTTTGCTGGCTTTAGATTCGTGGTTACCAAGGGTTCAAGGGTTGCTTCTTTACTATCTAACAATCTAACTTAACTTTCTTGTTAAGTTATTGTAAACACAGTCTGATGTTTCTTTATTTCTCTCCTTCTTATTCCTCCTCCTCCATTCTTTATATACTAGGTGTTTTATTCTTTGCCTTTAGTTAGTATTTGGATGGTCTGCTTTCTTTGCTATGATTTTATTTTCTCTGGTGACATCTTTTTAGCCTTAGGTGTGCTTCCATCTAGAGCAGTCCATTTAAGATATCCTGTAGTGGTGGTTTATGAGAGGCAAACTCTTTCAACTTTCGTTTGTCTGGAAATTGTTTAATCCCTCCATCATATTTAAATGATAATCGTGCTGGATACAATATTCTTGGTTCTAGGCCCTTCTGTTTCATAACGTTAAATATGTCATGCCATTCTCTTCTGGCCTGTAAGGTTTCTGTTGAGAAGTCTGATGGGTTTTCCTTTGTAGGTGATCTTTTTTCTCTCTCTAGCTGCCTTTAATACCCTGTCTTTATCTTTGATCTTTGCCATCTTAATTATTATGAGTCTTGGTGTTGTCTTCCTTGGGTCCCTTTTGTTGGGAGATCTATGAGCTTCGGTGGACTGCGAGACTACTTCCTTCCCCAGCGAGGGAAAGTTTTCAGCAATTATTTCTTCAAAGACACATTCTATCCCTTTTTCTCTCTCTTCTTCCTCAGCGAATATTGTTCCGTTTGGATTGGTCACAGTTCTCTTAATATTCTTTCATTCCTAGAAATCCTTTTATCTCTCTCTGCCTCAGCTGCCCTGTACTCCTGTTCTCTGTTTTCTATTCCATTAACAGTCTCTCGCATCTCATCCATTCTGCTGTTAAGCCCGTCGATCGCTTGTCTGATTTCTGCATTGTCTTTCCTCAGTTCCGTCACTTCCTCCCTCAGCTCTTGCACATTTCTCTGTAGGTCCATCAGCATGGTTATGACTTTTATTCTGAATTCTTTTTCAGGAAGACTGTGCATTTCCATCCCTTCAGACTCCCTCTCTGGGGTTGTCTGGTTGATTTTGGTCTGAACCATATTCCTCTGTCTTTCATGGCTATAGAATTGGTCACTGATAGTTGCCACGTATGTCAGCTGGGCTCTTTAAGACTTTAAAAAGAGAAGAAAAAAAAAGAGGAAAAAAAAGAAAAAAAGAAGAAAGAAAGAAAGAAAGAAAAAAAGAAAGAAAAGAAAAACAAAAACAAAACAAAAAACAAAACAAAACAAAAAAACAAAAAAAATGCCCACCGGACGTAGATTCTGTGGGAATGCTGTAGGTGGCGCTATTGCCCCACTATTCCGCAGCTGTGCTGCGCCGCTCCGCAGGGCCCTTTATCGCTCTGGCAGGGGTGGGAACGAATAGGAGGCTGTTGATCTCAGTGAGAAGTGTTAAGTATGGCTACGCTTCCTCAGTCGCCAGCTAAGGCGTCTGAAACTCCCCAGGACTCCCGGCCTGCTGGGCTGAGTGTGCTGGGGCGATCCGGCTCCTCCACTGGGCTCCTGTCTCTTTAAGACCGCTGAAGAAAGTGCGTGCTTTTTTTTTTTTTTTCCTTCCCGGGAGCCGGCTGCAAGCACCCTGGCGCGTTCCCCGCTCAGATCCTGCCCCTCTGTCTCTCCAATCTCCGCTGCACTGCGCAATGTGGGTCAGCGCTCCCCGCGCAGATCACCGGGGCTGGCTACTTCGCGGGGTGTACTTCCACTCCCTCCCGGCTCTGAATCCTCTCCTCCTGCTGGTGCGCTGGGGTGGGGGAGGGCTCGGGTCCCGCCGGGTCGCGGCTCCGTATCTTACCCGCCTCTTGGGGTGCCGAGTCCTCTCGGGTGTAGCTGCACGCTGTGCGCTTTCCTGTGTATTCTCGTCTCTCTTTTAGGAATACATGTATTTGCTGTGTTTTCATAGATAAATACAGTGTTGGGAGGAGATTTCTGCCGCCCTGCTCACACCGCCATCTTCCCAGAAGTCCTGCATGTGTCTGTTTTTATACTACTACCTTACTGGTTTGAATTTGGATAAGAGGGAAATGCTGGGAATTGAGGTTAAGAGTTGATGTACAGTCCTGAGCTTGACATCTCTAAGGCTGGCCAGCCGACTGGAATCTCAGGCAGGATTTCTGTTACAGTTTTGAGGCAGAATTCCTTCTTCACCAGGAAATCTCAGTTTTCCTTTTTAAGTTCTTAACCCATTAAGTGAAGCCGAACCACAGCATGGAACGTAATCTACTTAAACCAACTGACTGTAGTATTAATCACATCTACAAAACACCTTTACAGCAACACCTAGGCTAGTATTTGACCAAACCACTGGGCACCATAACCTAGCCAAGTTGACATATGAAATTAACCATCCCAGTGGGTTTTCAAACAACTCCTCAGACACACCTTCTTTCACCCCAAAATCTCCATTATGCATTAAGGACACAAAACTCAAACTAAATCAGAGAAACTATACTTAGGCTTCCTGCAACTCAGATAAGGCTATGGGGAGATTGGGCACTAATGTTATTTTTTAAGGTGCAGAGGAGGTTCAAAGTCATGAAAAATAAAATTTTGTTTAATACCCTTGGAAGCTATAGGGGGGATCAGGAAAAATAAGGGATTCTGGATGCTTATTTCCACTGATGACAGGGAAAATTGAAGGCCATTTCTTGCCCCAGGTGGTACTAAGAAGATGGAGTTTCTGAAAGCTGTAGTATTAAACAACAGCTGTGCCTGTTTTAAGGTTAACAGAGCTAGAGTGAGATGAAGGTATATGATTTTCAGTAGAAAACTCTCATTAACAACAGGATTGTCCTTGGGCAGGTGGCTCATTGCCTGGGGCAGAGTTTGTGACAGCACATTACAAAAGTGGGCATGCTGAGCTTACTAACTGCCTCTCAGATACACATGCCTCCTTAGTGCCTGCCAAGGGGGCCTCAGGCCCATGAGTGGCCTTGGCTGGTGGGCCTTGGGAAGCCTGCTTCCTAGCTGGCCCTTCCCTCCAGCTAAGCAGTGCTGACTTCAGAAGTCAAAGTCCTCGGGCTACGTGCTCTACCTCCAGCAGGTTTTTTTGTTGTTGTTCTTATTACAAAAACAATATATATTCCCTGGATAAAATTTGGAAAAAAAATAGGCAAAAAATATTTGTAATCTCACCATCTATGTTGGTGCATATTCTTAAACCTTTCCATTTCACTTGGATGTTAATATGATCTGGCTGTGGATATGGTAGAATATAGTTACAAAAATAGGTTTGTGTTTTATATACTGTTTTATATCTTTTTCACTTATTAATATAGTTCTGTGTCAATAGATATATTTTTACACATGTGGTAGGGCTGCATAGAATTCTATTATATTTGAATTCTCTACCGTTGAAGTGTATAATCAACTGATAAAATATAAAGTGTGTTATTCCACCAGAACACACATTCCTGAGATTTTTGTGGCTCTCAGTCTACCAGACATAATTTTTTTTTTGTCTTTAAGCAGGAGGAATAAAGATATATTACTGCATTTTAAATTATCACCTTCTAATAAGTAATATCACAGCCATATTACAGTAAGCCAAGCAGTTACAGGCAATAGGTAACACTTCAGGAGTAAACATTAGTTTAAAATGTAATTATTCCAACAAGTTCAGAAATAAGAATGATGAGTCAAAGATGGCTTGTTTTTGAATTTTTCATTACCTTGAGCTTTAAGACAGCAGGCTGGAAACCAAGACAAATTTTCAGTGCCCTCTAACTATTGTCTTGTCTTTTTGTGTCTGAGTATTGTGTGTTTTATTGAATTGGATTAAAATTAAGTTTGGAGCTTATTATACAGTCATCTCCAAATAGCACACATTTTCTTCATGACTGTTTTAGGAATTGCTGTTAGCCACAGTGCAAAGTTGTATCATTCATTTCTAGAATGAATATCTTAAAGCATGTGTAGATAACAGCATTGTCCAACTACAACATCCAAATTTTCCTTCCCTGTTTTTGTTGACTGTCTTTCAATATTTGCACTTTACATAGTCACCAACATAACAGTGTAATGAAAACTTTTAAGTCAGGTTATGTGAAAGAGCAAGAATTACTTTGAACAGGTAGTCAGGGTACCCATTGTAGATATGGCTTTATCATCAATTACTTAGAGGAGGTATCTGCCTCCCACTTCCATCACCTGTGAAAAGAGATGGTTGAACTAAATGAGCTTTGAGAGCCTTCCAGATATGGTATAATTCTGGAATAGTATAGCCCTTGGAGACTAGAAACTTCTAACTCATGTATTGATCATTTGAATACCAGTCTTGGGATTCTGTACTGATCAGAGCCAAATTGCCAAGAAACAATCTACTTTACCAAGCCAATTTATGGTTTTAAAGCCTTACTGAATCGACTGCACAGTTTCTAGAAGAGACCCCTAATGGCTCAACACAGAATCTGGCTAGCCACCTGCTGTAATCAAGAAGCTATCGACAAGAGACAAAGTTTCAGACTACTAGTCTGCAGGAACAACATCAAAGCCCGGAACACTACTGCCTTTTTACGGACCTCAGTTCTAAAATCAGACCTCAAGTGAGTGCATGTAATTGATGAAAACCCAAGACACTTTCAGAACCCTACTTCCAAGGGCCTCTGTTGCAGCTCATGTTTTAGATCTGCAGCCTCTGTAATACAGGACTGAATGTTCGATTAGATGTTGAGGGAGTCAGATCACAACCCCAGAGATGTTCTCAGTGTTTGATTGGTGCCAGAAAACAATGAATAAATCACAGTTTTATTTTAAAAGTTTGGCTTCATGTCTCAGTAAGGGCTTACACTTATTTTAAGTGGGAATATATTACTGTATAAAGTTTTGAAAGTGATTATTTAATAATTAATAATGAAATTTATATTTGGTTTATCTATAATTAAATTGCTTTTTTGGTGACAATATTCTAAATATTTTCTTCTTTTTCTCTGAAATGAAGAGTATATGATAAATATACCCTAAAAGAATATAATATGAGTTAAGCTACAATTTTGTTCATATTTTATTCTACTCAAGAAGATTTAGAGATGCTATTATAATGGACATATATTGGTACTTTACAGATTTCTCAAAGCTGGCACTTGTTATTAACAGTATTTTGAGTCTACATGCCACCATATAAATACCTTTCTGCCAGTTAATCACTGTCATAGAAAATTTATTTACATAGAAGTCAGAAATTATTGATAATTGTAATTTATATGTCTAGCTGAGCTAGTTATTTCAAAGAGATTATTGATGAGTGGCTTATTCTCAGAGCAGATCATTAGCATGAATTTTTCAGGCTGTGATGAAATGTTAAATAAATAGAAAATAATCATTCATTCATCCATTCAACAAATATTTATTTGTGCCTACTATGTGTGAGGCACTAGTAGGAGTTTGGAATATATCAGTGAGTGAACCAAAGATTCCTGTCCTCTTGGAGCATATGTTCTAACATGGGTAGACAGGCAATAAACCAGAAATATAATACATAAGCAAATTATATTACAGAAAGCAATAAGTGGTATGAGAAAATTACAAGTGGAGCATGGTGAGGTGTGGACAACATGGCCCTCACTGAGATGGGAGAGCTGAGCAAAGATGAAAGAAATGAGAAAATTTAGTTATATGACCACCTAGAGAAAGAGCATTTTGGCCAGAGGGGACAGCTGGAGTAAAAGACAGTCAGTGGGAGAGTGCCAGGCTTACCCAGGGGAGAGCAAGGACACTGGTGCAGCTTAAGGGCAGTGAGGGAAAGGTCTTAGCAGGTGAGGTTAGAGAGCTCCAAAGATCACATCATATAGGGCCTAAAAGGTCATTACAAGGACTTGGGGAGTGGCTTTGAGGAAATGAGACATGTCAGGGTTTTGAGCAGAAGAGTAACATAAATGTATATTTTTAAATTTGCTTCTTTAAGTGCATTCATTGATCTTTTCACACTGTTATATTTGGCTTGGGTTAGGGTTAGGGTTAGGGTTAGGGTTTTTCTAATGTTCTGCAAAGTAGGGTATGACATCTATGAGTTTTACAAAGTCTGCCATTAAGTTGAAAATAAGAGGATATCAAGTCTGGGAATCATTATTCTTTCATTTTGTTATAAAGAAAAGACACTTAGGCTATTTGCCAAGACCAAGTGGTAGCAAAGCAGTGTTTTACCGTGTAAAGGACTTGTGTTATATGGAATGAGTTTTTGCATTTGAGGTCTCAAACACTTTTTTCTCTTAAAACATTGCCAAAACTTGGTTCTGCAATACTGATTTCCAGACAATGTCACCTAAATAGTCATTCCTAATTTTCATTATTCTGCGTTTCTGATTGAGGCACTATTACAGTATGTATAGAAATGAATAAGTCTTTAGGGTATTGACTAACATCAGTGGGCTGGGAAATTACAAATGAACTGTACCATTTTGAAATTTTATACATCCAGTAGAGAATGGAGATAATAAATATAGAATTAATAAAGTTAAAAAGGATTGGTTTATATAAGTACAATTAAAGTCAATCCTCATCTGTGTGTTTTGGAAACTTTTCCTTCCTGCTTCTGAAATTCTCTAATTCTGCAGATTGTTCAACATTCATTTAGCAACTCTGTGTTGTGCATTTACTGTGTGCCTGGCATGTAGTTCTGGATGCTTCGGATGTAACAGTGAACTAAATAGACAAGCATCCGCACCCTCCTGTAAGTTATATCCCAGTGGGTGAAGGCAGCCAATAAACAAGAGCAGCAAATTATACAATATGATACATACACTATGTAATAAATGCCATGGATAAAGATAATACATGGGGGGAGGATATCAGTGATGGGGAGGTAAGAGAAAGAACATTTTACATAGAGTGCCTAGGAAAGGAGTCATTGATCAGGTGACAGTTACGTCTAGACCTCATGTGTGTGAGGGGATGAGCCACGTACATTTTGGGGGAAAAGAGTATCTGAAGAGACACTGCAAAGGCCTGGAGTTGGAGTACATGTAAGGAGAGCAACATGGTCTGTGTGACCAGCGAGAAGTGACAGAGAGGGATTTAAGAGATGAGGACAAGATGCAAAATGTGGAGAGCCTTGTAGGCCTTTGTAAAGACTGAACAACTTGGAGTGAAGTAAAAAGCAGTGAAGTTTGGGCAGAAGGCTCCCATGGCCTGACTTTCATCTAAGGACCTCTTCCTTCTGCATTTTTCACTGGATTGAGAACTCACCTAGAAATGAACTCCTAGGGTTAAATTATGTTTGCTAGAAACTGTGGAGTCACCATGGACCCGAACCGTGCAGCCTTGCATGTGACTCTGATTTTTGTTCTTTTGTGATGCTTAGCATTTCTCATTATCTTTCCATTTTACATAGAGTTTGTGTTCAGGTAGGCATTTTCTTCCTTTTTTCTGAAAATTGCTCTCCTGCAGCTCAAGATTCTGATCTTTCTTCAATCCACTGAAAATGTCTCCTATTATTTCTTTATTTCCTCTTCTTCATTCTCTCCTCCTTTCTGACATTCCTCTGGGATGGACATTCTGGATCTTCGCATGTCTCTTAACTTTTCCTTCTACAATATCCACATATTGATTTATTTTTCTGCACTACAGACTGCCTAAGTTAGAATTCTGTGTCAGGTACTCACTCTGTGATGTCTGTGATTCTTAATCTGTAAAATGAGTATAATCATTAATAATACCTACATCATAGGAATGTTGTGTGGTGTAAATGAGTTCACAGGGAATGATACATTAATGTGAGCTATTCATCTTCCAGGTCACTAATTCAGTGCTCAGTATCTTGATGCTATTACTGAACAGGTCTTCTGAATTTTTTTTTTCTTACAAACTTAAGGCAATTATAATTTCAATTTCCCAGGATGTTTTCACTTTTGACTCATATTTTCTACATACCAGTCTTTTCTTTTTTTCCATGTGTGCCATATGCTATCAAATTTCCCTGAGGAAAACAATTTGAAAAATGTGAAGTTATTTTCTTCCCCAAATTAGTTATTTCTATTACCTCTAGAATCTGCCACCCTATTTCCTGGTATTTTTCTTTTTGCCATTGGTTTTCATCATATGTCTTGAGATGCTTAGTTGCCAATTCATGTTGATGGATGAAAGATTTTTTTTTTTTCATATACAGATAGCAGACACGGGGGACTCCTGTGTGTAGTGCGACTCCTTGCCTCCTGTGGATCCCACTTTGGGTGGAAAGGCTCACGGCAGGGTCTGCATCTCGGGGCAGAGGTGCAGACAGGCAGGCTTCCTCCCTGCAGGAATAGGGCACAAGAGGCAGACCAGACATCTGCCAGCTTCATGTCCCTCCCGGGCAGTGCCAACCACCTGTCCTTAGGCTGCCTTCCTCTGTAGCATCCGTGGAAGTTCAGCTGCCCTGAGCTGCTGCTCCGCTTCCTTCTCCAGCCACCAGACCCACTCTAGGAGCCCTTCTCAGATCAGGCACCTCCTTTGGGGACTTCTCAGGCTATAAGTCAATTATCTATATGGATCCAAAGAGCTTCAAGAGGGGACCTGACTGATCCAACAATTCTTTATTTTCTTTAAAGTCTCTGAAAGTTCTCTGGCACTTCTTTAAAAACAATGCTTACCTCTCACCTTGAAGGCAGTTTGTTCTGGTTTCTCTGGCAACCTAATTCCATCTACATGCATGTTCTTAAGTCCCAAAGGCCAAGTAGAACAGTGTGTGGGCAGCAAAAGTGAGACAAGGCAGCTCTGCCTGTTTGTGCCCATGGGGATTTGTGTTGGATGTGTCTCCCTGCCACACTGCAGGATTTCAGCTGACGGGGGGTTAGCACCCAATTCCCTGGCTAGAACTCACCTGGCTATTGAACCTCTTGATCCACTCCCATGATACCATGAAAGTGTTATAGAGACATTAGAGTGTGGTGAATAAGTAAGAAAAGTCAAAAAAATCACCATTCCCTCTGTTTCCCACAAAGTCAAACTCGATGGGAATTCTATAATTTTTTAATGGGACTAGAGATGACCATAGTAGTAATGTGAACTCCCAGAGGCTTCCCAGTGAGGCAAAGGACCCCATAAAGGCAGGGGACTACACCTGCCCCTTGCAAGTGGCCATTTTCCAGGAGGATACAAGAAGTCAGGAGACCCTAGGTGGGCATTTAGCTGGAAGCCCAAGAATTGTCAAACAGGCCGCCTAACAGTCAGAAGCAGGATGTGCTTATTGGACAGATGAGGCCAGGATTGACCACCAGAGAACTGAGCTAAACCAGACTTACAGTCTATTGCCAGTGTGTTCATGTTACCAGGTTCCCTTTGTGCAAATATTTTGGCCTGTTCTGACACAGATTTTAATCAGGTTTGAGAGTAGGGGGAAAGGGAGTTTGGAAAGAGTGTTAAGTGGAAAAGAGATCATAGAAATGTTTGAATATGAGTATATTCACCCAAAGGACACCAACTTTTAGTCTGGAAGGGATTGAGAAAACTGTAGGACTAGAGTGCATTTACAAGAATGAAATGAATTTAGTTTACTGCTGAAAATTGTTACTGATTGAGATTGGGACAATCTAGGAAAGCAAAAAAAATTTTTTAATGAAACATAAAGGAATTCACCCACAGCCAAGTGTTGACTATATAATGTTGAATTCTTTATACCCAGTGATATATGTTACAGTAGGGTGCTTTACAAATGTTGTCCAATAAAAATGCCTGATTTCTCTTGAATTAGGTAGTAATTGTGTTTTAGGACTAAAAGGTAAAATATTCAAATGCGTCTCCTATAATTGACTGGCTGTAGGCATTGTTACGGCAGTTCACTAATGCTCTAGCAATCTCTGTGGCCCAGATACAGCCATCAAACAGACTGGTCAAGTCAGCATGGTATTCCCAAACCCATGTGCCTCATGCCTTTAAAAACTGAAAAGAATGTTAGACACTGAGATTCCTCTACCCATTCTCAGTCCTAAAAACTGAAGCCCCGAAGTGGTATTGAAACATAACTGCAAGCCCAAGGCCCCTAGGACACATTTTACTTATCACTTTAAGTTAGACTTCCTTACCAGGTTCTGCCTTAGCATAGTTTAGGCAGACAGTAAATATTAACTGAAGCAACATTAGAGGGAAAAGGATAATTCAGTATTTATGGGACCAGTTCTTGCTTGACATCCTCAACTTAATTAGTATTTGCATATGGGTTAACTGGCATGAATTTGAAACAAATCAAACTCTGTAGTTCTTGCCTTTGTACTGGAGTATCTGTCATGGAATAGAGTATTCCTAAATTGTGATTTCCAACATAGATTTTTCACCATCTGTTGAATGAGCAAAGAAGTGTATAACACTCTGAAAATCTCTTTCTGGCTCAAAAATTACATGTTTCTGTCTATCATGACAATTTCTGAGATGTGTTCTGTCTCTTTATGAGTGTCTCTGATCTCAGACTCCTGTTAAAATTTATCCCGTACGGGTCAGTCTGACCCATAAACTACACATAATTGTTTTTGAGGTTTGAAGCCTTAATATCAGGTAATGTCAAAACCTGCCATAAAGTTTTGCCTTGTGCTTTTTGTTCCACAGATAGTAATTACTGCCTTCATAATCATATTCAAGTCTTGATACACTATGCTGCTTTAAAAATACTAACAGAAAAAAAATTTAACCATACAGTGTTTTTTTTATTTTGGATATTAAATGCTATGCCTACCTAAATGGAGACTTGCATGATTTTAATTTTCTTTTTTATCTTACAAGAAATGATTGCTGTTGTAAATTCATGTCACTTATGTGTGGCTCCCTGATGTCTGATTCTTGAACATGAGTAGATTCTGCCATATTAGAAAGTTTTCCCTGGTATCTTAAAATACATAGTCAATGTGATCCTTTCTTTAACCACCAATATTAGTGTCACAGTCTGTTTATTTCTAGGTTTGAAACTACAGACTTACCTTCTAACCCAGTTTCTACTCAGTCACTGAGTAACTTGGGACATCTCATTTCATCTTCCTATGTCTTCTTTCCTCTGTTGTAAAATTGGGGATATCATATCAACCATTTAAGGCATTTAAAATTCAGTGTGCTGAAAAAAGGTGGATCATGGTTAGTATTCCAAAGATTTAAACTTCCTTTCTTTGTACTACAGAAATTCCGTTTTATTCCAGAATACATCAGCTTCTTTTTTAAACCTCTTTCTCCAAACCTCTTATTTAGATATCTTTTCCCCAAAATTGTTGATAATGAGGACATCTTGGTGCCAGCAATTTCTAAATGTTACCCTTTCTGCTCTGTGAGTGCCCCAGCACCTGGGAATCTGTGTGAGGCAAGAGCTCACAGAACAAAGCTAGTTCCAAGATTACAGTGTTCCTTCTGCTGTGGCATTTGAATGTCTCCTTTCTGTCCACCCCCTCCATATATACAGCCGAAAGGAAGGCAGATGCTAAGGGTCACCATGATATCTTCACATACAGACAGTCTCCATTTTTAAAAAACCCAGTTACTCTATTTCAGTGAAAAAGGCTAGAGAGGCTGTCCCCAGTCTGTGGATGGTGCAAGCTGACTCTGAACAGTCCATGCTTATTATCAGTATATAAGACACATCCACGTATGTTCACCGTCACCTGTCTGTTCATGAGAAAGTATCTAAGAGCTATCCCTTTATTTGAAAGTCAAATGTATCTCTGTATCTTTGCCACATCAATTTTACTTAAAGACTTATTTCCCCAAAGCCAATATGATAAAATCCACAGCTTAGAGTCATCTGTTAAAATTTAAAGCCTTTGTCTAAATGAAGAGAGCTGTTGGGGATCCATTGGCCCATGATCTGAAGACAATGATTTATTCTGTTGTAATAATACTGATAATTTAAAATGTTCCTTCTTTGCTTTTAATATATAGTAACTGTAATCACAGAATTTCCTAAGCCCTTTTCTGCCATTTAGTGAATCACATAGTAGATATAAACCCACCGCAACCCCAAAGAAAAAGAGGAAAAATGAAGCTCCAACAATCATTGATTCAGGCCTGAAGCCAAGCA
The DNA here is from genome assembly GCA_032199065.1 of Smutsia gigantea. Lineage (NCBI taxonomy): Eukaryota > Metazoa > Chordata > Mammalia > Pholidota > Manidae > Smutsia > Smutsia gigantea. The sequence goes on from JAVSCE010000922.1 coordinate 37,371, forward strand.
ATCTATTTTTAGTACTTTCTCAACAAGGCACACAATAAAAATGTAAATGGAATGGTGCTAACTTCTCCTTGCACTGTTTTTCAATGTGTAAGTTTGACACTATTTCAATTGTTTATTTCAGACTATCTTCAAGGAACTTAGTGGCTCTAGTTTGTGGGCCATCCTATCCCAATTTCACGTTATTTATAATTCAGTGTTTCTTAGAGTTTACAATACCTGACCCTATAAAAATCTAAGCATCAACTTGAGATACTTTCTTACTCCAGGTTGCTGGATTTGCATTCAATCTGTTGGATCTCAGTCTAAGTCTCACCCCCCAACCAACTTTATTAAATATAATTAACATATAATATTGTATAAATTTAAGGTATACAGAGTTTGATGCACTTGTATATTGCAATACCATTATCACCTTAGTGTTAGCTAACACTCCATGGTGTCACATAGTTACTATTTCTTTTTTTGTGGGGAGAACACTTAAGATCTAGTTTCTTAGCAGTTTTCAAGTATATTGTATAATATTCTTATTTACTGTGCATAGATCCCCTGAACTTATCGATCTTCTAACTGGGAGTTTGTACTCTGACCAACGTTTCCCTATTTCCCCAACCCCTGGCCCCTGGTAACCAACATTCTGTATTCTGTTTTTATGAGTTTGGTTTATTTAGATTCCACATACAAGTAAGATTATATAGTATCTGTCTTTCTCTGATTTATTTTACTTAGCATTATGCACTCAGAGACCATCCCTGTTGTCACAGATGGCAGGATTTTGTTCTTTTTCATAGCTGGATAATATTCCATATATTCCAATATATCTTTATTCTTCTGTTGATGGACACTTAGGTTGTTTCCATATCTTGACTATTGTGAATGATGCTGCAGTAAAATGGGAGGCCAGTTCTTTTCAGATTATGTATCCTTTCTCCAAGTGGTACTCAATCAGTCAGACTTGTCTCAGGGTAGGTGATCTGCTTTTCTGGAACCCTGCTAGATTATAAATTCCATATGAACATGGAACTATGTTTGAACCTTCTGTGTACTTAGATATTAGCCTAGTGCCTTGAGCATATAATAATAGATAGCACTTATAAAATGGTGACTATATGTCAGGCACTGTGCTATTATCTTTATTAATATATTTAATCTTCACAACTTAATGAAGTAGGTTATTATTATTAGCTTCATTTTACATTTGAGTTATTCTGAAGTTTATCTGAAATGCAGAAGGTGTTTTTTGCCAAACCCACACAACTAGTGTATGTAAGGCAGCAAAAACTTGACCCAGGCAACTCTTAAGTCCTACTGTCTACTAATGAAGGGCAGGAATCCAGTGCCTGTACATGGAATTAAATAAGCTCCTGTGGAAGTTAATAGAACTTTAAAAACTTATAGATGATACAGATGGGAAGAAACAGTAAAGTGAAAGAGAGAGGGTAGAATAAGAAAGTTGGAGACTAACACCAAAGAAAGAATATGGAATAAAAAATGGCGAAGGACCTTAGACCATGTGAAGGAATTCATGCTGAGCGCAGGAGAAATGAATTTAAAAGAGCCTGCTTGAAGAAGACAGTATGAAATAGAAAATATTATTGGTGGACTAGGAAGAATATCACAAATTGAAAGCTTATGATTATTCTTAAATAGCTACACACTTGCTGTTAAAATATTGCTTCCCAGGTTACATTCACTGTAATCTCTCAGCATCCCCATCTTGGTCCCACATGAGTCAATCATCAGACCCCAGTTCAGGTGTGATGCTAGGAGAATCTTTTCACAGAACTATAGCTGTTGATGGCTTTTTGCTATTGAGTCTTCACATTATACATAATCAGAAGAAGAACTGTATGCCAAGTCTTACTACACTGATGGACAGGACTGCAGTGGGGTATCTGGGGGGAACTTGATAATATGGGTGAATGTTGTAACCACAATGCTGCTCATATGAAACCTTCATAAGATTGTCTATCAATGATAACTTAATTAAAAAATGTATGCTAAGGATTCTTTTTTGGTGCAGAAATACACTATCAGTCCTCTCCTTGCATATCTTTCCCTGACTCTGTGTCATTACTGTTTTCCCTTCCCAGTAAATAATCTAATTATTTTTAACTACTCAGAAGTTTTTGTAGAGACTGCTCAGTCAGAAAGATGGTGGTTATCTTTCTTACCATGCAATTGTCTTAGCCACCTTAATGTGCTCAATTCACAACTCACTGTCACCCAAAACATATGTGTCCTCTTACATGCCCCATGTCATTCACTGACAGTAATCTCCCTCCAGGAAGGGGAGAGTGCTGTTGGGAATTGAGTGAAGTAGATTTAGAAGAGCCCCATCTCCCTTCTTCCCCCAACTTCTGTTTCTCCCTCTGTTGCTTTCTTTTGGATTATTTGAGGCTTTTTGGTTCTCTTTTATTCTCTAGTGCTCAAAGTTATACATTCTGTCTCATCTTTTAACAGTTACCCATTATTTTTAAATTGTGTACTTTATTTAAGTCTAATGTAGATTGGTATCTCAGCCCTTTTTCTAGGCAATATGAAGATTTTGAACTCTAGTTCCTGTCATCATGCCCTCCTGACTTATTATTATTTTCCAGACTTTTATATAAATCTGTTTATGCTTCACAAATTTAATCATTGCTATCTTTGTTTAAAAAGTCCATGCTTGTCAAATTCTACCTGCATATGATTAGCAGCCATCTGACCATCATCTCTTTCTATATTTCACTCCTTCCTATTGTATCAATTTTCTTCAGCTTTAGTAGTTTCCTCCACCTAACAAATCCTATTAGAGACCTTTCTGTTTCTGAGCTTGTTTTCATCTTTTGTTCAGTATTAAATGATACAGGATATGGGGTTTTTATTTCTAATTTCCCCCCAGTTCTTAGTTATATTTCTTGTGGGAAAAAAAATTTCCAGATGAGAATTAAGAACCATTAAGACAGAATGTTGTTGTGAAAAGAAGCTATGAATTTCAAGTGTTGGAGAACAGCCATTTATTAGTTCAACATCCAGACCTCATATATTAGCTCAAAATTAGAAAAAAAAAAAGAAGTTTTAACTCAATGGCCTTTCAGTATAAGACATTTAATTAGAAATCATGGAATTGCCATGAGGTCAAACAGTGGAGTACCAAAAGCTAATATGGGAAATTTATATTTAAAACAGAGTAGAGAGATGACACTGAAAAATCTCATGTCTAGCACCAAATGGCATTGAAGAAAGTGGTTTTAAGTTTAAATGCAATTCTCTAGTATATAATTGCAACAAGTGGTTTTCATGTGTGTGTCTTTACAGCTGAAGCACCAAGATTTAAATGGGACTGTTTGAAAATTGCCACTCATGCATATGCTTTAAATAAACATTCTCTCTACCAACCGTCCACTCTAGTTTCCTCTTTCCTTTGCTATCACCATTTTTGCTGTCTCTCTGCCAGTGCAGCTCCTACCCTTCACTGAGAGCTCAGGTCAAGTCCCACTGTCTCCTGAAAGCTTTCCTTTCTGCCATAACTCTGTACCGTTCAGAGCACTGATTGCTTATTCTGGCCACCATACACTACATTGTCGCCAGGTTACTTTCCGCATCTTATTCTGCCAGTGGAATGGTGGGAACATACTTGAGGTGAGGGACCAGGCATTTTGCTGCTCTGCAACCACCATCAAACTTTGTGTGTCACGCTGCATGTATGATTCTTATCATGTTGTTCAGTTCAGTAATAAAAACTAGCCAATTTGGAAAAAGGAAAACAGGAGGCTACAAGTAAATCAAAAGGACAGCTTTTCCCCTTATCAACCTAGCAAAGTGAGTTCTCCAGTTGAGGGGGCATGTCTACATACATATATTAAATAACTGGAGAACAATTTTAAGATCATACATGAGCATGTGGACAATAAGGAAACAAGCTAGGTCTCAAAAGAATTTGAAGAGAAATATCTCCACACAATACATTTAGTCAGAGAAAGTTGGCTACACAGGTTTTAATGTGTATGTTTCCTAAATGTGAACCTCACCTTTGGCATATGAGCAATCCATGCTGACAGTGTTGTATTTGATTATCTGGGAAGATCATCTCTTTTCCCGCTATTTTCTAAAGGGTGTAAATTTCAATACAATTAGAATTCTATTTAAGAAGAACCCTGCAATACCCCCTAGAGACATGAAGTTCCTTTGACCACATAGATGTTAAAACAGTAAGAAGCTTCTTAAATTCCAAATAAGTAAAAGAGGAGGTTATGCTACATAGTGACCTTTTGGGGTACATTATAGACTTCTTATTTTCTGTTTTCTTCCATAAGTAGCCTAACAGATGCAGTACTAGTTGGCAAAAATTGCAGCTACATTTATTTGGTAAGGACTTTGATGTATTACATCAGACATCTTTAAGTAAAGTATTTTCATATTTTTCACCTAGGGACATTCATTTCAATAGGGTCCATAAAAATGTCTTCTATAAGCTAATTTAATGCTAACAAAAATGTAGTGATCCTCTCTAAAAACATGTTCTCTTAATTCAACAGAAAAAAATGTACTGTCATATTAAGCAAGGAGAAAGTTTATGTGTGAATTAATTTCTACATATAAATTTTGTAAGTACAGACAACGGGGCATTTATACTTTGTATGCCATCATTTAAAAAAAATTCTTGCATTGGGTCAAAAAAGCCCAGCAAGTTAAAGCATATTAATTACCAGGAATCTGCAGTCTCGTGTGTCTAAATGATACCAAAGGACCAATTTTGACTGACTTGGAAAATTCAGCAACTCATAATTTTTGACTTATGATTACCAAAAATCTGCCTGAGGATAAAAAGACCCATACTAATCAGGAAAAGAGACTACAGGGACACTTAAGAGAAGAAGAAAAAATGCCAAGTGTTGAATTTGGAAACGTCATAACAGGTTAGTCTGTGGCAATAAACAGACGTAGAACAGAAAATGTTCCCTCTACAAGAGATCCCCTGTGTCATTGAAATGAAATACAAGGAAATATACCAAGACATAACTGTGATTTAGTCTTCACTGAGGAAGGAGGAAAATCACAGGGACCAAGATTAAATAATAACTTGTTGTTCTGTCTCTTTCCTAGCGTATTCTTTAATGAAAGGAAACAGTTTCAGAAACATGCTTTTAGCATACACATATGTCTACATGCATATTTAAATTTGTGTGTATATATACATATGTGTATATACAAATACACATATATAGTTGTAAATAAGGTGCAAACTACTATGGCTATAAAAATATTAGAACATGAGAAATGTAATCTTGAGTAAAACATTGGTTTTTCCCTCTCATATTCTCTAAGAAACACTGGTTTCGTTACCATAACTTCCAGGAAAAAAGTTATAACCTATGATGATAACCTCAAATTTTGGAATATTTACATAACATCCACTTTCCTCTATGACTATATAACTTATAAATGCAAATCAGTCCATCTAAAGACTACTGGTGCTTTTCACTACAGCAATATACACTGAAAAGTAATTACTTTCTTTTATTTAATATTAAAATTTGTGTCTGCTTCTATAGGTCTATAAATTTGAAATTGAACAAACAAATCCATTTTCTTCTAAAAATTTCCTTCATGGTTGTATTCCATGTGGTTACTCTCCACCTACTCTTTTTTTTCAAGTATTCTAAGTGAAGGATTCTCCTATTTTTCCATCATTAACCTTTTTCTTCGATCGTTTTAGTACCTCTTTACCATCATTTCCTTTCATAGCCAGACTATATTTAGAACCCAGAACTTGGAGAAGCAGTCTATTTTTTATATGCATATCTAGAGGTAAATAGTTCTTTTTCTAATTTGAATAATGCCCAGCTCTTGTGGCACTTTCAGGTTGTATAAACACATTATCAACTATGAGTAGATACTAATTTCTATATGGCCAGTGATTTCATTGAGTAAAGAACAGACTTCAATCCCTCATTGTTAGTTTCCTTCCTTTTAAAAATAATATATTTTTTCAGTTAAAATAAAATCTTTGCTCTCCCTACCCCACTAATGCAGTAGATTCCTTTTTATAAGGTCTTTTTGAGCCTCAGTATGAAATGAAAATAGATGACCAATGTGGTCCCTTTATAACTCTGCATTCTGTGAGTATCAGGTACAGAATCTTAATGTAAAAGTTCATAAATGCCTAAAATTTCTCCCCTTGTCTTTATATAAACTTGTTTTTCTCTCAAACAACTGTTACCCTTTCCCAATAGGTTATAATCAGTGATTTTTAACCAAAGGACCTCACCAATTCAAAAAATGGTCAAGGGAACCTGTGAAAATATATTTCCTGTGGTGAATTGGACAGTCTAGATGGACTAGATTATGTTTTGGTAATTAAAAAGAAACACACAAATTTCAGTGGCTTAAAACAGCAGTTTCTCAGAGTGTAGTATTCACTCTTTCTGGTTATAGTGTGCTAGTTATATAAGAGGGCTGAACCACAATAGATGCCTTCCTCTACCTTACGTTAACTACAGAATACCAGGTGAAGAGATTGGCAGGGTTGCCTTCCTCCAAACTGTTATTCAGCAGCCAAGCTGACGACCATGTTTCCATCTTCAACATATTCTCATGGTTGCATCGGGGTGAGGTCCATTCTATGCAACAGAAAGTAGAGAATGACCTGGAAAAGCAAATATGGGAGATTTTAATGACCCAGGCCTAGCAATGAGTATTTACCACTTTTATGTACATTCTGTTGGCTAAAACTGTATCACACCTAATTAAAAACACACAAGTATAATAATACAATATAAAATAATAACAAAAATAATGGCCATGCTTAACCCCAGGAAGTCATCTGGAGTATATGGTGTACTATGTTCCCAGGGAGAAGGGGAAAGCTTATGGAGGATAACTGGCAGTCTGTCACATCTCCTTTACTCCGTATTGTCCCTACGGGAAAGGTGCAGGAGAAGACGCCACCTACAGGCAGTTCATGCTTGGGGGCTCAACCATATGTAACGGTTCTGACACGGCACCCTCATCTTACCCAGGTTGCTGATGAAAGTGTTTAGCAGCAGCCAGTGTTCAAGTGTTCACGATATAAGTGTGCCAAAATGACAGTGAAATTTCAAACTGACCTGAAAGACCCCAACCTCTACATCCCCACTGACAAGTTGTTTCTTTTCATGAGATCTCTTCTTGCAGAAAAGAGGTTTGGCTCAGGGTCAGGTTTTTCAGTGGTTAAAATGTGTTATCAGATACCACAGACTCTTTTTTATTGAAAATTATTATTTTCTTCTTCCTTGAATTCCAGATTAGTGAAATTTACCATATTCAGTTTATGAAATGCCAAGTTAATGAATTGTAATGAGGAATAAGAATATTCCATTGTAAAGCTGCCTTTAAGAATGAAAGAGAGAGCTATGTGATGAAATTCATATCATAATTAAGCAACTAAGGAAAGCAAAGGTTACAAGAAGAAAAATGTTAACATGAGGAAAAATCGCTTTATGCCCATCAGAAGACTCTAGAGGAAAAAACTTTTTTAAATTAACTAGTGTATATTTCTATTCAGAATAAGAGATCTTGATTTGTGAGTGTAAGCCCAAGAATTCCTGTTTGAAAACTGACACTGAGAAAAATGGTTCAACATGGTACAACTGCTGCTCATGTCAATGTGCATTGATGAAAGCAGATGCCAGGTCCTGTCACTCAGCTTACAGTGACTATTTCTGGAGCTTTCCCATCCTCCTTTCATGCCTCTCCCCTCCCCTGCTCCCCACTCCAGAAACCTGGGTACACCTGACATCCTGGGCCTCCCCAGGGTGTGCTTTACCAGGGCCTGCCCTTACCGCCTGGGCCCATGCAGCGCCCCTGCATGCACCCAGTCACCTCCCCTGCTGTCAACACCCATGGGCCTGGCAGCAGCCCCATAAGAACTTATTCCTACAGGTAGTCAACCTCCAACAACGCCTGTGTGACTCTAATATTAGGACCAGTTCTTCAGTGCCCAGTCAGTAACAAAAGTGACTGCTGATAATACAGGAGTTTCAGGCATTCCTCACTCAATGAGAGATTTTATTGTGGGTGCATCTTCATTGTCCTTCAGATTATGACTCATCTATTGGCTAAGGTTGCATTTTATGTGAAGAAGTGTTTTTTGTTTGTATATTACTAATGTCATGGAATTATTTGCATTCATATAAACCAAATGGGAGAATGTGTAGACAGAGATAACAAAAGCTACCATTTTTACTATTCTGTGCCATTCACTTTATCTGTGTGACCTAAATTCATCCTTCCCAAAACTGTTTCTGGATTTTTGTCCTTGTTTTACAGGTGAAAAGATAAGTTTTAAAACTCACGTGACTTGCACAAGCTCACCCAGCTAAGTGGGAGACAAGCTAAGAACACAGGGCTGCCCAGAGCCAGTGGCCGTTGTGTTCATGACAACTCATCTATACTGATTTCAAACACACATTTTCCCTTTGACTCCTCATATGAAGTGAACACACTAGAAAAGTTTTATATTTTGAAGGAAATTTAGAGATCACTTTATCTAAAGCAGTTATACTAAGACCAATAGAAATGAAATGCCCCTACTTCAAGGTAACTTAATTGGTTAACAAAATAGCAGAGATCAGAAGTAGTCAATACTCTTGCCTTTATAAGAGGTTGCCTTTGCGCCGGAGCTGAGATGATCCACTGAATATGCCATTTTAGAAACTGATCCCTTTCAAAGCTTGCCCCTTTCTCATCTTAGCATCTCAGATGCAAGCATAGCATCTTGGAAAATATGGACAGACTCTAAGCTTAATAGCAACATATTAATTGACAACATTATATCATTAAGTTTATGCTTTGAACTCAAGAGCCTCTAATGCCTGATATATAAGATAAAATAGGATAATTCATGAAAATTGTTGCTGGGCTCAGCCTTTTAGAACACAGAGGAAAAACAAACAAACAAAAAATACTATCTTATTTGATCACATCCCAGATTAGAACATGTACATCCTCCCACACAGAAAGCCCCACTGAGCAAGAGACTCTCAGCGGAGGCCTCCGCAGACAAGAGGAGACACACCGAGAAACAAAATTGCTGCTCATCTGCCTTTGTTGTCATGAGCCAGAGAAGCAGCCAGCTTCGCTCCAACTCGAGGCTAAGCAGCAGGTTGCCTGAGAGGATGAAGGGGATGCTGCTGCCCGACTGTCGGTGCGGCATGTGCTCTGAGCAGTCTTTTTCCATCCATAGTGATCACTTGTATAACTCTGTCCTTCTGCCAGGGGCCACCTTTTCAAGACCGGGGTCAGGGTTTAGGATGGACTGTGCAGAGGTGATGGGGCCAAGGTACAAGTCCACAGAGGAAAGAACTCATGCTTGCCACTTAATCAACTTGAAGCCTTAACCAACTGAGCTAAATGGCCACAGAGTCCTTCCCATGAAGCCCTGCGTATCTGTGTGCATACGCAGTTGTGGATAAAACGCAGGTACACTTTGCATGTGCAGATCACAGGACCACTGCATGTTCCCTAAACCAGGCCTGGGTAGACCACTCTAAGGGAACCGCCAAAGAGAAGGGTGGGTGGGGGGACAGATCAATTTAACCACTTGAAGTCTTCCTTATGGAACAAGCTGTGATTAAAGATATTCAATAAATGAAATACATGCCAAAAGCAAATGAAAGCATATTGTTAGAAAATTCCATTTCTTTCAACACCATTATTGTGATTCAGCTTAGGGTCACTGATTCTAAACTCCTCAATGCCAATCTCCTTGAAGTGAAGACACATTCCTTTCTAAACCAGTCTGTGAAACTTTAAACAGCATATGTGACTGAGTTAGGATTTAGCTCCAAGTGCCAACCCTGCTACTTATGAGCTACACATGGGCAAATCCTAACTGCTGTGGCTTGATTTCTGCTTAAAATGGAGTAAACTTGGTCATGACTCAGATACCCTGATATCTCAGGGTCTAAAATTTTACAACCTACTTTTTCCTTTCCCATGCTGTCAGTTGACAACGTTCCCTCCAGACTATTCACACAAAGTAAACAGCTACATCGTTACTATTACCTTCCAGGGTCTCCACGAACCTCTCCCTCCCTGATTGCTCTCCTGCTTGGTCTCCTACTGCTGTTCTCTCTGTTCTCCATGTTGCTCTGGCCTTCTTGCTTTTCTCCTTGCACACCAGGTACCTTCCCAAATAGCCTTTGCACTGACTAGAATGTTTTCTCTCTAGAGACCCGTGGGACTTAAACAACTGACAGAAATGAGAAAGATCACCTCCTCAGTGAGGTATTTTCTGGTCACTCTTCTGAAATATCAAGCCCTTACCTCCCTATTTCCCTTCCCCACTTTATTTATTCTCCTTCACATTTACTGTCCAAATACTGTATTATTTTACTTATTTATCCCGCTTATTATTTGCTCTAGCCTACAAGCAAGCTCTGTTAGGAAAGAATTTGTGTCTGTTTTGCTCAGTGACATCTGAAACAGGAACTGGCATGGAGTAGGTGCTCATTAAATGTTTGAATGAATGAATGAGTGAAACTTACCTCTTTATTAAAATCCTGTCTAGGGACTCCTGTCCGTATGTTTCTGATACCATGAATACCTTGACTAGTTGGCTATATTATTTGAAAGGACCCAACCAAAGCTCACTAATGTATTTTATTTTTGTTTTTTAGAGCTGGTCTTTTGGGGTGAGAAAACAATAATCATGTTTCTTTTCAAGTCTGGTTTTTAGGTATCAAAAATGGATGCATTATTTCATTCTTATTCCCTCAAAATAGGTTTATCTGTGGAGCCACTCCTTGTAATGTTCACAGCACCCAGAGAAAAATCTGGATAAGATAATAATCTGGGAAAGATAGTTTTTAAATTCAGGTCCCAAATGTGACTCTCTTCAATGCAAATTGAGTGTGAATTTATCAGAAACCATTAGTGGGATAAATGTTCTCCTATTATGTAAATCTGTATCTTTAATCTGAAATGTGGAAAGTGAACTGCTTTCCAGAATATCTGGTCTGTGATTCTGTAATTAGGTGAGCAGGTGGTTAATTATAGGTGCTGTTAGTGGCTTGCCCCTCATCACAAGAACATAAATAGCCAATTGTATGTGGCCCAAGTCACTCACAGGGGCAGTTGTGTTGGCTACACAGTTTTTAAGTCCACAAGTGTGTTAAGTGCCTGAATCCATAGGAGGAACTGGGTTGTTTTTTTTTCATAAATATCAAAGTTGACACTTCATGACTGATACACATTTAAGAATTGTTTTTATATTGATTCTGTAGTATTTTACAGTATTTGGTTGAATATCTAAAAAGCTAGTAGACCAGGTAGAAAAATTGTGTTTGTCTACATTTTTAATACTACACTGCAACAGCACATAAGAAAACTACTAAATTTTAAAAGGGGTCACAGAGCTGCATAAGGCATTCGATTTATGATGTGACTTATTTTCTAATATTTAAGTCATAGTGTTAAGGTAAAGATTATATCTTGAAGTCCTAGCCAACAGCATGTAGCCATAGAAATGAATTCTTCATGAAGTGTCCTCCCAGATACTAAAAAGACTATCTCTAAAATGTAGGAAACCCAAGAAACCCACATAAAAGTTGGATTTTCCATTTTAAACTCAGTTAAGAGGCAGAAAATATTTATGAAAGAGAAAGCATAATAGGAAGACAGAGAAGAGAGCATTATGAAGTTGTCTTCATTATCCTTTCTCCTGCTTCTAATCACATAGCTTTAAGATCCCGGGGTTATATTGCAGTCTTTCTTCAACCTTGGTAATCCTAGACTTAAAGACACACAAACAGATGAAATAATACAGGAAAAGGAAGGTTGGGGGAAGGAGGGTGGAAAGCCCAAGAGGTTGCAGACTAGGTTGAAAAGTAAATGAAGAGAACAATAAAGCATAACCAGAGTTGACACTTTGACTTCCAAAATCTTGTAATTGCTTTTCAAAGAAATGGGAAGCTCTTTTTCAACAAGGTACAATACCATAATCTTGTCTTAAAGAAGAGTTGGCTAAATGCAATGCCATGCCTTTATAAAAATGTTGGAAATTTCAAATTGAATCCATCAGATAAAGATGATGTGATAAATCTCAGAATCCCAAAAAAGTTCAATATTAGAATTTGGTAAGAATAACAAATTACATTAGAGATGAAACAGTGAAAGTAGGTCTTACATAATTTTTTTAAAGCAAAGTGAGCTATAATGATGTAATAATGAACTTGACTTCCAAAGCCACACATCAAAACTGGTGTCTGGTGACTTTACAGTCACCTTTTATATATTCACTTTGTTTGCCCACAGTTCTTTGCCTATTCATTGCCTCCATAATAGATCAATGTCGGGGTTTAAGGACAGCTCCTACTTTTCATGTGATGATGAGAGACCTGCATTTGTAATCATGATTGCAGTAAGAGACATGATGTGATCCCTGGTCTTTGGCTCTCAAATCTATCTTCTATTCTTCTACCAGAATGTTTCCTGTTTTGATGGTTCCTCACCACCTCATTGGATAAAGGGCAGCAGGCCCCTCAGCATGATTTATGAGGCATTCCATGATCCAGCCCCATGTCCCCGTCATTATCTCTCCTCCTCCTGCACCTCTGACTTGTCATTCCAAGCAGTCAGCTTTTTGTAGTTTCCCCAACACACCGCACTGATTCACACCTTTCTTCACTCTGTTCCATGTGCCTGGAGCTCTCTCCATATACTTCCTCTACCTGGCAAATTGAGGTCACAACTTCAGTCCTACCTGCTGTTTTCCCAAAGCAGCCTTCACTTACCATTAACTTAGCACATAGCATATGGTAATGACAAGTCTATGCCCCGAGGGTATGGGGGGCAGGTTTAAAGGCTGAACACTTGCCCTTCTGATTGGATTTCCTCAGTGCCCAGCACAGAGCCTAGTTTACATTAGATGCTCATTATCTGTTGAGCTGAACTGAACAGTTTACCTGTCTGCCACAGTATATTCATCTATCCATCCATCCATTCCTTCAAATAACAAGTGTTAGATTTCATTGTGTTTACCAAGGTCCTTGCTACTTGCTGAGCTAGCATATATTCTTATAAGGAAAGAATAATCAGCTGTAAAGTCTCAAACTTGCAGTAACTTTGACAGGCTAAAAATGATACCCGAGTAGAGAACACTTAAAATGTGTTTTGCCTGTGTTTGGGCATGTAAGTATCCCTGAAACTCTTAACGGTCTTTTACAAGTCCAGATTTCCCCCACTGTCCAAAAGTTTGCTTTGCACAGCTTCACTTTTATGAAAGACCTACAGTAGTATCATTTTTCACTAGCAAAGAAATCTAAAGAGGATTTTTACTTTTATGAAATGGTAACTGCTTCTTTGCTTTACACCATGTCATCTTATGAAAGGTTTCATAGGAATGCTATCCTTTTTGATAGTGGGGGAAACCTGTATTCTAAAATCTAAGACCTGATTTATTAAGTTGGATTTGACAGGTAGTTCTTATAGAGCTAATAAGCTAATGTGACAGATTGCCTCATGTGGAAGAATATGCGCAGCGTATCTAAGAAGAAAGAGAAAGAGGAATAAATTGAACACCCCGCGCCTTGGCAATGCTGCCCTTCCCAGCTGCATCTCCCGAAACACCACCCCCAGTAGCTTTAAACATCCATACTTTGGTATAGGCCACCAAGCAGGATTTGTGTGCTTATTTCCAGCTGCCAGAATAGAGATAACAATTTACAATGTTGTTTGCCTCCAAGAAAATACACAAGTTGCTATTTGCTGTCTGTACCTTTTGCTCTTCATCAGGGTGCATTATAAATTCTGGATTATTGCAAAATTTAAGCCCCCAGTATTTTTCAGAGGATTATTAGATGCAGGAATCAATCAAATCACCAACGGCCAAGCAATTAAAAGCAGCCAGCTACCATCATCAATCCCAATCTGTCCGTCTAGTGCTGCCATCAGTATGGGAACTGTTTCTAAAGCAGATGCTAAGTACAAATAATTTCTATCAGTTGAAAGTTTTTCATAGGTCACCCCATTTCTAAAAAACACATAACTTTCACTGCTTCTTAGGAAAGGAATACATAATTAAGTTAATGGAGATTTTTTCATCTGGAAGCTGCAAATGAGAGAAACCACATGACAATAACTATTTGAATATTAATATTAATATTTCAAAAATTCTCAAAATTAGTCCTTTTCTCTATGTGGCAGTCTGACAGTGTCTACAGATGTCCTTATGTTTCTTATACATATTTAATGAAAGTCAAAAAGTAAACAAAAGATAATTAGAAGACTTCTTTAGTTGTCTGTAGGCTCATTCATTTATTTTAATGTTCAGTTGAGAACCTATCGTCAGTTAAGCCCCAAGATATGGGACGCTCCTTTTCAAAAAGCAGCGTTATCCTAGGTGTCGGCTGTAAAATGGGCATGGCCTCTGCCCTCAAATTAATGGAGGTGATTTCAGAAAATGGAAAAAAGTTGTGAAGGAAAGAAAGCAGGACAGTGTGATAAAGATAAAGGTTAGCAGAGAGGCTGCGAGGTCCCTAGGCTAGACAGCAGGTTGGGAAGCCATGTGTGGAGGTCCTGTTTGAATTGAGACGGGAATGGTGAGTCGCTGAAAAGCAGCCCCAAGAGCACTTGAGCCGAGGGCATAGCAAGACAGGGACCCTGAGCAGGAAACTGCTGGGTGCTGGGAAGAAGAGGAGGAAGGCCCACGTGGTTGGGGCACATCACGTGAGGAAAGTCTAGAGTCTAGTCATGTAGGGTTTGTAAGACATTGTAAGGAGTCTGGATTTTTTTTCAAAGCAATGAACATATGGCGCCCTTTAAGGGAACAACATGATCGGTTTAATTTTTTAAAAGACCCCTCAGGTTGATGTGAGGACAGTGGATTGTAAAAAGACAAAAATGGAGTTAGGGAGACCAGTTTTGCTAAGATAATAAAAGACTTTCAACTTTTGTCAAAGCTACTCTAGTTAATTGTCAATTCTATATCATTAAATGTTTAAGATGAAAATTGCTTTAGGAATCATGTTTTTCTCATTTTACAGATGAAGAAACTAAATAAATCTCATAGATGTTAGATAACACAGCTTACTACTTGATCAAGTTATGTCATGTCATATGTCTATTAATACATCCAGGATGACCAGCCTTCTGTCCAAGAGGCCTAAGCTTACAAGTCAGAGCACACCAGGTCCTCACACCACTGACAAAGTATCTCAGCAAAGTGGTACAAAGGCCCACTCTGCATCCAGATGGCCTGTTTTTCCTATCCTGTCCAGCACTTTAGCCTCTGTGTAACTGTGGGCAAATGACGACTTCACTGGACCTCTGTTTCCTCCTCTATAAGCAGAGATGATAATAATAGCCTACCTCACAGAACAGGTGTGAGAATCGCATGAGTGGGTACCCATGCAGTGCCAAGGACAGCATCCAATAAGCACAATGAGGTGTTCATTAGAAATATAGAAGAGTAGGCCAGTGAAGTACAGAGGCGTCAAAGACTGCCAGTACCGGATACCAAGGACACGGGGAGCGTGGATGTGTGGGGAGCCTTTGTGCCCCATTGGAGCACTTGGCAGGACCTGTGCAGTAGGAAAGGTGACAGATATTATACTTTGCTCAGAGAAGTGACTGAAGGATGATATTCCTGAGAGCATCCCCTACTGAATTCCTACCTACCAGCCATCTCCTTCCCTTTCCATTTACGTAGTTTTGGTAGAACTCATTTCTCACAACAAAAGCTCAAATGCCACACACATTCTTTTCCCAACCTCCTTTGGGCTTGGCCCTCTGATTCTGGCTAAAGGACCAAAAGGGCGCTTCTGTGTGTAGTGGAAGACAGAGGAGGAACAGGCTTCTGATAACAGATTTCTCGTACGATTGATAAAAAGGGGGAATTCTCCTAAAAAGATCCCTTTCCCTTTCCATGATTTTGGATTTTTCTGTATGAGGAATTGATGTGTGGGGTGGTGACAGCCAACTGCGGCACTGAGGAAAAGTCCAAGTGTGTTACAGGATGACGGGAGGCCTGAAGTCACTGGGCTACTGAATCCTCAAACCACGGAACTACCTGTATCGGAGTTCTTTTTAAGTGCAACTTATTAACAGATTCCCCTTGTCTAGACCTCTTTGGATTAGTGTTCGGTTACTTGGAATAGAACCATCCTGTCCTATGCACTCTCCCAAGTCATTCATTTTTCAACAGATAGCATTAAAAAGCACAAAAATTACTATATCCCACTTAATCTTAGTATATAAGTAAAATATATATGAACCCTACTAGAATTTATGATGCTTTTCTTATTCACTGTTTGCTTCTATCATTCCTCCCTACTATATGGTAAATAATTCAAAGTCTGGGATCATTTGTTCCCCAACTCCCCACAACACCTGATGAAGTTCTTTAGGTACCAAATGAACTTGATTAATGTTTGTTAAATTGTATTGAATAGCTTGAATAGCTTTGGATAATTGAATCTTCCTTCCCCCATCTCTGACAGCTCTAATTTCATATAACCTGAGTTGATTAAACATAGATTGAAAAACACATATTACATTAAGCACTTCCTCACCCTCAGCTAAAGTTCAGTCAAAGAAAGCAATACAAAACAAGGCTTGAACAGTCTCAGAATCTATTTGAATGGATGAGTATTGCTCTAATTGAAAGTCAGTCTGGCTAAGAATGATGCTTCCCTTAAATTAAATATAGCCTCATAAAAATAGGAAAAAAAGTATACATTATTGGTAAACTTTCCTTATTGGTACTACCCATTGGAAGATTTTATGGAGGAAGAAATATCCCTATCTAATAAGTCTTTCAGCATTTCTGAAGTACTGTGACAGCTTTCTCCAAAAACTGCTTGGAGACATTATTTTTCTCATTTGCTTCCACTCAGCTTTTTCTCATCTACTTCAAAGTGAACATAAGAGCACTTTCCAGAGTGAGCCGGTACTCTTCCAACTCGAAAGGAAAGAGTAGGGTAATACAGGCTATAATATCATTTGATTATCACAATTTTTCAATCTTTTTGAAGATCTGAATAAGGCCAAAGCATATTCCTAATTCCAGTTTACTTATAGCATTATTCATCTTCTCTTACTTCTCTCAGGTTCCAAACCCTCTGCTATGTCTTGTGAAATTACCCTCAGGCTTCCTCAGGTGCCAAACACTGAGAAAGTACGGCTTTAGTCTAATGTCTGAAGTTTCAAGATGAGCCTTGGGTTCCTACATACGATCTGAGATGTAGGTCCTCCTGAATAATGAGACCTCAACTCCCTCTATGTTCCTTAAATTATTTTCACACACTGGTCTAACTTCCTAATCCATTTTTAAGTTTCATGTCCCAGTAGAAGTCTTTCATGTTTATGTAGAATTTAGATGTTCCAAACTAAAATGAATGGCCTTCCCTTATATTCCATCAGTATTTTAACCATGGTCATCATATTGTGTATGGACTATAGTTGGGTTGGTTTTTTTAATGTTTGTTTTATTTTCTCACCTCAAGTCTTAGTAGAGTTGATTATGGGTTTTTGATCCATGTTTTTTTGAACAGTTATCTGCCAAGTACCTGGAATAGAAAGGTGATTATAAACTGGTCCTTGTCCAGTGTTCTTCTGCTCTAGCTGGGGAGAGAAATGAGCAAGCAGACACACCAGGTCTAAGGTCTAGCTGGTTGCCAAGCATACGGTAGGTATTTGCTAAATGTTTAAGAAGGAAAGGAAGGAGCAAGAAAGGGCTATATTTGCATATAGATATTTCTTCATTTGTATAGAGAATGAATATTTATATTCATTCTCAATTATCTCATCTGGCCTCCTCGTTTTAAATATTGTGCATTAATGGATGACGTCCAGATTGACATCTTACATTGGCTGCTACTCTGAGTGGCTCTGTATATCTGATTTCTATGTGGTCATCTCCACTTGGATAGCTAATATGCTTCACGATCTTAACATTCCAAACCCAAATTCTTGAACTTTCTCCCCAGATTTATAATTCACCTACTCTTCCCTGTCTCAGTAAAAAGACAACCCCATCCTTTTAGTTACTCAGGCCAGAAAAGCTGACTCCTTGTCTTTCACACTCCATATCAAATCTTTTCGTAAACACTGTCAGCTCTGTCTTTAGAATGTAATCACTTCCTATCACTTCCACTGCTCTCATCATGGCCCAAGCTTCCATGATCAGCAGTCTAGACACTAGATTATTGAAGAGGTTTCTAACTACCCTAACTGGTCTTCCTGCTTCCGTATTTGCCCATATAGTTTCTTCTTAACACATTAGCCAAAGTGATTTGCTGAACTATAAATTAAACCATGCCATTCTCTCTGCTTAACACCTTTCCATGGCCTCCCATCCCATGCAGAAAAAAAACCCAAATTCCTTATGATGGGTTTCAAAACCATTCTTTATATGTCTCTTCCTTCCTCTCTCGGCCCTCATTTCCTGTTAACTGCTCTTTATGTCTATCCACTCCAGCTGCCCAGGTCTCCTTGATATTCCCTCAACATGGCAGACACTATCCCACCTCAGTGCTTGCTTATATCTAGTCACATATTCTCTTTCCCAAGACAAAAGCCACCTTCCTTGCCTACATCAGGAATTTGCTCACCTGTTATCTTTCAGGGCAAGCCTCCCTAACTATTGTATTTAACACCAGGACACTCTCCCTCCACCTCCCGCCAAATTCTTTATATACTTACCCTGCTTTATTTTATGCTCTTTTCTTATAATCTAGAATACCTATTTTTCAAGTGTTTGTTTTGGGGCTGTCTCCTCCAAACCCCCAACCAGAACTTAAACTGCAAAGCAATCACTTTTGTTTGATTTATTTTTCCTTCTAGCAATAAATTTACATCTGGAATATTTCCAGGCATATTAACAAGCTTTCAATAACTATGAATGAATAAGCACCTATTTCTGTGCCAGAGAGAGTCAGGGATAGTTTCACAAAGGCAGTTACCTCTGAATTCAGTTTGAAAGAGGCCTTGGGAGGGTAGAGAGCACAGGGAGTTCATGAACGGTGGTCTGTGTGTTCTGGGAGGCAGTGTGACCTGCGGGCTCAGTATGCACACTCTGTCGTTAGACTCATACCAGGTCATGGCTCTGACAGGTATCCGTGTGATCTCAGGCATATTGCTTTATTTCTCTGAAACTTATTTCCCCTCTGTTTTAAAATAAGGATAATAATGCTGTGGACTTCCTAGCACTTGGTTAGGAAATGCTCATGTGATATTACATAGAGAGTGGCCTGATATGTAATCTGCACCCAACGAGTGGTATCTATCATTACTCTCATAATTATTAATAAATGAAATAATATATACAGTTTACTTAGCGTAGTTTTTAGCAGCTTATAAGCCAGTCAGTGGCTCCTAAAATTTGTTCATTTATAGCCACTGCTGATAAAATTGGTTGATCTTAGGGACGAAAGACACAGGATGAGGGAACAAAGGTTTGGGGGGAAAAAGTCATAGAGAAGGCCCTGTAGGCTTAGCTAAGGATTTTAGACTTTTTCCTGTAAGGTAGTGATTCTTAAATTTGAACATGCATAGAATCCCCTGCAGGTCTCATTAAAACATAGACTGATGGACTCCACAGTTTCTGGTTCAGTAAGTCTGGAGCAGATCCTCAGAATTTACATTTCTAAAAAGTTCCCAGGTATATTATCTATGGCTTTATAACAAATTATCCCATAATTGAGTGTTTAAAAAAACAAACATTTAATTCACAGTTTTTGTGGACCAGAAACCCAGATGAAAATTACAGTCAGGTGTCAGCTAGGGATGAAAATTAGTCAGGTGTCAGCTAGGGCTATGGGTTTTTTTCTGAAAGCTTGACAGAGGAAGGGTCTGCTTCTGAGATGGCTCATGAGGTGATTGGCAGCACTCAGTGACCCTCCAGCTGTGGGGCTTAGGGCCTCGGCCCCGTGCTGCCTGCTACATGAAGATGTCCCTCACTTCTTTTCCATGTTGACTCTCTGCAGGGCAACTTAGAACATGACAACTGGCTTCTTTCTGTGACAGCGAGAGAGAGCTCCCAGGAGAAAAGCCACCATTTCTTAGTGACCTAATCTTGAAAGTGACACTGTATCAGCCACATTCTGTCTGTTCGGTAGAAATGAGTCACTAAACCTAACCCACACTCAATGGGGGGGAATGACACAAGGTGTGAATACCCAGAGGTGGGAAACATTGGTGACCAAGGTGCTGGTTGGTGACCATAATTTGAAAACCATTAGTGTAAAGAATTCTGAGTAAGACATGGACGGACCCAACATGGAGAGGTACTGAGACTAGTTAGAAAGCTATGTCAGTAATCTTCATGATGACTTTTATGTTGAAATAATTTTCTTTTATGCTTTGAAAATTAATACTCTTTTCTAATCAACGTATTTAACAATTATACCTCCAACTTTTGGTCTGAACTTCCTCTATAAATGAGATATTTTTAAATAACTTTCAGGGTCATATAAAAAGATCTGCGCGGAGTTAAATTCCATTAAAGGATTCAGTATGATCCCTTTATTTACCTTAATTGAGCACATGTCTAAATCGAGAGAGGTTTCAGCCTTGACTATCAGAAAAGACACTTTGGTCTTGGTCATTGACAGCATTGAGAGATGAAGGCAATTGAAGGTTCTAAGTACGTAAGAACAGACATCCAATACCACGGACCCCCCCCACACACACACACACACACACACACTTCGAAAGCTTAAACTACCAATCAGTAATACAAGCAAGGACACAGTTATGGTTTAAGTTGCTGGGACAAACACCATGAACAATGGAGCAGCATTTCATAAAATGAAGGAACAATGATTTTAACTTAAAAAGGAAAGTAAATGACTTAAACATTGTGGGAAACTGTGCAGCATAAGTGGACTCAAATGTTATTTTCATAGTTATTTTGGATGAGAATACATGACGCTTTAATTAGATTTTTCTAAACCCTGGCAGTCTGGTTGAGAGTGGCACCGAGAATCTGTCCTGTGAGGGGTGGGAAGCCAGCTTGACCCCATCAGCCATTCCCACTGAAACTCTGGGAGTCGGGGACATCCAGTTTCGGCAGCAGGTTTTCATATTCTTTTGTTACAGCAGCAAGGGGCAGCCTAGCCTCTCTGGCTGGAGATTCTGTTCTGTTGGCCTGCTTGTTTGTCCAAAGCCAGCTCACTTGCCTCAGCCTGCTCTCACCTCCTGGTTATTAATTTTGGCTGACACTTAGTTCCACATGTTATCAATTCTCTTACCTCAAAGCATGAGAAGGGAGCAGAGATGACCTCACAGTTACCCCTCATGTCAGCCCAAGACAGCTTCAGGTCATGCATTCCACAAACAGCAGCCCAGGGGTTGAGAAGGGTTTTCCTTTGCACTACCTCAGCCGTAGTGACCGTGATGGAAGAGTTAGCTCATGCATCCAGAAGTATATCGAAGGCCTGATTTTTTTAATCAAGCACTTTGATTCTACTTCTGTAACTAGGCTGCCCCCACCCCCATTACCATGAGATAAATTATGCCCACCAAAGTAAATAAGAGTAAGCAAGTATTGCATTATTTGAGTAAGTAAATAAATATGCTGAAGAGTAAGTATTGCATTATTTGAACCATTTCTAGTTTCAATCATGACTTTCTCCTAATTTCTCCCAAATTCTCCAACAGTGTTTCTGATAATCTATGACAACCTTAAAGTATAACCCTGCTCCTCCTCTGGTATTCCCTGTCTCTCTTAAAGGCAAAATCATCCATGTTGTGAGATCTTTGAAGGTAGAGGTTATGTCTAATTCAGCTTTGTGTCCCTGGTATTTTTGACCAAAGTAGAAAGGAGGCAAATAGATGGAATCACATATCCAGATGTTGAAATTATTCCAGGGAGAACCTAAAGAAATAAATGCATTTATTATTTTGTAATCTGAAAAAATTAGGCTGGTATAAGATTCATCTCTCAAAGCAGGAATTATCATGAAAGGATAAAACAAGTGTTAGCACCAGCCTGGAAGCCTGTATAGATGTATTTATTGTCAAGACGGGCCATCACTCAGAGTAGGTCACCAGGCAAAGGGTAGTTAAGATATTTATTCCATTAGACATTATCAAACCCTTCTTGTGAGCAAGTCACTGTTAGAATCTAGAGAGATGAATAAGGCATAGTCCTGGAACTCTGGAAGTTTCTATATGAGGAAGAAGCTTGCCTCTTACCACAATTATTGCTAGATGATTTCCCATTGTCTGCTTCCTCTCTTAGTTTCCAAGCTCTGTGAGGGCTAGGATTCCCTCCTTCTGGCAGGCGACATGGTGCCTGGCACACACGAGACCTTCCACATTGTGATGACAAGTGAAAAGTGGTCATCCTCTCCTCTCCGTGCCTGCTGGCCTCCCTCCCTGCCTCCACCCTTCATCTCCACCAGGACAATTAAAAGGCTTCCTTGCTCCTCACTCTCAACCTCTTCCCGCCAGCCTTCTCTCACACTGCCACTAGAGGGCCCTTTCTAAAGCCAAGCCTGATTCTGCTTAAAATCCCTAATGTCACCTCCACCGAAAGACAGGGGCCTTCGTTTTGGGGATAGTGATACTTTTGAAACTCTGATAAAAAGCCATGGAACATTTTCCCACTTAAAATGCATCTACAACACAAGATTTTGTACCCAGCTTCTAGGTGTTTTGTCCTGAAGCCCATCTTCTAAGCCCAAATGAAGTCTAGGAACTCAGAATCCCAGGATAAAATACAAACTGTTGAGTAGACAGAAGATATCTATCACTTGTCTTTCATCTTCTGACACTACCCCCTCCCTTAGCAGCCAACTCCCCACCTCACTTTACATGCAGCCATACCAGTGGTTTAATCTACTTCCCCAAATACAACATGCTCTTCTGGACTTCACGGCATCGTCCTGGAGTAGATGTTCTCACTGGGCAAGCCCCGTCCCTCATCTGTAACAAGCTCACATTCTGCCTCTTCCGGGAAGTCTCCAACAGGCCTGATTAAAAGATATCCCTTATTTCCTTGGGTTACCCTGGTCCCTCCATATACCAGCGGGGTTGCTGATCTTACTATAAGTATCTATACCCACAAGTCTCTCCTCTAAACTCTGGAAACACTCCTCCTCCTCTTCCTCCTCCTCCTCTTCCTCTTCCTCCTCCTCCTCCTCCTATTGACTAGTATTTATTCTGAGCTTACAGATGCATGAGGCACTGTTCAAACCATTTTCTATGTAAGGATAATTTAAATCACACAAAAACTCCACAAGGTAGGTATTATTTTTATCTTTATTTTATGGTTGAAAAAAAAATCAAGGCTCAAAGAGGTTAAATTTTAATTCCTTGAATCAAGAAGTTTATTTAAAAGCATGCTCATTAAAGTGAGTTGCATCAAGATGCAGTATAGAAATATCAGCAAATTGCTGAAACAATGCTTCTAATAGTTGCCATTTGCTGCACCAACTACTCTCACTGTGCACTTAGAATTGTACCTTACATTGTCACTAATATTCACCAAGGCAGTTATTTGCTCCCACCTTTAACAGAGGGGGAAGAACACCTTGTATTTAATCCCTTAACAAACTGTTTTCTATGTAATCTGAATAGGGAAGAGGGGGGTCTTGGGAAGACTTCTTGGAGGAGCTGGTCTATGGGTGAAGATGATGAGAATGAGTTTCAGCAGATTCTATAGCCTGAAGAGTGTGTACAGTGTGATAAAGGTGTTTCAAGCAGGGAAGATCACTTGGCCTCTCAGAAACACCCTGCAATGAGAGCTAGTTGTGTAGTCTTACCCTGTTGATAACAGACTTCCTCTGAGCTCCGTCGATTTACAAACTTGAATATTAGTGCTTCTAGAGGTCTCCAGCTTTTCAAAGATTGATTCAATTTAAACAAATCCACAAAAATTAAAATGATACTTTATTCATAATCTGTTCACTGGTAAGAACATTCACTCCCTGTTGTCATGTTTATATGAGAAGTTATACCATAATTAAAAGATTGCCAGGAGTGCATAGATCAGAGCTGGGGGAGTTGGTGAGATTTAATTTTCCAATAAATATTGAGTGCATCTGCCACTCACTTCACTGAGGAATGCAACAGTGACCAAAAAAAGACAAAGGACCCTGTGCTCACAGATGGATGCCAGTTGCATCACTACGTCCAGCATGCCTATACTTCCACCTGCTTTGTGGGAACAACCCTCCTATGCGCTAACAGTGATTTTAAGGAACTCTTGAGCAGTGCAGCTGGCTCTCAGTGTTTGTTCCCTGACTTTCTCTTCTCTATCAATGCTCTATCATCAATATGAAATCCAATCTAGATTTAAGAAATTCTTTCTTGAGTGATGTTATTCTAAGAATTAGGTTGTATTCAAGTCTTGGTCTGATGACAAATTATCCCTTTAAGGAGATTCACATATCTTGTCTGTTCTGTTGCATATTTATTTAGAGTTTAACTCTTAGAGGCAGGAGCCCTTACTTCTCCCTTCCCGGGGTTGTGGCACTTCATTGCTGGTTCTATGCATCACCTACAGAGCAGTTGAGTAGAAGATTTCTTCTGTGCATGTTTGCAAATTGGCAAATAGGTCATTGTGTCTATAGCTTATAGAACAGAGAATGGATTGACAGTGTAGTTTGGAGCCCAATCAACAGGATTTTGAGAACTAATATGAGTCCTTTATCCTGTATTTTTGTAGGAAATCACCAAAGGTTTTAGAACAAGAAGTGACATAACCAGATAGGTATTTCTAGAAGGTACAAATGTTAGGGCAAAAACTTAGATACTGAAGAAACATTCTAAAGCTGATCCTAATTTCTGTTTCATGCTTCTGTTCTTCTACGTTGCACAACTTAATCCCAGTTGGTTTTGGATCTTCCATTGCTTCCTGGATTTTCTTGCCAAACATCTACATTCAGTGACAAGTGTTTTTCTGGAATTTTTCTCTTATACCAATTCTAAATCATGTCTTCCTGGCTAGGAGGATAATACATGTTCCCAGGTATAGTTTACGGGACATGCATCACATTTGTGAAGAGAACCTGGATTGATAAGCAGACCCCAGAGCTCTTCTACTTTCCAGCAGGTGCAGAAGCTGTATCCCGGAAAAGGCTGCCCAGCTCATGCTGGAGCTAGACAGAGGGCCCGCCCCAAGCTCACAGAGTTCTTAGCTGCCAGCCCAAGGGGCAGGGTGGCCTAACACTGAGATGGTTGGTGTTCTTAGGCAACCTCAGTGTGTTTCCTACAGGAGTGGAAGCCTTCTTATGTGCCCAGGAAGAGCAGAAAAGTAACAGAGAGGGATTTGGTTTAGAGTCCAGAGTGAGGGACAGGGCACCATCTGCTCATGCTGAGAGATTATTGAAGTCCCTGGAATTTGGATGAAGAATTGAGGCTCGTGTTAGAAATTAAGTTTTAGAAATTTCAAGAAATTTACACATTGCCTGTACCTACATGACCTGAATCCAATAAATTATGAGTCAGTAACTATTAAAGAAAGTGGTTTAATCAATAGAAAGATATAGTATGCCTCTCAGTGGGTGAGAACAGGGAAAACTCTGAGTTCAATTTCATCAGTTAAAAAGCAGTTTTAAGCTAATACAACTGTAGTAATCTGAATAATTAAACATGGAATTAAAAGCAAATTCTTGCATGAGAAAACAAAAATCTATGTAACAAATAAAGTTAATTGACTAGTTAATGTAGGTGTATACTGATTACCCAAATATTCACTATCTGAGCACACAAATTATGATGTTGATAGAGAACCCAAAGTGGCTAAAAAGGAAAATGTTCTGCAATAAAGTAATGTCCCATAAAACTAGTCCCCATTAAAACACTACCCAATTCACAGTAGTATTTATCCCCACCAACCCAGTGAAAACCTCTTATTAGTCAGTCTTTCACTGAGTATGATCATATCAAATATCCAACTTAAAATTCAGTTTTAGTGTTAATCAATTGCAAGGTGAAATTTCAAATTTTGCAATATCTGATTTCGTGGATTTTCTGTAAGTCATATTGTAGAATTACTCATATCAGACCAGAATGATTGACAGAAGGTCATTTTGTTCTACCTTAATTTTTTGTTGGAAAAATCATCATTTGATTCAGCCTACAGTTGTTATGAAAAGTGATGTACAGTTATAAGCTAAATTTATTAAATACAAAATAAGTTAATTGTTTTTAAGATAGCATTTCAGTATAACATGTTATTGTTTTATAATCATCAACATGAAAATTCAATATGCTTCAAAGGGATTCACTTCTACTTTTAGTGACTTTTTCTAATGTAATGAGTATCCGCTGTACTATATGAAGCAGATGGAACTTCATGAAAGCAAAAGGACAGTTCCATTATAGCCATACTGTCTAGAGGACACATACACCTTAAAAAGGAGTGCTAGTGAATGGGGGAAAACAAATGCCCTCTTATCATAAATCCTCATTATACAATTTTGCAACTGACTATTGGAAATGCAGCTTATTTTAAAACGTGCAGCCCACATTTAGCAGGTATATAGATTTTCGTGGCATGCGTGTTACACTTGATGTGCCATCGTAGAGTTTACTCACCTAACCTTATTTTCATTGCCTATTTCTCTTAGTCGTTTTAAGTTTATGATGTACAATGCTGTATGCTATCTCAAAACACTTTAGTTACAAAAGAGCAATATAAATTAAATACACTGCACTAGGTATTAAGGATCTTGCAAAAAGTTTGCAGGTTAAGTCTGCTAAGATGATTTTTTTTTGCCTTAAATGTAAATAAGATCTTCTGGTGAAAAACTAAAGAATAATATTCTATAACTATTGGCTTCCAATTTACGTGCTCAGGCAGATTCAACCTTGGCTAATGCAGTGGGTCGTGAACTCTCTCCTGGCAACTCTGGCCTGGTTAGGCAATGGTAGTTTACAGCATGACCTTGAATTGCATTACTGTGCACAGACTCTATTCTGTCTTAGTAGCCTTCGGGCCCTTGGTTAGCCAAGTGCAGAGAAACTTAGACAGCTAGAATGCTCCCTGGTACACTCTTGAGACTTAATAGTTCTACCAGGAAGTCAGCTCCAGAAGACCGTTCAGCTTTCAGGAAGCACTGCAATTTCTAAGAATCATTAATGAGGGGAAATTCACCCTAAGGAAAAGCTTTGGATGGATTTTCTTTACCCCTGCTCTTAAGGGACCCCCGAATGCTGAAATGTCATGAACATTTTACTAGTGTTTTAGACTGAATTGCTTTGAGACACTCAAAAGTAATTTTCTAAATTTTTATAATAAGGCCAAGTCTAAGACTTTTTCCCTGGAACCATTTTCAGTTCAAGTGTATGTGGAAAATAAAGCATTTTGCTAAAAAGCCACTGAATCTAGACTTTTTGAATGATGTGAATTCTCAAATGTATACTTTTAGCTTTCATAGGAAGTGTTTTTTTTCTACAGGCCCTGCAAGTAGTATTTCGTGACTTTCAAAAGCCCTCCCCCGTCTTTGCCTTTTCCCCAGCACTCACTCTGATTTCTCAACCTTTCTAGCAGAATAGGCCTATCTGTCCCCTTTTGTTCCTCACAGGAGCACTGTTTATCTTCTCATCCACAGATATTTAGCTAAATTCCTACCACAGCCAAGGGATTAAGGAAAGATACAAAGATTCAGAAGCAAAATCTCTGCCCCGAAAACAAAGCCCGAAGCCCACAGAGGTGCTGAACATAGGCCCAGTTCACTGTAGTGTAAAGTAAAGGCTGTCCTCTGCCATTAAACTGCCTAGGTAAAGCTAGGTAGTCAGGGAAGGAGAAAATGTGACTTCCATTTGGGAAGGAAGCACGATAACGCTTTATGGGAGAAATGGCATGGGAGCAGGAGTGTGACAAGTGCGTAGGGATGGGGCTTGGGTGGGAATTAGAGCATGCCAGTTGCAAATAGCTCAGGTTTGCTGGAAGGCAGAGGAAGCCAAGGTGAAGAGCTCATGTAAGACAATGTCTTAGATGACAATGAGAAACCTTTTAATTAGTGCTGTATTATTGAAATGTAAAATAAGCCACATATGTAATTTGTAATTTTCTAATAGCCACATTCAAAACTAAAATTCTAATACCTCTCAGTCAATTCATCTAAAATATTAACATTTCATATGTGAGCAATATAAAATTTACTAAGGGGATATTGCAGTCTCTTTTTCATACTAAGTCTTTCAAATCCAGTGTATATTTTATGCTTACTTCACATACCAATTCATACTGGGTAACTTTCCAATGCTGACTAATTACGTGGCTACTAATTCCCATATTGGACAGTGTAGTTCTTGAATTGAATTTAGTTAATGAAGACAAGAAATAATGGAGCAATTAAATTTAATAAAACTAGCAGATAACACTCTTTTTTGCTCAGCATGTATATGTTGTATGATTTGGTTTGAGAAACATGTGTAACCCCCAAAATGACTTGCCTACTTCGACTCCTCCTGTTCTTGGTAATTATTCTGATTGTTAATCAGGTATCCACAGCTCACACCCACAGCCTGGTTGCTTAGGGGTAAGCTAATTCAACTCCTGGTTCTGTAAAGCTGCATGTGAATTAGCTCCAAACTACTTAGCTTAATCTCTTCCTCTGGACATAATTTTTGATTCAGATATGACCAGTGAGATGGGAGGAGACATTTTCTGGGGTATGTAAGAAAGATGCTTCCTCTGCTGAGAAAGCAATCTGAAGGACCTCTCTCCTCTTTCTTTCCCTTCCTAGATGTGAACAGAAGAATTTTTAGGTAGCCATCATGTAACTAGTCAGAGAGCATGCCTGAAGAAAGACTCAGGAGACAAAAAGAGAGCCCTATAAACCTCAGAATCCATTTAACCCTACATCCCCTGGGAGAGATCGCTACCCAAAATCTACTTTCTCCTTTCTCAAGAATGAACCTTGATGTGTGATTTTGGCACATTTCCACACAGAATAAACATTACGTTTCCTGGCCCCCTCTGAAGTGAGGTATAGCCATGTGACTAATTCTGGCCACAGAAAGTGGAGGTGTGGTGTATGACTTCTTGAAAACCTTAACTTCGTGGCTTGAGCTACAGCACTTCTCTTGACCATGGTATGACCTTAACTTGGAGGTTGTGTGCTGAGGATGGTGTCACAGAGAGACTGGATTCTGAATTCAGGGTCATGGGGTCTCCATGTCACTCTTAACCACCTAAAACATTTATTTTACATAAGAGAGGGATAAATATCTGTTTTTCTACATCTACTGATGCTTGGATCCCTTCATATTATAAACCAACTAACCCTCTGTTTAATTATGCTCTCCCAGAAGTGCAGCAGTGATACACACAGACGAGAATGCTGCTCTCAGGGAATCTGTCTCCTAATGGTGGGAAAGAAAGATAATAAACAAGTAAACAAGCAGGAGAGAGACTTCCCACTAGAGATAGGAGCAATGAGAGGGGCTGCTCTGTGCACTTAGAGAGGCCTCCTTGAGGAAGAGACGCTGGGGCTGGGGCCCGCAGGACAGGAGCCTACCCCAGAAGATCTTGTCCAAAAGCTCCAGGCTGAGAAAGCAGACAGGGCAAGAGGTCTGAGATATAAACAGAAAGATATTCTGTGAGCCTGGAATGCACTGCGTGAGCACAGGGTGGTAGACAAATGGACTGGAGTTTGCAGGCAGGGCGCAGATCAGATACAACCCTCCAGACCAGGAAAGCTATTTGAATTCTTTTCTAAGAGAACCAGGAAGGCACTGAGTAACTTTTTAACAGAATAAGTGGTCTGGGGTTTTTTAATTAATTTTTTATTACTTATATTTTCTATGGATCACTTAGTGAATAAGACAAGAGAAGAAAATTATTTGCAGTAGAAAGTGAGAAATGATGGTAGTTTGAACAAACACAGTAGCAATGGAAATGAAGACAGACACATGTGGTTTTATAGGATTAGGCTTTAGGTAAATAGAAGAGATATTCCAATAGTTAATTAATCTTGTAGCATTGATTTTTTTTTCTATCTGATTGTAGGTTATTACTACTCTGTTCTTACCTAGAAGGAGTGGAAGACATGTTGAATAAATAAAAGCAAGTGGATAAAAAAAAGTCAGGGAATGGGAGGGTGTGTGACTCAGCAAAGCTGGGAGAAGCCTGCACATGTGGAGCAGATGATGCGTGCAGGGAAGGCCCTAAAGGGTTTTATGGCCCTGTGGTGGGGGTGGGGGGGACAGCATAAGGTGGCGACTAAGGGGTGGGGTTGGGCAGCTGGAGGAATGGGAATTCACTCACTACAAAGCTTTATCTGAGCTGTTCTTGCAGAAGATACTTCAGCTGATAGCAAGTTTGAGATAACTAGAGAAAGAGATTTCCTATCACTTACTGATAAATAATAAAACTCTCACTGTTTTAAATGAAAAGGCTCATTTAGTCTTAGTGATGTTTTATGTATGATACCTATCCTTCATATTTACTCTTCTTGATTCCTATTTTTTAAAGATACTACTACATTTTGATAGTCACACAGGTTGAGTTGTTAGTTTAAGTAAATTTCATTTTTTAAAAGTTATAAAGGTACTCTGTATGCATTATAAAATACCTAAGATATAAAGATGTGTAGAGTTGAAAATATCTTTAATTCCATTAGCTAGCTAAATTACCTTTGAATTTTTTAAATATTTTATATAAAGATTGTGCCATTTTTAAAAGCTTTTTTCCCTTCATTTCATATTCATTATTTTAACTGCATATTTTTGAAATACATTTCATCTTTTGAGATATGTTTCATTACATATTTTTTAATTTGAATGTTTAATAATATTTTAATTGCATGGCTATTGCATAATTTTCTCATCACTTCCTAGATCTTGAAGATTTAAATTATTTTCAATTTTTCACTATAATAGGTAATATTGAGATAGACAGCACTGTACATAAACCTCTATCTTCATTTCAGAGTTATTTCCTGGGGTTTGATTTCCAAAAGAGGAATTATTGAATCAAATGCGTAGATTTTTTTAAGCCCTTTTGGAATTATCCTTGACTTAATGTTTTTCCTCCCTTTTTAAGTGTGGCTAATAGCTAATTCCTGTAAATTCTCTTTCTGCCCTGGACCTCAAACCAAGCCAATCTCTTCACTGTCACTCCAATAGTCAAGACCTGAATTACATGTGTATCATAATTCCCATTGTAGTTACCTTTCTGGACTCCCTAAGTCTTCTATTCCTCACTCAAATCAGTCCTATTTATACTCTGATGCCAGATTCACCTTTCTCAAATATGTCTATATATGACCACTTTGCTCAAAAACCTTCTCAATGGCTCAGCACAGACTGTTTAACTACATACAAACACCTCATCCTGACAATCAAAGGATAAGTGGCTCCTGATAGATTTTCCAGTATTTTTTCCAGATCTCCTATATCCTGCCTATATATGGACCATGGCCTGTTACATTACACTTCCATCAAGAACTTTAAAGAATCCAAGATTTCCTCCTACTTGCAGTCTATTAAGTAAGCCTGCTGCCATTTCATGGATGCTAGTAGATTACAGGAGACTGCTGGAACAGAGAGAAAAGACAGTTTACTATTCAGTGCAAAAATAGGAGCCAGAGTATCGACATTTGTTGTACCAGCTCAAGCCACAGCTCAGTAAGTTGACACAGAGAGCCAGACAGTCCCAGTACTCATAGTGGGCTGTGTTACAGGACAGGAACAAATCTTGAGCATAGGAAACCTGCATCTTTTATAGTAGACAGAGAAAATGCCTGTCCCCTGCTCCAATGGGAGATACTCTCTCTCTTGGAATAGATTCCAGAAAAAAGGGCAATCAGTGACTTGCTCCCAAGGTGTGCAGAAATGTTACAGACCTAGGGAAAACTGTCCCCCAGCTCCGAGATTCTATGTTCTGCCTAGAATACCATCATATTAAGCTCTAGTAATATTATCTATCTAGAAAGGTAACTTAAAACTATTTGCTTTGAAATTGCTTTGTGTAGCCAGATATATATCCTCTCTTTTTTTGCATTTTCACTGCAATGTCTTTGTACCTCTCCCATTGTACTTATTTCACTTTCACTATAGTTTGTTTAGTCAAATAGATTTTTTATAGTCAAAAAGATCTATAATTTCTTGTGTTTAGGATCATCTTATTTAGCATTGTGGTTCCATTAATACCTAGAGAAGATTTACAAAAAACAATTAAATTCTGTAAAACTCTGTGATCCTAATAAGAGGACTTCCATGGCAGAGATTCATCATAGCAATTGGCTCATGAGATTGCCCATCCTCAGTAACTTAGACATGGAAATATGGAAAGAATCAAGGATTTGGCAGCAGGCAAGGACTAAACTGAGAAGTCGTACATGCACAGATGTACATTTGAGGCAGGAGGGATCTTGAAGAGCTCTGTGTAAAACAACGTTGTAATTCAAAATCAAGAGTAAACATAAACTACGACACAGAGAAAAGCTGCAGAATGGAGTATGAAGAAACCAGCTAGGAGGAGGAAGGTGAGCAAGAGATTGCATACAGAAGCAGAAATCTAGCTAAGGTTTCCTATGCTGAGATCCTACTGCTGAGGGTCTAGAGCTGCCTTGGATTCTGAACCACTGACCAGTGTGCTTTAGTTCCTCACTCTTCATTCTCTTCGTCCCATTCAGCTTGGGACTCCTCCCTTCGCTGAGTCATTTTCCCCCTATTCTTCCCATAGCACCATTATGCCTCCCACTATTTGAGGCAATCTGAGTGAGTCACTGCCCCTTAGAACTGAAAGAACCTAGCACTGATGGACAGGATACAACATTCCAGTGGTTTGCAGGTCAATGTTTCATTAACAACTGACTCTCCAGTAGAAAAAGGCCCTCATTGGTAACATTTGTCAATTTCCGTGGTGCAAATACTCCCAGCAGGACTTATTCCAAGGCATCACTATAGTGTTAAGAACAATGCAGAGCTGGGAAGGAGGTGTGCCTGATGGACTCTTCTGAGTCTGCACAAACCAACTCCAGGACTACTGGATAAAAATGTTAAAACTTAGCATACACATCCTCTTCTTTTTTCTTAAATCCTTCCTTGTAAAATTCAGTAACTACTTTCTGAGTTATTACTTAAAAATCTAATATTACTGTTTTTCGGATATTACCCCCATCTCACTATTTTATGCCAATTAATTTATAGGACAGTTTAACTTTTTTTATATATCAGAGGAGACACATTATTTTACGTTTATACATATTTTTGTCAGAGTTTTGGTTAAATTTGAAATCACATAGTGCATTCTGAATTGTTACATTATAAAAGCTGCTTGACTTACTTTCAAACTGAAAGCCTTCAAATGAAATGGGAAAAACCTGTAAGTGCTTCAGAGCCTTAAAATTCTCCTATACTATACACTGTGATTTGAGATTATTGTGGCCCTTTCCTTTTTGGTATAAGTGCCTATGTCTATAAATAGTAGGGACTCTGAACTTACAAAGTAGAGGATAATTTAAAATTATTGGAGTGCTTCAAGTTTTTAGGAGACCTTCATTCTTTCAAATTGGAATTCCAATTTGTGAAGTGCTCCGGTAACTCATATTGCTGAATTCTACAGGCTCTAGAAATCCATACAGAGCTCCTTACCAAAGTACTTAACATATATTAAAAATCCATCAGCTAATTCTCCAGGGACTTGGCCAGATTATTAATTTCTTTTTTTCTCAATCTGCCGTTAAGAACTTAAATGTTATTATATGTGAAGAATGAAAGTAGATCCATGTTGTAATCTTAAATATTAACTCGTATCTTTAAGTTTTGGTTCCTCTAAGATATAGAGGTTTATACTAGACTTTCTTAAACACTATCAACTTGAAAAGATGTGAAAGAAAATCAATTCCATAGGTCTGAACACACTCATTTTTATGTAAGAAAACACCCTAATATTATTCTTTGTGCCTTAGGATGTGGGCAATGTAAAGAAATTGTGTGTCCTTAATCGTCCATGTATTATGGTAAAGTTATCATGAAAAATTAACACAGCAGTTTTATCCCAGTTAAAATAAGAATAAGTTTGCACAAGCTGGTGTAATAACTCTAGAAAGTGTTCAGGTATGTAGTCAAAAGAGTAAAGCCTTTTTAATCTCTGTAAATTAAATAACAACTGAGGCTCGTGGCCAGGCAGCCGATGTTCGTCCATACAGATATGGGTCCAGCAGTGTCGCAGCACTTCTATCTCTTTATCATCTTAGAAAATCGTGTGTGAAATCAGTGTCTCTTTGTAGGTCCATCTATTGCAAAGAAATGGGCCCCCATCCACTGGCTTCTAAAGCCATTTCCATCACTTGGTACGAATGTGTCCTATGTTCTGTGTGCTATAAGAAACGAAGGCGACAGTTTGCCTTTTCTCATATGACTTAGGAAAAAATATAAATGTAATTTTCCTTACATCCAACCCAAATAAGAAACAACTGTCACCATCATAGCTACCACCACCAGTAACAAATACTGTAACAAATTAAAAATAGTTTAGAAGAAAAAAACTAGTGAGAATATACCACTTATGTGTGCATGTACATACTTGTACATGGAGTTTTGTAATCTTCTGTCACATGTAGAAGTTGCCATCCTAAAACATGTATAAATTCCAAAAGCAGCATTATTTTTATTCTTAAAATTATAAACTGATTTGATATTATTGCCCTACTGGAGGAATTTGACTTTTAGAATATACTTTATTTTATTGGTTTCTTTCATAAAAAGTGCACATAGATCTGTAGAAAGGATAAAAGATACCTTCATATGAAGCCCCCCCCCACACACACACACAAAAAAAAAACTAATGGAAGGGAAAGTAGTATAAATAAAACGTTCTGAAAAAATATCCTTGTTATCCTAAATTCACTATTTTCATGGGGCATTTTTGTTGGACTAGAAAATAATATGTCCTAAAACTTACTTGAAAATTACTTGAGAATTCATTTTTAAAATGTCTCATTTTGAAGTTTTATATTATTTCCTTCAAATGCAATGGGGGAGGAAAGGATATTCTCTGTAGGACAGTGATTGTTTTTTTAATTAAGTACAAGAAGCCCTTCATGCATTATACACATGTAGAATTAGCTTGTCATAGAGTTCACATCCTTAACTCATTTAAAAAATTTTTTAATATTACATAAATTCTTTAAAGATTTCCCGAAGTGGGTTTAGCTTTCAAATGCTTCCTTATAGGAAAATAATACATATGAAAGGACAAGAGCAACAAGCCTACCTTCACATGTAGAGCCACTTTGGAAGTTAGGTTTAACAAATATTCTAAAACTTCTAACTGTACTGTACATATAACTCACCTCATCTAACTCTGACATTGATAATATTCAGGTAACCTACCAAAACAGAGAAGACTATAGCATGAAAACTCTCCTTATACATTTACAGATGTTTATTCACTGATATATATTTGAAAGTGTAGGCTGGAACTCCCCTTGATCAGAGAACTGCTAGGACAGTATAAGATTTCTCACATCTTTCATGAAAGGAAAACTGCTATGTGACCGAAGCACCAGATTAGACCAGATCCAGGAGTATTTTTAGCACAGAACAGAACATGGCATATTGCTACAAGTACCCATGGTATTTTTTCCTAGAATTTCTGCTTTCATTCTATCTGCTCCTATTTAGCCTACATGCCCTCTGAAGAGTGAAATGCTTCTCTGAACTCTTAAAGGACCTCACTCATTCTTATCACTACTTTTACAAGGAGCATACATTGATTTTATTTCGGGAAGCTCTATTTAGGTCTCTGTTCATATAATTGAAGGAATAAAATATGTGTATGCACCTTATCTTTCAAAAGCACAGCCTACTTATCACTGGCTTTTAAGTTGCAAAGAATACACGATGACTTCTGTATGCTCTGAGAAGCAATTAGCATATTGTGAATTCCCAAATGTTAAATGGCAGCCTTATACAAAAATCCGGCGTCCGATGCATTTTGAATTTATATTTCCAATAAGATATCTGTGTATTAAGAAGTCTCTCTTTTAGTAGCAAACACATCAAGTCAGAACAGGCCAAAAGAACCAAAGTAATCAAAGTGAGCAAAAGAAGGGAAATTAGAATTCTAGATTTTAAAGCACATGTGTGCGCGGGCGTGCACCCACCGACCCAGTGCGTCTGTGAGGGGAGGGGTGGGCAGTCAGCCAGTTGCGCTGGGCATTTCTTCTGAGAGCAAGAGCTGGGCCAAGCCTGCTCGGAGGGTGAAAGAAGCTGCGTGTGCTCCGTCGGGCATTCTGGTAATTCTTCGAATGTGCCACCAAATAAAACAGTAACAAAACAATTGTCAACAGGCCTTCAACCCGTTACTGAGCAGATGGAACTTCACAGGTGATCTTTATCCTTGGCCACAACTAAACAAATAGGCTCCATGCATTTTTATGTGAAGGGGTAATAGATCTGAACACCTCTTATTCTCAGGAACAACACAGCCGCATTGGCTTCCCTGCCACTGAGAAATTTGGGATCTGTTGTGAGGATGGGACCCAAGCTCACTTCAGTAGAAGCCTCCTTTTCCCCGCCACCACCAATCCCATTTATCCCCTGTCCTGTGTGGAACAGGAACACGAGACCCATGGAAGCAGCAAATCTGTCCATCTTCTGATCATTATATCCCCAGCACTTAAAAAATTTCCTGGTCCACAGTACAAGCTCAGTCACTGTATTTTAATACAGACTGAATAAATGAATGATTTAACAGAGTAAACTAGAATCTCCAAGTTATTATATTAACCTTGACCTAAAACTTCCCTCAAATCTGCCCCTTGGGTTTATGCCACAACCAAACTGAATTTCAGTCTGTAAAAGCATGAAAAGCCAGAGTCCGTGCTCAGGGTATGTCTCAATTTGTGTGTGTATGTGCATATGTTTTTTTAAAAAAAAAACAAAGCTATGCTATTACCAATTGCTTGGGCCTCTGATCTCA
This sequence comes from Smutsia gigantea, assembly GCA_032199065.1. Classification (NCBI taxonomy): domain Eukaryota; kingdom Metazoa; phylum Chordata; class Mammalia; order Pholidota; family Manidae; genus Smutsia; species Smutsia gigantea. The sequence continues at coordinate 74,224 of JAVSCE010000922.1, forward strand.
TATTTTTTAAGAAGGTATACAGTGGTATTGATTTTTCAATGCCCAGTTTCATCTATAAGAACAATAATTAGGATGGTAAATAGAACAGTAAAGGTAACATTTGAAATATGAATTTTTTCTTTCTGATTTTTCCTCATTTTCTGAAATTTAAGGGAGGAATCAAAAGCATTTCTTAAATCTTCATAGCTTGGATTGCTTGTGTTCTGCAACGCATGTGCACATATGAGGGGCAGGGCGTGGCGTAAGGGAGTGAGATCGAGGGAGAATAAAATCATTTTGGCTTTAAAATTTTTATGGGCAATTCATTTAAATAACAACATTTTAAAAGTTAGGATATTTATCTATAATGTTAGATCTGAAGCCTCAAGGGCTAGAGATGCGATTATTATGTGATATGAGGCTTAGGGCAATAACAGCTGCTATCCTTTATCTGAGGCTGCCTGGTGACCTACTAAAGTTACAAAAGAACATCTGTATAATGATGGTTTCTGTCAGGGCTAATAGCAATAACCTGTGTTAGATCAGGTCTTTATCAAAGGATATTTTTATCTTTAAAATGAAATTATGTGACTCGTGCCATATTCAAATTCAGAGAGTAATGTACCATCAATAACATTTCGTGCAGCCCTGTTCAAACTGTGGCTTATCTTCCCCTTTGAAGTTGTGACTTGGCAAGCTTTGTTTCCTGGAGTTCAGCCAATTTAAAAGCAGAATGGAAATCAGTTACTTCCGTTGCCACACAAATCAAAGAAGGACGTTGTCTAGGTAGATGTTCTACACGTAGGAACGTGCAGAAGCTTGCCTTTCTATGAGGCTTCCCCAGCTGTGGCCGAGCTGGCTCTGGAAGGGAGACCGGGAGACCCAGGGGATGCGAAAGAGGGGAACAGCTGCAGAGAGAGGGATGAGCTGGGGTCAGCTGGTCACCAAGCGCTGCCTGGAATCAGCAGGAGAAAGAAGGACCTGCAGGCTAGCAAGTCTATTTAGTTTGGGGTCATTCAGAAAATACATTTTTCTGTGGCTTGTCCAAGCAATAACTAAACTGCTGATAAACTAAACATCCTGGTTCTTTGCAGAAATTGTGCTCAGGTGACTGTTTTGTAAGAGGGCTCCTTCTCTAGATTTTCTATTCTCAGGTAACTGTTATGCGATCCCATAATGTGATCATGGTTAGAAAATGGAGTAAAGTCCAGGTTCAGGGAGTTATCATTTTAATAAAACTCAGAGGTGGTTTTCTTGTTTTTTACTTTTTAGATTGATGGGAAAAGGAATATTCTCCATGAAATGCCTTTTGCTTTGGGAGTTATTATACAGGAAATATTTTAAGGCCATTTTCACTTATGTCTCCCTTCTAGGGTCCCTTTTTACTAGGTTTAGGACTCATGACTTTTCAAAAGAGATACTATTTCTGTGCCATTGGGTGTCCAAAGCCTTAATATTAAAAATAAATAAATAAATAAATAATATTCATTAAAGAGTATCTATGTATCTGGGATTAATAATTTTTTTTAATTCAAACACAAATTTGTTTTGAATATGTATCTGGAGACATCATTTATCTTCATTTATCTTTATTGGGCTGCACGAATAACTGAAATTATAAATACCTCTTCACATGCAGTAAATTAAGTGCCTACAGTATGATAAACTGAAAATAATATCACAAATGCACTGATAGTTATGGTAAAAAGTAAATTTGTAGACTTAATGTAACAGGCAATATTTCTGTATTCTTCTTCCACATAGTCCCTGTATGAAATGATATCCATTGAAATGAACCTCATTTTCCCTGGAACACTGTATGCACTTTAGAAATGCTTAGAAATGGAAGCAAAACTACAGTTCTGTAATTTGGGGATTACACATGAATGTCAAATTGTCAAAGGTATCAATAACATCTTTTCTCTACTGGAGTCAGAACTGAGGTTTGATTGGTTCATAGTATTTGATCCAGTACTTCTTCTGGGCAATTCCTTGGGGAACTATTTGCATAAAAATGATCAGTTCAACTATATTTTGCTGTTTGCATTTAGACCAGCACTTCCCATGCTTAGAATTCATACTACTGTTTGCCCACAGTGGTGCCGTTTCATATTAAAGATTTTGTATCAGCAGTGAAAGATTTCAGGGTTTACTATTGACTCAGCATAAGAGAAGGCATAAACGTCTTTTATTGCTTTGTTAGGAATGTTATGAAATTATTAATGTGACTATAACCAGAGTTAACACATATTAATATTCACATTCATCTCTATGGAAAAGAATTCTGTCTGGTAAAAATACCATTTAGTTCAATATGATTCTCCTTTGGGAATCTCTCAGAATTATAAATAGGCACATCTATTATAATTTAGGCCAATTTCTGCTAAAGTGAGTCAGCAGTGACCTTAGATTACTCATCAATAAAATTCTAGTCTCTTTACTTTGTAAGATGCATGGGGCATATTGAATCTTGTTTGCTAATAGCATCTAATCTTATTTTAGGATAGAGAGCTCCTTTGCAGAATATAACTCAACATAATGTCTTATATTTGTATGGTGCTTCTGAGTTTACAAAATGCTTTCATATACTCCCATCTGATTCTCTGTACAAATATTACTACTCCCTTGGGAGTGAAATCGTACCCTCCAAATATTAAAAGTATTATTTGAGATGACACACTTAGTAGTGGTGAGCCTAAGACTGGAACCACAGCTTCTCCCTTCTACTTCACTGTTTTTTCCTCTCCACCTTGCTGTTTTGAAAGCAAGCTACATGCACTTCTGGGACAACTGTGAGCATTTCTTTAAATCTGGAGCAGGGGATTAAAAACTAGGTTGTGGGAAGTGAGGGCAGGGTAACTTGGCAGGCAAGGTCCTTGTGATCTAATAATACTAAGCTTTACTCTTGGCCTTATGAATTTTGGGCTATAAGTTCTCTCATTTACGGTATAAAATGATAAAATGGTTCTAAAACTTACGAGCCTTTCAATGGCTGGTTTTTCTCATTTCAGAGACGACCACGTTGGGTTATCAATTTCTTTGTGTGTGGAGTGGGGATCTCTTCTTATGAGATCTTGCTTATATTTTGAAAAACTTACCTATATTTTACTCAGTAGTGTTTTATTTACTAGACAGAAATTTTTGAGGGCCTATTATGTTCTATAGTAAAGTAGCATGGAGGGAATCCAACAGTAAACAAGACACCCACATCCTCAGCCCATTTGGAGCTTTTATCTACACATACATGTCATAGCTTTTCACTGCTAACTGCAACAGTTTGCCATGGATTCAGCTTGGTGAGGAAACATACACTTGGCTAAATTGTTATTTTTCTAGAACTTATATGGGGGGACTGATGTTGATGGGCATTCTTTTTCATTCTTCTCAATATCATGAGTCCAAACCATCAAGTTGCCTTAAACTAGATTTCTTTTTGCTTTTAAATCGAGACTTGAATTTACTCTCTGAGATTCTTGTGGGAAGTACTCTCCGCCAGTTCCTCCAGACTGCCTGCTCCTGTCTTGCATGGGCATCCCACCCCATCCTGCAGCCCATTTCACCCTCTAGACCTTGCCCCTGTGTCCCTCTGACTCCGCACTCCATCTCGGGCGGCTCTCCTCCGAGATCAGGCAGGAGGCGTGCAGTGAGGCAACCTGACAGCTAGACTGCAGGTACTCGCCAGCAGGAAAAAGGACCTGAAGCAGAAACTGTTCTGTGTCTTGTTTGCATTCATTGTCTTGACGAGCGAATTTTATGAAGGGAAACAAAATCTAGGAGAGGCCACAGGTGTGCTTCGCTGTCCCGCTTTTTCTCAGCCTTCACACCTCAGCTCAGCTCAATCTCATACAAAGTCAGGGGAGAAAGAGACAGACAGACAGAGGGAGGGAGTTGGAGATACCAAGATGCCAAGGACCGAGGGAAATAGCTGGCATTCACCTTCCCCGACAGTGACCCGTATCAGGAGCACAGGACAGAGGCGGCATCGTGCAGTAGGAAGAACACTGAGTCTGCACTCGGAACCCCTGGACTCTGCCAGTAACTAGCTGTGTGACCATTGCAAAACTACCCTCTGAGTCACCTAGAAAGTAAAATAGCAACCTTACTTTGAGCATGTCATAAGGCTTTTCTGTGAATGAAGGGACAAGAAGTGCTATGTGCCCTAGGAAGCCCAGCATAAATTCAGATGGCATCATTTCGAGACTTGAACCATGGAAAACCCATGCCGAGTCTGATAGGAAAAAAGTAGACAGTAAAAGAAAGAAAGCTCTAGTTTGTTCTGTCTCTTGATAGGTGGTGCTCCAATTTTCCTTTCTCCAGTTACCACATTATCCTTCATCTGTCTCCTCATCCATTGTATTCATTTTCAGAGTGTGTTCTTCTCCCTGTCTCTCTCATCCCTCTCAACTCCCTCAGTAAATCTTCAAACTAGTAAGTTCTGTTTTGGAATTTCTCTTTCTAATTTCTCCACTTACCTTAGGAGTTCCCATAAACTTTTAAAATACAATGAATTTGGACTCATTTTAATGTTTGAAAAATGTAAATCATATGACAGATGGTGAAGGAAATGGGAAGGACACTTTCTCAGAATCAGAGAGCAGGGGGCTGTAGCCTCTCCGAAGAGCCTGGCTCTGGGAGGGTGTGTGACTGCTGAGCTGCGCCTCCTCCGGCAGCCGGCACCGGGTCCTGTGCGCCGGGGGACTCACACAGACCGGAGAACAGCAATGCTGCTGGGGGACATCTTTGCTGAGGAGGCCTTTATCTTTGGGGCTGGATGCTGTTACTAGATCCTCTCCAGGTTTTCTAGAAGCTTGGCATTATTTCAGACCTTGCTTGTTCCAACAGTTTTTGATGGTGTAAGAATGAACCTGGTTATAAGATGTATTTGGCTTCTAGACCCAGTTCCATTATTTATGAGTCATGTGATGGGAAAAAAATCACTTAACCTCTAGTTAGGTTAACCTCTAACCTTACTTGAAGGATTTTGGTGCTCAAAAATAGAACTTTAACATTATGAGAGCCTATAGGGTTTGATATTTAAGAGGGCAACCTCTGGGGCTACACTGCCTGGATTTGAGAATAGCTCTATACTGTTGGCTGTGCGGCCTTGGGCATTCAGTATCTCTTACCTCAGTCTTGCAAAGTATAATAATAGTAGGAGATTCGAGCCTTTAATATGCTAGTCCATGTACAGTGCTGAGAGCAGTGTCTGAAACATAGCATGCACTCAATAAATATTAGCAACTAATGTTTTCAATTTATTATGTGGACAAATGACTGCCAGAGATGGATGTATATTTATGGAGAAGGTGGACTTCGCAGACACATTGGTCTCACTGTGTTTGAGCAATAGTGAAATTGGAGAGACAAGGCACCCCAGGTGTCCTAGGAATTGAAGGATAAGTCTCCCCATTCATACCCACTTTTCTCTTAATCCTATGGAAACCTTAACCTTGAGCCCTTCCAGTATTAAGAGTTTCATTAATGGAAATATTGTGAAGCTGTACAAACTGTGGATACTCCACAAAGTTTAAGAGACCTGCTGCCTGTTCACAGACCATGAAGCAATTGGCAACCCCACTTTTACCCATTATTCTCCTACTCTTCTTCCCACACCTTCTTCTTGCTTTCTTTCAGGGAGATCAGGTTTTCATTTATTGCTTTTACATTTAAACAAACCAATACACAAAGGGGTTTCATACACACAAGACCTGAGAAGGCCAGTCCTAGCAGTACTCACATCCGTGTCTCTCCCTGGCCGACACTATCTTTCTAAAGATCAATTTAAATAGACTTCTTTTTCCTTTATACTTCACCAAAGCACAAGTATGTCACAAAGCTTTGTTTATCTTTTGAAATTTAGAGTTCAGGAAATAGCTATTGATTTCAAAGGAAAAATGAGTATTCTATTGGTAAAAGTTATACACTTCCCAGAGAATCTCAAATTACTTCTAAAGAGAAGTTTCTGTTCATCTTATAAGGTATATAATGCAATGTATGAGTGTATGGACATATAAACTCATGCATAACAAAAACTTCCTCCCTTGCCAATTTCATGTGAATTAAAGTGCTCACAGGAATTCCATGTAATAATAGATCCATCATGTCGGTCTTTACTGTCAGACAGGTCAACCTTATTGCATTAGTTTGTTAGAGCTGCAATAACAAAATACCACAGGCTGGGTGACTTAACAGACATTTATTGTCTTCCAGTTCTGGAGGCTGGAAATTCAAGATCAACGGGTAAGAGGGCTGGGTTCTCCTGAGGCCTGTCTCCTTGGCTGGTAAACAGCCCCCCTCTCCCTGTCTCCTCACCTGGCCTCTCCTTGTGCTCACACACCCAGTGTCTCTTCCTCTTCTTATAAGGTACCTGTTCTACTGGCTTAGGACCCCACCTGAAGGTCCTCATTTGAACTGAATCCACTGGTCCTGAGGGACCTCAACATATGAGTTTGGGGAAGACAAGATTCAGTCTGTAGCATTTATATAACAGAAGAACAGAGCTCAAATAAGGTCTCTGTTAATTTGTTTTGTTTTTTATTTTAGAAGAGACTTACTAGCCTTTTGTGGTGATCCTTTCACAATATATATACAAATATGAATCATTATGTTGTACACTTGAAACTAATATAGTGTTATATGTCAGTTATACCTCAATAAAAAATTAAGAGTGTTTAGAGAGGGTCAACATATTATTTGATACATAACTGGATATATCCCTAGAGGAAACAGAAAGTAACATGTACAAGAATTAGAGTTTCTCTAGTGAATAGTTAGGATATGAAGGATTTGTTTGTTTATTTATTTTATTCTCACACAGCTCATTATGTGCAGAGTTCTGTTCTAAGTACTTCACAAATATTAGCTCACACAATCCCAGTGCAGCCACACAAGGTGGTGTTACTGACTGGTTTTCTCCCTTCAGATTCGCTTGCCCCTCTAATCACCCATCTCTGATCTTATCACTCTCCAGCTCAAAACTGCTCAGTGACAATTCTCTCTGTACAATGAAGTCATAACTTTTTATTTTGACAAACAAGGAAGACTCCATTGTCAACACACCCGTCATGGGGAATTCTTTGCCACAAGCCAACTTCTGTCATACGTATTAGCCTTGACCCAAACTCTCTCTCCTGCCTTTCACTCTTTAAAAAGAGAGAGAGACACAGAGAGAGAAGGAATTCCTTTGTTTATCACAAAGGGTTATTTTTCCCCTAAGGAAAAGCAGTGAGGCATATGGAAGAGGCACAGACTTTAGGGTCAGACCTGAATTTGAATGTATTACTGTAGGCAAGTTACTTTACCTCTTCTCAGAGCTCCAATATTTAACCTGTAACATGGAGATAATACTACTTCTGCCTTGCTGGATTGTTGTGAGAATAGGAAATAATTGCACTTTGCACTCTGCCAACAGGTATATGTATGTATCTACTAGCTCTTACTATTATATTGTTAATACTCTATACACTAATGTCTCTTGAGTGCAAGACAGAAGATCAAAGATAAAAAGATGCTGATAAATTTTAGTCTAAATTGAACTGTTACTGGTCAACTTAATATTCTCTATTTTCATGTTCAGCAGTGCTAATATTCAGCTAGTTTTTGCCATTGTCTCTAATCAAAAATACTTTAGCATTTTTATTTTTTTAAATGTATGTATTTTACATGTGGTCATTGTTCATAATATGCACATATATATGTATATTGAGTAACCAGATCTATGTTCAGTCTAAATGTTGAATAAAGCAAAGTGCTTTATTTTTTTAAAGCAATTTATTGCTGTATGATTGACATACAAAAAGATGTACATATTCAACATTTGCAGCTTGATGAGTTTGGCCATAAGTATAAAACCATAAAACTATCACAGTCTATTCCACAAACATGTCCATCACCTCCAAATGTTTCCTCCTTTGTTGTTTTTTTTTTTGAGTACGGTAAAAACACTTAACGTAAGATCTACCTTCTCACGATCATTATTCTAAAGATTATTTATTAGGTGAAAAATAACCCTTTGTGATAAACAAAGGAATTCCTTCTCTCTCTGTGTCTCACTCTCTTTTTAAAGAGTGAAAGGCAGGAGAGAGAGTTTGGGTCAAGGCTAATACGTATGACAGAAGTTGGCTTGTGGCAAAGAATTCCCCATGACCGGGTGTTGACAATGAGGAGTCTTCCTTGTTTGTCAAAATAAAAAGTTACGACTTCATTGTATAGAGAGAATTGTCACTGACAGTTTTGAGCTGCAGAGTGACAAGATCAGAGATGGGAGATTAGAGGGGCAAGCGAACCTGAAGGTAGGAAACCAATCAGATTTTACACTGTTGGGTTTTTCTGTTACCCACTTACAAGCTTAAGTGAAAAACTCTTATTTAAGTCAAAATATTGACTTATTTCAGGACTTCAAAATAAGAAAATGTACATAAACTCATATATCCTTGATAGTATTTCATGGAAAGCAATAAAAATGGTCTATCAGATGCTCAATTTAAATCTCCACTAGTTTTTACAATTTTACATTTCCAATCATCTATTCTAAATGTAAGACTCCTGGTCCCCTTCTGTCACTTAATTCATGTTCCACAACTGAGGCACAGGAAAAATTTGGAGTCGAGTGTAAATGAAATCATGATGTTGCAAATAATATCAAGTGTAGGTGTTTTGATGTGGGTTTAATGTCAACCAAAGGTAAAAGGGTAAAGGCTGTGGGAATAAGACCATTGGAAATAAGGAAGGATTCATCTGTGCTTTGAAGGTACTTGGTAAAAGGTTTAATGTCCTGCAGCTTTTCCCCCCTTGGTTTGTATCCTCCCACCCTGTCTTCTCTTACTTAATTCAAAATTTACCTCCTTCGATTCCCTAACACCTTTACTGCTCCCTAATCATTACTTGGTCTTTTCATACCAATTGATTGTTTTGTATTTATATGAATAATTACAAGTTCATCAGGTAGGATGGTATTTTCTACTTAAGTGTTTCCGATCCTCTTAACAGTGGTATGTATTATAGATATTCAGTTTATTAACTCATTCTCATCTGCCATAATAAATAACTACTTTTTTTTAATCAGTCATCCTCACTGGAACATAAGCTCTGTGAGAGCAGAACTTTGTCAGTCTTCTTCCCAATTTTATCCCAGAATCTAGAGACGTGCCTGGGAAAAACCTGCGACAAGCCAAGTACTGTTCAGAGCGCTGGTAGAGAGGAAGGAGGCCGGCAAAGCCCCCACCCCAGTGAGTTTCTGTTGTAATGTAGCAAGATGGGAATAAACACACACACACTCAGTCACTGACTAGAACTAGTTGTCCAAAGGAAAAGCAGTGCGAGGGAATTGAGTGAGATGGTGTTTCAGATGAGGGGGTGAGGAAGGACTCTGGGCCCTGGGGAGGGAAGCAATGCCTTTTGAACATCACCTGAGAGAAATGAGCATCTGAAGATGGGGAGGTCACGCTAGTCTAACAAAGGCAGCAGGAACTACAAAGGTTCTGAAGCAAGAGTATATTTGGCATGTTTAATGGAAAAAACATGAGGGAACACTGGGAGAAGTTGTAAGAAACAAGTATGGAGTGATTAACAGGGGCCAAATCATCGTAGGCCTTATAGGTGTCCAGAAGGAGTTTGAGTATACTGAGATTCCTCTGTGAATGAATGGCCCAGTGAGGGAACAAGGCCCAAATTAGCTACCCAAGTCCAAGTACATTTACTTAGGAGCAATTAACTGATAAATTACTATAATATAATTTCACACATACTAATCCCACCATCTAGTGAAATCCCAAAGAAGTCTGATCATTTAGTATGGATCTAGCTCAGGAGCTGGGCTCACTGGAGCAGATGATGGGAATCAAAGAGCGGCGGGGGTGACTAAATACAGACCCATGAGTCGTGCAGCCAGAGCAGACCTGGTGCCAGGGAAGGCGTAGCAGAACCGTGCAGGCGGGTGAGCGCTTCCCCACGGCTATGCGTGGGGCAGTATCTCCAGAGTGGACAGACTCACTCTGAAAGCTTTATGGCCCTCGCCTTTCGTTTTCATGGCTCAGCACATCTCTGCCAACACTTCCTTACATGCTACATTACTATTCTGAAGGAAAAACCTTCCTCCAAGTATTTCTGCTGAAAAGGGATATACAGAGGTTACCACACAGACTCTGGAGTCAGACTGTTTTTAAGCCAACTGGCTGATCTTGGGCCAATTAAATTGTCATTGCCACAGTTTCCACATTGGTAAGATGAGGATAATATTAATCATCTTCATAATATTGTGAGGATTAAATGAAATAATTCACTTAAAGCACTTAGTAGAGTTCCTGATGTGTGATAATTGTTCAAAAAACATTAATCTTCTTATTGTAACTAGGAAAAGATAGACTTTTTCCTGAAAGTCAGCCTTACCAACATGACTTCCGTAAGTTTCTAGAAGCTGTTTGGATTAGCATCTTTCTAAGAGAAGAAAGGCACATCCTGTTCTCACTTTCAGTGGTTCAGAACAAAATATTACTGCGACAGAAGCCAGGTGCATTCTCAGAAGCAGGGCACATGGTTTGGAAGTAAAACAGGATTACAGAAGGGTCCTGAGGTCTGAACCCAGAGGACCTGCCCTTGATCCTGTGGAGGTCATTTGCGCTCTGTTCTTCATGGCCTTCCACACAAAATGAGGGTAAGGAAAATATCTCTCTTATAAGGTTTTTATATGAATTAAAAGTAATCATGTGCATAAATGTCCTTTGAAACCTTTATAGCCCTATTCAAATGTCAGGGTTTTTTGTTATTAAAGTTTTCGAGCCTTTCAATGTTGATAAACAGAGAGTTTCTTAAGATGAAAAGGCACATAGTTCTGACATTTGTTTTCTGAAGTAGAATTAGCGTTTTTATATTTAGATTGCTAAAACTTGATGTCATCAGTTTTCTGGTATATGTATATGCATATTTTTTAACCCAGAAATGAATTTTTAATTAAAAAAGCAGAGCAAACTCTATTAGGTCTGGTATTCTCATGTTCAAAGTGTTGGTTTACAATATGAAGTCTCAAAAAACTGAGAGGGAGAAATCACAGGGTGGGAGTGGTGTCTTTATTTTATAACATCAGCTATGGTAGTGAGAACTTGAGAAAATCTCGATACCCTATCCTTGACATCAGTTTGGCGAGCGTCTGGCACAGATGTGGCAGAGAGAACATCAGGGCTGACTTTATAGCATCAATCTGTTGTCATCAGCACACAAATGAAATCAAGCCCACATGGACCCATCAAATGACTGAAGAGAGACACGTGGACTAGAACGGAGAGAGGCCTGAGCCCATAAGCCCTGGTGATGCCTGAGACAAAGTGTCGAATGGCGGAGTCTGAGCCACCAACAAGGTGCTGGCTATGTGCAATTTCTATTCGACTGAAATTCTGATACAGATAGAATGTTTCTCTTCAAAACGTTAATCTGGGCAGCTGCAGGAAAGCGAGTGGCCATTATGACCTAAGGGAAGCGTCTGGGAGATCCGCGACAGTCTCCATAAGGCTGCTTTGCTCATGTCCTTGGTGACACAAAGGGCTTTACTGAGTGACATACCACCACTGTGATGCAGACTGGAATGGAAATCTGTAAGCAGGTGGCTTCTGTAAAACTAGAATCAGCCCGGTCCTAGATATCCAAAGTGGAATTTTCAAAGTAGTTGGAAATCAAAGAAGGAATGGTGGAGAAGATTTTCTAAGCCGAAGCTAGAACTCATTGTCTCAGCAGTTTCCAACAGAGAGCATGCTTTTCTATGATTATTGATGTGTTAAAGAAATGTCAAAAATACATTTATTTAAGGGCCATAAGATGACAAAAATGTTCCACAGAGCATATCACTTCATAATTTTAACACAGAAATCAGTACTCTTGTTCCATTCTGTCTTTTCTTGTAGAACGCTGCCCCATAAACTACTCTATACTTTCTCGATTTCTTCAGACACTTCCATCCAGATTCTTTCCTTCTGAAGAAATAAACTGCAAAACATAACACCATATGATCTTTCCCTTATCTTAAACTATTTCCCTGTTTCCTCATGAACTCACACCGTATTTCTTCAAGGGCTTCTCAGGAGCGCCCCCACTTGCTGCCCCCTCACCCTCCCTGCCCTGCCTGGGTCTGATGTCCTCTCTGGCTCCTTAGGGCTTCCAGCTCCCTGCTCCTTATTTCAGCTGTTTCTTTCTAGACTTCTCCCTCTCTGACATTTGACCCTACTGATTTCCTACTTGATCTTGAAATTCTCTACTGCTTTCTTAAAACCCCACTCCTTTTGTGTGTGTGTCTCTCACCTCATTCTTACTACATTCTCTCTGACCAATCCATCCTTTAGGTTTTCTGATTTCTCCAATTTTTTGTTTGTTTGTTTGTTTCCTAACTCCTGCAAGTGTTCATTTCCTAGAGTTCTGTTTTTGGCTCCATTCTCGTCTATACATGTATCCTTGACTGATTTAAATTATCAGAAGGACACACTTTTATTTTCCTTTATGTGTCTATGTTCTTAACTTCACTGTAGTCGGCATCACCACTCTCTTGTCCATCCCCAAATTATACCCACTCAGGTGTCATTGATATTAGGTCTGTCCTATACCGTCTCTCCTTCTGTGAGACGACTTGAATACCAGAGTTCCCACGTGGACCCTACTCTTTTCCTGAACAGATGACTTCAACCACCTTCGTAACATTCCTACCACTGTCCAATTCAGATACCAATATTTCTTCTATTGTCTGCCTTTTATGACTGAAAATTGTACATATCAGGCATCTAGAAGTGTTGCATCACCAGCAGCATTCAAAACTCTTATCCCAGTAAAAAGCTGAGTTCTGCTATGCAGTTATTAATATTTTGGTCTCTGTTCAAAATGTGCCAGTGGGACATGATTCCTGCATGCCAGTATGGTCTGCCAGTGTGATTTGCAGTCCTTCATGAGTGTTCTATGTACCAGCAGTCAAACTGGGGCTCTCCTCGAGTATGTATTCCTTTGATCAGTTCACAAATGTTTAATCCAGTGAGGGTGTGTATTAATTATAAATATTCTATATTGACAGGCAAGTTGTCTCTTGATGTTTTAGGTTACCGTTCTGCTTTTCTGTATTAAGAATAATTCTGAGATTGAACTAATGTCTAATGGATGAGTTTTCTATGCTATCTATGAGAGATTCCAAGAACATCTATACTTTTCCTATATGCTGAAGAGGATCCTATCTTTTCTCGTACTTCTGGGGCATGGACACTAAACCAGTTGCATTATCCCACGTATCTTAAATCTACAACATTCCAATCCATACTTTCCACTCCATTTATTTATCCAGATAGATAGATAGATAGATAGAATCTTCCTCTGGTTATCTAAAAATCATCCTGTAAGCCAATTTACTCCTGTAATATTAATAGGCCCTCTCATAGGTAGAATTGAAAGAATTCTTCTCTATACCTGAAATAATACAATGAAGTTTCCTAGTTGAGAGTTCAAGTAATATTTATAACTAAGTTAGTCTCCAACTAGTATTTGAAAGTTGAGAGTATAGACAGCTGAGTTTTTGTAAACAGCCTTTCTTACAACTACTGAATTTTAAAAAGCTGGGTATGAGAGCAGAGGGCATTTGAGAAATCAGATACCTTATTGGCAGCCGCCAGAAATAAGTACCTACTTGCTTCAACTTTACTGAAAAAGTGATAAATTCCACAGAAGCCAGAGGCATTGCCAGAAGAAAGGTTTTCTCTGGCAGTGCATGCAGAATGTGATTGAGTGTTTTAACAGGACACTGGAGTTACATGACCTTCAATGACAATATCCAAGTAATAAATTAGTCTTCCCAGCTGCTGATGCATAATCATAACAGCAAATATTATGTGAAAATTAACACCATAATGAGTAGTATTCATGGTAACATAACACTGATCACAACTCCTGAGGGACAGAAAACAGAGGCCTGAAAGGAACTCATTTAAAAATACAGATATTTAGTAGAAATTACTTGTGAAATTAGCACATTATGCAAAGAGGTTGTGAAAACAGTTCTAAATCACACCCCAATCCTGGAAAGTACAAGGGCATTGTCTGGCACACAGGATCATCATTGCCATAGTTTATTGTCATTATCACTAAGTACATTTTAAGCAACTACATTTTGTTATACGTCATTCATCAACAAAAGGAGCATTGTCAAGATTGAGTAGAGACCCTTGGCTTTAGGGTCAAAAATGGCAGAGCTCTTTCTCTTGACCTTATTTCCTTTCTCCCTTCTTTCTAGTTCTCTTTCTTTATCCTTTGATTTCTCTTACCCCTAGATATTTATACTAAGATTGCACACCTAGTAGGAATTATTTGAGTTGATAAAAGCCATGTCCTTGTCCTTTAAAATCTCTCAAAGTTGTCCCGTCATCTACAAGATAAAGGCCGATCTTGGAAATGTAGCCCCAAAGTTCCTTCAGTGACTGGCCCCTGCCATTTCTCCAGATACAAAGCTTTCTACTTTCTGCCTCACCCTTTATTCTCTCCAGCACCTACCTACCCTCAGATCTCATTACATCTTCCTTCTAACCTGATAAACATACCAGTCTTGTCATGCATAGTCACACCAACTGAGCGTCATACCCCATTCTGAAGACCTGGAAATCCCTTTTAATGGAATGCATCATTTGCAATCTCATTTTTTAGTTTTCTTCAGTTTGCTACCCAGTAATCCCCCTCTTCATATGCACAGAGGTTAAGAGGGCTGCCACCAGTTTTGTATATTTTCACCTCCAATTTTTCATATTATATGCTCATATATTTATTTTCACTTGTCCTTTTGGTAATTAACTATCCTGAGAAGGGAAAGAGAGCCACTGCTTATATTGTAACATTCCCAAAGCTGTGCCCTGCCCATGTCCAGTTTTTAGTAAATGGTACTGACCAACGGGCTGGCTGGCCAGCGGTGCACTAAAGGTTAAGCACTAACCTCCCGCTGACTGCACTGACTTAAAATGTTCAGAGCCTCTCGGAGACTTGGTATGCATTTCAAACCTAAATATTCTGTATGAAATATAAATATCCAGAGCCTTCAAAATAATTGTCCCTTTTCTATGAGGCAAAGTGTTTTCGTTGCACACTTTATTTTTTAGTTGACCCTTAAAACATACCTCTTTTTTCCTATAACAATAATGAAAACGATTAAATTCTTACTTACAAAAAATAAATTCCACTGTATTAAAAGACCTGAACAAGTCATTTTCTACAAAACTGAGGCATATATGTAGTGACAAGATAGCTGGATGTCTTGTGTGCTCTTTGCTCTTGAATTCAGTTTTCTAAGGTTGGTGGTGAAGAGCTGGGTTCATAAAATTCATCTGTTCGGCTCCTTTTTTTTCTAGTTCACGTTTTTTTGTTTTTTACAAAGCAATTCATCTACTAATCAGAAGACTCAGATTCCATTTACCACCATTAGTTGTTTTTCCTTGATCAAGTCATTTAACCTCCCTGACCCCTAGTTTCTAAGACTATACAATTATGGAATTGTTGTAAATTATCATCAATTTCTTTTACATCTCCAGTACTACTGGACAAAGTTAAGGACAGCTGGAAGTAGATAGCAGGCTTTTGCATACTTTACAGAATTTTGAATTTCTAAAAGTTATGGTGTGCTTGTTAACATATTCCTAATGTAATATTCAGCAAAATCTAGTATAAAAAGCTGGATTCATTTTATATTAGGTCAAAAAAAATCTCATATTATATGCTCATATATTTATTTTCTTCATTTAAAATATCATCAAATAAATGCTAAATAATTTCTAAGATTTTTGACATAGAGCAAAAGCCTTGATTAAAACAGTATCATGTAGGTGAATGGGATATTGCTTAGCACTCTTACCATCAGAGTATTGGCTCGAATAGTTAGCTGATGTCCACTCAGTACAAGAAAGCTTTATTTCCCTCTCATCATCTGGGGTCCTCATTATTGGAGCATTTCTCTACCCTCTAAGGTTAGGAGTATTTGGAAGCTGCCCTAGAAGAAGAGAGTCTTTTTGCCTGAGTTCTTAATGTAAAATAAATCTGCTCAATAATGCTGGCCCCATGCTTCTGACACTGACTGCCATCATTATTCTCCCCTTTTTCTACAATAAAAGAACTTTCATTTTTAGCTGGAATACAGCCTTATGATTTAAAAACAAACAAACAACAACACTCAAAAAAAAAATCTCCCACACCCTACGTTACCCAGCCTCCTTTAACTAAATCTGGCCAAGTTCTGGTCTTTGAGACATAAGCAGAAGTGGTATAGGTAATTTTCAGGGAGTATTGTTAAGGAAAGGGAGAAAGTTCTTTTTCCATTTATTTTGTTCATGCTGTCTGGGACGGAGATGGTCTGCCTGGGGCTGGATCAGTCATCTTGGTACTTGAACCAGGGGTCATGCCTCACAAAGCAATGAAACAGAAGGACCCTGGGTCCCTTACACACTAGAGCCTCATACCACCCCTGGACTACCTTCCTTCAGATGTATATGTATACATATAATTTTTTTAAACTGCATCTAAGTACAGGCACTGCCTAAGCATTTTACCTGCATGATATTATTTAATGTGTTACAACTCTATAAGGTAAGCAATATCATAAAAGATGTAAAAGTGAGCTTAAGGAGGCCAGCTACCCATATGAAAGCTCTGGACCCTCTCTGTCAGTGACTATGCCCTTACCCTCCTCTGGTTTCTATTTTATTTGATAGTCATTAGTTTATATTATCATCTGCTTCCCCCTTGAATGTATGGGCAGGAATGTTGCTGTGTTCATGACCTATCCCCACAGTCCACATCGGGGCCTGGAACAGTACTTGTTGAATACATGAGGAGATGACTAGAAAACCCATATTCTTAAACACCAAATTGCATTGCTGTCCACTGTTTAATCTTTTATGACCAATTCTGTACAGGTTACAACTAGACTACATGTATCTTGCATATCCCAGCATTTTCATCATTATAGATAAATGCTGAGAAATTACATAGTCCAAAGAAATGTATCAAAAGGAGAAACTGAAGAATATTTTATTATTCTATCCAGTGGAATTATTTTTATTCTTCAGTATAAAAGGAATTTAATATTTTCTGGCCTCTGTAAACCCTGATGTAGGAGGACAATTAATTTCCAGTATTGACATAGTGAATTTGCAGGAAATCAAATAGGATTGTAGTAATCACACTTGGAACAATAAAGCATCTGAAAAAAAGCATCAGAACCCATCCTACTTGTTACTTACTTTGCCTGTGAAATGTGCTTGAGGATGGCCTTTTCCAATATTGGCCTCTAATTAGCTTTGCTAAATTGGTGAAAACATAAATCACATGCAGCTGCATTTAAAAAATTAAAGTAGGTGCATGAGTTCATTCAGCCTGAAATGAGAGACGTGAAAGACTTTATTTACGAGTAATACAGACCACACTATTTTGAGTCCCCATTTTATGTAGCGCACAGAATTTTTCAAAAGGTGACCTGACCAGAGAGCTAATTTACATTTTCAAAATGAATTTAATGCTAAGGGTGATTATCTGTTGTATTTTTTTCATAAAAGTTTTGAAAAAAGAGAACTCCCCAACAGAAAGGGAACTATGCCCTTTTCTTTTATTCCTCCAGACTAATGAACATTCATAAAATTATAGTCCTTGACTGTACTGCTCCTTCCTTGATTGGGTAGGCAGAATATTTGAAATATTTAATTGGCTAGTTATTCCTATTTCAAATCCCTTTGAAGACAATGAAACTACTGGTTTGATAAGAAAACTTAATGTGTTAGAGAAGAAAAATGGGTAATGTTTGATTAAACATCTTTACATGTAACCTTTAGTGGAAAGTCTGAGCCAGTTTTTCATCTAGCTGATTTCAGAACTTTCTCGTTGATCTTGTGGGCCTGACATGCTTCTTTGTAACAGTAGATAGCTGGTGGGAGGTAACAGACATTATTTTAGTTTGAATTTATAAAGGAGTGAGAGGGAAATAATGATATTATCTTGTGTAACAAAGCTGACGCATTAAAGTGTTCCTGTAATGTGATCAAATAGTGTTTTCGTTTAACCCACCAATCCAGTGAAATACCTGAGTAGGTACAAGCTACATATAAGGTATTCATTTCACAGAGAAGTCACTTTACTTTGTGATGAATGCAAATAAATACTCAGCACAAAATTAAAGTGCAACACATGAACAAATTCAGCTATTTGTTCATATTTCACTCTCCCATTCACCCTCAAAAACCTTTAAATGCACATAATTTTCTTCCCTATATACTAATTCTAGGAATAAGAAAAGTCCAGTAAACAGTGGAATTAATGTGCTCTTAACTCTCACATTGCATTTGCCTTCTGGGTAAAATAACTATGCCCTAGTTCTCAGGAAGCTCTGCTCCAAAATCATAAATGTTAAGGAGAAACAGGTATGTTCATTGCTTCAACAAACCTTGCCCCTCAATCATTAAATACTTTTGCATGATTCAGTATTCTTGTTCTGTTTTGTTTTTAGAAGTTAATATTTACCATATACAGGCTTTAGAGTAAAGATATCATCACACAGAACATTTTGTTGCTACACAACATGGTCCCTTAGGTTTCATGACATTTTTAGAACTATTTTTTCATAATTTAAGGCTTAATTTAGACCTCATTGCTAACAAAAGTGTAGGACATTATATATGTATTTTGTTTGATACAGTCTTGGCTCCTTCTTTCCACTCCTAGTTTTTCATATCTATTTTTGCTTAATTTTATCTTTCATTGTATATATTTAAATGTTACCTTATATTTTTCTGTAACCAGGAGGTAAAGTTAGATTGTATACATAGATGGATACATAAAGAGATGAATAGAGAAAATGTGATACAGCATTTACTGTTTTAATGTTTTTTTAAGTTTGTAGCTCATTTGCTCAGTATTTACTACCCTATATTTTCAAAGCTATATAGTGTGGTTCCAAGTAGAATAATAGAGTCTCTGATGTTGAGTACCTGAAAATTGAGTAGAGGTAAAAGAGACCTCCACAACCAACCACTGTACAATATGCTATCCACTATAAAAGAAGTGTAAAGAATGGATCAGAACACAGAGAGCCCCAGCAGCCCTGAGGTATGAGATATCAAGGAAGGCTTACAGAGGAGATGGTGTTTGACCTGGTCTAGTCAAGAGGGGACATCCCAGGCTGCAGGGGAGAAGAGGGAAGAACAACATTAACAAAGGCACAGAGGAAGAAGGTGCATGATGGATTTGAAAGTCTTTAATTCTCTTTTTGTTCCACTTGTCAGTTGAGGGTGATACTGCATTAGGGTGTCAGCTTGATAATATGACCATGTGTGGTACCTGATAGGGGTTCTTAGCAGCCCTTGAATGTTGCAGTCAAAGCTGCTTGACTAGGAACTGAATTAAAGCATCCTCTGTCCCTACTGATTCAGACCCATTTTATTTTGCTAATAGGAAAAAGAGACTGCCTTTATGTTGTTGGACCAAACATTATACTCAAAGAAAAACTCTATTTGTGCAAGGGAATCTTGGCAAAGATCAACCTAAGAAGTGACTAAAACAACAGCCAGACCAGCGATAGTAGCTCTGTAGACTTGAATCCTAAAAGTTGGCTAAGGTTTGAAATTAAGATGAGCACTCTCCAGTGGAATCATGGAGAGGTGACTTTAAGGCATACCCATGTCAAGAAGGAAATGAGAAGTTTCCTATCCTATATGAGGTCCCCCAGGATCACCCATGTCTTGATTTCTAAAAGTACATATCTGCTAAAGAAAATACATTTCCCCAAGAGGGAAGATTACTAGTTCTTAATTACAAATGGAAAAAGTGGGGAAATCTGGCAGATGCACCCTGAACCAAATGATCAGAGTAAACATCAAGGAATGAGACCTATGCATATCATGTACTTCCTGAAACAATACACAAGAAAGGCACAGTGTTGCTTCTGTAACATTCCTGTCAAAAATGCATGATCTCAAGCTACTCCTAAGAAAACATACACACATTTACACTGAAGAATTTGTCTTCAAAATAATTGATCAGTACTCTGCATACGTGTCAAGATCACAAAAGACATGAGAAGAGTGAGAACTATCACAGATTGGAGACTGAGGAGATGGGACAACTAAATATGGTACAGGATCCAGGATTGAATGCTGGGTCTCAAAAGGGACATTAAAGGTACAGTTGGTGAATTTTGAATAAGGTTTAGTTGCTGGTATGTGCTAATGTTAATTTCACAATATAGGTTAATTGTACTATAGTTATATCAGATTAACATATGAGGGATAGCTGGATACTGGCTAACTATTCTATATATCGTTTTTGCAACTTTGTCCAAAATTATTTCAAAATGTTAAAAAAAAAGAGAACATGTAAATTATTATTCTTTCCATTTGGTTTTTCTCTTGGTCCTAGCTTCAGAAAAAAAAGGGTGACAAAATGAATATAAACATTACATAGCTCTGGGAGGAGGGGATTTCTTGCCTAGGGCAAATTCCCTATGAATTCAACAAGACCAAATAAAGCAAGGGCAAGAAGTTGGGGGTGAAAGGAGGAGGTTACCACATTCCCATGGCAGTCACAGACAGCTCGGGACCTGCGGGCTGGCTCCAATGCACTCCCCAGACCATCTGCAGGTTCTGCTCCCCAGCACAAGCTTAATGCTCTAGAAGTACCACTCTCCACCCCCTCTCTCTGCTCTCCCTCACTGCCCTACCTTTCTCCTCCCCTCCCTCCAGGAGGAACTCTGTGGATGGGTCTCTGGTGACTGGCAGGTGCCTGACCAATTACTTAGCAGGAATACAGGGAAAGGAGAGAAAGGGTATTTCCTCTCTACCCCTCCCCTGAGCAGGTACTCCCATGCTGACCAGTGGCTCTTTCACCAGTAAACATGCCATAAATGTGCAAACAGGCTCTTATTATGCACACAGTGGGCACTATTAAGGCCAGGAGGGAACCCTGGTGAGAAAGTTCCATTTTCCCCACACATGAATATAAACATAAATATGTAAGTGTAGTTCAATGAACCTTTCCATCTTATATGTGTATAGCTTTCCAAAGTTAGGTATTTTCTTTTCAGGAAAATATTAGCTAAACTTAAGCTTTTTTCCTTGACTAAGGAGTTATAAAACTCATCAGAAACCTAATGTTGATTATCCCCACAATTCTCATTAGAAGACTTCAGAAAATTTCTTTTTTTTTAATTCCAGAGCTTGTTAGTGGTGGCCTTGTCCGTTCTCTCATAATTATATTCTTACAGCTGGTTTAGTCTTCCTCCTACAGTTAAAACAAAATTTCTCTCATTTCTTGTTGGAGGGAGAGAAGAGTGGGTGGCTGTCTTTCACACAATAAAATAAATTTCTTAAATCCTGATAATTCCTCAAGCAGAATGTTGCTAACCCTTTAATTCTTCACAGTTGACCTAGATTGTTAAATGAATTCAAATCTATTGAACTGATTTATCTTCCTTGACTACTTTCTAGAATGCAAAGATTATTTTCAAAATCTCCTAATGACATAGGAGATTATAATCTAAATGAATGTGTATTCCACCCTTCAATATTTTTAGGCTGCTACTAAATACTGGCCTTATAAATATTATAATGATTTCAGCACCTTTTTCATCTCCCCAAAGGAGTAGTAAATGCCTGATAATAGTAGGCACTTTATTAAGTGGATAGATGGGTGGAAAGCCCTAGGCTAAAGAATTTGCTTGATTGAGAGGCTCTAATGGATCTAAACAGAACTACTTTCCATCTCCAAAGACTATTGCCTGGAGTCATTTGCATTTGAATACCCAGAATTTGTGAGGAAATTTGCTTAAGACTGACTCAAGATCAAGTTTCCTATTGAGAAGCTAAGTAATTTGAAGGGCTTTTAACACCTTGTTAAGGGAAGAGTCACCCATAGGGCCCTGTTGGGATTTTCAGTGGGTACAGGTGATGCTGTCCGCCCAAAGGAGGGCCCCAGTGTAAGGCCAAGTCAATGCTCCATGCAATGTCCTCAGGTAAGACAAGGACTGGTAACAGTACAGAGCCATGGAGTCCACTGTGAGAGAAAAGACAGAATATTGGGGTGTAAAGTCCCCTGGGCAAGGCCATTCCAAGAACACAAAAAAGGAAGCTCCATGGACATCAGTTCTGCAGAAACAGCAAATAGCCTAGAGAACCCTGCAGGGGTCCCATGGAGTCCCAAGGCAGAAAGAACCTGCCTGAACAGAATAACTAGAAAAAGCCCACCAGCTGGCTGTGGAGGGACAGTGATCAGAATTCAGGGATGGAGGATCCCAGTGGTTTTGACATTTAAACTGTGGTCTTCAGCAGATGATATCAGCTGTCAATCAACAGAGAAACAGCATACCTTAGGGTCTGGAGATTAAGGGCGCATGGAGCTGCCTGCTTCACCTCCACCTGCAGCCTGTCTTGTCCTGACACAATGAAGGGGCTGTTTAAAAAAAAATCCAACTGAATAGATTTAAAGATCAAATTGGTTTTATTATAAAGCATCCCATCTAGTGAACAAAAAGGAGCTCCAAGTAGCTGAACGAAATGGAAGACTTCTGTAGTCAGAAAGCGCAGAGGGCCGAGGAAAGAATGAATTGTTTAAGGCAAGGTCACTTTCCTTTAGGGGATTAAAGGGATCTGTAAGGCAGACTACCTCCCTAGTGTTGACCAAGAAATTCTAGACTGACCAGTTAAGATTATATTCCTGGGGGATGTTGAAACTGCTAATAGGTTAGGTATTAAGTCTCCTTTGATCTTAGCATCAGTGACGGCGTTTTGGGCCTGTTGTCTCTTCTTTAATAGGGCTTAATGAGGAAGAAGGAAGCAGACACTCAAGGGTCATGATCCTAATTCCTGGAAAAATAGGGTATACACACCACCTCACCTCCCTTCAGTTGCTCAGTGCAGCTGAATGACTGAGGGGAGTATGCTCTCAGCTTCTCTGAGTCCTGAGCTGGTGGTGCAGATGCCTCATCCACTGAGGACAGCCACAGTGTGGTCCTTGCTGGCACAGAGGGGCCCTTGGTGGCCTGGGAGCAGTCACTAAGAGGGAGGGAGCTGGCCAGTAGTACTGAAACCAGGTCTTGAGTGACTGGCTTCTTTACTTCAATTCTCCGAGACACATTGAACAATGACTGCAATTAAAACTTGTACAGGGGGGAAAGATTTTTATGAAGTGGTAGGCAGTGCGCAGAATAAAACTGGCAAAAGCTGGTCTTGAGCATCTGTTTCTCCTGTCCCTTTTACCTGAGAGTTGCAGTCATAAGTTATGTACAGTTGAGTAGCATGGCTGGTAAGGAAGGCTGCATGACACAGCAGTGCAGCACTTCATGCAAGGTGGCATGGCTGCAAGGGAAACGAAGCAGTGTGTCATCCACTGTCCCATGGGCTGCAGCACATCTCAACTCCGGTCCCTTGGCTGAAAGAGGCAGCAGGAGATGGGTGATTTGATGTTAGCAGGTGCTTTCCTTGATGCCGCTAGGATGATTAAAATCCTGATCTGCTTCTCTGCCAGCCCCCTTGGCTGGCAGATGGAAGAGTTCTCTGTCCTTGAGTCCTTCCTGAGGTGTAGCCGAAAGTAGGATTTGAATCTGGCAGAATTAAGAGTAATGTGGTTATAGCCTTTTTAGTTTTTTCTCCTATCTCCCAGCAGCTAGGTAGATACTTAGTTTTTAAAAAATGAAAAAAGTATGATTTAGGTGATGGGGAATTTGGATCAAAGTATCTGACTCTTAAATAGGGATGCAAGGCCCTGTGATGTCCAGGAGATGATCTTGAGACACTTCATTTTGCATTTAACAATGTATTTGCATAGATGTGTACAAGCCTTATTTCCATCTGAAAAAAAAATCAAGACCTTTCAAGCCTTATGTTGCAAAAGGAAGCAGTTATTGCTATATTAATATTAAAAATATTGTCCAAAGTGGTCCATAAGTACTTGTAATATAATAAATGGACACTTTGTTAGGAGTGAGTCTCCTACCATAAGGAGCGACTGGTATTTTAACTAGCAGTCCAATCTTAGAATCCACTAGTAATTTTCTCTTGATCTATAAAGTCCTATTCCCATCAGTAGTCTATGTGCAGCCCTAGGCAGTTTATATCCCCATGTGGATTCATTAACAGGCATCACTTCAGCCTATACTTTGGTTGTCTGGGAAGAGGGAGAAGAGAAGCTGGAAAACAGTGAACAATAGTCTTTTCTATAGTCATGTAAGATTTGAAAGAAAACCTAATTCACAAGGATATAAATAAATAAGTTACTATAAGAGTGTCTGTATTCAGAAGAAATCTGCACTGACAGAGATCACGTGGAATACACACGGCAGACACCAAAAGCAAGTTCCTCCTCTTCTTCCTGTTCTTTTGTGCTTGACTTTCCAGAGAGAATCTGTTGCCTTTACAGGAGGCTTTGTTCAGCAAGCCTGGTAGCAAAAGGAGCCTAATTAGGTGAAGATAGCTCAGGAAGGGGAAGGAAGTAGTGCTCTCTAGACAAAGGTGGAGACAGTAAGAATTTGTGGGGTCACCCACAATGGATTTTCTGTCCATCTACTGAGTTCTTAAATATTTTCCCAAAGCGGCACTTACTCCATGGAATATCACCACTGTCCCTTGGAGGTGCCATGGATTTCTATCAGCATTCGTGTCATGTGTTAAAATGTCCAGAAGCCACCTTAGTAACAAAACTTCTGCTCCAGAATGGAGTTAATGCATTTCCCAAGACTCTTTTTGAACCTGTGTCTTGCTCCAGGAATTGCCACAGTTAAACTCTAGGACATTTGAAGATACACTTAATGGCCTGAATTAGAGAAGTCTGAACATACATTAATTTCTTTCTTTATCTCAAAATTGCAAAGTTGGAAATTGTTCAAAATGAATTTTATGTGCCACTCTGAAAATAAACAATCTGTACACCAGCCTTCCCTCACATATATCCTCAACAGGAAAATTTCTGAATTCCTGCCTGGGGTTCTATGTATCCTAGATAGTTGGCTACAAAAATAGGTTGTTTATATTGTGGAACATTATGTTGATGTCTGATTCTCTTTGGAGAACTTGGAGTCCTTTTCTCCAGAAGAAATTTGCTTCAGTGGCAGATGTCCTGCAACAATGATTCTTCATAAAATCAATCAACTAAATGTGGTAGACATTTTTCTACTTCAACTTTCTTGAGATTTTTTTTTTTAATATTCTTGAGTATGGTTAGGAGAAAAACAGGAAAACTGAAGGACACACTGAACAAAACCGGACTCTGCAACTTTGCTAAAAGATTATGTAACTCACAGGTAAATGTACACTGTGTCCTTGATTTTTATGAATGAATCAGTAAGCAAAATTTAAAGTAATGGTTGTACTTCAATATCTATCTGGATTATTGTAGCTCTGAAGGGAAAGTGGCAGGAGATTCCCCACCTAGGACAAGTTTCCTATGAATCTGATAAAACTGAAGTAGGAAAGGGCAAGGGTGGGCTGGGTTAAAGGGGTTTATTTCTCACAGATCACTTGGGTTTGCTAGCCAGGTCCTGCACCGTCTCCTCCAGCTGGGGTGTCTGCTCTCTCCCTGCACCCGCCCCTTCTGGAAGGAACTCCCTGGGTAGGTCCCTGGTGACTGACAAACAACCAGACCTATTACATACCAGCAACGAAGGGGAGGAGAGAATAGCTGTTTTCTCTCCACCTCTTGCCCTGGATGGACCTGGAGGCTCTGACATGGTAAACATCCATTGGTATGTAAATAACTAAAGTCAGACAGGACATTCTGGAAATTCAGGGTGAAAACTTCTATTTGCCCCACAGTTGTTCACATCTTTAGACATCACTGGAGCTATGCTTTCTTGTCACTAAGAAATGTCAAAATTCCCTACAATTCTACAGCCTTTACCTAATAATAAAAAGAATATAGCATATATTGTGCTCTACCTGTTAATGTACATTATAGTAATGGGTCTGCAGCATCAGAAATGAGATATGAGGACAGGAGAAGCCCAGGTTTTATATTAGTGCTGGTATATTAATTATGAGAGAGAAGGCTTTTCTTTTATAAGCCTCATTTTTAAGATGCTTGAAACTTTCCCACAGGAATTTTTCTCATGACAGTTTTTTTTTCCTTTTGCCAAGTAATGAAAATAAGGAGATTGGTTTTTAATGTTTTTGAAAGATTTTGTCTGGGAATAAAAGTGTTTTACTATCCATTAGAATATTTTTTTAAGGTACTTTACTTTCTGAAACCTCAAAACAAATAGCTTTTTAATGACCTTCAAACTTGTCTCCAATGCAGAAGTTTAGTACCTTTGGTGTATTAGGCAGAGTTTAATTTGCAAATAATTAAATTGCAAGCATTTCCCAATGTTTCCCCTGCAAAGGATTGTGTCCCCAAATAGCAGTTATCCCACTGTACCTTGCAAAGGTGGGGAAATTGTAATTAGTCCGTCTCTTACTAAAAACTATCCACTCTTGGAATGTGTACTGTGGGCTCAGTTTTTGTATGTGCTAATAAAAAAACCAGAGCTGGAAACTAGCTGTTGGTCTCTGATATGGCCCATTTGAATGTATATCTGCTCTGCTAACAAAGGAGAGAGAGGTATCGAGCTGAAACACTAGCCTATATGATCTACTTTTGTTCAAAATCTTACTTAAGACAGAATCACCTCATTCTCTGAGCTCAACAGATTGAGATCCACTCTGGAGACCCAAGGTTGAGGTCCAAAACAGGAAAGGCCTTGACTGTTCATTAAAATGTTAATTATACTGTGGAGGGTTGAGGGTTGTCCTTCAATCGTGAATTTTCACTGCTTCCCTTATTAACATACTAAGATGCCATAGTAACAGAGGAGCAGCAGCATGCTGGGAAGACAGAATGCGTATTTATTTAAAAACAGCGACATTTCTTTAGTGCCAGGGTTTTGGGAAACGGACTCATGTACTTCTCCCCCTTTGTCACAAGGCAGTAACCTACAGTTTCTAATTGTTACAGGTTTGGGGATTTTCTTAGAGGTGGACATGGACAAACTGTACCTTGCTCTCCATACTAGACTTGAACGCAGGGACTATGTTAAACTTTTAATCATTGAATTCCAATGCCTAGTACCATGCCCAGCAAAAAAAAGGGCACTAAAACATTTTATACAAATTTACAAATGCCTGAGGTTAAAGCAAAATGTCGTGTTCTCCAGATTATGAAAGTCAGTGTTTTAGGGTATCTAAATCAGTATCTAAAAAGCCTCATTTGCATCTACCTATAAATTCATAGGAGAATACTGTCCTTTCAATTTTTCTCAGAATTTAAGAATCAACTTAAGCATTAAGCATCATCAGGGCTTGAACTTCAAAAAAGCCATGTTACATAGTTCATTTGAAGACGCTTCTGCCTTTTTAGCATCCTTTCCACAAGCGCTGTCATTGAGGAGTTAAGACAGCTGTCCGTTGCTTTTTTATCGCTACCCCAGTCAAGTTTCATGGAGTCCAGAGTGGATACCTTGGCAAGTGACTGGCCAGATGGCTACTATGAGATGTCCCAGAGTCTTAGAACAATGCTTTCTCTGTGAACCCTTCTCAGCAGTAGCAGCTACTCTGCTTTCACCTACCTAACATCTTTTTGTTTTGTGATGGGTGAGTAGTTTATGGCCTCCAACAAAAGAGATCTATCTTCAAATTACCTCATAGCCAGAAGTTTGTAGAAATCATGACATTCCTGTGATTTCATATGTTGTTATTTTTGACTACACTTCTCAGGGCATTTATTTTAAATACTCATATTTCTAAAGAAAGTACACCGAATGGGAGGTTTCCATTGGTAATTTCTTGTCAATGACAGTGTTTAGGAAATAGGTTACATCTTTAGCATTTCATGTCAGGATGTGAGTGGATTCCTTCCATGGTGGTATATAATTTTTCTCTTGATATTGCACTAGCCACCTGTGACGTAAAAACAATATGTGATTTAGCTGTTGGTAGGTGGCTATGTGAAACCAAAGAGATTAGCTAATCTGGGGTCCTGTTTCTAGTTCCTAAAATATTTCTAGTAACAACCCTACATGTCAGAAATCAACACATACCATGTCTTTTCTTCTTCATGGAAGACATTAATTACCTCCTTTCTTTTAACTTTGGGTCTCCCAAACCAGGACTCTGGTATTACCCTCTTAAGCCTGAAAATGTTACTGTGCTACTACTGTAAAAGAGATGGCATTTGATGGATAATTTTGTTCATGTCACTTGCCCCCTCCAAAGTGGTTTTCTTGTCAATAAAATGGTACATGTGATCATCATGATAATATATTGTATTTATAAAGAACTTTTAACTTTTAGAAAAATTTCATTCCTATTGATAATGCCTGGCTCATATAACCATTAAATAATCATTGAAGAGGCTATCCATCATCTTGAGTTTTGTCAATACATATCCCTATTAGATAGGTAGAACATGCAACTGTCTAATTTTATAAATGAGGCACTGAGTCCCAAGTTAGGCCAGGAATTTCCTCTGGAAAACAAAACTCTGTTGGTGGTGCAGCTGAAATCAGAAGCCAAATTTCCCATTGCTGTATCTGCGACTTAAAAACAAAGTAAGACAAAACAAAAAACTGTATGCACGACAAAGATATTTATTTTCCCATAGATTCTATAGATGAAGTAAAAGAAAAATTGGCAAGCTCTTCTGAAACTAGTCACAAACAAATTCAAAGTGCAATTTTAATTAAAAGAAAAACAGATGAAAAGAAATTTTTATTGACTGTTTACTGAAGCCATTATTATAAAGCTTGATATGGTGCATGTATTTATCTCTGTCATCAAGTAGGTAAAAAATGTTTGTAGCTCGGCTTTTATTGAGTAAGGATTTTCACTTTAAACATTGCAATGCCAGGACACTGGTTAAATCTTAAAGAATTCAAAAGTTGCAAATGAGTGATATTGGGGGTGGTACAAAATTAGTGTATTAATTGAATAAATACATGACTGTGAATCACTTGATTGATGTGAATAGATTATTTTCTTAGTTTGTATTTTAATTGAATCCAATTTTTCATATACAGACCACTTTGTTTCACTTCCATTTGTATATAGTAATACTTTGTTCTGCTATTCCAGTCATTTCCATTTCCTCTGCTAATATCCAGTTTCCCAAATTGCACATTATACTCTGGGGAAGTGAGCAGAGAAACATTCGCCTAACACTCAGGGCTGCTTTCTCAGAGTTCTGAGAATATCATGTCATCTAAAGAGCCATTTAAACTACATAAATGTCCAATGATCCCTCATTTTTACATTTTCTATATAGGCAATGATGAATCATATTTTTTGAAGTATGATTAACTTAAGATATAAAATTTCTTTTCTTGAAACTAACAACTCTGATATCAAAATCACATGTTCCTACTTTATCATACAGATAAAGTATCAGCATTTTGAGTGAATTAAACTTCAATCTCTAATTGATGTCTCAGTTTTAGAATTGTTGAGAACTCTTTTTCCAATG
The DNA here is from genome assembly GCA_032199065.1 of Smutsia gigantea. NCBI lineage: Eukaryota > Metazoa > Chordata > Mammalia > Pholidota > Manidae > Smutsia > Smutsia gigantea. The sequence goes on from JAVSCE010000922.1 coordinate 103,663, forward strand.
TGGGTTAACATTGCAGGCAAGAGCTCAAGTTTTTTACTTGGAAAAGTGGCTAACCTGTGACCCAGTGCCAAAGGCATGACGCGGTCAGTTTACAGCCAAATTATAATTTCAAATGGAATATGGGTGGGGGAGGCCCTTGTATAACAGAAATAGCTCCCTAAGATGCTTACTCAGTGATTTTGCTGTTAAAAAATTTTGTACCAGGGTTTTGGCCTGGAGAACACTGCTGTGAATCAGAGATGTACCTTTTACAATGTTTTACAAAATATTTCTCATAGATAGTGTTTGACAGTAAGTTTATTTGATTTAGGGGTGATAAGAACTGTAGAAGACTCCGCAATTCTCATAATCTCTTTCAAAGATACGTAGTTTTAATTTTCAGTTGACCTTCACTTGCAGGCCTAGAACTATGTGCTCTCTTCTAAGGTCTCTTTTTACTGAGTCTTCTACAAAATAATAAAGCTTAAAGATAATCATTTCAGGTCAGTGGTTAAATATCAATTTGCAAAGCCTTATCACTATAAATCTGGATAGATTATTTATATAACTTTAGCAAAACATTACATAAGATTACTCCCTTGGTACATAGTCAAAATAATAAAAATGAACACCAGTCTATGAACCCAACCATTATTAGTGTAATTCAAGTACCATAATGGTGCCATAGTTTAAGGGAGAATATTCATATGCCACACAATGAGTTTTGATATCCAGTAATAAAAGACTTGGAGAATCCGTTTGAAATTGGAGTTCTCTTATATTCCTAAATCATATATAAATACATATACATTTCGTAAGGTAAACACAGATTTTCCTTAATGTTATCTCCTTTCATTTTCTGATTAGGAGCCTATTTTGGTTCAAGTTACAAAAGTACTTAAGACATATAAATTTCCTATAAATAAAGGCTATCAAAGAATTGATGCTCTGCTAATCATGTTACTGATATTATTTCATATAATTTCCTTTCTGAATTTCAAAGGAAATATTTTCTGATTGCAGAAATAATAAAGTCATGTGGAAAATGCAAATGTACAAAAATGTAAAGGAGCAAAAATAATACTCATAATTCATAATTCAATACCCAGAGCCAACTCCTGTTAATTCTTTTACCAAATATACTTCCAGTGTTTTTTTTCTAGGTGTATTTTACACATTTGGTTAATCCTTTACAAAAGGAATGAAACAAACCCATTAGAATCAGAAAATGTACACGTTAATTTTAAATTGGTGAGATCTTAGATGCATATTGTTTTATAAATTTTTATAGATTTTACAATGGTCTGGCCCCATCGCAAGATTGGCTTTATGTCCAGATTATCTGAGAACTAGCATGGAAAGTAGCATATGTTTAAATTTGCTCTAGTTTATTTCAATAATTCTCCTTTTTCTGGGGTTGTGGGTCTCAGCTATTGCAAATTATATCAGAGTTAATATTGGTTACTAGCCCAGATAAACAGTTTTTTTTTTGAGGGAGGAGATATCCAAATAGAATGACTTATCTTATTTTGTGATTTGAGATTAACATTGTTCAAGGCATTTTAAAATCTTTTGAAAAGAAATGAGAGAAAAAATTTTAGGACTTACTCTTACCTACCCCAAGAATAACTTTGGAAATCTTTCTTAATCTAGTTACATATAGAAGTAAAGTGTATTTTGCAATTTTATTAGACATGTTATACATAGTTTATCAACTAACAAACCTATATTATATTAGTCCTCTTCAGTTCCATTCAAAATTCTATTTCCATATCCTACCAAGCTGTCTCTTTTCTCTGCCCGTGTGATATTCTGCTCCCTTTTTTTAAATGGTGTAAGCAAATCTTTGGAGAGTTTCTGAAGAAAAAAAGGCTTAAACTAATATAAAACAAACTTTGGTCTTGAATTTCCTTCCATTTTATTGCAAGGAATAATGCTTTTCCTTCACACTATCAGAGGAGATTTTTTTTCCTCTTCTTTCTAATATCAACACCCTTATCAATACTCTGAATCAACTTGTGGAACTTCTGTCTCAACACTGCCTCACCCTACCCGAATCTCTCCCGCTGTGCACAGTTCAGGTCTCCATTGGAAGGTGTTTGATTCATTCCTATCTCAAAGTAAAAACGTAATTGACAAAAACTTTATTTTTCTATGCTGATTCACAGGGCATCACCTTCTTTCTGTTGCTACACTCTTTGATATCACAGGGTTCCTTTTTTAACTTCAGGAAATCTAGTTTGTGTCTGAGCCCTCTACTAAAACCATTTTCTCGAAGGTTCTCCGTGTCCTCCTCCATACCTACGGTGCTGCGCCTTTTTATTCTCTTAAGCATTTTACCTTTGACCAATCGCTTTTTCCCAAAATCCTTCCCACTTACTTTCTGTGATATTTTAATTCCAAAAATACTGTCACCATTCTGAGCGCTGTCCCTGTATGTTCCTAATTCTGGCTTAGCTCTCTCGTGGTATCTATCTCACGGAGAGAACAAGAAAAAGGAATCTGCTTTGAAGTCACATAGATTTTGGCTCAATTTCTGGCATAGCCCTTTACCAGCTGGATGGCCTTGGGAAAGTCGCGATCTCTGGGCCCCATTTGTTTCTTTTACACATGTAATAAAGCAGATAGGCAGCCCAGTGCTTACACGGATATTATGCAGATTAATTTATCCAGGCAACTCCCCACTCCGTGTACTCTTATCTCTGCAGTCCTCAGGATCCTCGATAGAGGCATTAGTTTCATTTGCTTTAATTTTCCTATCTGGGAAAATAATAATATCTACCTTGATATTTTATTTTAGGATTTTTTAGAAAATGTATTTAGAGTACCTACCATGGCACCTAACTTTCAGCAGATACTCAGTGTTAGCTGTTAGTTTCATTAGTGTGATTATTATTTGCCTATTGACTAATTAATTATGGCAGCTAGCATATTTTAACCTTTAATCATTAATAAATCATGGTGAAGATATTTATACATATTTATAACCCAGTAAATTTGCTTCCTTAATGTTATTCTTTTTCATACTCCTTTCTACTCTATTTCCAATTTAAAGAACAAAAAATACTTGCCCTCTTTTTAATCAGTTGTTTTTTTATTTTATTTTTGTTTTTTGCTGTTGAGTTGTAAGAGTTCCTTATATATCTGGGATAGTAGCCCTTTTATCAGATATATGGTTTGCAAGTATTTTCTCCCATTCAATAGGCTGTCTTTTCACTCAGGTATATGTTTCCTTGCTCTGAAGAGGCTTTTTAGTTTGATGCAGTCCGCTTAGCTATTTTTGCATTTGTTGCCTATGCTTTTGGAATGGTGGTTGCCAGGGCAGAAGAAAGGAGAAATGGGGAGTTTCTGATCAATAGGTATTGAATTTCAGTTATTCAAGATGAATAAGTTCTAGAGATGTGCTGTACAACATTGTGCCTATAGTCCATAGTGTATTGTATATTTAAAAATTTGTTAAGAGGGTGAATCTCATTTTGTGCTCTTAGCACAGTTTACAAAGTAAATAAATAAATAAATGAAAATATTACTGGCAAAGAAACTGATGCCACCATTCTTGTAAAATGATGTTCAGTGACCCTTGTGAGGAACATATTCTTGGTTTTAATGTGTATTTTATATATACAGAGAGGCAATGATACTACACCCCCAAGATAATTTCTGTTAAAACTTTTAAGCTCCAAAAAGGCAAAGTGGAAATCTGGTATGTCCACAAAATAACCTAGCACAGTGTCTGCTTCATATTAGATGCTGAATAAATATTTGTTAAGTGAACAATGAATTAATGATTCAGGAAACTTTGACTATCCAGGTCAAAAGCTACACCAGGTATTCATTCAATATTTATTGAGTATCTACTATGTGTCAAAAACCATTTTGGGATCTGGGAATACTGGAGTGAATATAACATCATACCTGTCCTCATGAAGGTTACATTCTAGTAAGCAAAGACCGTCAAAAAATGAATTTCAAAATATACATATAATGTATCTGATGTGGTAAATGCTACACACAGCAACAGATCAGGGTAAGAGCAAAGCACATGTGGGAAGTTCTTGGACAGTGTATCAATTATTAAATAACAAAGTACCTCAAATCTTAGTGACTTAAAACAATGATCATTTTATTTGCTCACAGTTCTATGATTTAGCTATTGGGTTGGGTTCAGCCGGTTGGTTCTTCTCCTGGTTCCACCTGGTGTCACTGATGAGGTGGCAGTCATCTGACAGTACGACCTGTGGCTGGTTGATCTGAGTAGTGCACACTCACGGGTCTGGTAGTTGTTGCTGGTCCCTCATCGTCAATGAGGCTAGGATGTCTACCTTGCGTGACAGCAGAATTTCATGATTATTAGAATAGAAACTGCAAGATCTCTTGAGGTCCACACTCCTAAGTCATACATCACTTTCACCGCATTCTTCTGACCAAATCAAGTCAGAAGGCTTACCAAGATTCAGAGGACAAGGAAATAAACTCCACGTCTTGATGAGAAGAGTTATATATTATGTGTGCCCATTTTTAACCCATTACAGATGGGGAGTTACTCTCACATGGATAGTCAGTGACAGTTTCTCTGGTGCAGTGACCAAAGGGCAGAGACCTCCATGATGTGAGGGAATACACAATGTGAATATCTTTGAGAAGTGTCCTCTGGGCCATGTAAATTTCCAGCACAAATACCAAGGTGAAACAGCAAGGAGTTCATTGTGAAAGACTAGTGTGTCAGGAGATGAAGGTAGAGAAGCAATAATAGATCGTATTGTATGGATCCTGGTAGGCCATTGTAAGGGCTTGGGTTTTTACTCCAGGTGAGGTCAAAAGAACCACTCCACTGATAGAAGTTTGAACAGACTGATGCATGTTGACATATGTGCCAACGGGGCCTCTCTGGCTGCTGTGTTGAAATTGAACTTCAGAGTAGGTGACAAGAATGGAAACAAGGAACCCAGTGATGAGATTTATGCAGGTGAGAGATGAGGGTGGCTTAGAAGTGTACAAATAACAGCATTTTCTGGAATAATTTGTAGAACTAATAAAGCAGAAAACATATTCTTGGATTTTGTATAGTCTGCCCAACTAGACTGTCAGTTTCTCTAAGAAATAAACTATAGTAATTTTTTTTAATGTGTCTTCTTTTTTATCTGGCATTTGTAAAGCACTCACTAAATACTTCCTGACTGGTTAGTGAAGACTCAGGCCTTGTTGCTGGATTGACCATAGTCACTACAGCATGCTGCTCTTTTAGAGTTTATCAAGTGACGTTTGAAAACCAGAAGCAAATAGAAGAGCCTATTAAAATCTACTGATACTTTTCAGATTGCATTTCTACTGTATGCTGAAGGATAACAAATGAAGTAAAGCTAAGAGTCTGCCTGATCCAGCAGTAGTAAAAGCCATCCCTTCAAATGTAAATAATAAAGTAACTGAACAAACCTTTATTATTAAGTCTCTACTAAGTGGAAAACAGTATGTCAGAAATTCAAAGTCAAGCAAGATACAGTTCTCAAGAGCACTAATATTCTAGTGTGGCATGGAGAATGTTCATTTTATTAATGAAGAAAGTGAGATGAGTTTATCAACTAATATTCTAGTGTTGGGTGGAAAGCATTAATAGTCACAGAGGTGTGTGGGGAAGATCTAAGTGTAGAGTATTCCTGGAACTTACTTATTTTTGGGTGACAAACTGGAATCTGATATTATGCTGTGGAGGGGCCACCATTAATTCCAGGCCTAGTGTAAGAGGTTAGTAAATGTTCTTCCTGGTGGTAGCAAAGTACTGCTTCTAAATTTCATCCCAGTGAATGGAATATATATGCTTTATGTTGATGCTGTTCTTTTTGTAGTTATTTATCTGTCTAATACATATGTATGTGTATGTGTATATGGGTGTGTGTGTGTATATAAAGTACACACTTACATATACACAGTAGTTTGTAATGCGATATACAGATGACATGATGATGTAAGAATAACTTTGAATCACAATCTTCTATTGACTCAACATACAGAGGACATCATTTTTAGAATGAAAAAATAACATAATTTTACCCATTATCATGTTTTCAGAATTAGGAATTCAAACTTCTGTATCACCCCAAACTGTAAATGATCTCACTTAAGAGATGGGAGATGCTTTATATCATGAAAAATTTTTATAAAATCAATGTTTTTTTTCTTTAATATGTCATAGGATATATCACTCTAAAAAATAGGATGTAAACCATAGGGTATGACAATCTATCTTTAGCTAACTTCATCCACTCATAACTCATACTTTGTTAAAATGATGGCACTAGTTTGCAAGTGTAAATAGGCAAGACATTCAGAACTTCTTCTAACTTCATTCTGTTTTAAAAAAGATTACAATTAAAATCTAGCATTAAAAATCTCTAGTCTGGAAATGAGAAACCCAGCTTTACTTCTCACTCTGTGACTTAAAATAAGTTTCCTAAATTAGCTGTACTGCACTTCCTTTATCTATAAAACTAAGTGATTGGGACAGATCAGTGGTTCTCAACCCTGGCTCCACACTAGAATCATCCAGGGAGCATTAGAAAAGTAATGATGTCCCGGACCTAACCAAGGATTTAATCTTTAAAGGTCTCCAGGTTAGTTTAAGGTAAGTATTGAAAACCAGTGGGCTGGGTGATCACTCAGGTTACTTCTGGCAAAACTTTCTAATTTTATGATTCACTGTGTTTTGACATAGTAAACGTTGCCAGAGACAACAATGTTCTCGGTATTTGCAACGTCCTAAAAAGTAGAAATTACCCTCAAAGGCTGTTTCTACTCAAAACTGAGAACACTTCTCATCTGTACTCCAAAACTTTCTCTGTTATGAGGATAATTTACACCAAGCCATATACATCATTTACTTGGGTGTAACATGCATTAAAAATATAGATTCATCTAATTCTTAGCAATTAATGACTGTTATGATTGGGAAGCAATTACTCTTGGTACACATACATATATTGTAAGGACACTGTACTCAGAAATACTGTGCAGTCTCTTTTAATTGCTGCTGTAGCTATTTTGATTTTGAATAAATAGACCATTAGTATCCTAAGAGATAATAAACCTCCTAAAATGTGTAAGTCACTCCCGATAAATACTTTACACACTGATTTATGAGGAAACAGAATAGATAGTTTTATAAAAGACTGATTCAAGTGGAATGTCTAGTTATTACTGGTATTTCAAAAGATAAAAGTTTGATTTCTCAAAACAGTTTTGAAATGTGTCACTTTAAGTTTTTGCTCTCAGTTTTTACTAAACACCTTTTCATTGGAATGAACAGATAATTTTTCCTTTAATATTAAATAGGAAAGTCACATGCTATATTACTTAAAGGTCTGGAACCCAACAGTATGCTCAGATCCAAAACAAAATCATGTAGAGTCATAGGAAATTGGGGAGCGTCCTCAAATAAATATTAAGCTGGGACATAATAGATTATGTGACTTACATTTTCACAGAATTCTGCCCTTGTGAGTGTGTACTTTGGATTACTTGGGCAGGCAGACTGTTTTCTTCCTTAACCAGCCTAATAACAGGAAGAAGGAGAAGAGGTACAGATGACAGCTAACAACTAACATGGGTGAATGTAGGTGTCACCAACAAAGAATGTGCTATTGTATGGAATTTCTGCTGGCGTAGTTATTTTTGAAAACTATTTGAAAAAAATGTTAATGCCCCAAAAAGAAAATATGTGATTTCAATATAATGTGTACGTCTGTATCATTATTCTGTGTTCACTTCATCAGTTATTATATTTTTAATGTTCATTCATATTTCATTGTATTTGTTTGCCCTATTGATGACAACCTAAACTTAATAACTGAGAATAATTCAAAGATATACCATTAATCATAGCATGCAAAACTATGACACTGAAAGAATAATGTGACTGCTAGAATAATCCACGTTTAAAAACCTTGTTCTCTGCAGACTGGGGAAGCTGTTTTGCTTCACATTAGTTCTACCACATATCAGTTTGCTTTACAAGGGCTCCCTGAAATCAATGAGACATGTACATACTTTCAAAGAATTTTGTACAGTAGAAATGGCTATGAAATGTTTGAAAATATAGGTGACACATACTATAGGTTTTATAATAATATTGACATGTATACTAGTGACTCAAAAAACTAATGTATAAGAGTTTTATATGGTTTTAAAATATCAAAAAGTTTTAGAAAACAAGACAAAATTTAGCATCAGAATGGCATCACACTTATTACTCAACTCTTGGCAGTGACCGCATGTAGAAATTAGTAGTTACTCCCTCACCTTTCAAGATCTTCTCTCCTACTTATCTATGCCAAATTCTGGTATTCTCCTATTAGATGTGTTGTGTGTGTGTGTGTGTGTGTGTGTGTGTGTGTGTGTGTGTGTGTGTGTGTTATATCTTGTTTTAAACTGTGAAGAGCATACCAAACTATTCTGTCACTCATATTATTATCCATTAGTTTAATCAGATAAAGTAAAAAAGGGGATAATAATTCTAAAGAAAGGTAAGGACAGAGGTCTTGTAGCCTCATGAACATACACATGAAAAGGAGCCCAGAGGTATTAGAAGCATTGCATGCTTGGAAGTAGTGAAAGACTAAAACATGGAGACCAGTGTCACTTCCCAGATTTGCCTGGGGCTGGGCCAGGTCAGCAATGCAATCATGGTACAAAGTAAATTGACCTACTTTTCTAAAGATGTCATATAAAATTTACATGATCTTTAGAGTCTAGCATCATTGTATCCAGCACTGACTTAATATCTGACAACCAAAGTTTAGCGATGCTAATATTTTCTTGAGCAAACAGATTTTACTACTTAGATATAAATATATAGCTTTATCTCATATGAGTTATTTACTGTAAATTGTTTTTCCTTGTTAAGACTTTGAATTGGTTATTGTCATAGCCACATAATGTGAAAAGGGTATGTATTGGACTCCATCTTGAAAGTACAAATGCTGCATTAAAGCTGCCATCTAGAATGAATAATGCAGATGCTATATTTAAAAACATGTCAGATTCTCTTAAGTATATCTTTCTTCTTTAAACTTTAATCAGCTAAGATGAATGTTTTTCATTTGGCCTTAACTGTTTGTCACAAGAAGATAAGAGACAGACAGCTAATGAAATAAATTGAAGTGCAGCTATGGAAAGGTAGAATTGGAATTTAATACTGTTACAGTTGGTTGAAGGCATAACTGATTTTTTTTTTAATTTGGCATGAAGGTATGACATCACAAGAAAAGAGACCTACCAAATTTTGAATTGGCTAATAATTAGAAGTATTTGGATAAACGTAACTATAATTTTTATGTAGCTCTCACCACATATAGTGTATTCCTTCTTAAAATAAATTGTAATTAAGAATATTTTAAGTATGAATATGAATTATATCAAATAATGAATATTAGAAAGATATGCTTCTAGATACCAAAAAGAGATATTGTGAGTTATGTTTTGTTGCTCAACTTGCAAGTCCAACTGTCACAGAGAAGCCTTCCTCATTGAAATCTTTTAGAAATAGACTGCATGCATATTTAACCCAATAGCTTTAGGCATTCAGTGATAGAGTAGGTGAAATCAAAAGTACCATTCAAAATTAACATGAAGCCGTGCGTTCTCCTCTCTGAATTTTAGAGTAATTTTTAACACAAAGAGTAACTTGGTTTGAAATTTAAACACATATATACACAGGTTTGCTAGTTGGAGAGTTTCCATGCTTGGGGGCGGGGAAGTGACAATTGGCGCATTCAGTATATAACACGTGTAATGATAATAAAGTTGATTGGTTAAACTCTGTAGCTTTTTTTTCCCTTCTTTTCCTCTTCCTGTAGAGTAGTTCAGCTGGGGGTGGAAGGGTTCTCACCCGCCTCCATCCTCCCCACTAAGAAGGCGTAGGTTGATACCATTTTTATTGTTCTGCTGGGGTGGGAAATAAACCATATGCTTAGAATTTTGAATGGCTACACCTAAGAAAAAACTGAAGCCAAGCCCTCTTTCCTCCTTCCTATTGGACTTTGGGGTGGGGTTATTCCTGTAAGTGTTTCGGCAGACTTAGGGCTGGCTTAACGCTTCTGCCCAGGGCAGAGAGGCGGGTCAGGGGAAGAAATGTCAAGGGCTTCAGTGGTGCGTCGGGCTGAGTGGAGTGTGAGGTGGGAAGCTTATGCCTGAAACCCACCCCTCCCCTGGAAACCAGGCAGAGGCAGTGAGAGTCGGAACCAGCGGATGCCGCTGCAGCTGCTTCCCGTTTCCAGGGTGAAATTTTCACAGCAGCTAATTCTAAAGGGAGGAAAAATCCCTAACCAGCCGCGGAGAGGATCCTATCACCCAGCCCAAGCTGTATAACCCTTTAGGCAGGCTTTTCAGAGAAATCCGCATTTTAAAAGACAGCATTTCCTGTCCAAAAACACGGGACAGGAATCGGAACTGGTATGAAAATAGGAAAGCCTCTTTGCACTCTGTTTGAAATGATCCGATGAACATCGGAAGCGGCTGCCAACGCTCTGGCTGCTGCTCGAGCCGCCGCCGCCGCCGCTGTTCCTCGCAGGGGGCTGGACGGAGCTAGTCCCGGTTTCAGCACCTCCGGCGCTGGACAGCGCTCTGCACGCCGCACCGCCGCGGGCTTGCTTTTTGCAAACACTCGCTTTGCATTACTGGAGATGCATCTAAATTACGTCCTGTTCAACAACAAGTAGATTTTTTTTTTTCCTGTACGGGAATTACAGTAGACGAGTCTCAATTAAACTGCATTTTCTTCTATACGGATTTGGCCGTCAGGCGTATTTATCCCGATCTTCCTCCCCTCCTTTGCAGGAACGAGTCTTTGGGAACGTGGTCCACCCAGGGATGTAAAACTGTGCTTACCGATGCATCCCATACGAAATGCTTATGTGATCGTCTCTCTACCTTCGCCATTTTGGCTCAGCAACCTAGAGAAATAGTAAGTAACAAAGGGAAAACACGGATTTAATGCAAAGTAGGGACATTGTGGCAAGTGTTTCTCCAGGGAACTGCATTTTAAATCGGGAAATAGAAATTGTTGCAGGGTGGCAAAACTGGGTTCTCTCCTCAGCTACAGTAGCTTGATGAAATGAATTCTAGCTGATGGGCTATAACTAAATTCTACTCAATTTTATGTCTTCTAACTTGAAATTTCTGCAGTGTAATTTTGAGGATGTACTCCAATCATATTACTAATATGCTGCAAACTTTCAAATAAAAATAATTGCCAACTTAACCTTTATTTTAGCAGTGGAAAGCTGTTCTGGGGGAATTTGTGAGGATATTGGTTGGTCGTAGAAGGAAGACCCCAGACACTCTAGCCAAACACATTGCCTGTCTGCACTGGCTATTTTCAATACAGGTTTTCTGGGGGTGTCCTTGTGTATTTTTTTTTTTAATCAAATGAAGTTTTCATGAAAGCATGATTGTCAGAAACTGTAAAAGGATCCCTTAAAAGTATATAGGTTTATAAAAATAGTTTCTGAAATAGCTTTATAAACTAAAAGAAAAATCTTCATCAAATGTATTTTGAAAAATTATTTCAGAAATTGAAATACTGAAAATTGTTAAGGTAAATGGAGTTTCTGTCTACATTTGGCCTAAGTATGAATCACTCTTCTTTCTTATTTTGATGACAAAAAAATGCCTAATTTAATGTGCATACCTAAGGTTTGAAACACACTTGATCTTAGACTATATTTCTTCAAAGTTCCAATATTAAAAATATTTAAAACAATAGATTTCATTAGTTTGTATTTTATTAGTGTGTAAGGAAAGAAACCTCTCAAATCAGTGACTGCTTATAATCTTTACATATGTTTTACAAGATATAAGCCTTATTTTTCAAGGTCATGTATTTAGAGACTGATACTGGCATTGTGTTGTGAAAATTATCTCTACATATTTTGTTCATAGAAAAAAATCACAAAATACATTCCAAGGTCTTGCCTTTGAAAATGGATTTTCTTATATATCCTTAGAGGCCAAGCAAGTGAAATTAAATGAGAGACTACTTGACTTAGAACAAAGTTGTCAAAAGTGAAAAAGTTTGAAAATTTTTCAATATCTAGGTACCAGATTTGGGTTCACATAATGAGTTGCAAATGGGAGGAACAAAGTGAATTTTTCCAAAAAACATACTGTGACATATCCTGAATTGTAGTTAGTTGAAGCAAAATAAATGCTGTTTCACATTTCAACCAGACAAAATTTAACATGTGACTGTTGACCACACTGTACTTTCATTTATTTTAGAAAGCCATTGTAGTGTTCCATAGTGTTCCATCGTCAAGTATTTAAAACTCTAAGTCCTTTATTCACAGTGGCAGAGAGAGGGGAGCTAGAATTAGTCATTTAGAGGTTGAGATTATGTGAATAGAGTAGTTTCTGGGTAATAATCCGGTAACTACAGTAATTATATTGGCTATTTTTAAGTGTTAGGATAGTTTTACTGAGTTTAAAAGTTAATTTATTAAAGAATTCTCTCTTCCTTTCTTTTATTTATTTATTCTTTTGTTGTTTAATTTACAGATCATGGAATCCTCTGGTGCACCCTCAGTTACCCTGATAGTAGGCAGTGGCCTTTCATGCTTGGCCTTGATCACCCTAGCAGTTGTCTATGCAGCATTATGGAGGTAAGTCATCAATTAATATACTTGAAACAGAATGCTCTGTTATTCAGAGTTAAATCAGGGAAAATGATAACGATTATATGTCTCTTTTCTTAATTTATTGAAAGAAGTATTTTTAGAACAGTTATAAATGCTGGGTTTGAGCTATAATAAATGAGATCCATAATAAATAATAATGATAATAAAGTGTTCACCTAATTTTATTTTCTGTATTTGCCTATGATGAGAAGTAAACAAAATACATGCTCACTTTTCTTCCCAATTCAAATGATAGTAGCCTTCAACAAGCTGTTCACCCCTGTGTATGGTACTTTTACCCAAGTTTAGTCTATGTGTGGTTTCTGTTTATCTGAATTACTGTTGAGCTTGAGAGTTTAACTGGTAGTCGAATTAATTTCTCCATTATAGAAATATGGTCTCCAGATTCTTATGCTTTTAGTATGTCCCAAACAATAAGTAAAATCTTCTATATTGTTAATGTACTAACATAATACTACAACATTCTAGAAAAGGCCTCTTGGTTGAATGTTTCCAATCTGTCAGATTTTGACCAATTGGTAAAAGAAGTCAGAAAAATACATATACAAGGGAAAGTTATTGAAAAATTTAGTCTCCAATATTTGATATTCCACCTGCTGTTATTACATGAAAATTTAGTGTTTCTCTAAGGTTTTTTTCTTATTTTATAAATAAAAATTACTTCTGTGAAGTTTATTATGTCTACTCACATATTGACAAACAGTAAATAAACAAAAAGCCAAACTCCCTAATGGATTTAAAAATTTTTTAACTTAAACATTTTTATACCATTTTGATTATTTAAAAATTGCTCTAAGAAGTTATATTGATAAATACATATGTATTTCCTGAATGTTTACAATATTAAAATTGCAAAAGTATCCAGTCCTTGTATTTTACTTAAGATAAAAAAATTCTAGTTGAAAAATTAATTATAATTTAATAAGGAAAGGTCATTTGATTTAACATCCTTCAAAAAAAATAATTGTTCTAAATTATATTTTTTTACTCTTTTGTGGACAAGAATTAATTGTTCAGTATATTGAATTTTCAAAGATATTAAAGTTTTCATGCTTCATACAAAAATAAATCATGTACACATTTCTGGTCCATTGGCACAGGTATATAATAGAGGTTTTGCCTTCCTGTGAAGGAGTTATCTGGTAGTGAACACAAAGTGAGACAATCTTATAAATAATACCATAGCCAATACCATGAACTAAAGAAATGCTTCTTCTAGGCCTGGCGTCATAGACAATAGAATCCAGGGTTCAGGGCTCAGTCAAGCAGGGCATCGTCCTGGTAATACAAGAACAAGATGGACAAAGGCTGGGGAAAAGACAGCTTTCTCTCCTATAATTGCCTGCATGGCACATCTCAGAAAATGAGGGAGAGGGAAAATTAAGGACCAGAATAGTAGGTAATCATAATTCATACTCACTGAAGTATTTAGAAGTAAGTTCTATTTCTCAGCACTTACGGTTCAGGGATCCATTCCACTTTCTCTTTATTCGTCAGTACGTATGGCTAATACTAGCAGCAAACACTACTGCTATAAATGATATATAAAATTTACCAAAGAAGTTCAAGATTAATTAATGCATAATGAAGTTTTATTTAATCCATTCAATCCAGAAAAACCACTTATGACACCTGAAAGGACCTATCAAAGCTTGACAAGAAACCAAGTATATAGAAGACACTACCAAGAAACAACCTAAATTTGGATTCCTAACAGTTAGTGGCCATCAGCTCCTTGTTTACAAAGTTATTACACTAATCATAGCATGATGAATTCAGTGTGTTTTATAAATATTAAATTTACCTTGTAACATTATGGTAATGTTCATGTTAGGCTCCTACTGCCTTTTTTTTTCTAATTGAAAAGTTAATAATTTTTTGTTTAATGATTTGTAAAAATGTATGAACATCTGAATTATTTTATATATAATACACTATTTTGAAATGTGTTGGTGTCCCATGTAGCTCATTAAAAAATGTTCATTTAAAAATTAACATATTAAGTTATGTTCTCTTCATTTACCAATACGTTCTGTAGAAATACTATGTCAAAGAGCAGCTGAACATGTCCTTTTAATCTGTGTATTGAAATGATGCATTCACAGGTTTTAAAAGAAACACATTAATAAAAAGTTTTGAAGGTTGAGACACAACAATTTTTAAGGCAATTGATACTGACTCAATATTAATGGAAATGGAAACATCTGCAGACTTCCCAGGGTGGTCTGTCTAGGTCTCTTATATAATTTTCCTATTTACAAGACAAATGATCTCACAGAAACACTTTTAATAACATCATCAGTGTGCTTGGGCTATCATGGAAGCCATTAACAGCATATAAAGGGTCAGTTTTGTGCACCCTTCAACTTCCAATGTTACACTGCACATTCACAAAAAAAGAAAACCTTAATATTGGATGATGTCTTCAGCATGCCTGTGTGTGTTTCATTATATTTTTAGACACTGCTGATGCAGGGACAAGGTTAAACAACCCCAGGCCCTCTGGTATTGAGAAACACCCTAGGTTAGTCCCTTTGGGTTTGCTTTGTGAAGAAAAGAAACTTCTTTTACATGAAAAAATTGCTTTTTTAAATTTTATTGTTACCCCTGTTTTTGTTCTGCTTCCTCTTCTGAAATACATGGTGGAATATAAGGTTTCTGCCTAAATATTACTCAAAGACAGAGAGAAAGAAAGAACTCTGATAGATTTTTTTTATCTTCCAAAGAGTGCCTCTAGATCTCCAGCACCCCCATCTAACACTGAGCAGGAAAGCCCATGCCTGCTGTGGAAAGTGACCCATGGTCTGATACAAACTGAACAGTCTTGAGCACACAGCGAGTACAAGCATAGCTTTGTTACTTCCACTCAGTGATTTACCATAGGGTACAGTAAAGCAAAATAGCTCTTATCCTTCCAGGGTAAACAGCTGGTAGAACATTTGATTCTGGGCTGTTTTCTCCATGGCTTATATCTTTGATGCACTTAAAAATTATATAACAGACCATATATAAACATTTCTTCATAAAGGTAAAATATGGCAGATGTCAAGTAATTCTCCAGCCTAATAGTGATTTATCATTTGTGCAATGGATTAGATTTTAGGGAAAAGGATTCGTTTTTTTCTTTTTGGGGAGCAGTTATTTAAGGAAAGGAAAAATATAAAGAGTAGCAGCCTGACTATATAAAATACTTGCGTGGTTGAAGTACTGGTTGAAAGTTCATGATCCCCTGAAATTAGTGACTCTTTGTCTAGTAAATAAGGGGATAACTTCAAAATCTGGGTTGGGCTTTTCCTTTTGGTTCTGAGTTTCTATTGATTGATTTATATGATAATATTTAGTATAGTATATACACATGTATATGTAAAAGTAGTTATACTAATTAATAGTTTCCAAGAAATTATATGTGTGTATGTATACATATATACTGATAATGACAGGTGTGTGCACTGTAGGCTCTATTGGAAATACTATGTTGTTGTCCACACTAATGTCCAAAGAAAAAAAATAATTCTAAAGGACTCTTGGATATGCCATGCCACTGCAAAATCGGGTCTCTAAGAATAATCTTTATTTAAAAAGAAACTGTTTTCATGTTTTTGTAAAGGCTGTATTTTAGTATTTTTCTGGAAGAATTCCACCAATTTGCATAATAAAGAATTCTTTATCTTTCCATTGAATTTTAAAGTTGGATACTCTTTCTTTCTCTGGCTAGGTATATACGCTCTGAGAGGTCCATAATCCTAATTAACTTCTGCCTGTCTATCATCTCATCCAACATCCTCATACTGGTGGGGCAGACTCAGACTCATAATAAGGTATGATTGGTAATTATTCTGATTCTCTTTGTGTATTTGTGTTTTGACATAAAGTTGGTCGTTGATAATCAAAAATATTATTCTAGATAAAATGGGGAGCTTCTGACAAAATTATTTTTGAAAACAAAATTATGTTACTGGTTTCTGAGTAAAAGTATTGCCACTCCAGAGCAGAAATGCATTCCCTTGGCTTAATTAGCTGGGGATAGAGAAGCTGTTTATAATAGTAAAAATATGTTTGTTAAACATTATATCAAAGCTATATGAGTTCAAAGATTTGGAACATCAAAAGCACAAATTTCGATTCACTATCCTAATTGTAATAAAATTGCCTGTGTTTTGGTCTAGTTTATTAACATACTGATTCCTAAAAGTCAAGTATAAATTGCTTACAAATGTAACTTAGATCTTGAAAATCCACCCCAAAATTGTCTATAGGCAATAATCGAAGAGTATATTAGGTGAAAGCAACTATAGGCTTTATGCCTTTCTAAAAGATGCTGATTTTGAATCTGGGTAGGGCCTGGCAAGCTGCTTAAGTGATTATGATGAACATTTCTTCTTGAACCGTATTGCCCAGGCCAGGCGGAGGCCCAAGGCAGAGGTCGTGAGCCCTGAAGGACAAAACAAAAAGAGCAACAACCCACGAAAATGCTCTGTAGAAGTAAAAAGTGCTTTCGTGTATTTGAATGTTTAGTTTTTTCCCATTTCTTTCTCTGTTTTTTCTTCTTTATAAAAAGGTGAGCGAATATAAAGTTTATTGAAGTATGTTTCAGGTCCATTTTAGAGTAATTAACCTAAAAATGTAAAAGAAATACATAAGAAAAGGAAAAACGGAGGAAAGATCTAAGGTGAAGGGAGATGCCACTTGGCATTAGGAGAGGAGAAAGAAATGTATAGAATGACTCAGAGGGAAAGTGAGGCAAATGCTGGAGCAGGCTGGAAAGGAGAAAGGAAGAGATGGGCGAGGAGACAGAGACAAAGGAAGGACGATGGGACTGGACTCCCTAGGGAACCGAGTCGCACCCTTCTGCTTTTCAGCAGTTCACTTCTTAGGCAGGGCTTCAGACTCCTTAGAAATGCTCATTTATTTGTTAATAACTACTCACAATTCTGCAGTTATTTGTCCTTGAAGCTGCAGGAGGCAAAGGAGAGCTTCCCTCTGAAGTAGGAATTTACTGGGTCTGGGAACCAGAAAAATCAAACTAGAGTTAGCTTGTGCCCATAGTTTAATTTTTTTCCACCAAAGCCTCCCTTCCTGCCGTTGCTCACGCTCCAGACACTCTTGAGCTCTAAGCCCTCGTTAGGATACGGAAAACTGCACTATCTTCAGGAAGAAATATGCTTGTAAAACTGTTGTGTGGCCAGGTTTTGGCATTTTCTGAATCAAATGGCAGAATAATAGAATTTTCCCCAAGGTTTACTACATAGTACAGTGGTTATGGTCTCAATCATTTTTGTACCATAGAAATATAATGTAAGCCACATATATAACTGTATTTTAGTACACCCACATTATAAAAGTGAAAAGAAACAAGTGAAATTAATCTTAAGAGTGTATTTACCTAAATATTTTCAAGAGATGACCATTTTAACATATAAAGTTTTGAAATGTTAATGTAATACTTTTTATTAAAATTTCAAAATCTGCTGTGTATTTTATATTCACAATGCATCTCAGGTCACACTAGCCGCGTTTCAACTGCTGAGTGGCTGCACCCAGCCAGTGACTACCCTAATGTCGTGTAGATCCAAGTGGTAATAATACTCAGAAACTAAAATAGTCTTGAGAAATTACATTCTTCTTGCACATTTTGGTTCTCCCAAGTTTTCAGTGTCCTTGGGTTTTCATGAAAGTGTCTTTTTGATAACTGCAAATATTATGAACATCAAAAGCAAGATAAGACAAGTCTAGTTTTATTTTTCATGTCTGATTACAAAGAATGACTGGTTTGGAGTTAGTTTAAAAACAAAACAAAACAAAAACCAGTGTCATTAGGTTTCTTCTCGGGTAACTAACTGCAGAATAGATTCCATGTGGTTGTGGGTCCATAGAGGTTCTGTTTCAGATAAGACGGTGCTAATTTTTGCTGCTATAGATTGATGCTTGTTGGGAAGAGTGAGTAGTAGGTGGTGTTGATGATGAAGAAAATGAGAAATTATTGTTTTTTTTTCTTATGCTATGTTAATTTTGCTTTACTGGTTCTGAGTAGATGATCTTGCAAGCCTAGGACAATTCACTATAGAGTGACTAGTAAGGACAAATGTAAAACATTGGGATTTTATTCTTAGTCACTCTCAACAATACAAAGTTTCCAAGGACAATAATCATATATTTTATTATAATAGATGTGCTGAATTGAATTAAATTGACCCACTACATTTTATGGGTGAAATAACACTGTGTGAAAAGCTATATTGCTTGACTGCATTTGGAATTAGTGATTCCTAAAAAAAAAAAAAAAACAAGAGAAATAAAAAGGAAAAGTGGAAAATGTGTCATTTGTATAAACTTATGATCTATACAAACTCCAGGAAAGTATTAAAAAAGGTAAAATATTGATCAGTGGCTATAGTATTTTATTTAGGTTTGCATAGGACCCCATGGCTGTTGTGGACATTTTGTAATTGATCAGATTTCTATCTTTGACTTCCTGGTAAGTTTTGACTGATGTTTTAGTGTTCCCCATTTGGGAAAATGGAAACCTCTGAAGGAACTTTGTGATGAGCAATTGTTTGGTACTGCCTCTGAGTGCTGTCATGGCTAGTCTGTGTGACATGTATTTGGTGATGATGTCCAGAATAGTTTTGATATTAGCATACTTGGGGTCTTTCTCTGAATTGCTTGTTGAAATATAATTGACTCAATTATCTTACTACTGAGTATCGCCACTGTCTTTTGAGTTGGGATAGAAACAAGCTGAAATAATCCATTGTTTAGAGTATGATCTATTCAAACCTTTAAACTGTAGATTCAATTGCTGGCATCAGAATAAGAAATCAAGTATAATTTCTTATATCTCTTCTTAAAATTCTGTTTTAAAACTTAATTTTAGCTCACATTATTATATTTTGAGCTTTTTCATAAAGTACCATTGCCCTTTGATCTCTGTGCATTTATCATTTCAACCAGGGTGTTCATGTACCTCTCAGATGTTTTTTATTTTTAAAGTGTTTCCTGTGTATCTCAGAGTATGCAAATGTTTTTTTGTTGTTGTTGAGCTGTGTAGACTATTTTTGGTCCTACTGTTTTGCAGAAAGCAAAGATTATTTTGGAAACATATATTTAGAGACTGGTTTTCTTAATTACAAAAAATATATATGCTTCTTTCTAAAAGACTTCAAAATGATTTATGATAACAAAGATTTCTTAGCATTCTTTTTAGTTGATGGAAGCTGATTCTGATAAACTCTTGTTTTGTTGTTGTCATTATTGTTTGGTTTTGGTTTGATAATGGTGGCCACTCTAGAAATTTGCAGTGTTAACCCAATGTCTAGACAAAGAATGACTGGGTATAAAAATGCAGGCTCCATCTCTAAGAGGTGTAGAAATAAGCCTCAGTGGGATCTTTAGTACAGTCCATTCAAGAGTAAGAGTATTTAACTATATTAGCTAATCCACATATCCTCTATCCTTTATTTTAACCAAAGGGAACCTATTAATACAGCCAACATAATCATTAACCAGACACTAGTTCATCAATAAAGACCAACCTTTTAAACTCAGTTTAATAGTGAATAAAGTGTTGATTGTGAGTAGATCTCTACAGAACAAAGGGACTTGGAGTTGCCACCTCTAGAGTAAGATCCTTTCAAATATAAGGCCAACTGGGCCACCCTGTTCTTCTGTACATTCCTGGACAGCTTCTAGAATTTAAGGTTAAACGTACTGGAATATATATAGTATCACACTGAGAATACCAGAATGCTACCAAAATATATTGCAGACATCCTGAAAGTTAAGGTAAACATTTTGAAAAATGTGAGAGGACAAGGTTAGACACTAGTCCTAAGAGACCTACCAAAAGTCTTCATTGACCAAAGTTTCCAAATTATTTTAGATGGGCAAACATTTCTTTAGCACTAGTTAGAAGAAATTTATTTCATGTTTTTTATGGATGGACCATTGAATTATATAAAGGGTCATGTCTTTTAATTCAGTCTTGCAAAAAAATACAGAAATTCTCTGCACTGAAGCCCTTTTTACAAGTCACATACTCTAGAGTTTTCTTACCTCATCTTGTGCTATTTACCTTTTATAAAGTGTTATGTTTTTGTTAATTAGTAAATTAGTAAAGATGGTCCAAACAAGAAGGCTGTGGTCATTCTAATGAAAGATGTTTCTGTGTTATCTGAATTGTATTTTTTTTAAATAAAATATTGAATTTGAATGTCTTTAATTGAGTGAAGCATTCTAATTCACCTATTTCTTCCATGACTTTCACCTGCTAGAGACGAGGATCTGCACACATTTACTTGTATGCCTGGCCTCTGAATGTGTATGTGTTCAGCCTCTGCAAAGGAATATTAAATATATGTTTTCAGCTACCATTCTGTGCCTCGTGGTACCCTCTGCCACAGCCGGTGCCCCCCTGCAGACTCCGTGCTCTCTGGTTCCTTGGAGGTAGCCATCCCCCAGAGAGTGATGGCTAAGAGGAGGCATTTTAAGCCGGATAGACATGGGCACCCTAAGTCTGCTGCTTCCTCGCTGTATGGTCTTGAGCATGGCAGTCAGCCTCTCTAGACCTCTGAGCCTCCTAGTCATCTCCTTTCGTGGTGGTATTGTCCCAGGCCACATGTTTGGTGAGCATTCCTTAGAAAGCAGCTATGCTTATGGTGGTGACAGGGACTCCCAGATGTACATCTGGCTCTGCACTTCTCCTTGTGTCCAGTTTTCTGCTCACCCCTGAATCTTCCATTTGTGTCCCACCCCACATTCCAACACATTATATAGAAATTAAATGCATTTCTGCTGTCTCCAACACACTTTCATAAACTGAAACCTGAGAATTACACTTGATGGTTCCTCCTCCCTCATGTCATAAACCTAATAAATCATTCGTCTGCACCAGTTGTATCCTCACGTATTTCTCACTTCTACCAGGTAGAATCATCTTCACTAGTCCACCACTTCCAGCATCAGTAAACCCATCCTCTGTAGCCCATGTGACAGAGCTAAAATTCAAATCTGACCACTCAACATCCTGTGCAAGCATTTACTGTTGTCACAGAAGTGATTTTTCAAACTGCTCAGACACAAACAGTGAAAAGTGTTTATGAAGGTTTTACTGATTTTTTTCATGTTAATAATATTGGGGCTCAGGAATACATTTTATTGAGAAAGAGTTCTGTAGTTTATAAAACTTGAGAAACCTTAAACATGACCTAGGCTGACCCCTCCATTCTCATTTTATATTACTGACTTTTGTGTTACCACACTGGGAACACCAAACTACTTACAGTTTGTCAAAATCATTGGGTTGTGTTCCTTACCACCCTTCAGCCTGGAGCAACTGTCACTCTTTTCCAGCCCACCTGATTTCCCAGATGGGCTCTCACTCATTCTCTGACCTGCCTCTGTCCTCACCTCCTGTAGCCAGCCGTCCTGCATCCTCCACCACAGGTACACTAGCTCTGGAGCTCCATGATTCCCAGGGCATGCCTACAATCTTGTCTTTTACCACCTGTTTCCCATCAGACTGTACACTTCTTAGGGCAGGGCTAGGTCATTGTCATTCTTAAATTCAGTGCTATCATATAGTCTGAGAATAGTGTGTATGAAATAAATATTAATTAGATGGATGAGTAAATGCATTTATTTTAAACTTTCATTTGAGCTTATACCTATGGAGCTAATAGCTATAGTTATACAAGGGTTAGTGTCCTCCTATGCAGATTCAATCTAAATCAATAAAGACTATTTATTTCCCTGCAGCTTGTTTTAAGCTCTGTGTGATTGCTGGCATACTTTTAAGGTGATCTGATTCCTGGGTTAAAGAGATCCTGAAACCTAACAAATGTGGATCTTCTCACTTGATAACTCATGTAAAATAATCTTCATAACCATCAAAAGAAATGTGCTTACTCATAATCTATCTCATAAAACTCATTTCCTGCCAATAATGCCCCAAATGCATGTTTATTATATCTCAAATATGAGTATGATCCTACTGGCTGAAGCTAAAGCCTCCTATTTAGATTTATTAAAATCTAATTTATTGACTTGCTGTGATGTTTGTAAAAGGATTCAAATGTAATAAGCTTATGTGTGATTCATTTGAGTCCATTTTGAGGCATTTATCTAACTCTGCCAGGATTCTTCTGGATTCTTGAAAACCTTTATCAAACCAAGGAACAGAATGGTCAGTTAGTTCCTTAATTTCCCCAGGCTCCGAGAAATGAGGGATTATTTTGTCCTGTTGCTATGGGGTTCACAGAGTGAGAGACATTAGGATTCAAGAGACTCTCTGGGCCCACTTTAACCTTCCTGTCCCCTGATTATACTTTTACCAGTTTTGTGTGGTAGGAGCCAAAGGTCACGCTATCAAAGTCCACTTCAAAATAGGGCCCAAGATCAGTATAAAGATGGGAATGAGACAAGCAAAGATGAAAAATGGACAATTTGACAATAAGGAGTTACTGAAATGAGATTGTCAGGTTGAGGTATCCAGAGCCAAACAACCTTGAGGGACAGACAATCCAGTTTGTACATTCAGGGTGTTTTCTTAGGTCAAACTCCGAAACTGGGCAAAAATTCCCAAAGAGTAGGCATCTGTTCAACAGGCGAGAAGTAGAATACCAGTCTCAGGCCTGTGTGCTGGTGGCTGATAACTCTTGACACCTGTGTTCATTTATCCTCGGGCAGTTGTACAGAGTGTCTTGCAGGCGATGTAGAAACTCCTTCATGTGCCCAGTCCCCGGTCTCCACCCCACCACCCCCACCTTGGACCTGGCCTCCATGAGTTCTCAGCCGGACTACCATAACGTTCTAACGTTGGTGTGTTCATTGAGCTTTTGTTTGTGTTAGCCCATCCTGCATATTATGGTGAAAAATATCTTAAATTTAAAGAAAAAACAAACACCTGATTATGTCATTCTCCTGCTTCAAACTGTGCAAGGATTCTGTAGGCGTTATGAGATTAACTGGATTTTCTAAACATCACCCACTCTGGTATGTAAGTTGACTTTGTGGGAAATAGAAAGAGCTCTTCTTCTGAGTAGATGAGTTGTAAAAATACTCCTCTCTCTCCAGGCTGAGAATAGCCTCTAGTGGGGCTTCTGGCCCCCCATTCCTGCTTCAGGCTGGGAAACCTGTCTCTGTTCTTTCCAGAGCATCCCATGTCCACCAGAGCCACTCTTATGCTGTGTCTTTGTACTTATTTTTCACTTGCCTGGTAAATTCCCACCACCTTTTAGGAGTTGGTTTATACAAACCATCTTAATGAAGTCCTTCGACACTCCTTTCTGCTTCCGTATGGTATATACCTCTATTGTTGGCACCAATTACATTATTCTACAACTATTTATGGACTAGTCAGCTTTGCCTAATGTACTATAATGGTCAAGGGTAGTGTTTTTCTCTTGTTTCTAGGCTTTAAAATCACTAACATGAGTACTGGTTTTGTACATGGTATGAAATCAATGTTTATTGAATGAATGAGTGAAGCTGGCTGTGTCTATGAAGTAAGGGATAATAGAACAGGAGTACAGCCACTTCTACATGGGGAATCTATTTCGAATAATTGCAAACTAGATAAAATTTTTTGTTATGATTGTTGTTTTATCATGAGGGAAAGGAGTTGAGGAAAACACTAAAGATTCACGGAATACTTCTGAGACCTTCCTTGATGAGAGACGGGTCAGTTAAATCAGACTTTATCTTGAAGCAAGAATATCTGAAAGACGATTTGAGAAGCTGAGTTATTCTCAAAGAGTCTTACAGAAAGTTTGAAGAGTGTATCTGTTTTTCTTCCCTAGAATCAAACCAGTAGAGAAATTAAAAATTTCTCTCTGTGTTTTATTTTTCACCTTTCCTCTTCTTAGTATATAATATGAACTGGTCAGAAGTTGGCTAATGTCAACAGGGTACTGTGTTGTATAATTATAGCTGATGCTCTTCGTAAGAATTCTGGATACGTGACAAGGCACTGAAATGCTAAATAAATACCATTTAAGTGAATTATTCAAAATCATAGATATTCTCTCAAAAATGAAAGGCCCTTGAGATTATAATAGAGCTTTCAGTGGCCCATTATACTATCTTTGATGCTTCATCTCTGGGGGCAAATATGGGATGAGAAGAGTAGAATTTAGGCTATCAAAGAAGATCATTTGACCAGGCAAAATTTGTTTCGGTGTCTGATTGGAATGGGGTAGAGAGTATAGAGAGAATTCCTTTCACAAGTACTTCAGAATCTAATTCAGAGGTTGGCAAGCTTTTTGAGTAAAGGGCCATATAGTAAATATTTTAGGCTTTGTACTCCATATGGTCTCTGTCCCAACCACTCAGCCAGGCTCTTGTAGCTCAGAAACAGCCATTGCTGTACAGATATGGATGTGGTTGGATTTGGCAAGAGGGCGTCATTCGCCAACCCTGGGCAATTTTGAGTTTTCTAGAAGCACCTAGCGTACATACCAACAGAAGAAGTACAGTAAAAGGTGGGCCAGGCCACCTTTAAGCTGATGTTTTTATGTGCAAATGACCCTCAGTTCTGAAGGGTCTACCCAACGTTTGCTCTGTGTAGCCTGCAGAACTGGAACAGGGGACTTTGGGCAGTTCCTGGAAAGGCTTCTGCTGAGAAAAAAGAGTGAAAAGCACTTTGAATTCCTTCTTTGGAGCAAGAACTAAACAGAATTTCTTTACATATGGTGACTGTTGGTTACCAGAATAAAACAAATTAAAGCATGAATCAAATCACCGTCAGTCACAAGC
Organism: Smutsia gigantea; assembly: GCA_032199065.1. Taxonomy (NCBI): domain Eukaryota; kingdom Metazoa; phylum Chordata; class Mammalia; order Pholidota; family Manidae; genus Smutsia; species Smutsia gigantea. The sequence goes on from JAVSCE010000922.1 coordinate 129,078, forward strand.
AGGACATTCTGTGAACTGAAGCAGCTCAGCTCAGCGAACAAATGCCCAGTGCCTGAGACAACCAAGGTGGCTCCCTTTGTAAAAGAAAATCTCTCAAAGTGCAGCAGTGAATGTTAAAGCCCCATCAGAGAGTCTCTCATCTGACAGGTGTGGGCCTAAAGGTACCATCTGACACAGTAAAAAGGGATGGCAGAGTCCAGTTCATTCCCACTGAATTCACCCAGAGACAGAGTCCTTTTTGCACCTCTCAGCCTCTGGTCCCAACTCTATCCTAAAAGCTGGATGATGATTATGTATATTAGATAATAAGCATTGCTATAGCAAACTTTAGAACGAATATGCAAATGCTAATACCTATTACCAGGAAAAAATAAGCATGTTTCCAGATTAAACTCTATTTTTCAATTCTTTTGTGATGCTAGTTAGTTAATTTTAAATTTTAAGCCTTGAAGAAAAAACTGGGCATATGTTTGAGCTGAGTCTAGGTTGTAACTATGAAATTTGGGATTATGCCATTCAAAGTGAGTACATTATAAATTTATAGTCGTCCTAGGCTGCTGGTGTTGTGAATCGAAGATTAAGATTTCAGCTGATATGTAAAGAAGAAATGATTAGCTAAATTTAACAGTAGAAATACAATGATTAGTTTTAATTCAAAAATTTTAATTTGTGAATATTCATGATGAGGGCCTAGGTATATACATACTCAATTTTACACTACGTGTAATTTTTATCTATCTCTATACGTGTTTTTGATAGATGATCCATCAGTATATGTACACAATTAGGTCTGACTACAAAGAATTTTGAACGAATCTTGTCTGCGTCTGTTTTACATTCTTATTGTTAATTGAGTTCTATTTGTACTTCAAAGTGATTTTTCCTAAAGGATAGGAATGATGTGTATTGCTTTTACAAAATATAAATTCATTCTGTTTTCCTCATTTTCTTTCTCATATAAATACTTAACTTTGTTTCTTTTTGTTAAAAATAAGAACATCTATTTCCCACTTTAGAAACTTACATTGTATATTTTCCTAACTTCCAAATAGCTAACAGAATGAATCCTCCATACCTAAGGAAGAAGACTTTTTGTAGAAAAAGGTCATCTGTATTAGTTATCAATTGTTGCATAACAGATCACCTCAAATTCAGTGGCTTAAAAAGTAAATATTTACCATCTTCACAGTATCTAAGAGTCAGGCATTTGGGAACAATTCGCTGGGCGGTCCCGGCTCAGCGCCTTTCCCCACCAGGTGTGTGGGAGCCCCAGTCATCTGTAGGCGTGACGGGCTGAAGGACCCTCTGTCAGGTGGCACAGCATCCCAGGCACCAGGGAGCTTCACCGACTCTAAACAAAGTGTTTTTAAGCTTTACCACTTGTGTGTGCCATTTGTCAAGTTACTTAACTGTTTTCCACAAAGAAGCCTAGTAATCTTTTTAAATTATAGATCAGCTCATGGCACTTGTCTGCTTAAAACACTTCAGTTAGAGTAAGTGATGTTTCTGTGTCACCTGGAATGAAATCAAGATCTCATAACATGATCCACATGCCCCTATGTGAACTGGCCCCTGAGTACTTCTCCTGTGTCACCACCCCATGATCATCACCTCTCCTGTTGGTCACTACATTCCTGTCATGGTGGCCTTCTGCTGGAAGCACTGTGGAGTACCCATAAGCCACCAGTCAGGTGACCATAGGCCTGGTTTGTGTCTACCGCCATGGTGCAGCTATTAACAAGGCCACTTACAAAAGTGTCCCATCAATTATATGGTTTGCCTGGCATCCAGCTCTCTTGCCCTCTCAGGCCTTCCTCTCCTTCCTCCCCCTGCGCAGCTGGTCTTCCATTCGTAGGCTGGCCTGGCCAACTTAATACACATCCTCGTCATGGAAGACTTCCCTAGCCCCACTGCCCCTAAACCAAAACATTATAATGCTTTTCTTATTATTCTTTCTCAAGGACACCATTTTCTTCTTTGATAAACATGATTTTAATTTGTCATCTTATTTTTATTCAAGTACAGAAGGGAAGAGACATTATCTGATTGATTTGTACTACATACTCAGTGTCCAGCACAGTGCCTGGCACACAGCAGCAGGTACTCATTAAATATTTTTAAATGAATGAAGGAGATGTCTAACTCTCAGCTGTTATTTTCTAATCTATTAGTGGAGAGGGGATATTTTGAAGGTCAAGTAAGATTATACTTAGGACACAGTAAATATGAAACTAGCACACAATAAACTTAAATGAGGTAAAATTTACATACAGTGAAATGCACAGTGAATAGTGTGATGAGTTTTGACCAACACATACCCATGTAACCAAAACCACAGTGAAGATGGGGAACATCACTGTCATTCTAGAAAGTTCTCTCTGTCCTTTTTCTGCCAACCTCCAGGCCCTATAGGCAACCATTTTTCTGATTTCTGTCATCATACATTAGTTGTGTCTGTCTTGAAGTATCATATAAATGGAATCATTTAACGAATACCTTCTTTTTTGGTCTGCCATTTTCATTCAACAAACTGTTTTTGAGATTCAGCTGTATTGTGTGTAGTAGTAGTTACTTGTTACATTGCTCAGTATTATTCCATGTATTAATATACCACAATTTGTTTATTCTCCAATTGATGGACCTTTAGAATTTTTCAGTTTTTTTGTTGTTGTTATGAATAAAGCTTCTTTAAACTTCTTGTAAAAGTTCTTGTATGGACATGTATTTTCATTTCTTTTGGATAAATACCCAAAGTAGAATTGCTATGTTAAAGGCAAGTTAGAGTATTTTTTTTTAATCTGCTAAGCAGTTTTCTACAATTATACCATCTTATAGTCTTCATAGCAATCTGTGATTGTTACAACATTCAATATCCTCACCAACATTTTAATATACATTTCCTATTAACTAATAATTTGAGCACCTTTTTATGTGCTTATAGGCCATTTTATATCCACTATTCTGAAGCCTGTGTTCAATCCTTTCTTCCTTTTTTGGCTTGTTTATCCTTTTACTAATGCTTTGTAAGGGCTTGTTTAAATAATATATACTGGATATTGTATATGTATTACTTATATATTTTTTGTATATGTGACATACATGCATCTTCTGTCTGTGTCTGGCTTTTACATTTTATTAATGAAATCTTTGGCTGAGTAGAAGTTCTTAGTTTTGTGAAGTCTAGTTTATTGTAGTGTTTGATGGTTTGTTTTTGTGAGCGCTCCATAGGAAATCTTTGCTTACTCTGCCAGGCCGTGAAGATCACTGTTTATCTTCTATGAGCCTTACAGTTTTCATTTCTGTGTAGATAGATCTATGGTATAGCAAATTAATTTTTGTGTAGGATATTATGTCGGGATTGGTGTTCATTTTAGTCTATATGGAGATCCAGCTGTTCTGGCACTATTTGTTGACAAGACTTTCCTTTGTTGAATTGTTTTGGTCCCTTTGTAAATACTCAAATTACAGAAAGTCTGGAAATCAGAGAATTTGAGTTCTCTTACTGCATTCTTCTTTTTCAAGATTATTTTGTCTAACTAGATCTTTTGGGCATCCAGACACATTTTAGAATCAACTTGTCAATTTCTACCAAAAAAACAAAAAACAACTAGTTGTAGTTTTGTTGGGATTGCATTGAATTATCCAATTAATTTATGGAAAAACTGGTCTCTGCTTCCAGTAATTATGATTATTCAGATAGCAGCAGTAGGTATGGATTGGCTTCATGAAATCGAATCATAAAGGTTTTGTGACCAGTTGGATAAAGATACCGAGAAAGAAGGGAATATCGCCAGTTGCAGTGTTCTCCTGGGCAGCAACATAATGCTTGCTTTGAAACTGAAGAAAAAGTTTAAGGGAATCAGGAGACCCGATCCTGCTCTAGGGAAGATATTCTGCCCCAAGCAGTTTTCCCTCGCCCTCTTCCTTCGTCGATCTTTTTGGAATTTTCACTTGATTAGTTACTAAATATGTTTCCTCTTAAAAGTGAAGCATTTCCTTCTAAAATATCATGTATTTCCATCAAAACATATGTAGTTAGACTGAAGTCATTTTCTTTCAATTTCTTGAGCATGTTAATTATCAGCTGAGGGCAGATTGTGTCTAAGATGAAAAATCCATGGGCCCACGTTCCCTTTATGTAGACATATATCTCTTTATATCACTTTTGACTGGGCACAAAAAAGTACTTGCAGTGAGTTAGAAATTGAGCTGCTCTGCTTCCCTCCAGAAAGGCCAGCACAGGGGTTGGGGGGCGTGGAGGGGGGTCGTCTTTCATGGGAGCAAAGTGTTTCTCAAATTAAGGGGGAAAAAAGATCCCGAGGAACAGAATTTCGGCCAAGCAAACTGCTTCTGACTTCACTTCCAATGAATGAGAACCAGTTTCAAAATCCATTAGTGAATATTCTGTCTGGAACCCATTTATATTTTAAATTTCAATGCCTAGTTTTTTGTTTTTCTTAAGTATAGGCAGTATTCCATATCTGGCATCCTTCAAGTTGCTGAGCATCCAAATATCTGAAAATAGCCACTCCTTCTGCCTATTAATGCAAACACAATGATGCTTTTCCTCAAAAGGTAAAATAAGACATTTACCCATGTGCGGCTAATAGGGCCTTGTCCTTTCTACTCATAAAGTCATAGCGTAAGTGTGCCTATTTTTTTTTTTAATACTAGAAGGGATCCTGTTGTGTATAAATTGTGTTTTACTATTGAACTTTTCTATTTTTTTTCCTGTGAGGTTGTCTCAGTGATATGGAAACAGGAGTGTGTAGCATAACTATTTCTCTGTTATATTTTTTCTTTTACCTTCTATGCTGTCAAGAGAAAAGAAATGCATTTTTTATCATTAAATCCTGAAGCTATAAATCTTCTAATTCTGTTTTCCAGATTTACCTGTTGAGTGTCTCTTCTCTTTCAGTAAGAACTGATGTGTTTTTATTGTTGTTTTCTGGAATGTGTTTGTATTCCCTCCTGCACCCATTTGCATCCCTGCAAATCCTGAATCCAGCAGTTCTCTCACTGGGCTTTATTAGCTATTGGTTGCAAATCAGAAAGCCTTGCTATTGGAAGTAAACCAAATACTGTTTACCTGTTTGCACTGCTAGCAAGAGATTATAAGCTCAATCGAAAAGAAATGGCAAAAATATGTTGCACAGATAGGGGGAAAGTTCATTGTTTTCCATTTGTCCACTGATTATGTTCAGGATCTAGTTGGCTGGGCTGCATTAGTGTAAATTTTGAGGGAGAAGTGCATTTTCAGTGTACACTCTCCCCTACATACCCACTTGTCATTTATTTTGGTGATAATAGAGCTGAGCTATGCACATCAAGGGAAAACTAGATTCCTCAGGGTCTCCTGCAGGGTAGCTCATCACAGCATCCTTAATGCTTGTTGACAGACGTATTTGTAGGTATGTTGTGGTTACTGTATGGTAGAGATTGCTGGAGTATATTTCTGCAGCTTCCCCAGTCTCAAGGCCAGCTATGATGGGGATCCTTGTTAAGCTTCCAGAGACCATTTGTTGGAAAAGGGGAATTTGAATGAAATCTCTGCAGCTAGTAATATAAAGAAAATGCTTAAGCTCCATTTTCAGAAATGCAATTGTATTCACAGAGAAGGATAAAAAAAACAAAAAAACTATTTCTGCTGGCCTAGAGAATTCTAAAATCAGTAAAGGAGTTCTCAGGGATTAGAAGAAAACTGGCAATTTTCGAAGTTGAAAATAATGTTGATGAAGAGGAACCTATTTTTCAATACTTTAAAAAAATCCCACCCTCCCATAATTACTCCTTTCTCTTGGAATTTGAAGGGGACATGAATAATATATGATATTGGTGTGCTTTTCACAGAAAACTGGTAAAACGGTTAACTTGACAACAGAAGAAATATCTGAAAATTAAATCCACATGTACATAGAAGTGAAGAACAGTTAGGAATTGGGCTGAATATGAAAGCATTAGATAGAATTAATGCATTCAACAAAGTGAAAACTACAAAGTCACTAATGAAATGAATTGTCTTTATGTGCCAAAAATGTTAGATCTCACAATCACTTTTCTAAAGACTAAGTGATGTATAGTCTAAGGTCCCAAAGTAGGAATTATTAAATTGTTATAATGGGATAAACATTTAAAAGAGGATAACTTATAAAGGGAAATAGATCTAAGAACCAAAATGCATACATTGGGAGACTGTACAAAGCTATAGTAGTTCTCAGCTGGGAGGAGACAAGACATGCAGGAACACATGGCAAGTTTTTGGTCTACCTTCCCCACATCATCTTAAATTCTGTGCCCTCAGAAACTACATGAATACATAGACAGAAATGCTTTGCCGGTGATTCTGAAAGGCAACCCAGTTTGGAATCACTGGTGTTGGAGTTCGCAACAGAAAATGGAAAGATGGGTAAGAAATAGGAGGCTGAAGTTCTCCTGTCAGTACTTCTCCTTCATTGGTCTATTCCACTTCACCACCAACTTACCTCAGCGTAACTGTGTGTCAAATAAGGATAAGAATGTACCACAGCAAAGTTCTGAAGATTAGTTCTAAACTCTTTGACCTTCCTGGAGAAAAGCACAAGATATTAAGAGAAAGGAATCCAGCAAAGCCAAAAATATCGTATCATTTCAAATTTGCTTAATAAGAAAATGAGTCAGTACAGTGTAAATTAATGCAAGTTCTCAGCTTCAAGCAGAAGAGATTCAACAAAAGCTGGGCCTACACAGGGAATAATTTTAAGTAATAGATATATTATGAGTCTTCAGTAACCTTGTTGCAGCCAGTTGGTCGGCGCTCCGAATGCATTTCTTTAATGTTTTCTCCTTCATCTGTGTTCAAAAATATGTGGTTAGTTTTAACCTTGAAAAGTTTAAACACTATGTTTTTTGTCCCACCCCCAACTTCTCTATTTGCAGTAATGTCTGTTTGCAGCATTGAATCCATGAAATACTATGTATACATGTAATACTAATGGAATCAGATATAGGGAGGACATTGAATATATCAGAGAATAAAAATTTTAAATGGAATTCTTTCAGCTGGGTAAATTTTCCTTTTAGGTTATAATATATTTTCCTGACTACAACATTGCCATTAGCAAATAGGGTAAAGTTAACTAGAAGTTTAAAAAATATTTTGTCTTAACACAAATTCACAGGATCAAAAAAATATCTCTTCTGCTTCAATTCTCTTAACAGCAAAATAGAAATGTTTGTATGTTTGGAGGAGATTAGATTGCTGTGTGAAGTAAGAGGAGGGTTGTCCTCACTTGGAGGGGTTAAATGGAAACCATCTTTAATTTCCTTATAGCTCTGAGTCTAGGATTCTTACCTGGAAAAAAAAAAATGTGGATTTTCTTTTCTTGTCCAGTATTTTTATGTGATTTTCAAAAATTCCATCTTAGATCAGCATCTGTTTTGTTCATATATTCTAATTTCCCTGGGTCCCAGTATTAGAAGGTGGACATCAACAGTAGCTATTTTATTTTTTTCCCAAAAATTCAGTGATGATACATCAATATACCAAAGATGTGAATTTTGTTTATTACACATGTGAACCAGTCTAAACTGTATTTAGAAACATTGTCTCCCTGTAGAGACCAGATCTGCCCTCAATCTCTTAAAGAAAATTCCTTCCTAATGGTAATTATTAGTAAATACAGTGAAATATGAAATTGTGTCTCAAGTCTTAGCACTTCATTTGCTTTTTGGTGATTTTGCCATCATCTCCACATTTGTATACAACAGGCTTTTGTATTTGAATAATTATAGGCGTTGCACTGTTGATTAGAAATTGCCACCAGCAAAATCCCTTATAGGGAAAATGGTAGCAGCAAGGCTGACCCATAGCTGTGGCATCTCTTAATGAGTTTTGGCCAGGAAATTTTTCAGAATCCTGCAGGGAAATGTATGTTTTTGTAAGAAAAAGGTCTCAAGCTGTTAGAACTGATATAATTTCAAAAATGCCGTAAGTTCAGCTTGCAATAGATTTGTAGGTTTTATGAGTAAATGAAATACATTTTTAAGATACTCATTTGGAATCAGTTTATCTAGAATGAAGAACTCTCAATGTAGGAAATTGAAAATAGTTTCAACCTCAGAATACAATTCAGTGCTTGCTGAATAGAATAGGAATTGTTGTATGAATAGACTAATTGCTGTATATTTATTTCATCTATTAGAAAATTGTAGATCCTCAATAAAATCAAGTGTTTTATTCAAGAGCCCTTTTTATACTTTTATTCAAGTGCCATGTATAACGAGAAAGCCCTAAATGAATAAACATACACATATATATTAATCCATGTTTCATAGGGTGGAATTATCCCCCAAGCCATTATGTACAGTAATATCTAATATTGGGTCATTCATGGAAAATCTTTGGTTTAGGTTGCATAGCATTTATTTCAACCAACTAAACTGAAAATTACCAATGAAGGTCAAAAGTACTTTTACATTTTTGAGTAAAGGAAAATTCTAGAGCATATAGTCAGATATGGCCAGAATTGGAAGAACCTAAGGTTAGTTGAGATTTCCCTATGTATATTTGTATCCATGTGTTAATGCTGAAACATAGTACCATAGAATATTTTGCAAAATAACTTAAGTCAAATTAGAGGGTCTATCTTTATTAACAGGCTATAAGCATTTACATTCAGTGTTAGTATGCCTTGTCTTTAATGCTTTCTAAATTTCCTATGACTACATAGGGGGAAAAATAACATTTTTAAGGAAAAAGAGTGACATAATGTGCCACAAATAACCAAAAATAGCCAACTCTTTCTTTATGTCAGCACACCTTGAAGGGGGAGGGAGGTCCGAGATACACTGGCCTTATATTAAAGTTTGATTTGTGTTATAGAAACAGTATGTATTTAGACTATCACTGTAGTTCATAGAGATCCTGTCTGAAAAAAACAAGAATAAAATTTTATTTGCTTATTTTATACTTTTTTTTTGGCTAGATATAAATTTTTGGCATCTTAGAAACTAAAAGTCCTTCAGTAGAGAAGAAAAATGGACTTGAAAGCATATGAAAGATGAGTACTTTTAAGGAGGAGTTTTATTTTTTCTTCATTTTTGTTTCCCTGGGTTTTTATTAATATCAGTTCTTTACTTACACAAGTGGTTTTCTCAGTGGGTGATTAGAACCCTGAGCATCATATGTTAGTTTCAATCGCCTCAAACCGTGTTTCAAATAAAAATCTATCATTCATTGGCAATACCTCAATTTTCTCATCAATCTCATATGACAATTCCAGCAATTGGGTTGTAAATATAATAGTGTGTCTGAGATTTTATACATTGCCTTTTCTAAATACAGATGTCAGATTTCCTCAAGAGAGCCATTTTGGATTTGGTTGACTGGAAAGGTCTCAGAAAGTATTATGAATTATTTATTGAAAAATTAAGGCTAAAATTAGGGTTGATTATTGGTATCATTTATCTTCAGTAAAAAACAGCTCTCAGGAGGAATTAAAGGAAGCCACAAACATTACTTTGCTATGACTCTTCAGCTCACTGTCTCTAAGGCAAGGGAGCGAAGCAACCCTGCACTAACCCTGGACCATCACTGACATGCGTGAGTGTTCTTTATGCCGGATGGATGTCCATAGAGATCTAAATCCTCATTCTCATTTGTCTGCTGTACATAAGACATATAATTGACTATGCTTCAGAAAAAGCTCTTCTCAAGTTTTTCTTTAAAAAATCATGATGTTGAGAAGGGAAGTTTTTTCATGATGACCCCTAAATTACACTTGCATTTTGACACAAATAAGTTGGGTGACTCGTGAGTGGAATCACTGCTTCCCTGAAGGAGCTTTCACGTTTCCCACCAGCGCAGTGAGGGCCAGTGCCCTCTGGAAGACACAGCAACCCAGCAGACATGCGTGTCATATTTGCCTTGTGGAAGTCTATGTATATTAACTTTATGTTTAGAAATTGAGGTTGAATTTAAAAACTACAGCCCTCAGATTCCCAAGTCTATCTTAAAATGTGGGCAGATTAGTTGTATGCTTTTTGATTCACTTAGGAGGCTTCCCAGAGAAGTGAAATTTCAGGCAGATTCGATGCTAAGGGCAATGGATGTGATGTTCTATAAGAATTCATATGCTGTCTTAATGATTAACTTTATTCAGTGATTAACTTCAATTTACAATGAGGAAACTGAGACATAGAAACTTGATCAAAGCATGTAATTAATTAGTCAGCTTCCTCTAGTTATTTGATGCTCAGGTAAACCTCATTTACAGATCTTCTGTGTAAATTAAAATACTCTTCCCATTCCATGTATGTCCTTACCTTTCATGGCAGACAGTTTAACACCAAAGCCAAAACTATAAAATGCTGCAAGAGCAGTGTCCTTGAACACGAAAATACCCTCATCCATTGATGGGGATGTAGATTGCTATCCTTATTCATTACTTTTCTCCTTTTTTTTTTCACCAAAAACGACAAACACTATGAAAAAACTATATCCAATTAAAATTTCTTGGAAAAGCCAATTTACAAAGTGAAGAGAAATATCTCCAGGGAAATTTATTTTACTTTAAGTGCAAAAGTTAAATACAAGTAGGGCATCTGTGATCCACAGACTTAAGACTTATACCTAGGAACTGCCATGGCTATTTCAAGCCCAGCAGGGCTTTGCTTTCAATGTGCTAAGAACGCTCAGTGTGATTAGTCTTAACTTGAACTGTCAGTCTTAACAATCTATTCTTTCTCACCCTGTTTCTGGTTTTATTACTGTATCTTTTTAACTATATCTTTTGTCCTTTTTGCTTTCTATTCCTCTTTGCTCTAAGACCACCTTTCTGCCTAGGCAACATGTTTACCCCGCTTCCCTTTTCTTTTAGATTTATTCAGTAACCTGAGCATTTTCCTACAAAGCCATTTTAGTGCTGCATGTACCATCTCAATATCCTGTTTGAATTCTTACAGTCTTACTCTAAGTCTTCTTCTTGCAAATGTGCTCATTAATGACACTAATCCCCGTTCACTCTCTACACTCACCAGGGTCTCCTATAGGATACAAAATAACAGCAATGAATGGTAATGAGAGTTGTTTTCAACATGAGAAGAAATATCTTTACACAGTTGCCAGAAGAATATCAACTTGTTTCTAAAACTAGCTGCCCTATAGTATACTCAGGGTCTTGTTCGTGTTTACGTGCCTTAAATTTCTGGAAAGTATGAATCACTGATCAAGCAATGTGGTCTCATTGGTTTCTCTCCTAGCAAGATCACTAGCCAAGACATAGTTAGCCTTCTTTCCCTCTCTCTTTTGCCCCCTCTTTCTATGTCTTACTGAAGTCCAGAAAATAGCCTTTCAGCAGGAACAAATAAACTGCAACATTGCCTTACATAGTGGTTCTCAACCCTGGCTGCTCATCAGAATCACTCAGAAAGCTTTTTAAAGCTGGAAATCCTGGGACCCAACCATGAAATTGACTGAATTAGAACCTCTGAGGGCTGAGCTCAGGGAACTAGAGCTATAAAAAGCATCACAAGTGACTCTGACTTGCAGCCAGGATTGAGGCACATAGTTTATAATACAGGCAGACCTCATTTTATTGCACTTTGCTTTATTGTGCTTTGCAGATACTGCGATTTTTACAAATTGAAGATTTGTGGTAGCGCTGCATCGAGCAAGTCTGTAGGTGACATTTTTCCAGCAGCATTTGCTCACTTGTGTCTCTGTGTCACATTTTAGTAATTCTCACAATATTTCAAATTTTTTCATTATTATTATATTCATTATGGTATTCTGTGATCAGTGATCTTTGATTTATTATTGTTATTGTTTTGGGGCACCATGAACCATGCCCAAAGACGGCAACTTAATCGATGTGTTTTGACCGCTCCACCAACCAGCCTCTACGTGTTGAATTGAAAGGAAGAGTCACACATCTCTTTAAATCAAAAGCTAGAAAATAATTAATCTTAGTGAGGAAGATATGTCGAAAGAGAGATAGGCCAAAAGCTAGGCTCCTTATGCTAACCATGAATTGTGAATGCAAAGGAAAATTTTTTGAAGGGATTAAAAATGCTACTGCAGTGAATGCATGAATGATAAGAAAGTGAAACAGTCTTATTGCTGATATGGAGAAGGTTTTATGGTCTGGATAGAAGATCACACCAGCCACAATATTCCCTTGAACCAAAGCATAATCCAGAGTGAGGCCCTACTGCTCTTCAGTCCTATAAAGGTTGAGAGAGGTGCAGAAGCTGCAGAAAAGCTTGAAGCTAGTAGAGGTGGGTTCACAAAGTTGAAGGAAAGAAACTGTGTCCATAACATGAATATACAAGATGAAACAGCAAGTGCTGAAGGAGAAGCTGCAGCAAGTTATCCAGAAAATCTGGCTAAGGTAACGAATGAAGGTGGCCACACTAAACAACAGATATTCAATGTCGACAAAACTGCCTTCTATTAGAAGATGATGCCATCTAGGACTTTCATAGCTACAGAGGAGAAGTCAATGCCTGGCTTCAAAGCTTCGAGAGACAGGCTGATTCTCTTACCAGGAGATAATGAAGCTGGTGACTTTTAAGTGGAGGGTAATGTTTCTTTACCATTCTGCAAATCCTAGGGCCCTTAAGAATTATGCTAAATCTACTCTGCCTGTGCTCTAGAAATGGAACAGCAAAGCCTAGATGACAGCACATCTATTTACAACATGGTTTACTGGGTATTCTTAGCCTACTGTTGAGACCTTAGGCTCAGAAAAAAAATGATTCCTTTCAAAATATTATTGCATATTGACCATGCGCTTCATCACCCAAGAGCTCTGATAGAGATGTATGAGATTTATATCGTTTCATGCCTGCTAACACAACATTCCATTTTGCAGCACATGGATAAAGGAGTAATTTCTACTTTCAAGTCTTATTCTATAAGAAATATATTTTGTAAGGCAGTACGTACCATAGATAGTGATTCCTCTCATGAATCTGGCAAAGCAAAAACCTTCTGTAAAGGACTGATGATTCTAGTTGCCATTAGGAACATTTTGACTCACAGTAACAGGTTAAAATATCGACATTTGCAGGAATTTGGAAGAAGTTGAGTCCAACTCTCATGGATGACTTTGAGGAGTTCAAGACTTCAGTTGAGGAAGTAACTGCACATGTGGTGGAAACAGGAAAAGAACTAGAATTAGAAGTGGAGCATGAAGATGTGACCGATTTGCTATCATCTCAGGATAAAACATGAATGGATAAGGAGCTACTTCTGATGAATGAGCAAAGAAAGTGGTTTCTTAAGATGAAATCTACTCCTGGGAAGGATGCTGTAAAAATTGTAAAAATGACAATAAAGGATTTAGAATATTACATAAACTTATTTGATAAAGCAGAAGCAGGGTCTGGGAGGATTGACTCCAGTTTTGACAGGAGTCCTACTAGGTAAAAAGCTATCAAACAGCATTGCGCAGCTACAGAAAAATCATTTCTGAAAGAGAGTCAGTGCAGCAAACTTCACTGCTTTCTTATTTTAAGAAACTGCCACAGCCACCCCAAGCTTCAGCAACTACAGTCCAGATCAGTCAGCAGCCGTCAACATCGAGGAAGACCCTCTACCAGCAAAAAGATCATAACTTGCTGGAAGCTCAAGTGATGGTTAGCAATATTTTAAGCAATAAAGTACTTTTTAATTAAAGTATATACATTGTTTAAGATAGTGCTATTGTACACTTAACAAACTGTAATGTAGTATAAACATAATTCTTACATGCGCTGGGGAACCACAACGTTCACTTGACTTGCTTTATTGTTACATTTGCTCTGTTGTGGTGGTATGGACCTTGCACATTTTCAATTAGTTTAACCCAAATCTCTGAGGGACTGAGGTAAGTGAATCTCCTTCCCTTTTGGAAATAATCTGTTCATCCACAGAAGACAAATGACTCCTTTGAGGCAAATGTAGCTCAGCTACTTCAGCCCTTTGTTCATCCCATAGTCCATTGTTTACATGCTCAAATGTAATAACAGAAAAAAATGCCAGAAATATTTCAAATTATTTGAATATATAGAAAATATATTGAGAAAATATTTTAAGATATATAAAGGTTTGCATAAGCTTTTTTATTTTGAAAGGGAAGTGTCTTTATGTCAATACGTTTTATTTTTTTAATTTTCTGCTTGGTAATTTCAAAAAAAAGAAAAATACTGTTCAGAGCTACTGACATGAAATGTTTACTGAATAGTTAAAGGTAATGATTACATACTTGTTCATGTATTTTCCAAAGATTGTGTAGAATGAATTGTCTCTTCTTGACAGTAATGGGTAAAAAAAAAATCTGAATGTGTTTGTATGTTTGTTAATTCAGGGGTACCTATTTTAGTTTTTTAGTCTTTATGTGCTCTTTGCAACATGCAGCAAAGCGGGAGCACCCCAAAGTCTCTGGGAGCATTAGTTGGATAGAGATAGGAAATTCCCCCTGGAGCCCCAGTGCATGTTACTTTCTCTAGAGGTCTTGGCACAAAAGGCTAATCTCAGTCTACAAAAAATTTATTATGATAGAACATAAGAATCATTTGTACCCCTTGGGGAATTCATCTGTTTACCAGTTTCAATGTTACATTTTAATAACATGCACAATAAGCTTTCTATATTAGACAATTTTAAAAAGCCACATTATATAAAATTTGATATATCAAATATTTTATGTAGAAGCCACTTGAGGCTTAAAAAATATTGTTATAATAAAATAAACATTATTTAAAACTGAACTGAAAGTTGATTTTAGTTCTACTTAATTTTCAATGAGATTTAAATTAAGCAATTTTAAAGTAGGTTTGGGACTCATGTCATCCTGGCATAAGTGCCTGCTGTTTACTCTCTGGCCACTGGGTAGTAAATCTATTGGCAATATTGGCATCATTCACTTTGGCAACTGTAGACTCTTATGTACAGCCCTGAAAACCATTCAGAGGGTGATAATGTTACTTTTATATAATGGTTCATTCATCAGTAAATAAATTAACTCACTGCAGTTCTGTGTTTCTGATTTATATTAAAACACTCATGAATGTAGAATATATTTATTTATTAACCAGGCATACTCAACTCAAAAAAAATTGTTTTGATGAATATGAATATGAAAATATGAAGATGTAAAGATTATGTTTTTTTTAACCTTGGAGATTTTTTTTAGTTATGTGTCATTGTATCATTTTTTCAACTTTGTGGTCTTATTAAAAATAATCAGACAAAGAAGGATTTGAACAGTATAGTGATAGTATTTGGATATGTAACTGTGGAGACTTGTCACATAATTTCTGCAATGTGTTTTTTTATTATAATTTATGACTTTTTATAATGTGCAATTATAAATTAAAAATCCAAGTTCATAACAGAATTATTTAAAAGATAGGGAATTATATCTTATTTTCTTGAGTGTTATTATCGAACTGAGGATTCTCAAATAGCCTGCTTCCTTTTGGATAAGTAGGAAATCAGGTCCAGTGTGTCGCATCCAACAGCCATGGCATAGCCACTTGGATCTAGGGCAGCTCCTATCGGACTCCCTCTAAGCAATTGCTCTGTTGACCAGACACCACCACCGTAGGCCAAAGGATGATTTGCTTTTAGCCTTCCAGAGCATGGTGGGCATCCCACACACATACTGACATATCCTGCCTGTGGGCCTGTGCCCTTTATTCCTCAGGCTTTAAGACTCCTTGTTCTCAGCGTGGAAGTGGTTCTTTGGATAGAGACTTCATACTGATCTTTTGAGCATTGACGGAGGGATTGAATTTAGCTCTTCTGCCATACATGATTCCTCTCTGCTCATTAGAGAAAAGCCTCGAATTTTCACCTTTAGCACTATTTCCCTGTGTTACCCACTCCTAAAATGGGCTGGCAGGGACTAGGGGCCGGCTAGTGAATAGAACACTTTACTGAGAGCAAATGGCCCGGCATACTGTGGAGGCACCGAAGCTCTCTGAGCCTTAATGTTTTCCTCCCTAAAAGGAGATGAACCACGGTCACGGAGGTTCTTTCCTGTTCAGATATTTCACGTGTGCAGTTCGGATCCTCCTCTTCCTCCTCACCACCACCAGCAGCAGCAGCGGTATTGCTGTTGTTATTATACCCAACGTTTTTGAGGATTTACTTTCTGTGACACATTATACTAAGCTTTTTGTATAAATCATGGCCTTTATGCATCAAACAAGCCATTAAAATAGTTTTTTTTTAATTTTCCATACCTTAGACCTGAGAGGACTGAAATCTACAAATGTTAAATATCTTGCCCAAGGTCACACAGCAAGGACAAGGCAGAACCAAGCGCTGAACTTAGGCTTGTCTAATTCCAGAAACAGTATTCTTAGGTACAACAGAATATAGAGGTGTTTATTAGAATGTAAAGAAAAATGATGTATTAAAAATTGTCTTCATTAAATATAGGTACTCCTTGAGATTTCATTTGAAGAGGATAACAAAAGTAAAAATATCAATCTTTTAAAAATGTTCTTCATGTAAAAAAGTTCATCTTAAAGTGATGGTTTCTCCTGTAATTTAAATCAAGCTGATATGTACATTTGGACAAAGTAGTTTATGCTGATAATTGTGCATTCAAAATTAGCGATATTTCAAGTGGTTTTCCCTAGCCAGAATTTGAATTGCATGAATGTGTATCTGTCCAATGACTTTTGTATTTCTTTAATCAGAATTAGCCTTGATAGTTCTCAAAGAGTCAGCCCTTTCACTAAGCCATTTACACCTCAAACCAAATGAAGGAATATCATGATTGACATGCCCACAGAAATAATCATTTTGCAGTATAATATGATTTTACAGCTAAGGACTAAGAAATAATCCAAGAAGTCAAATGTGTATTACTGTAATGTTTCATTTCACTAGCATCTTAGTACTTTAGGTTTACATCAAAGAGGACTGCCTGTATAATAACTTCCTTTGGAAATTTAAGGACAAATTAACTCTTCCAAACTGTGGAAGCTACATTACGTTTCACTGTCCTACAGACTTTTTTCGCCAGATATGAGAAACGACATTTATAATATGAACACACTAGTGTTAAAAGACTGTAAAATAAAGATCTGAGAGCATATTTGTCAATCAAGGGAAGTCTTCTATAACACAAACACAGAAAGTGGAACGTGGGTCATGTTTTCACAGTGGCCCCTCAGAGTTGCATGCAGTTTTTAGAGTCTGTACTGGGTTTCTCATACTTCGTGTGCATGGTTTCTCCAGCATGGCTGGCATTTTGGTATTAGGCTTCCATCAGTGAGTTCTTGTGAAACATGGGTTTAGATCACTAGGCTTTCCATGATTAGAGCTTTTGGTACATAATGGCAATTACACTCATCAGTTAAATGAATTAATTGTAAATGAGCATTCTGTTGGTTACACAGCAACAAGATGAAAAGCTGTCACAGAGATAAGCCTTGGGATGTGGAATACTTTCCCTACTCTTTGTAAACATAAGCTCTTATTTGGCCAGTGACTGTTCCTGTGATCTTTAAAGAGCTTGGTTTCAAGAGTAAGCCTATGGGCATAATTAAAATGAAATTATAAATATTTGTAACAATAAGATGTACCAATTTATAAAATGTCAATATTGAGAAAAGAAAATAAGGCTGCATATTATTTTGAAAGAATCTTTAAGAGTAATCCAATTGTTCCTTAAGGGAAATAGAGCTGATTCTATACATTTTACTGAGGAGGAAGTTAAAACATGTGAATATTGAGGAAAACCCCAAATCTAGTAGTTGATTAATAGATCTAATCAAACGTTAGTAATAGTTTGAACTGTAAGCCATAATCATTGCAAATCATAGGGAGAAAAGGGCTGAGATCTCAAATTCCACTTCTTGCCTGTTAGTTAAGAATGGTACTTTTCCCAGGTTCATTTGATACAATACGTAGATTAACTCAGTGATGTATATAAATTTAAGTTGGTTTTCTAAATATTTTCAATTTTTGTTGTTATATTGGTTTTGTGGTGTATGTGACTAAACTGGAGTATTTTATACATTTTGGGTATGTTGACGGTTGAGGTTGGTCTCATTTCTTGTCCCCACCACAACAAAGAATTGAAGGACAGAAGAGACACAATAGTGAAGTGGGGCAAACGTTTTATTTGAATATATTCTAAGGGAGGAATGGCGAGAGTCACCGTAGGCAAAGGCAGGTTTACTTGAATAAAGCAGAGGAAGGGAAAGCTTATTGAAGGGAACTTGCAAGGTCAAATCAGAGCTCTCAGTAGCCCATCCCTGCTTACCTGGAGTTGGACAGAGAGTGAATACTTGTGCTTAAAGTCCAGAAAACAGAATGAAATAGCAAAATGACAGAAACACTACTGGAAGAGCACAGAGACAAAACATAAGTTGAGCAGTAAGAAGTCTTTTAAAAATGCACACTCCAGAAAGGGAGTGAGGGCAATCTCAGAGAGGGGGCACACTTAAGGGCTTAGGATTCTCTTTTAAGGCTTTCAAGAATGGGATAAAGGTAAAGGGTCAGGGGTGTAAGCTGGTCATGCCATCTCATGATGTCTGTCTCCAGTGAGAGACAATATGTCATTATCCATAGTCAGTCCCTCCGATAATTCTGTAGAATAAGCTTCCTTTTCTTCTCCAAGACAGTGGCTACCCCCGAGCCCTGGGATCATATCAGTGAAGACGGCTTGCCTTGCCTTAAGATGGGTTGTTGGCTGATTGCCAAAGAATATGCCAGGACTGTAACTTCCCAACTCTCTGCTTTTAAAATGGAATCTTAGCCTCAAGATAAGCCCCTGCTGTTCTTATTATGCTATTTGTATCTCAGCGTTTTTAGGAAAATTAATCATGGTGCTTGTCCCATGTCCCTGCCCTATCTCACCCGCATTAGCTAGGGCAAGTCTCAAGGTCAGCCCAGATTCAGAGCCTGTGGAATGAACTCAGTTAGCTCTGAGTCCTTTCTGGCTCTCTGGCTTTATCTTATTCACTCCCTGAGTCGTTGGTGAGCCCCACCCTCTTTTCATCCCACTCATGTGTCTTTCTGCCTAACAGGTATTTTTCAGGCAATCCAGTAAATTGGTAGCATGACAATTTTCTCTTTATTGGTTTAGATCAGTTGACAAATTTTTCCTTGAAATGATTAGTTACTGTAAAGGTATACATAATTTGCATTGAATTGGGGAAGCTACAAATTGTGTCATTAATGGGAAAATTCTCCAGTACTGTTCTAGTAAAAGTTAGAAAAGCATTCTTTACCCAGAGGAGGGATTAAATGTGGAAATATGTAAATACGAAATAAAACTGAGCAATAAGGAAAGGGAGATCACAGTTAACATGGTCTTCGGATTTGGTTACCACAAATTGAGGGGGTCAAGGGGATAGGTGCACAGGAGACACCAGATGGCTCTCTATAAAGTATTTTCAAGGTTCTATCTTTTGTGTTGTGTGGCTGGGTCATGGGTACATGTTACATTATCAGTACATCGATGAATAAATGAATGGATCCTGAATGAAAAAAGAACCATTCATAGATCAATAATGAGACTGTTTGATAGACCAGAGATAGACCTAAATTTTTTTTAATGTATTCATCCAGATTCTTTTTTCTGTTTACAAATAATATTTGGGGTAAAGTGTAAATCAACAAAAAAATTATGTAAAACTGTCATGGGTCAAGTTCATTCTCAGTTCTTGTCCCCACCGAAACAAAGAATTGAATGGCAGAGATTCAATAGCCAAGCAGAGCGAGAGATTTAATTGAATACACTCCCAGGTGGAGCGGGCCAGAGTCAAGGTAGTCAAAGGCCTCAAAAGGCAGGCCTTTCTTTATTCTATTGTGGCTAGGAGGCGCCTCTTTTAATAACAAGGTGTGGTCAGTCATCTGATTGACAGGTCCATCCGTATAGCCTCCCTCTCAGTGAGCATGTCCTTTTCCATGATGAGGTGTGGTTTGGGCAGTTCTTAGTTTTGTTCGATGGTGCTGAGGTTGGTATCAGGTTGGGACCAGTTTGTCCTGGTGCTTGTAGGCAAGGATGTTCTCTCCCTGAAAAGCCTTTGTTGTCTTCATGAGGGACCCCCACCTGGGCAGAGTTTGGCTGTTTTTTCTTTGAACTTTACCTTCCCCTTTTTTGTTCCCCAGCTGCTCATGTCTATATTTCTACCTAACAAAACAAAAAAGCAAACATGCATACACACACACACACACACACACACACACACACACACACGCACAAGCCCTGGCCAATTTTGGTCCAAATAATTGTAAGAATCCCCAGCTGAATTTGGAATGCATTCTGAGGTTTATTGCAGTTTCTTTCAGGTGCTGGGGTCCAGAGACAAATGGGTGTCAGTCTCTCCCCTGGAGGAGACAGGCCAGTCAGCAGAAAGTTAGGACATAGTGTGGTTTTTATCTAGCTCAAGAGAAAAGACAGGAATTAATTCTGCACAGCAGAAGTGAGAATGGGAGGGAGAAGGTAAGGAAGGCGCCACAGAGTTCATAGAACTGGGAAAGGAGTTGACGTATAAATAGGAATTTGCCCAACAAAAAGATAGAGTGGGGTAGACAGTAACTGGACTTGCAGGGCAGTTAAAACACAGAACATGCATCCAAAGCAAGGAGGGAACCTGGATCTGGATGGAGAAGGGCCTCACATGTCCAGGTAAATATGTTTAAGAGAACTGTGCTTTAGAAAAACAAAGTTGCCTACAGTGTGTGGGATGAATTAGAATGAGGAGAGACTAGAAGTGGGGAAGCAAAGTGCAAATCTGTTGCAACAGACACATCAGAGAGGAGCCCGCAAGCAGAGCAGCCGGAAAGGGATCCGTGCCTCTCGGAGGAGAGGAGGAGCTGACATCAGACCAGCATTCCCCTGCTCCCCACAGGAGCAGGGTGTGGGACGCACAAGAATTCTTTTGAGTCATTCCATGAGTCTAAGATTTCCCCTCTATTTTATATTCCTGATAACTCTTTGCTTTTTTACTATTTGAAAAATAATTGTTTTCCATAAAAATCTACTTCTGTGAGTATTAGATATTTGGCTTCCGCTAAAAAAAGTTTATATTTGCATATGGGAATGTATGTAAATTAAGTTTATAACATTCAGTTCTCTCAAAAAGGAAAAAGCCAGTTAGAATGATTTGATTGACTACATACAGCATAGTTAAAAAAAAGGTAAATGCATGCATTCTAGAAAAATGGGAAATTTAGTTCCATGTGGCTTATGTTGTAAACCTGGAAATCCTCTGTTGCCTATTTGTAGGACTCAAGGATTTGAAAACTCAGGTCAGCATGAGGGCTGCTGTGTAGAAGACAGAAGCAGGCAGTGAGGGGCTTAGAATTAAAAGCACTTTTTTCCCTTGGTTTTGGTCATTTTCTTTGTGAGTCGGTTTTGGCAATGTTTATATGTAAAACATTTAAATGATGTGGCAGCTTTCAGGTTTCTCTGTGTGACTCTAAAACCACTAATGCTGAGGCAAAAGGACAACCTTGACTAGTTGGAAAGTTTACAAAGACTTCAGATACAGTGTATTTCTGCTGCTGGGGCAGGAGAGTGGTTTCTTGAACTTTATCCCCATGTGGACTATGATAGCAGAAAACAGTATAAACTGGGGATAAATTCTCTTCAGTCACCAGCCACCTAAAATCCAGGTGATAGGCTGAACTGGAGTAGAAAGGACGTCTCTGGAAGCTCAGCTGTGTATATGAATTGGAGTGGGGGATGGTGGTGGTGGATGTCTTCAGGAAGTGGCTAAAAATGTTGATAGTCACCCCGCTAGTGGGGGTGAGGATTTAATAATATGGGTAACTGTTGAGCCACTGTGTTGTGCATTTGAAACCAGTATGAGATTGTGTATCAATGATACTTCGATAAAAGAAATAATAATAATCAAGAAAACAAAATGTGAATAGAGACATCCTGGGTCAAGAAATCTCTGTTTAAATGTAAAAGGAGCTGAAATAGGCATTTTGAGCAAAACAAGGTCAAAGAGATAAAAAGATTGTCCACACACAAAGTGTTCACAGTTCCAAGTTGCATTTTGAAATGTCTGAGAAGGAAAAAACAAAAATCAATGTTCTATATGCCGGTACATGAACCTTTCACCTCTGGGAAAGCTCTTTGGGTTTGAAGCCAAACCAATTTTGTAACAATCCCCAGGTCACACACATCTAAACATTTTTACCTGATTTCCAGTATTCATGCCAAGAAGCATAGAGTTCAGTGTAGAGCCACGTGCCACGGTGTGGGAGGCAGCATATGCTGAGAAAGAGGTTGTCTTTCATGTAGGTAATTCCATTTCTTTTCTTTCCTTTTCTTTTCTTTTTATTCTAGCCAAAATAGAAAGTTAAAACAGCTGGACATATAAGGCTGCACTTGAAAGAAGTCACTCAGGCAATTCAAAGGGGCTTAAAATTCTTCTAATATCCTCTCTTTGCATGTGCCTCTTACTGAAGGAGTGTCTGGGCAGAACAACAAAACGTCAGTGGGACCCTTGGCCGTGGGATGAAACCACGCCTTAGAAATGTACTGACGTGTTCTCATGCTTGTCATCCCACTTCCTCCCCATTCAGCAGCTTCACTGGGTGGACTCCAGTCCCCACTGGTCCGGAGGAGAGTTGTTCTTGACAGGGTAAGATAGAGGACAAAATTTAAAGTGAACACTTTGGGATATCATGGATTTACAGAGAGTGAACATCCCAGGCTTCTAGTAGCTTCTAATGTCTGCGGTGTAGGCCTGGGATGCCCAGAGCTTTGAGATCTGCCTAACACTGCCCCTTTCCAGAAGCTCACAGACCACTGCATTGAGTAGGTTGAATTCTCTGTGCAAAACCTCCAACGTGCTTCAGAGCTTCCACTGTCATACTTTCTAGTTTCCTCTTCCATCTTTTCTTCAGCTGAAATCCTTTACGAGAAAATGCTCATGAGTCTGAGAGTTGCATTTTTCAAAAAGTGAAGAGAAAAATAGGAAGGTAAGGAGAGAGGAAGAAATACTACTCTATTAGTAGTTGTAGTTTCTCATTGGCCTAGACGTGCCACCTATAGCTTCTATGCAAGGCAATTTTTCACTTCACTTTTTTTGGTGAGGGGGGAGGGCAGTAACTTAGAGTATGTTACATATCATCCACATACCACTGTGAAACATACTCAGAAAAGTTTTTCCTATAAAAATACATGAAATGATCCTATTCCTACATTATTTTATGATATATTTTGTTTAAGATGAAAATGATAATTATATATCAAGTAATGCCCAGGGTTTGGTGTAATCCTACAAAATTCATTAGCCTGGCAGAAACTTCTCAGAACATGTGGTTATATGAAAGTATTTATGGTGGCCTCTAAGTATTTTGAGGTTAATGGAATGATTTCTCCTGAGCTTCGGGGGCCAATACTTCAGGAGGAGGAGAAACCACCACAAAATAAGAAAATGTCATATTCAAACATACTTGGTATAAGGTTTCTCTCACTGTTACTTCAGCAAAGTCAGTCCTAGCCTTTCG
This sequence comes from Smutsia gigantea, assembly GCA_032199065.1. Classification (NCBI taxonomy): domain Eukaryota; kingdom Metazoa; phylum Chordata; class Mammalia; order Pholidota; family Manidae; genus Smutsia; species Smutsia gigantea. The sequence continues at coordinate 152,536 of JAVSCE010000922.1, forward strand.
TTCTTCATTTCAACTTTAACTGCAGCATCCCCATGGTAATTAGGCATTAATTGTGCTTCTTTTCATGGTGTTAAGTGGTGTCAAATAACAAAATTTCACTTCATTCAAATTTGGCATAAACACTGGGTTTTCCCATAGGTAAACAATGCAGATAGGAATATAGAAAAAAATAATGAATTACAGAGAGGATTCTTCTGGATTTCTATAGCATCTGGTATTTACCCTGTGTCTGGGAAATGTTTTCATTTATGCTTAGGTAGAGGGAGTGGACAGGATAAGGAAGAGAAAAATTGGAACCATTTTAATCACATTCACAAATGACACTAAATATCTAGATATCAACAAGGGGCCAAATGGAGGAGAGGAAATGAAAATAAGCTAACTTAGGAACTCAGGCTATGGTCAGGGGACATTCAAAGGAGCAAAATAAAACAACTTCTCAAGCATAAATCATTCCAAATCTAAATCAATCTAAAATGAAAAATACCCCAGGGCAGGTGTGGAGGAAAGAAGTCTCTGTAAGAGAAAGATGCTCAAATACATTCCTGTCAAAGTTTTTTTTTTTAATAGACATATATTATATCAAGGGCTTCTAGTTTTAACTCTTCTCCTTCAGTGGCCCAAGAAAGGGCATTCTGAGGTCCTTTCATCAGCTGCTGGTGGAGACTTTTCTGCGAAGGAACACATGGACAGATGCGGTGTGTGCCTTAGCTGTCTCATTGCTGTCCCCTGGTAGCTTATCAGCCTAAGGACCTTATGCCTTAAGGCCTCTATTTATTTGTAGAGTGCCTTAAGAACCCCAAATCATTACAACAGTCTTAAACCTCTGCCCATCCATTCACCTAAAAATGGATTTTTGGAACACTCAGACATCAGTCCCTGCCGCTCCTCTCACAGGCAGGGTGGCGTGCAGTCCCACATTTCATAAGCACCCAGTGTAAACACATGTGAGCCACTGGTAAAGATGGCACCAGATTGCCTATAGGAATCATAGAGCTGGCACAGCTCAAGCGGGAGCTGCGGATTTGTATAGTAAGCGTTTCCAAAGGACTTCAAAGGGGTCTGCAGCTGTCATCTGGTGAACTGCTACAGGGTCAGCATTCAGGTAGCGTCCTTAGCTGCAGTTTAGATTGCGATCCTCTACTAATGATTGCCAGAGAGCTAATGCTCTTTCACCCCCAATTCATCATCATCACCATCAATAAGCAGAAGAAATAGGGGTCAAGAGCACGAGCCCCAGGGTGTGGGTCCCTGGCTGCCCCACCTGCTCCGAGACCTGGCGAGCATGATTTAGTCGCACTGGCTCAAGTTTCAGAATCTGTAAAGTGGAGGCAGTATGATAGCACTCACCACAAGTGACAGAAGGACTCCAGTCTGGCTGACCCTTATTCAAGGTTCAGTCATACCACTATTGTGTTGGTGGTATCTAAGGGCGGGAAACTATGGTGTTTATTTCATCTTTCTCATTTCTGTATTTTCCAAATTTTCTTTAATGAGAATTTACACTGGAAGACATACTTAAGTAAAAAAGAAAGTGATAAAGCGTGTAAGCCAGAGCAGGGCTGGATTCACAGGTGTGCTTCTTCTATAGTTGCCCAGGGTCCTGTAGTCAGAAGGGTCTCATAACTTGGTTTAAAGCATTGCTGTTGCTATCTTGAAATTCTTAATAATGTTTTGTCATGGAGCCCCATATTTTCATTTTGCACTTGGGCACCAGTCGTACATAGCAAGTCTTGACCCAGAAGCAATTACGTGTTAATCTGTTGGCCGCTCTGTCAAAGGCTGTGGGACTTAACTCTATAGTTTCCCCACTTCCCATCCAAAGGCGTCTAGTTTCCAAACTGGAGGTGTGGCCAAAGGGCTGCAGGAAAGGCAGGTGCCCTGGGGAAAAAGTTTGCAGGCCTGATCCTCCTTCAGCACTAGCCAGCTGTATGACCAGCTTTCTGGGACTCCTTCCTTCCAGCTCTACCGCCATTGGAATCACATCTGTGGGCAGCAGGGTAGTCCGCTGGGTTAGAATCAACCAGCAACTATTGATTTAGTGCCCATTCTGGGATACAGGTGTTCTGAGATTCACTCCAAACCACATGGGGTTCTGGTCTCCCCCCCTGGATTTGCCAATCATTTTTCAGGGTAGTCCTCCTTGCATTCCAGGCTGACTGACACATCTGAAACCCAGTCCTCGGGACTGATTGGAACCTCTTTCACTGCTATATCAAAAATCCCACACAAAGGAAGCATGGTTTCCAAGATGCTGGACCCCTGTGCGAAGTGCGCAGATAACAATCCCTGCTATTTACTGAACTTGCACCTTGTGCCAGGCAGGCTCTGTGCTAGGTTCTTTATTAATAGGTTGAGTGCTCATCTCTATTTTTCAAACAAGGAACTGAGGTTTAGAGAGGTTGAGAAACTTGGAGAAGCAAAGGGGTCTGGCTCCAAAAGCGCACGCTCTTGACGGTTCCACTAGACCGACACCAGTAACAGACCCGCTGTCATAGCCTCCTGAGCCCAGAAGAGAGCACGGCGTCCAATTTTCCCAATCCCAAGGTCAGATGGCGGGGGAGGGTGGAGGACGCGAGGGACAGACGTAAACAGGGTATTTTAAGGGGATGGGATTAGTTCTGGCCACAGGGTTTGTCCTGCACCCCAAACAACACAGGAGCAGCCCCGCCAGCCTTTTTCCTCCTCACACAGCTGCTCCGCGAGAACCAGGAGAGGCGGCTGCCGCCTTCGTGAGCAAGGTACACGCCGCACCCTCCCCCGGGCGGGCGCTCGTTTCGGGAGGCCCCGCCCCGCCCGGGCGGCCCAGGTTCCTGGCAAGCCCTGCGCGCACTGCTCCCGCGGCCACCCGCCTCGCGCCCCCGCCGCCCCCGCCCGGGGCGCGCTGGGCGGAGCCGGAGCCCGGGGGGCGCCGAGTGGCGGGGGCTCGGCAGCGGCTTGGGCTGCCACGGCAGCAGGTGGAGCGTGCTCTGCGGCGCGCGGCTCTTGCCCGAAAGCCGCCGCCGCAATCGCGCGGACCGCCCAGTCCAGCCCTACTTCCCCGGGAACTTGGGTTTCCAGGCGGCGGGCCGGGCCCTGGCGCGCGGCGGAGCGCAGGCAGCCCTGGGCGCCAATCTGGGGCGCAGGGCGGCGGGGACCCGGCTCCTCCCGGTTATCTGAAGGCGTGCACTGTGGGGAGGAGCCGCTGCCGGCCGCGGGCGCCGAAGAATCCCGAGGGCGCACCCGCCCCGAGGCGTCCAGAGCAGAGGGCGCGTCCCTGGATTCCAGGCACGGAGCGTCCCACGCGATCCTCGAGGGGACCTCGCCGCCTCGCCGCCTTGGTCTCCAGGGCTCGCTGCTGGCACCAGTCTACGGAGTTCTCTATTGCTGTTTTCTTCGATTTAGGGACGCGCCCGCCAACGCCGCTCCACGCACCTCTCCCGGTCTGCGCGGGCGGGCTGGCGCCCGGGTCGCCGGAGCCTCCAGGAGCCCTGGCGCCGGTCGCAGACCGTCGAGCTTCTGGTCCGGCGCGCCCCTCCCAGCCTCCGCCGAGGGCCGGAGACGCGGCCCCCTCTGCGGAGCGCTGTTCCCGCGGGGCACCAGCCGGCCATGGCCTTCACGTTCGCCGCTTTCTGCTACATGCTCTCCCTGGTGCTGTGCGCCGCGCTCATCTTCTTCGCCATCTGGCACGTGAGTAGCCGAATGGCTTCTAACTCTCTTCTTTCGCCCCAGACGCGCCCCTGTCCACCTGCTCCCGGATTTCTCCGGAATGCCACCTCCCTTTCCCCAAGTTCAAGCGGGGCGGATTGGGGCTGGCTGCGCGCGCCTGCAGGTCAGACCCCCGCCGCAGGCAGTGGGTGCAGCCCCGTGCGCCCTGATGCCTGGCCGCAGGCGGTGGGGCAGGGCGCCCTTCCAGGGCCTGGGCCGCGTGCGGGTCCGCAGCGGCGCCGTCCGCCCCGACCCCACTCCCCCGCCCGCCTTCTCGGCCCGCGGGGGACGAAGAGAAGCGCCTTCGGGCCCGGCAATTAGTCAAGTAACTATAACAACTAAATATTTAAAATGTCAGCGTCTGCGGCGGGTTGCCTTGAGACGTAATTGGAGACAAAGTGGAAACACGACGGGTGCTCGGTGAGAGGAAGTGAGGAGAGGCCGGCGGCGGACTTGGAAGCGGCGGAAAGAGGAAAGGAGGCGCCAGGAGGTGGGCCGGGGTGGGGGTGGGGACAGTCACCCCAGGTCTAAGCGGGCCAGTCCTGGCAGACTCCGCAGGTGGCAGACCCCTCCACCAGGCGCCCAGTGGTCCCAGCACCAGCTCTCCGCTATCCTTGGGGTCACCGCCACCGCCGGTGGTCCTGCTTCTGCAGCGGCTGTGACACGGGAGGTGAACCTAGAAGCAGGGCCAGGGAGGGAGCGGGCGGAGGGAAGCCAGGCCCCTCCGAGACACCGCGCCCCGTTGGCGAGTGATGGGCCTCTCAGGGCTTCCGTTCCGAGGTTAAGCGCCCTGACCGCACCATCAGGGGCTGGTGGGAAGAAGGAGGTAGAGTTTTGGAGGAACCCCGCCTGCATCCTCCCCCCATTAACAGCCAGTCCCCTTGGCCGGGAGGACCCTGACGCTAATCCCTGGAGGCGCTCCCGGGGAGCTCTGGAACAGCCCCTGGGCAAGGACCCAGCCGGACCAGAAGAAAATTGCAGGTGTGGGTGAGGTGCAGGTGTCTTGTATAAGTGGTTTGGAGTGAGAGTATTTATCTTACAACAGCACCAAGCATGGGAGCAGCTCCTGTTACAGGCTCCCTGACACGGAGCAGGAGGGCTTCTAACCCACCTGAGGGCTTGCTCCGCATTGCCAAGGTGAGAAAGTGGGCCTGGATGATCTCCACCCTCCCCTGTGTCTAAGATCGTGTAAGCCCACCAAGCCACTGATTCAGGAATCCTGGGTGAGAGAAGGAATTCAGTCACAGGAAATTTCAGGGCTATTGAAAACCCTGGTGGGATCAGGAACCTTCTCTTTTTATTTTGTACCTTTTCCTCTGCCACAAATGCTGGGTCTATTCTGTGGGAGAGAATCCAGCCTGGGAGCTATCCACAGTTGTTAAGGAAAAATGAAACTTTACCTAATTTAGAATAAAAAGGAGAACAGAAAAGTCATGTCCAACTAGTGGGGCAACCCCCTCTGCTAGTGTGTTTTAGAGATTTCTCAGCCTCTTTGCATTTGGGGAGGTATTTGCCTTCTGGAAGGCTAACTGCTCCCTCTTTTCAGAAATAACTCATTTGCTGTTTGTTTTTGCTTTTGCTGGAGGGCGGCGGCAGGTGCCAGAGAGCTCCATCAAACTGTCAGGCTTGGGTTCCCTGAATTAGCCCCAGAAGCAGAGTAGGTAAACCAGGAAGAATGATTTCCTCTCACTCGGGAAGACAATAAATAATTCAAGAGCAGTTAATTAAATGGATTTGTGTAGCTGGTTGACGAACAGACGTTTGAGTCAAAACCCAGCCAGCATCACCATTTCCAGGAGAAGCTGAATTTGGTCAGACCCCAAGCCTGGGTCAGGTCCTAACCAGATTCCTGGGGATGTGGCAAGATCCCAGTTGTTAATAGTGAAAGGAATCTGAGTTCTTTGAATGCAAATTACAGTAACAATTCCCAAGTCTCAACCTCTCTTCCTTTCCCGGTCTTTTCCTTCTGCTTTACTCCAAACTCAACAGACAATGCTCCACCACATCCATGTGGCTCCTGAACATTGAAGGGGAATCAGCGCACATGCTGTATGCGTGGGGGTTGGTTATGTGGTGGTAATTATGTCAACCAAAATTTAGGAGAGTCAGTTCTATGTTAGACTCTGTATTTACTTTCTTTTCACCTTATATGGCTTATATATTTCTTGATCTGACAAGCCTTACTGTTGGCTCAGCATATATTGACATCTCAAATAATGAATTGGGCCCTTAACAATGTACAGCAGTTAAAAAGCCTGCGGCACTGCCATGTCTAGGCTGTAAGGTATGAAGATGGCATGTTTTTCTTACTAATTAAATTGTACATAACTACCTAGGGGTAGTAATAGTGCTACTGTTTATCGTGCATCCCAGTAGGCCAGTCTTAGGCACTTACAGAGCACCTCTCGGCTGTACCTGCTAACCACCACAGGTCTGGGAGCAAGGATGGATGCGGCCAGCTATAAGCACAACATTTCTTTCAAGCCTTGCTCTTTACTTTGAAAATTTATCTGCATTTGTTTCAAATGAAAATATTTCAAATTACCAATTAGTTTTATATCAGCCACTATCTGCAAGTACATTTGTCACATTTGGAAGAGGCAGAGTAATGCTGAGTTTTTTTTATGGCTTCCCATACCTTTAAGCACATGCTTTTTACTGTCCAGGCAGTCCTCACAGCTGGCATTTTACAGATGAGGGAACTGTGGATCAGAGAGGATGTGAAACTTGCTCAGGGTTGCACAGCTAGTATGTGCTGGAGCTGGGATTTAAGCTGAGTCTGAGACCGTTATTCTCATGCCCTTTTTCTATTTCTAGTCACTGCCTTTGGTAACAGTGGATGTTGTTTCTAACCAGAGGACTGCCTTTCCTATGTATAAGTAAAATATTTGTACCTTTGGAGTTTCTGATTGAAGTTATAACAACAGCAGTGTGTCCTTTTTAAAAAGAAGAAATTCTATTTCATTAAAAAAATATCTTTTCTGCTTATGAAGTGCTACAGGTTCATTGCCAACAATTTTGAAACAGGGAAATATAATGGAACAAAATCACTATTAACCTTATCAGCCAAAGATTTGGAGGTCTCTTCTTCCAGGCATTGTGTGTATGTGTGTGTTTTTAAAAATCGCATATGCTGTTTAGAAGGAAAAACCAGTTTCTAAAGGGTTTCAAATGTGAAGGGGTGTTTATTTTCAGCCAATGTACAACCAGCAGTGCTTACCCACCCAGAGCCCTGTGCACCAGCTTGCTTGGGCCGGTTTGCAGGCTGTCTCACTGATACAAACAGTTGAAACCACGCTTTGAAGGGATCAAAGATTCATTACCAGTGATTTTAAGTTTTAGCTTTGAAAATTTTTTTTAAATATCTGGTGTCGCTTTTAAAATCTGAGTTTTAACAACATACAAATAAAATTAATTCCCAATTTCTTTGTTCTTAGCAGCATTTGCTGTTAGAGAGCTTTGATGGGCAGGTGATCACAAATATGTATTCATTGAGAGGCAGTTTTGCTAGGTGACATGTTCTTATGGCTGAGCCTTTCCACCAGTTCCAGCTGGTCACAGATTCGGCCACGGGGAACCAAGTAAACCTCTCAGTTTCTCAAATCATCCATCAGGAAACAAAAAAATGGGTTTGTGTGAAATGGTAAGATGCCTGGGGTTGGCAGTAGCCTGACTTTTGAGATCCTCTTTGGGTGCTGGGAGGAGGGTGCACCTTGCCATACCTTATGTGATCTCCACTTTCCTTTGCGACTCCCTCCCCGCCCGTGTCATGGTCACGTGATGTGTGTGGCTCCAGCTGTACCGCTTCTCCCCTCTGCCCCACCTCCCAGTTAGCAGGGAAGGGAGCTCTGAGAGGAGCGACCAGTTCTGGCCCACAGTTTCTACAGAGCCTGGAACAGGTCCTGGTGTGTAGAAGGGGCTCGGCAAATAGTCACAGAATAATTTCGTGTTCCCTTCTGGCTTGGCACGCTCCCGGCTGATGTGTAAATCATTTTTTATTCTGTTTCTGGCTCCTTCTCGGGCTGCTTGCTAGGCAGTTGGGCACATGCATTCCCTGCTGTACCCTAGCACTTTGAAGCCTTGGAGCTGTTGTCACAAAGGAGGACTGACCGTCACGTGGGGCTTCGGCTGCGTTGATGATGGAGGTGCTCCTGCCGAGCAGTGCCTGGGGAAAGTGTCTGTGCTGACACGTGCCACCTCATCCTTCTGGCCAGAACTGTCCTCAAAGAGGAGGCTTACATCATTGTATTTCCAGCGCAGCCTGGGAGAGAGGAGAGAAGGGTGCAGAGCTCAGAAATCACCCCCAAGCAGGCTCTGGCCCCACCCAGATGGCTGGGTGGGCCTGGGGGCTGGGTGCCCCAGGGCCACTGCATCTGACTTGGGGGTTAGAGGTGCTGAGCACACATCAAAGGCAGTGATGGGTGAGGAGCCTGTGCCAGGTGGTGGTGCATCCACCTGTAGACCCTGAAGCCATGCCCAGCGTGTTTCTGAATTTTGAGGCACGGCAAATTGCATACCTTGTACCCAGCCCCTTGGGTCACCTGGCCTTCCTCTTCCTTTTGTGCACATGGCTCTGCACTGTCCTCCTGGACTGGTTTTCTGCTGCTCCCCTCCCTCCCAGGAAGCCTGCAAACAGATTCCTCTAGTGCCTTTCACTCCTGTATGCATGCCACCAGAGAGGGCCCTCGCCAGCTTTCCTTGTTGCCATCTCCTGACAGCCACTCCTCCAGGTATCCACCAAGGACTTGGCATCTGGTCATGGTCATGGCCCCCCATCTAGGTGCTGCCATGATCCAACCTCACCCCCAGGGATCACTTCTGTCCTCTTGCCCCCCACCCCCCAACCCAAGGCCTGTCTTTACAACACGAGCCTCGGCCCTCTCCCTCCCAGCTCTGCTGCTTGCTCCTGGCCTCAGTGGGGCTGACCATTTCCCCCTGCCGTGCCCCACTGGAGGGCAGGGCCGCACCTCGTGGCCCCCCACCCAGCCCCACCACTGTGCTCGGCTGTGGCGCACCGGGCTGTCCCCACCAGGGGCCTGTGGTCTCTGACGCTGGGCTCGTGTTCCTCTGCCCCTGCCGCGCACCTGACGGCTGCTGGATTTAGGGTGAGTGTGGGGTGGACCCCACACTGCTGGTTCCTTCAGCCCCTACAGTACTGCTCTGACCTTCAGCATCTCCTTGAGCGCCGGAGCCCCCACAACCCGCCTGCTGTCACCTCCGGGACTCAGAGGAGATCAAGGTTACTGACAGGGCCACCTCCATGTCCTGCCCTCCCCTAACTCTCGTTCTGCCCCACAACTGCTCCCTCCTTCCCACGCTGGGAGGCAGAGCTCTCCTCCCCTGCGCGTCCCCAGGACGTGGCTCCCCACCCGTGTCCTCAGCAGCTGCCCTTCACTGCTCCTTCCTGGCCTTGCAGAGGCTGGGCTGTCTCTGAGCGCGGAGTTTACTGACAGACCCCTGTCTCCAGGCCCTCCCGATGCCCCCCAGCCCTTCTTCCCACGCAGACAAGTTCTGCCTCACTAAGTCCTGCGCCCCATTCCCTCTTCTTATTCTATCAAATGTGGGAAAGTAGAGACTAACGACGCCTTCTGTGCCCACCGCCCAAAGGTGGCAAATGTTAGTTAGCCTTTGCCGCTTTGGCTTCTTTTTTGTTTCAGGCAAGATGTTTCTTCCTTGGCCCTGCCTCGGCCCCCTCCTCTTGCGCCTGCCCTTGACAAGGGCACATGGCACCTCCCAGCATCCTCGCGGCCCCTCTGGGGTCCGTCCCGCTGTCGGAGCGCCGAGCGTCCCCGCGGCCTCCGCAGGGTGTTGGCAGGCCTGTCCGCAGCACCCTCCTGTGCTTTCTTCCCGGCCGGAGTTCCTCCCCCACCCCTACCCCCACCCCCACCCTGGACAGTGTCTCCCCGGGTCCTCTGTGGGCTCTTCCTCCTCTGCCTTCTGCCTGTGTGTGGGCCTCTCGTCCCTGTGTCGATGCCCCAGACCTACCCTCCCACAGAGACCTGCCCTGCGGCCCATTTGGTTCCAAGCCAGTCCTGTCTCCACACCCTCCTCACCCCTCAGCCTCAGTGGGCCCATGCCCCCAAGGGACCGTCCCCTGCCCCCGGGCCCCACCTGGTCCAGGCTCTCATCTGCTCTTTCTCACACCGTTGTCCTCCCCAGCTTGCACACTTGGGTGAAATCTTAACTGAATGAATCCAGCTGCCACACAGCCACCACACATGATTTTTCTAACACCTGAAAGGCTCTCTTCATGTCATTTGTACACTAAACCTTTTTCTGGCTTCTTTCACCTACCAACTGTAGGGGACATGTGGGACCACAGACCATCCGCTTTTTTGACCCCATTTGTCATCTGTGTTGCAGACATTCTCCACTTGCTACAGTTACCGGCATGGTTCCCTGTGTTCCATCTCTCTGGCATGTCCTCCCCCACTCCAGTCTTCAGCTGACCGGCCTCTGTCCTCAGGAGAGCCCAGCCCTCTCTGGCAGCTGAGTCCCTGCCCTCACCCTGTCCCCTGGTCTCAGCCTCACTGTTGTGCTGGCCACATGATGGGGTATTTGTCTCTGTGCGTGGACCATAAGCTCCTCAAGGGCAGGAACTGCCACCCCATTTGTTGCCTTAGCCCCCAGCACAAAGGTGGCACAGTGGCTGGAGCCCCATGAGTGCAGAATAGGCAAATTCAGGATCTGGGTAATTGACTGTTGCAGCTCAGCCTTGCCTTGTCACAGCAGTCATCTGGGTGCTTGTTAAAAGTGCACATTCCTGGGCTCCACTGGAGGCCCTAGTGCGCTGGCTGGGGTGGTGGGGTAATTGAGCTCAGTCCAGAGTCTCTGAGTTGTGGGGAGACACCAGGCAGGACACATCAGTCTGGCTGAAGGTGAGGAGGGCCTGGCTGGGCTGCGGTTGTGAAGGACAGACACCAGAGGAGTTGCTGTCACTGGGATGGGCTGTCAGACGGTGACCAGCGGGGGCAGAGGCCCATGTTGGGGCTGCCACAGGTCACCTGAGTTAATGCTTCAGTGTGGCATCTGATGGCACCCACTTTGATTGCAGGTGAGGGTGAAATACCTTCTCCCATGCCTTGACACGGTGCCCTTGTGGCTTAGGTGAGGCAGGTGTTAAATTCCAGGCTGATGGGTTTGCCCTTTGGACTGCTTCTGAGTTGTTTCCTTTTCTAGTGGGTGGGGTGGGGGCTCAGCGAAGGAGGGAGCTGTGTTAGTGTAGAGAAGAGGTGTGAAGCCTGAGCTGGTGCAGATGTAACGCGCGTGAGTTACTGCTCAGCCGGGGTGGGGATGGTTACCCTTGGGGTCTTTCGTGGCCAGGGCTTCTGCATCTCAATGCACGAAATGACGTGGGCCTATACTTCTGTCATTGGCACTTGGAACCTGATTAATTCCCAGAAGCATCAATGAAAACTCCAAGTGCACAATTAAATCCTCAAGTGGCCTCTGAGTGCTAACCCAGAACTTAATGATGAGGCAGCCAAATATTTTTAATTTGGCACTGGAAGAGAGGCAAACATGAGACATTCTTACAGATGCTAAAATAAAGCTTAAAAAAAGATCATAAATCAAGACTGAGTGGATAGACTGTAATGCGTCCCAGTGTTTCTTTGTCCGTGTGTGGTAGGCATTACAAGACTGCATTTTGGCAGGGACAGTCCCTGCTACAGGGCACAGCCGGCAGCTCGGGGGACAAGGTCTGCACTGCTCTGGTGTTGGGGTTTGGTGTCGTGACACAGTTCTGCTGCCTGTGTGTCCATGTCCCTCCTGCCCAGCTCGGCCCCTACTGCACAGTGGGTCTCATTGCCTCTAGAAATGTGTCCCTACAACTCTTCCTACAGGGAGAGATGTCATCCCTGGGATCTAATTCTGCCCAGTCTCCATCTGCTCACATCCTGCATTCCCAACGGCTCACTCCCAGCTCCCCGGTGAGCCCAGCAGCCAGTCTGCACAGGGACCTTGTGTTGGTGGTGTCTGTGAGGAGTGGCTGGTGGAAGCTTTCTGTCCCCTTTGAGTGTTTGCAGAACCTAGGAGGACATAGTGGGGATGCTGGCCATGGTTGGCCTTGTCACACGGCCATGAAAGGGATGAGTCACATCTTTGGAAGCCTTGTTGGGCTTGTGAGCCCAGAAGCTTACAGGTCTCATGCCTTCAAAGTAAAGAGGGTGCGGTGTTCCTGGGATGAGCCCGGGACCCCACTGAATGGAGCCTGTCCTCCTGAGGAGGGTGCCTCTGTCAGAGGGACTGCCCCCAGGGCCTCCCCGCAGCTGGAGGACATGGTGGCCTCGGCACCCACGGCCCATGGAAGGAGGGCCTCTGCACCTGGCCTCACAGAATGTGTGTGGACGCTAGCTGCAGACTGGATTGGGCTGGGTATTTCCATCTGGGCTTCAGCATTTAACAGTCCAGCCCAGGTCCAGACTCGCGGCACCTTGCCAAGATAGCTGAGGTCTTCTCCGTGGCTACCCTTTACTCAACTTCCCCTGCGTTTCCCTGGCCATCTGAGAAAGGGCCCTCACCTGGCCCTACAGTTTCTACTTTGTGCTCTGTGTGGCTCCAATAACTTTTTAATTTTATTTTTTTTCAGTTAAAATATACATAACATAAAATTTGCTATTTTTAAAGCCTTTTGAAGTGTTTAGTTCAGTGGCATTCACATTGTAGTGCGAACATCCTCATATCCATCTCCAGAACTTTCTCATCCTCCTGAACAGAAACTCTGTCCCCGCTGAACACTGACTCCCCTTTCCCACCCCCAGCCCCGGCCCCCACCTACTAGATCCTGTCTGTGAATCTGACCACCCAGGGACCTCCTGAGTGGAGTTGCAGGGAAGCTGTCCTTCTGCGTCTGGCTGACCTCACTAAGCGTCATGTCCTGAAGGTTCACCCATGTGGTGGCAGGGGCAGGATTTCATTACTTCTTAAGGTTGAAAAATATCCCATTGCGTGTATATTCCACATTTTGTTTATCCATCCATTTGTTGGCTGCACCTTTAGTGAAGAGTGCTACTGGGAACATGGGTGTGCATCTGACACCCCATTTTCCACTCCTTTTTGTATATGCCCAAAGTGGATTTGCAGGTGGTGATTCTGTGCTTGAGTTTTTGGGGGCTCCTCTGACTTTGTAAGCAGAAACTCCTTCTTTGGTCCTCCGTCTTTGCTGCACCAGCTCTGCCCTTTCTTGGCCCGCTGGCCCCTGCAGGTCCCCCCTCTCCGCCTTCCTCTAGGGTGCACCAGCAGTGGCCCAAACATCCCAGGTTTACTTGTTTGCTTAAATCTCTGCTCTGTTTTGCTCCATCGCTCTGGAATTCTCACATCTTTTAGGTGAATAAAATAGTTGCTGGATCTTCAGGTCTCAGTACTGCGCTGGGTCCTGGTCGTCAGAAGTTATAAAAGCTCCGTAAGCCGATTTTGGCAGAGCTAACTCTTGCTTGGACTTTGTGGGGAGATGGCGACCTGATCAGGGGATCTCCTCCGGAAGAGAGAGCACTGTTTCCTGAGATTCTAGGCCTGAGAATGTTTTGGGTAAGAACTCAAAAATGCACCTGACATAAAAAACAAAGGGATCTTGTGGAAAAACATTTTTTTGGGAGTTCATTAAACCTTATTTTGGTGTTCATTTCTGCTATCAAATCAATGGGAGGCCCAAAGGCCTAGTACTTCCTTTGTGGCCCCGGGGGGGGGGGGTGCCCAGGCAGCTTACCGGGCCCAAGCCGGGGTGCGCGGATTCACTTCGGCCCCTTGGCGGGGGGCTGCTGGGGCCTGGGAATGAAGCAGTTGTCGGCTCTCGGGGACACAATTTGGAGGATGACTTCATTTTCTAGGGCCTTTAAGCTGCGTTGAGTCACAAAAGTGGTTGAAAAAAACAAACCAGATTTGTAAAAATGTAATTTCACACACTCACACATGCAGTTACTGCCACAACAGAAGATATTCCACAGCGATGACAACCCACTTCCCTGGCTGTACACTTTGGGAGGATGGAATTGGCTTTTCTCTGTCCTGGGCTAATGGGTGGGCAGTGTGGGGGGTAGGGAATTTCTCAGCCCCTTGTACACTGGGCACGGTTCAGGCTGCACGCCTCAGTGGCAGGGTGAACCGTACGCATTTACCTGACTTTTGTCTGCCCCTCAGCACCCAGAGGCCCTCGGCCGGACCCCCGCTCCCCCTTTGTGTGGTCTGTCCTTGAGTGTGACCAGTCCTGGTACTGCGTTGGTGCGGCCTGTTCCTCGGTGCTGCTTGGCGAGGATGGAGCTAAACTTCTGGTCCTCGGCAGTGTCTGTACAACACAGATGTGTGCTCAGGACAGTTCCTGACGAATGGCACTGACTTTCTTTCTCAGAACCCTTTCCTTTGCACCAGTCAGGCCACTGTGACTCCCAGTTACATCCTGGCCTCTCCGTCCCCCGGCTTTTCCCTTCACATCCTTTTTGGGTTTTGGCCTCCTCATGCCCCTCCCAGCAGGTGCTCTCGGTGGCTGGCTGGTTCGGACGTCTGTGGTTGTTTATGAGTCTCTGGCATTGGGACTCCAGGCCTCGACTGGTCTGTCTCTCCTTTCTATCTTCTTTCTCTACTGCTTTTGACCCCCTTTTATTCCTTCTCCTTTGCATAAGTGCTAGATCTGCCAGAGGCTGCACGATATTACTTGGCCCAGCAGGCCCAAGGGCTGGGAAGTTAGCTGACACCACCTCCCTCCTTTAAGGTGTCTATGAACAGTGGGCTGACATTTCCAGAGATCTGTCTTAGGTGTCTTCTGTCTTGGTGTGCACATGGTCTGTCTGCTGTGGGATACAGCCGTCCTGCTGGGAAATGCAGGGGAGGAAAGCAGAGTCTTGGAACTGACTTCCTTTTTTTTTTCTCATTGGCAACTGATTCATGAACCCTAAAAAAAGAGTCGATAGCAACATAGCCAGCTAGCTGTGGCAGCCCAGATGGTCCCCTACTTACCAGAGACATTTGTATCTTGGATAAAAAAATATTTAAATGTGTTCTGTGAGCCTTATTGAGAAAAGGAATTAGCAACTGCATTCAAGGGTCGTGGGTGTGGAGGTAGCTGAACGACTCCAGGCCCTCGGAATGCAGAGATTCGGAAACGGGGATTAGGAGGCATATGGCTGGGAAGTGAGGGGAATCCTCTGACAGAGGTGGATTCCAAGGGCACCACCCTGTGCTGTGTGCAGGCCTGAGGTGACCTGCCTGGAGGGGTCCCGGCAGAGGGGTCCAGGCTGGGGGTGTGCTGGTGGAGACGGAGCTACCCTCCTGGCTTTTGTGTCCCCAGAAGCACTGCCACTGGGGGCTTCTGAGCGGCTGTTGGCAGCCCAGGGCCTTTAAGCTGAATGAGACAACAAACATGCCACCCATATGCAAAGTCTGCCCCGAAGAGATGCACAGATGCACCTGCCCCCTCCCTTCCCTGTGGCCCAGGCCCAGTGAGTCCTGGGCCAGCCTGAACCCCCTACGGCACTTTGATTTCATGGCAGTTCCCATCGTCTTGTGTCCTAAGCAGCTATGATAGGGCTGGGGTTCTGAGTGGTGGTGGCCACTTTGCCAGGACTGGGGGGTGATGCTGGGAGATGGCTGGACTGTGCAGGGACACTGTCCACGAGTTGTGGAATCATCACAGGAGCTGGGAGTAGGGACCAGGTGCTGCGGGACTGGGCTACTCCATCATCCCGGGAGCCAGCTGCTCTGGGATAACTTTACTTGGACATTCTGGAGCGTGGTGGGCAGCGAGTGTATGTGCTGGCATGCGAAATGGGTTTGGTCTTGACATCCTTTTCCCTTGTTCATCGGCAGTTTTAGGCCCAAAGTCACATCCTACTTGGGTGGCAGCTAATGGGGTGGGTGCCACTTCAGAGTGGCCTTTCATTTTCATGTTGTAAATGAAGCCGCTGAACCAAGTGGCTTCCAAGGTCCCATCCAGCTCCTTCCACCACTTCACGTGCGCCCTCCTGTCCTGGAAATTGTTCCTGATGGGCCTCCTGGGCATTTGCTGTCATATTTCTGTGTATGAATGTGTCAGGTAAGGTGCTTAGAAGTCA
Organism: Smutsia gigantea; assembly: GCA_032199065.1. Lineage (NCBI taxonomy): Eukaryota > Metazoa > Chordata > Mammalia > Pholidota > Manidae > Smutsia > Smutsia gigantea. The sequence continues at coordinate 168,267 of JAVSCE010000922.1, forward strand.
CTTCTGGCCACCTTGATCAAAAAAAGGATCTATGGGAAAGGGACTGAGTGCCCATAGTGTGGGTGGGGAGTCTGGAAGAGAAGACTCGAAATAGCAGACCAGCCCGGGTTAGACGGTGGCCCCAAAAGCTGGCCTTGAATTGCTACCTCCAAGGGTGGAGAGTCTCATCGCCAAGCTTGGGCTGTGCCCACTGGCCGTGCCCAGCAGAGAGCAGGAGGAGGACAGGGGCCTGCAGGCACCTGGGGTCGCCCTCCGTCCCGGACTGTTCTCTGTCCCGGGGGATGTGATTCCCCAGAGGAAACAGACCGTTGTAGGGAGGGGGTGTAGATGTTGGGTAGCAGAGAAATGACGTGTGCACTTCCTGAGCTCTTCAGCTGAACTGTCTTCACAGAGAGCATTGTTTCTCTGAAGTAAAGGTTAACCTCCTGTTGCTGCAGACCTGTGACTTGCCAGGCGTGGGAGCTGCAAGGAGAAACCTCGTGTGTCTTCCTTCTCAGCTCCATGAGCAGCAGCGGGGCCCGGACCCAGTCTTGAGCACGTCTCCCTGCTGCCCCATCTTCCATCATCACAGTTTGGTGTTTCCCAGCCTGCTTAGCTCCAAATCCTAGAGAATAAATGGTAAAGTGGAGCTCCGCTCTTCTTTTCTTCTTGAAAAAGCAAGCTCCCCCCCGCCCAATTCCCTCCTCTTTCTGAGAATGCTCCCTGCCCCCACCTGGGTTGTGCTGGGCAGCTGCGCTCCATTTCAATCCCTGCCACAGACAGAGCCAGGGTGGGAGGCCCCCCCCCCCCGCCCCAAGGGCTGTACGGCTTGGTGTGCCTCTGCATCCCACTGGAGCCACGCTCTCATGAGCAGAATTGGCCCATGGATGGGAGGCAGCACCAGGTGCCTCCTGAGGGGAGAGGGGAGGTCATCACTCGAGCTGTACCGTGTGCTGGTACCAAGGATGCCGTGGTTCTGGGCCGTTCTAGAATTGCCAGAGGGGAGACGAAGGGAGACAGGAGTCTAGGGGAAACATGGTGTTTTGAAGAAGTCAGCCCACTGAGCCACAAGATGGGGCAAGGTGCTGGGGCCGGGACATTGACCTTGGAGGGGGGTGCCGGCTGGCCACGCAGACGGGTGGGAGCTGCTTCCTCTGTGGACCCCCCTCAGTATTCCAGTTTTTTCTTTTCTAATATCATTTCAGTTGAGGAGAACAACCGATAAAACAAACCAAAACAAAGCCAGCACAGACCACGAGGTCAGGCGCTCAGGTGGGGCTTAACACTCGGGGTTGTCCTCCACCCACAGGCCAGGCTCTGCAGGCTGCTGCTTCTGGAAATGGGGCAGCGGGTGGGTTTGGCTGTTTGCTGATGTGTTTTCTTTTAGGGACTTATTCTGACAGAAGGGGATGTTATCTTCCAGCCCTGGAATCCCGACACCTGAAGGGACCTGAGCTCATCCCATCTGTCGGCTCCTTTGGAGCTGAGGATGCCTCACCCCGAGAGGCAGTGATGCAGCCCAGGTACCTGCCCAGGGGAGGCCGAGCCCGGGCCGGTCGCTGGCTTCCGAGCGCACACGGGCTCATCAGGCAGCCTACGTGTCTTACGGCAGCGGAAACACAAATGAAACTGCGCTGCCTGTTCAGGGCCATGCAGACTGTGTCATACCTCCTCGTCACGGGGCTCGTGACACTTGTTTTCTAGGTGGGACCAAAGAGACCAGTGTGGCTTGGAATAAGAAAGGCTGGCCCCCACATGGATGATACTGCCCAGCCCTGGGGAAGACGGGAATTACAGGAATGTTTAGATTTTCACTTACTCACTTTCTCGGAGGGGCGCCTTCTCTCCTTGTGCAGGCGGTTTCCATCCCAGAGGCCCGGCAAGCACACGCACCCGAAGTTCAGAGTCTCAAGACGGAAGATGTGCTGTGTCTGGGTGCCTGTCTCTGAGCCACCCTGACTAGTCCCCTCACCTCCCTTTATCAAGGAAAGCTGTTGTTTCCTTCTGCAGGTGTTCTGAGTCGGGGCACCCTCTCTCCTGTAGTTGTCAATTTTCAGGGGCAGTTGGCCTGGCCCCCTTGCTGCCCTGGGGTCTTTATCAACCATTAGCGAAGTTGCGTCCTTTCTCCCTGTGTCAGGTGTCTGTCTCTGATCAGTACAGTCTTGAAGCACACGAGGTCACTACTAGCTGGTCACCGAGTGGCTGGCTGGGGTCCTGTTGCTCACGCTGGGACCATGTTACTCACCACGTCTGGCCTGGGGGCAGCGCTGGGCAGTGTGATCCTGTGTGCCCCTCCAGGGCCTGTGGCTGTGTCACCTCTCCGTGGGTCCCTTTGGCCAGTAACATCTCCCACTTGTGCCCCATGCAGGCCCTCACTGGGACCCATTCCTGCTGGGGGCTCACATGACCCTTGCTTGGCAGAAGTCACCTTTACTTGTGGCTTCAGTGCTGTCAAATCGATGAATGAGAAAGAAAACTGAAGCAAGTGGCATTTCCTGTTTATAGCGTCTCCAAGGTAAAAACCCTGCTTTTGAGGGTAACTGAAGTATTTCCTGCCCAAACTGTAAAGGAAAGAAAAAAGCCTGTGCGGTGAGATGGGTGGGAGGGAAGAGCACCCTGCAGCAGCACCCCTGAAGGGCCAGTGTGCTGCTGGGCTAGGCAGGGCTGCTCTGCGCCTTGGGCTCAGACCCACGGGTGCTGGCCCCACCACGGGAGGCCTTAGGGTCTGGGCTGCGGAGCCGGGCTGTCCTGAGGGTGGAGGGCAAGTGCAGAGTTGTGCAGGCGCAGAGCTGAAAGCCACAGGAGACCCTGGAAGAGCAAGGGACAGCAGCAGGGCTTTGAACGAGCCCCTGCTCCAGGCTGGAGGGCTCCATGCTGGGGAACCTCCAGGAGTCTCTGCAGCCCCCGAGCCCTGCCCCCAGGATGCTCACCCTGACAGGGTCCTCTCTTCCCCCGTTAGGGCCCTTTCCTCCCAGGTCATGTCAGGCCTGGCCTTCTGAGTTTGGGCTCTAGAACTCTCCCTGGTTTGCCTTTCCTGACGTCACCAACCTCATTCCACTGCTCCCGGCCAGTTTCCTGTTCTGCAAAGGGAGGTGGCAGGGTGAGCGACTGCCATGGCCACCCACCTTGGACGTTGCTTTCCAGGTCTTGAACAGGGTCCAGGACCCTGAGTTTTTAGAAAGCTCCCAGGTGATCTGGACTTCTGACACTTTGGCAGCATTTGGAAGCTCTGGAAGGCACCTGGCCAGGGGGACAGTCCACCACTCTGGAACTGTATTCCCTCATGAGTCCTTTCCCAGACCCCACCTTAAGTAAAGCTAATTACCTTGTCATTCCTTTACACTCAGTTTGGTCCCACGTCTACACGTTTTCTTTATTTGCGGTTCTATTTTCACCAGTCGTGTTCGGATGTCTTGCCTTCCCCAGGGTGCCTGTGACTTGCTTCTTACCCCCCTCGCCCCCCACCCCCCATTTTCCCTTTTGTTCCCTTACCTCCCACGTTAGGCGGTACGCCCTTACCGTCCGGTTCAGGAAATGCATTCACTTGGTGGTTTGGTCTGAGTTCACTTCCCCACAAGAAGGTAAACTCCTGACTACCCACCCCTCCCAGCAAGGTGCCCAGGGAGACACAGCAAAGGAGGGAAATCGAGGGCCCCATGAACCCTGGGAACTCTGACCTCCATCTTAACTGGAAAGGCTCCTTGCGGCCGACTTTCCAATACCAGAAGGCCATCGTCTGACGACTGTGCGGCCCTCCTGGCTTGAGCAGGAGTGGGAATGGGCTGAGGAGGAGCCTGCAGCTGCCCCTCTCTCTCCACCTGAGCCGGAGCTCCCCCTGCTTGCCGACCTGTGCATGTGCCCGTTCGCTTCTGCCGCCTCAGCCCCTGGGCTCTGGCTTTCCTGTCCATGGAGCTGGGGGCACGGCTGGAGTCCCTTTCCGATCTGTGCTGAGCAGAGGCCAGCCTGAGCCCTTCAGGAGCTGCTGCCCCAGAGGCACGTGACCAGTGCTGCTCAGAAAAGCCCTTTGCGAGGACTGGGTGTCGACTGGTCTGCCACCTGTGCTGTCTGGTGACTGAGATGCTCAGAGCCCTGGTGTCTCGGATCCTGAGGTCCACCAGTGGTCTGTTTTACCCCTTGGCACCCCACTGCCTTTGCAGGCGCTCTTCTGTTTGTTAGCTTCTGTACCCGGGGGCAGGGCCAGAGGAGCAGGGGCTGCCCGGCCCACCTCGCCCACCTGCTGTGCACATCCCTCCCCGGGTCATTTCACATCCAGGACGGTAGCTCCGGAGACAGGCTACTGGACCCTGGGAGTGGGCGTGCACAGATGGCCTCGGAGGAGCCTGGGCTCTGCCCTCGCCTGGCACACGGCAGGACGTGTGTGCAGAAAGGGATCCATTCTCAGCTCCAGGAGGAAGGAAACCCGAATGCACTTACCCGTTTCTCTGTTCTCACCCTTTCTCCCTTGGGTTTCCTTGGCTCCGTGTGGAGGCTGCTGGGGTCCCAACCACCTGGCTTAGCTGAGAGCGTTTCCTCTCGGCGGGCTGGCGTGCTCCCCCGCTGCCAGCAGAGGGCAGCGGTTTCGCACAGCAACAGGAGGCCTGCGGTTCAGAGGTCTGAGAAATCGGGGAGCAGGCAAAGAGCGCCGAAGACGCTTCAGCCCCTGATGTAAGGGCCAGTGCCGGCGTGGGGGCGCGGGGGGCGGCCATGGCCCTGTCCCGCCTGGCCTCGCGAGCAGCGGCTAAGGTCCCTGCGGGGCGGACGAAGGACAGCGGGACGGCGTGTGGGGTCCTGGCTGAGGAGGGCCCCGGGGAAGCAGCGTGAACAGTACGGAACCGTCCCTTTCGCTCTGAGGGCTGCGCTTGCAAAGGGGCAGAGCCGCGGGGTGGGGCTCGGGGGTGCAAGGCCTTTACTGGGAGCCATCTGGGCTGCAGGCCCCGCCGGGTCATCCTGTTCGCTTTCTCTTCTCCCGCCCCCTCTGCCGGCCTCTCCTCTGCTCTCGCGCCCTCACCCGACCCCGACCCCCGGGCTGGTTTTGGGGCACTCAGCTCTGAAGGGAAACCCAGAAGGAAGTGATGGGTAGCTTGGGTGCGGCTCCATCATCCGTCTCCCCTGGGGCGCAGCTCGAGGCCCCTGTCCCGGGTTAGGTGAGCTGCGGCACACCCGCCCACCCGTGTGACTCCGCTCAGGCCCCTCATGAGTCGTGTTCAAAGGATGCAGGGCAGCGAGGGTCAGGCCGAGGTCTAGCTTGGGACGTCGACTGGTGGGCAGCCTGCCCGGGAGGCTCTGTCTTGCAGCAGGCAAAGCAGCCATCATGGCCCCCGTGAGAGCCAAAAGGCAAGAAGAACACATACCGAGGGCAATCATTCCCATACTCCCACCACCCCTGCCCCCAGGGAGATGTTTATGTGGCAGCAGGTCCTCTTTCCCTGGCCATCGTCCCTGCAGGAGCTTAGGAGGACTGCAATGGCTGAGGGGTGGGCAGCGATGGGGCGAGCTGAGAGAAACATGCACCATGTTTAATTCTTAAATCAGATACTCTCTCACCCTTGGCAATTGCAGGATATTGTCAGCCCTGTGCCGCTGAGCCTTTTAGGGAAACCAGTTGTACTTCTATTCCATATACTGAGCACCCGTTTGTCAGTCACTGTGTTTGGACTTACAGGAGATAGAGTAATGCCCAGTCCTCAGGGACCTTCTAGTCGAAGATATAACGATAGCAAAGCAGCAGAGGTCTGTGATGGTTCCAACCAGGGTCACATCTGAGAGAGGCGACATTTATACAGGCCTGAGCGTTTAGATGGATAGAGAGCAGGACAAGCATGGTGGGATGCATCCAAATGGTCAGGAAGCATTTGGGAGAATGTTCAAGTCATCTGGCTGGGCTTATGCACGGGTCTGGACTTTGAGTCAGTAGGTGGTGTTGAGGTGAATGTCCCCCCACCCCCGCCTGGGCCTGGGGGTAGCAGTGGGCAGATGCTGGCCAGGCAGTTGCTGGCAGGGACTTGCATGTGTGGCCAGGCTGGCAGGACGTTCTCACCAAAGACCGAAGGTCATGACAAGAAGATCATGAAGTGGTGAGCTGGACAAGAGCCCCTGGAAGAGAGTGAAGCTCAAAACCTGGGAGAACGTAAGAGAAATGAGCTATCAGGCCGCGAGAGGAGGAGCCTGAGATGCGTGTGCCAAGTGGAAGAAGGCAGTCTGAAAAGGCCACACACTCGGCTACCCCAACTTTGTGACATTCTGGAAAAGACGAAACCATGGAGACAGTAAAAAGATCCATGATGGCCAGGGGTTGGGGAGGCGTGAATAGGCCGACACAGAGGATTCCTAGGGCAGAGAAACAATCTATTCTATGTGATTCTGTGGGGGTTGGTGCACGTCCTTCCACATTTGTCCAAACCCATACAATGCGCAGCACCAAGCACGAATCCTAGTGTAAATACGGGCTTTGGGTGATCATGACATGTCAGCGCAGGCTCATCAGTTGTAACAAATGCACCTCTGAGTGGGGCTGATCGAGGGGGAGGCTATGCCTGACCAGGGGCAGGGGGTATATGGGAAATCCCTATATTTTCTACTTAATTTTGCTGAGAACTTAAAACTGCTCAAGAAAAAATAAAGTCTGTTAAAAAAAAAAGCTTGGGAGAGTATGTGTTAACCCTAATTCAGGGCTGGGATGGATCTGAGAACCCCCAGTGCCAAGAATTTGTGGCTGGGTGCAGAGTGGTCAGGGAGAAAGCAGGTTGGAAGCAAGTGGGCTGGTGGATGGAGGCAGGAAGCATCTTGGGAGATGATCGGAGCATCGGCTGGTGTCCTAGGTCAGTATAACGAGCCGGAAGGTAGAGGGTCAACATGGGCTGGGCTGGCGTAAGACCAGGGAGCTGAGGTCTGTGAACCCCTGAGGGCTGCCCGTTACGGAGCGGGCAGGGGCTCTGGAGGGCAGTGTGGATGAGTTCTCTTCTGGGCATGTTGAGTGTCAGGGTTTGGAGCAACATGGCGAGGAACCTTCGGGTCTGGAGCTGGGGAGAGAGTGAAGATGCCTAGTTAGGCATTATCAGTCCATACATAGTAAGTAGTGGAGCTTGTGAGAAGGGGTGAGTTCGCCAAGGGAAGAGCGTGGAGAGTGTCTTCCATCCATTTACTCATTCCTCAAAGTCTGCAGCAGGCACTGTAATATGTGAGCCTTGTCCTGCAGCCATGCAGGAGCCGAGTGCACCGTTCAGCGTGGGGAGAAGCTTGCTTACAGAGGTGCCGTTAGAGTGAGTTTCCCATCACTTCTCTGGGGCGTTTCTGAAGGACACGTAGAATGAGAGCACAGTGGGAACAAGGGTCATGATGATGGTGTAGGCCTGTGCACAGGACCCCAGGGCAGAGAGCTCCAGCCATGCTTTTCTGGAACTGGGGCTTATGTTTAACCCCCAAATGGGGGTCTCTACCTCCTCTCTAAGCTCAAGTCCAAACTTATCACCAGCTAGCTTCCACACCCAAAGGGTATCCTGGAGAGCTGAGACAGACAGCAGGGCGCCTGGGTGGGGGAGAGGACCCCGTGAGGGCTTGTGAGCTGTCGTATAGTGACCCTGCCCGCCAGTGGGCAGGCTGGGCGGGCTCTGCAGTCCGACTGGTGATTGGATTCCTGGGCGGGGTCAGCACAGATTCTCAGTCCCTCTACATGCAGGTGCTCCACCTGCCACTGTGAAATGCCCTTTGTTAGGGAAAGGGAGGCCTGGAAGGTATGATCGATCCTGAATTGTGAATTACCCCCTGTCCCTTGGTCCTGGGGTTTCTTCCTTTCTGTGCACCGGGCCTCTGCAGCCAGCCCATAGTGGTGGGGCTTCTTTTAGTCACTGTGCTCACAATTGTGGTAGGCAGAACACTTGCCCCAGAGATGTCACACCACGGCTCTGACAGTGTCACCTACTAACAAAGGGCTCTGCAGGTGTGATTAAATTCAGGGTACTGCGAAGGGGGATGTCTGGGTGGGCCCAGCATCATCAAAAGGGTCCTTTTAAGAGGGAGGCAGGGGAGTTGGAGTCTGAGAGGGCGGGTGATGGAAGCAGAGGGCAGAGGGATGTGACTGCTGGCTGAGGGCCGCGACCAGGGAATACAGGCAGCCTCCGGCAGCTGGGCAGGTGAGGAACAGATTGACCCCAGAGCCTCTGGAAGGAACCAGCCCTGTTGGCATTTGATTTATGGCCCATTTCAGATTTCTGACGTTTAGGACTATATTATAATAAATTTGCATTGTTTTAAGCTGGTAAGTTTGTGGTAAGTTGATACAGCAGCTATAGGAAACTAACAGGCCAGTATATAACCTAATATATAACTGAAATTCTGGTACATATCGGTGCTCAACTTAAGCTGTTGGCGGACAAGTAAGTCCCCAGTCTAGCCCCCAAGGTGTCATTCTCTACAGTGTTTTCTGAAATCTACTTGGCTTCATTTTTTGGACAGTAGAAGCCTGGGGGAAAGTTTGCCCAAGCAAAGAAACCCCTAGGGACAACTCCTCTGTTAATTGCAAAGTGGCCAGTTCCCTCACCCAGGCAGCCAAATGCAGGCTCGCACCTGTGAGGGCCAGCCTTGTTGCTTTGACTCCAGCTTGCCCCACTGCCTTTATGCCGTCTCCACTGCGAATTCAGGTTGAGGACACTCCTTACGAGTTCAGAGAGCCAGGTGGAATGACAGCTGTGCACAGATGTGCCCCTAACGGAATCTTAGCAGGCTTTGAATGAGTAGAAGTTCTGAGAAGTCTCTCAAGGTCAGTAGGCTGTCCTGTCCTGCAGGATTGCCTACAGTCGAGCCCTTCTGTGGGCACAAAGCTGAAGCTGTGCCGTGCACACAGCCTAAGTGCCCGGCGGAATGAGTTCCCCAGCACCAGCCAGGCCCCCTGGCCGCACCCCAACGAGCCTTGGGCTGAGGGGCTCCCCTGGTGGAGTCTTCCGGCTTGGGGCTGGGCTCTCCCTCCCATGGGGTGCTTTCCGCCAGGCAGAAGTGTCCCTGGATCCTGATGGAGCAGGCTAATTGGATGCATCCTTCTAAGAAGTTGCAGAGACCAACCGATTTGATTTTGAACACTGGGAATCAGGCTTCTTGAGACCCACATGCAAGTTTATGTGAAACCACATGCAAACAGGCCAGCACGGGGCCTGGCCCCAACTCCCTTATCAGGAGGCCTCCGGGGGCTGCCCTCCAGCCACTTGCCCTTTGGGACCATGGGGCTGTTGTGTTGGTGGAACTAGGTGGGGGTGGCAGTGGAAGGGGCCCACAAGGGGAGAACAGCCACACACGGAAATTCTTCTAGCAAATTGGCAGGCTGTTCACAAACAGCTTTCTATTCACATGTGGTTTGGAGGCCTTAGAAGTGCTCTACGTGTAAATAAGAGGTTAGGAAAAGAGTTGTCAGCGCTCAGCTCCTGAGATCACATTGAGGAAGAGACCCTGTGGCTCCCTGGTGGAGCCCCATCGCTGCTGCCCAAGCTCAGGCACGGCTCCCCACAGCCCTGGTTAAGAGCTGCTTCCTTGGGCTAAGTCGGCCTGGTAGGTATGGAGCCCACGTGTTCAGTATAGACGCTGGCTTAGGGGTCTTCTGGCCAAGCCCTCAGTTTCCCATGTGCTTGTTCAGGTGGTGGCAGGCTAGGTGAAAGGGGGGAGACAGAGGTGGGGGGCGAGGGGGAGACACACATGCAAAACTAACCAACATGGAGCCCGGCTGCCTCTCTGGTTTATTTGGTCAGAAGGAGTGAGTTTGGAGTGACAAAAGAGTTAGAAAAGCGGGGGATAAAACAATTACCAGTGAAAAAACTCTGGGTGATGTTTTCCTGATTATATAAATGATTCATACTTATAAAAATGCAGCGGCATAAGGAGATTGCCTGGTGGTAACCTCTATTCACGTTCTGGTGACAATACTTTTGTGTATGTTTTTATGGACACACATATGCATAATTTTACATAAATGGAAGTACATGGAATTACATTACACAGTCTGTTTTGTGTTGTGGTTTCGTTCTGCCCTTGGGGTCCCAGAGTTAACAGCCTGGTGGACATCCCTCAGCTGCCTCTTTGTGGCCATGTAATCACGTACAAACACATTCGCTCGTGGCTGTGTCTTGCTTTTGGCTCTGAGTTCTCGTGCACGGTGCCTTCTCACTGGGTCGCGGTGTGGGCAGGCCCCTCGGCCCACGCGCTGACGCCCTCAGGCTGCGCCGCTGTCTGACCAGCACTCTCACCAACTGGCGTGTCTGTTTCCAGGTCTTTGTCGTCTCAGATGGCGCTTGGATCTCCCTTAACCTAGTGGGGCCTTGACTCCCGTGAGCTGCGCCTGCAGGGCCTGATGGTGAAGGGCACACACGGGCTGTATCAGTTCACCAGCAGTGGGGGAGAGAGTCCTTTTCTCTGCTTCCCTGACAGAAATAAATGTCCTTATCGATCTGGTGGGGGTAAATCAGTATCTTATTGTTACTTTAATTTTCATTCCGTGATCCATCAGTGAGGTTGGGAAACTTTCATAACGTGATCGGCCTGTAGGTTGTTCTTGCAAAGCAGTATTGGCCTGAGGTGTGACCTGTAATTTCTGGGTTTGGGGAGATGGCGGATAACTGGCCCGTGACCTCCTCCAGAGCTTTCCTGGGAGCTGCCGAAGGCTCCACTGGTTTCTGTGTGTAAGCAGGTTAGCAAGGGGGGTTGGGGTAACTTACATGCCTACCCTGGCTGCCTTTGGGTGGTGGGAGACCATCTGGCTGTGGTCCCTGAGGGGCTGCTGGGTGGTCTGCACACAGAGCCAACGGGGTTGGCAGGCACAGCCGCGCAGGAGGAAGACGGCAAAAGTGACCATACCAGGCCACCGATGCATCAATCGTCAGGGGGACTCCCAACTGGTTGCTTGGTGTAGAGGACGGGACTGGGGCAAGGGGAGGGGACTCGGGGCTCCTAGGAGAGGGGACATGGGGGCCGAGCAGGGTTGGGCCCGACAGGACTCTTTGCGCCAGAGCATGCCAGTCCTGTACTAGGCAGGGTGGCTGAGGAAGGATCCGGCTGTTTAGACTCTGTCAACAGAGAGGGGGCAGGAAGGACAGCCGAGATGCCCACCACGGCTCCCTCAGGACTTCCAGGAACCAAACCCCGGGAAGCAGGGCAAAGCCAGGCTGCAGCAGCTGGTGGGGCCAGGCTGCCTAGGTGCTTCCTGTGCCTGCTGGGGTTGCACAGTACATGTGGGCTTTGCTCTCCTATCCAGCAGCCCCAGCCGTGTGCTTGTGGGGCTGGGGGTGGGAACCAGGCAGAAGCAGGACTCACTAGAAATTTCAGTAGCAATGGTGAAGGCCACCTCACGGAAATGAAAACGTTTTGAGCCAGCCCAGCTGAGGGGCCAGCCACGTTTTGATGGCTAAAATAAGTGATTGATCGGGTCACATTTTCCTTTGAAATCATTTTTTGGCTAATCATGTCAAACCGGGATGACCTCATCATTAAAAGTGACTGTAGTTTATTAGACATTTCTTCTACATTTACAATTTTCTGTCTTAAATTGTGGGTCCGCTCTTCTCAGACTAGCATTTTACATGAGGAGCAGATGGGTTTTAGGTGTCTCTACACTTTTATTGATCACATTTCCTCACTTCTTTCATGAGGGTGTCTGTTGGTCGTCTCTCTCTAGCTCTCACTGTGAGTGGTGAAGCCCCCTGGACTCAGTATAAACCCCAGTTATAGTCGCTCTTTAACACTCCTGAGGCCAGTAAGGACGCTGGTGGCCTCCTTTTAGGTCTGATGCCCATTTTGAACCAAGTAAAGCAGCTGTGTTCTAGCCGCTCTTCCATTTTTTTTTTTACTGCTTTTCCTACTATTTTTTTAAAATATAATTTATTTTGGTATCATTAATCTACAATTACATGTGCAATATTATGGTTATTAAACTACCCCTTCATCAGGTCCCCCCCACCAACCCCATTACAATCACTGTCCCGCTCTTCCATTTTTAACCTGATTAAATATTTGCAGCTGCTTTTGGGTTACCTCGATGCATGTGTCCTTGCTGTAGGATTGTTGTTTTTTAAAGAAAGAGGATCTACTATCTGCTGATGGTACAGATTTTTTTTCTTTTGGTCATAAACTAAGACCAAATGGCCTCGATAGACACTTGTTTCAGCCATTGTCTGAGACCTCGTTCTAAACCCAGAATCAGCAGACGTCCTGCAAAATTTAATTGGTTACATCTAGTAGCTCCACACAGCAGGTCACTTTCTTTAGTTACTGAGGGACACCTTTTGCAAAAAACTCATCCCAGAGATTTCATTGGGAAGCTGTATTGTTCAAGGCCAGATGCCCCACAGGAGCATTACTGACATTTAAAAACAAGTAGACAAACCCTCTCCTGAGCACCTAGTCGCTCTAGCACTTGCTCTGAAAATTTTTCAGGCCTACATAACTCCATCCTCTACTGTATGGAATGTTGAGGATGTGCCTCACTGTCTGTGCACATGCTGGAATGTGTCCAGAGTGTTTATTTACTTGATTTGTAAGAACGGCAGCTTGGCCGAACCTTCAGGGGTCGTCTTGGCTCCTGCAGCAGGTAGGGTCCCGGTAGGAGACAGGTGGCACAGTCCGGGGGTGGGTGGGGAGAGTTCAGTGAAAGCACTAACCCCAGGGGAGGGGCAGGAGCGCGGGCAGTGAAGCAGTGGGGTCCAGCAGCAGGGGCCGCTGGCACACCCCCATCAGAAGGGGAAGCAGAGGGCGGCTATCAGGGGTCTAGGGGAGTCATAGGCAGGCGTCTCCTGATGGGCGCTGTAGCCTCATGTGGAGGAGACTCTGCCAAGCCACCGTCCAGGAGGAGGGGAACCAGGCATGCACCCCCTTCGGCTGGTGCCTCCTATTGGCCTAGCGCATGAGCAGCCAGAGGGCAAGGCGTGCCAGCGGGCCATTCTGGAGAGGCGGCCCCCCAGGGCAGGGAAGGGTGGGGAGGGGTCTGCAGGGACAGACTTCTCTAAGAAATCTGGCATGCCTGCCATTCCTGTTGCACGCTCAGAAATACCAAGCTAACCAGGGTGCTGACTGCGCCACGAGGAAACCGAGGCCCCAGGGGGCACAGAGACTGCCGAACATCTCTAGTCAAGAGCGAAGCCAAGACCCAAACTCAAGTCCCTGACTCCCAGGCAGTCCCTCCCTGTGGCCCCGTCTCTCAGCCTTGGTGAGCACGCAGCAGTGAGGTGGGTGCAGACACGTGTCTGCTGTGAGATGTTCCCCAACCCTCTGCCTGCTCTGGAAGGGCTGCTGGTGGGGCGTGGACTGTGCATTTTGGTTCCATTCTCACTCGATACTGTTCTTCCACTGAAGCGTTTTATTCAATTAGTATAGTGCCTGACTCTTAACACTTCTCAAAGCAGATGGTGCTACTTTAAAAATCTTAGTGAACAAAGTGGTTAGGCTTTTCCCTGGCTGGAGAGTCTCCGCAGGAGGCCATTACAGCAGGCGTTTGCCACCAGAAGTATTTTACTGGCCATCGAGGGTTTCCACAGAGGCAGCGGCTCAGCCTTCATTTGCCAAACTCATTCCTGGGTCTGTGCAGGCGGAGAGAATAGCTCCCAGAAAATGGCTTTACAAGGAAGGGTCTGCCCGTTGGGTGCACCCTGAGGCAGAGCTAAGTACATTCGATCAGTTTCTTCTCAGTGGTTTTGAGGACTTGGAGTGGATGCCTAATGCGAGAGTCCTGGACAAATCCTTCTAGGCTCGGAAAGGACTTCTACAGCCCAGGATGCCCTCTCTGGCCTGCTCTTGGCCGCACTGGTATTTGCACGGTCACTGCCATGGGACTGCATGGGATTGACAGATGCCTTCTGAGGCAAGGCTCTTCAGGCAATTTACAAGTTGAAGTTTCATCCTTTCTACTCAGGGTTGCCTTTTCCTGCCGCCTCTCATCTCCTGCCACGTGCAGTCAGCACGCCACTCCCATCCCTGAGTCCAACAGCCCTGTCCTGTCTTGTCCACAGCATCAGGCACAGTGCCTAACATGGTAGGTGCTCATCTAATGCCCCTTGGATGAACCAGCTCTGATCCCCTGCAGTGACTCGGCTCAGCCTAGGACATGGGTGTAAGAAGACAGCAGAGGACCGATTAGAGTCCCAGACTTCATAAAGAAAATAGAAGACAGTGTGAAGTCTATCTTTGTGTCATATCGAAGATGTACCAGCAGCAAGTGCAAATCAAAAAGAAAAAGGCGGCGATCCCATAGACAGTTGGGCAAGCAGGTGGGCAGACAGTGTGCAGAAGAGGAGTCCCCGCAGGCTGACCTTTATGCGAGAGAGGCTCTAACTGGAGACGTGCACATTAAGACAACCAAAGATCACCGAGACTCTATTATATTCAACTCAAAAACTAGAGAGCTGGATGCTGCCACGCATTGCCACGTGGGATGCAGAGCCCTGAGCTCTGCTGGGGCCAGCCACTGTGGAGGGAAGAATTTAGTTCAACTAAAAAGTCCATAAACTGCAGGACCCAGTTGTTCCACTCCTAGGTATAAATCCCAAGGAAATTGCCACGCCTGACGCATGGGAGTTTTGTAGGATTACTTGATGTACAAGGCCAAGCCAGTCTGTGTCTCTCACCGGGAGTGTGGCTGGCCAAAATGAGGTGGCTGTGCCCTGGAGGCCATAGTATGCTGCTGAGCTCAAAAAACAAGAAAGAGAATGAGCTACAAGTTAGGTAAATTAAAAATACATGTGCACAGACATACACATTTTGTAAGAACAAAGAGAAAGACATACATTAAACATAAACCAATAATGGCCCAGGATGGTTGGAAGGGGCTAACGGGAGAAAGGAAATGAGTGATGAGTAATAAGATAGGGCCTTGCTCTCATCAATTATGATGTGTGTGAACCAAGAATATGGTTAATTCACCTTCTGCCACTGTGGATCTCAAAACAAAAAGTAACCTACCACCACCAACTTCTGAAAATTTAAGTTCTGGCCAGAGCTGGGAGTCCTGCCTACCTTTATACACCTTCTGCCTTCAGTTTGCTTGAAGAATTCACATCCACATTCAAAACACTACATGCTTTGCCTAAGAGGCTACACCTCCGAGGCTGTTGCTTTTTCAGAGTTAACACGAGAGAGTGAATAGAGGTTGGTGTTAAAGAACCAGTGACCCTGACCCTTGCCAAAGGAAGACCATTCAGGACTGTTGCAATAGGGGAGAGAGGTTGGGTTCAAGTCTGAATAAAACAAGGACAAGTGGGGATTTATGGCCATGGGACAGGATGAGGGGGTTGGTGGGTGGAAAATCACTAAGAGGAGACACCAAGGATGGGGGATTCTTCCTAAACTGACTTAGGATTCTTTCTGGAGGTGGGCAAGGGAACCGACCTGGAGGGCAGGGCCCTCTCTAACTAACTTAGCAGGGTCTTTGCTGAAACTAGACTTTGCAAGGACAGAGGCAGAAGCCCAGGGATGCAGTCTAGTTGAGGAGAGGCCTCCGAAGAGCCCGGCTTAAGTCTGGGCAGGGAGAGAGTCTTCGTTATTGGTCAGGACCTTGCTCTTTGTGCTGTCTCCAGCTCCCACCACAGGGCTTGGCAAGTGCTGGATGCTCAGGCCGTGCTTTTCAGAATGAATAATGTGTTCCTCCTGGAGGGTACTCTGGGGCCTGTGGGCCCGGCTGGCTGTGGGCAGTGCAGGCCTGGGAGCCGCAGGTGGTCTTACTAACCCAAAGGGGCAGAGGACACAATGCATGGCATTTCCAAGAGGCATATGGTGGGCTGGGTCAAGACCCCGAAGGAATCTGGGGGTTCACCAAATCGTTTGAGCCAGAAGTTGCTCCCAAAGCCTCATGCTTGAGAACCAAGGAAGCTAGAGCACCACATCTTGGTGGGAGGAAGAGGGAGGAGGCTCTGGTTTTGACTTGATGGACGTGGTGCTGGGTGGGCAGCTAGTTGGGGCTGAATGGAGCCCAGGGCTGTGGTCTGGGACTGGGTGGGGCCAGGAAGCCCCCGAGGATGCAGGCCGTCCCCAGCTGCCTGTGTTCTCTACAGCAGCACCTCACCCACAGCAAACGGCAGGTGGGGGGCCTTCTCATGGTCCTGTCCCCTCCGGACTTTACCCTGGTGGATGGCTGCAGGCTAGAGCCAGAACTGCCCTCCTGACTGTCAGCAGGAGCAGGTCCACAGGGCCTGCCTGGCCTCCTGCTCGCTTGGCTTCTGCCGCAGAAGCACGTGGCACTGGGCCGTGTTTGTTTTCTGTTAACTAGACCGGGACCAGGGAAGCCATGCGAGAACAGTTATGCCTGCAGATTCTGGTGCAGGCGGTGGTAAGCCAGCCATGTCCTGTGCTCACCATTCAGGTCTGGGCACTGGTGTGGGGCCACTGAGGCTCCCTTTCCGGCTGCCCTGCTTTCCCACGGTCCTTCCCAGCATGCCAGTGCTTGCGCCCCCTCCCCAGAGCGGTTCCCCCCAACGTCCTCCTGCCCCGCTTCTCCCCTGAAGGGCCTGGGTTCTCCTGGACTTGGTCTGTGTGATGTCGTGCTCCAGGCCAGGGAGGGCAGGGCGTGGGGAGACCAGGGAGGTGGGGCCGGACACTTGCCTGCGGTAACAGCTATGCTACTACAAGTAGCAACTCCCGCGTTGCTCCCGGGCATAGGCCGGTGCCCTGTGCTACGTGTGCATTGGCTCATTTAATCCTCATGGGTGGGAACCATTACTGTCCCCTCTGTGTTGGAGGACACTGAGGCTGGGGGAGGATACCAGTTTGCCCACAGTTGCACGGTATGGGTGCTCACTCGTGAGGCGCCCTTTGTGTAGCAGCGGTTCTCACCTCTTCTAATGCTGCCCGTGTCCCCTCTAGCACCGCGGTCTGTACTGCCCCATTTCACGGCTAGCAGCGGGCAGGGAGGGGTGGTTGTTATTCTCCTTGTATAGACAAGGAAACCACAGCCAGGGTGGTGCTGTGATGTGCCCTGGGACACCCAGCCACTGCTGCAGGGTTGGGACTCAGCTGAGACCTCCTCTGGGTGCTGACATCTCCTCCAGGAGAGGTGGCACCTGTTGTGAGGCAGGAGGCGTGGACAATGCCAGGCATGGAGGTGGAGCACTGATGGTGGCTCATTTTGTGATGGTGTGAGGAGGGGTGTGGGTCATGCATTGCTGGGGATGGCGGCTAGGCAGGGACTTAAGACGATGTGACGTAAGTACACTGGGGGTTGTGGGGCCAGGCATGGTGTTGATGCAAAGCTGAGTGGAAGGCCTGGCCTCACTTCCTCCCTGACCAGCAGCTCACTCCTGCACAGGACCCTTGACCCTCAAGGCTCCTATTGGGAACTGGCCCAGGTGCCTTCTGTGGGGCTCCTCACCCCAACTGGAGGAGTCTGGATCAGACACTTCTTCAGTCCCTTTAAGGCTTCCTGTCTGAGAGGAGCTCACTGGCATATGCCAAGCTGCACGCTGGCCTCTCCCATGAGAAAAGGGTCTATTGGGACCATCGCTGTGCTGCCCCTCCAAGCGAGCCCACTGGCCAGGCCCAGCACTGCCTGGAGCCTGTACCAGCCCCTGGAATGCTTGGTCACGAGCAAGGGGAAGTCCTACCCAGTGTACGGAGTTCTGGTGAAGATCAGATATTGAATAAGATAATATGATGCAAATGAAAGATGGTGAGGGCCGTCCAGGTGTGATCTCTCAGAATCCAGAGGATGCTGTGCAGGGACACGGGGAGAGAAGGTTCCAGAGAAAGCAGGCTGCTTCTAGCACCCTTTTCTCCTAGCAGAGCCTCCTTAGCTAATGGAGGTTGAGATTTCAGTCATTTTACTCTTCCAGGAAGGTCTTTGCGGTAGGACAGCATGGTGGACTCTTAGTGAAGTAACTGTGCTTTATCACTGATTCTGAACACTGGGCCTGAAGAAGGAAGGCTTCTCAAGATTCTGTGTAGAGCATTTCTGTGATTTTCCTCCTCTTGGGGGGGTCCAAACTGCTCCCCTAGACTCAAGCTCAGCTGATGTTGTTACAGGGGGTCCTCCATTCCTTGGCGTGGTCCCACAGGGGCTTCACTGGCCAGTGAATCATTGCTCCATGATCCCAGGGTCAGGGTAGGGGAGCAGCTGGAGAGTTTGGGGCAGGAACTTGGGGGACGAGTTGGCCCAAACCTACTGGTGGCAGGAGCAGAACTCAGCGTTCATGGAAACAGCTCCCTCTGAGTGTTCCTCTGTGGGTAGCTCCCTTCCTTCTGGACGTCTCTGTGGATCCCCTGGCCCCTCCTCTGCTGCTCCCGGAGCCTCCAGCTTGGAGCGCTCTGCAGCCCTGGCTCCTGGGCCTTCCGGCCCCTTGTCATGCAGCCCCGCCTACAAACCCCCGACTTCCCGCCCGGGCCTTTGCCTCCTTTTCTGGGAAGGGACACTCCCGGGCCTTCCTTTCTTCACACCTGCCTCCAGGTCAGGACCAGAGGCGGGCAGTGGCTGCTGCTCTCAGGCTCACCCCTGCTTCAAGCCCCAGCTGCCTTTGCTCCTTCAGTCCAGACCCCCTTCCAGCACGTATGCAGGGATATAGGCCCAGGTGAGGCCTGGGATGGGTACTGGCCACGTGTGTCTTCCGTCACAGCGATGATGTGGGGGCCTGACCCCTTTCCTCCACAGGCCGCAGCCTCCTGGGGAGCTCATAGGTTGTGCATCGACGGTTATGGGGTTCTAAAGCGATCCAGAGACTTCCTCTCAGTTGACCGGATCAAAATATGGTGAATTATCTTCATAACTGCATCAGTAATAGGCGAGGGACTGCTGATGCTGGCCTTGCGGGAGCTAGGATGGTGGACTTGAGGTGCCCCAGTCCTGCCGGGTTTGCATTCATATCAGGGTGAATACGGATGTGGACTTTGAGCACATATGTTCATTAGGATTTGTAGATGGAAGATAGATTGTATCTCAACAGACTGGATCAATGCATCAGACTGAATAGTGAGGAATTAAAAAGGACAAAAGTCAGCTCCAGGCCTCCAAATCCTACAGTGTGCATGCAGAATGACGTGTACTGAGTTTAACTGAAGACCCTAAAAAAGATCCAGGGCTTTTAGGCCATGCAAAGTCAGTCTGAAAGCAGGGATGTGATGTGGCCACAAAAAGGCTAATGCCATCAGGTTGCATTAACAGAGGAATAAGTTACAGAACAGAGGAGGTGAGTGATACTTTTGTTCTCTGTGCCAGCTGACCTGGCATGACCTTAAACATGGTGTTCAGTTTTGACAGTCACATTTTAGTACAGACATTTACAACTTTTAATGTCAGTGGAGGACAATCACGATGACGAGAAAATTTAGTGCCTGTTTATATAAATAACGGTTGGAGAGAGTTAGTTTGAAGAAGAAAGATTTGCTGCATTCCCAATAGCTGACAATACTTAAACGGGTTCCTTTCAGAAGAGTGATTTGACCTACCCCATGTGTCTCCAAAGCTGTGCTGTATAATAGAATTTTCTGTGATGGGAATGTTTCATATCTGTGCTCTTTAGTGGCTACTAGACAGATGTGGTTTTGAGCCATTAAAATGTGGGAAACTAAATTTTAATTTAATTTTAACTAATTAAAATTTAAATTTAAGTAGCCAAATGTGGCTTCCTTACTGATGAAGTGAGGTTCTAAAGGGAAAATAAAGGATTAGACAAGAGGTTGGCAAATATTTTCTGTCAAGGGCAAGACAGTAACTGTTTTGGGCTTTGCAGGCCATATGGTTGCTACTGAGCTCTGCCATTGTGGTGTGAAAGTATACACAGTCTATAAAAGAATGAATGTGTCTGTGTCTCAATAAAACTTTTATTTATGGGAACTGAAATTTGGGTATAATAACTTTTACCTGTCATAAAATATTCTTTTTCTTTGGAGTTTTTCCAATTATTTTAGAGGTGTAAAAACCATTCTTAGCTTACAGGTTGTGCAAAAACGGGTGGCAGGCTGGCAGTGCAAAGAAACTATGGGCTGCAGTTTGCTGGCCCTGGCTGAGCGTGTGGGTGGAGGCCTCTGGGAGTCATGTGTGAGTTCAGTAAAGAAGGCAGTGGTTGGTTAGAATAGCCAGGAACAGAACGCGCATCCTCAGTAAGTGGTGAGTTTTTATTACTAAAGGTTTCATGCACAGGCTGGATAGTTAACTATCTGGGAAGGGATGGTACAGAGATGTGTCTATTTAATACATGTTGTATTAGAATTTTCCCTGGATCTCAATACTTTTTAAAATCAGAACTGCTTCATAGGGAAGTGGGTTGCTTTTCCTCCCCTGGTGCTGACTCCCAGCCCCTGGGCTGCTATGCTGCACCACTTCACCGTTCAGCAGCTCTGCCAGGTGTTCAAGGCCGCTGGTGTGCGCCTCTGCGGGGGCGCTGCTCTCGTCCACCTCTGTGCAGCCCACACGAAGGTTCTGAGAGCGACACCCTACAAGACACTCTGCTGGCCAGATGCCACCTGGCCTGTCACTGAGTGCCCCTTCTGGGGACAGGTGGCCAGGGGCAGGAAGCCTCACCTCTGGTTCCATGGCAGACGCGCCGTGCCTCATGCCGTGACCGCACAGGCCACCCCATATTCTCCCCCCAGGCAAAAGGGGAAACGGCGGCTGTCTTGGGCGCTCTCAGCCCTTGCCCAGAATGGACCTGAGGCCCCACCTAGAGGCCGCGAGGCCCTGACTTGACTGTCCAGGAGTGGATTAGTTCTGTTCCGTCAGCTCTGATATCTTGTCTTTCTCTTCTCCCTTTTGCCTGACTTCTGCCTGTTTTACTTCAGTCTGTTTCTCGCCGAGATGAGCAAAAATACAAAGCAAACAGCCTCCTCCTGTGAGGAGCAAAGCTGAAGTGCTGGTTTGGAGTAGTAAATGTTTTGCACGTTAATCCAAAACCCAGCCTGCCCTCACCTGCCCCCAGGTGTAGTTTTCTCTACATCTTTGTAGAGCACAGGAAGCTTAAAAACCTTTATTTTGGGGATTTTAAAAATTGAGATCATTTGGCCTAGGACGCTGTGTCAGCCTGGGGGCACGACTTACTGAAGGGATCCACTCAGCCAGCACCTCTGTCCTGTCTCGTAACTGTGCTCTCTAGTGCTGGTAATGCATTTTGCTGTCTGTACTCACCGTCCTGTGCATCAGGTCCCCGGGGCTCATGTATCTGCAGGGCACGTAAGGAACATGTGTGCCCAGCTCCAGCTGCAGGTGTGTGCCCTTAACAAATCTCTCCTCTCCCCTGTTCTGAGGATTTTTAAGCACACCCAGAAGTAGACCAGGAGTATACTCCACCCCAGCTGCCCATCAGCCAGCCTGGACAGCAGGCAGCTCCCACCAGCCTCTTCCCGCCTCCTGGGTGGCTCTGAAGTGTGACTGCAGGAGGCTTTGGGCAGGGCCCATGGACTCACCCGTGTGCTAACATCTCGATTCCGTGCGTTCCATTTCAGATAATTGCCTTTGATGAATTAAGGACGGATTTCAAGAGCCCCATAGACCAGTGCAACCCTGTTCATGCGGTAAGTGGTGTGTGCTGGTGGCCAGAAGGGCAGTGTCACACTGGGTGGGGGTGGGGGGCACGGTTTCCATGAGCAGGGCACGTAAGAAACACGTGTGGCCTGACTGCCGCCATGCCCGGCTCCAGGCTGCTAGGAGGTTTCCTGTTCTTGAGGCCTGCTGAGGCCTCAGTTGTCTTGCAGGAGAGGCACATGGTGGCTAATGTGGGGGCAGGTATGGGGGTGTCAGAAGAGGCCATCCACTCTGCTCTTTGCCGGGTTGCTCAGAGGGAGGCTGCAGGATGAGCTGAGGTACCGGTGCTCAGCTGCACGTCCTTCTCCCAGGAGGCACTGACCCTGTGGGCCTGTAGTCAGCTTGCCTCCCATGGGAAGGCCAATGCCATCTGGCTGCGTGGCTGGGCTCAGCGAGTCAGTGAAACACCCTTCCCATCATGGCTGCTCACAGTCTTACTGTCCTGTCTTCCGTGTCAGGCCGGCATGCTGCGCCTTCCATCTGCACTGGGCGATGTAGAAGGAGGCCGGGCTGCAGGGAGAGACCCTCGCTTCTGTTGAGCAGGTGCTATTGGCCATGGCAGTGCCATCTGTGTCCCAGAGCCAGGGATCAAGTACGCACATGGACAGAGCAGAGCCTCCCCCACTCGTGGCAGACCAGCCCCGCAGTGCCAAGGACGGGCACAGGAGTGTGCCTCCCCGTCTGAGCTCACTGGGCTTGTGCTTAGTTGAAGTTCCTTCCAGGCCCTGGTTTCCAGGCTAAGGTGAGCTTTTATTTGAATAGCTCACTTGATGTTTGCAGTCAGAAGCTGCAGAGAGAACATGGCATTTACCGGTGTGCTGTGTGATGCCATCCTGACCCTAAGGCCCATGGCACCATTCTTCGGGGACAGGGACAAGGAGGCCTGTTCTCCTTAGCTGACCCCTGAGGAGGGGCATGCTCTCTGGGGGTACCAAAAGACCAGGTGGCCTGGCTTCAGCCCCCCTCTGTCAAGTACAGGATTCTTTTGGGGGCTGTGAGGTTTTACTACCTGCTAAGAACTTTATGTATGGACGCTGTGGTCCTCACAACTCTGCCAGACTGGCACCATTTACCCAGTTTAGTCTTATCCAAGGACTCACGGCTCATGAGTGCTGACGTCAGGATTGGAACCCAGCTCTGCCTTTCTCCAAAGCCTGTGTTCTTACCACTTATGCCACATTATCTCTTTAAGAGGTTTGATTTTATAACGCTTGGTTTTATAATCCCTTTGGCATCAAATTCTTTGATTCTGTGAAGTAGAGCCAAACTCTTTCAAAGTCAACTGTGTGAAGCAGAATTTCGTTGCAAAGTTGGAAGAACCCCTATGACCCACTTGAAAACTTACTGTATCTTGTGAAACTTGTGGTTATTAAAGTCCTCTTTGTTCCCATCTGCCTGGCTCACTGCCCCCCTGAGACACCTTGGCTCTGCAGGCCTGAGAGGCTTGCACCCTGGGTCTCCTTTCTTTCTGGATGTTTCTGCGTGTGGCATTAATGTCGCACCCCTGGCTCATGAACACACACAGATGCTCTGGCCTTGTGAGCTCCCAGTTTGGAATACCAGGGAAAACAGGTGCCTGCTCTCCTTCCTCCTGGGTGATTGGGCTCAAATGAGAACGCTGCTCACTTAGAACAGCAAGCTCTTTTGAATGATCCCAGGGTTCCTCGTGAAGAACTGGGTCCTGTATCCTGTCACCCTCCACCACTTCAGTGCTGGGTTGCAGGTGATGGTGAAACCTTGAGATGGACTCGTGGAGTCTGTCCCCATGTCAGTAGGTCCTTGGTTCTGACAAAACAAGGAAAAGTGGGACTAGACAAGCACAAGGTCCATGGCTTCAACAGAGGTCAGCAAGGGCACAGAACCTGGCGCTCGCTGACCGTGGTGAAAGGGCGGAGGGAGACTGAAGGGCCATGTCACGTGGCACAGAGGCTGACTCTCAACCCTTTTTCCCTGTTAATTAAGGCTGCCTCTAATCAGTTAGCAGATACATTAGGGAGCCAGGACCCCCATGGTCAGACAGCTTACAGACAGACAAAAGTCCCAGGGGAAGGTCTCTTGTCTGAGGTTAAAAGATCCATAAAACCCTAAATGGAAAGTATTAGACACGTTGCCCCAGTCCTCTGGTGTTACTGACAGTATATTAAATGCTTTGATGCCTCATTTTACTCACCTTCTGGCTCCCGAGGCGGCATCTCAGGCGCAGGTGGCTTGGAAAAGCTGCTTTGCTGGTTGGTAACTCCAACCCCGGATGGACTTGCGTTACAAATAGTTGCTGATTGGTATGAAGCATTTCTAAATGAATGTGCATGGGGCCCACTGGGTCTTTGGATTTAAATTTCCCTGAAGCTCCAAATATTCTTGGGCCTCCGGGTGGACACCTTCTGGGAGGGGGTGGGGAGGAGTGCCCTGGAATCTCATGTTAGTCCTTTCCCCTTCCTTCTACCCACTGGGTGTTCAGTATCCCTGCAAAACACCGAATTTTGTCCTTCAGAGGGTCAGGCTCGCTGGGGAAGGAGCTGGCTGGTGTCTGTCATCACCTTCCTTTATGCCTGGTGTCCCCCACCCTTTCCCGTTCTCCACTGAGGCAGCTTCGATGCCCAGTTCTGCGTGTGTGTGTGTGCACACATGACTGTTGAGGAGGATGTGGTCCGTCTGTCTAGCCATGGGGACTCTAATTTGTCCAGATGTGTGCTCTTTATTCTAGGCGTAAAGGTGCACAGGAATCACCATATGATTTAATTAGATAAACTCAAGTGTCCCAGCCCCCACTCTTCTCCAGATCTATGCGGAATCTCATCACCATCACATCTACAGCAACCAGAAGATGCCACCATGATGTTCTGAGTGGCCTCAGAAATCAGGAAGCTGCCACAAGAAAGGAAGGCAGCTTTCAGTGGATGGTGTGAGCACCCTCCCAGGCAGTGAGCAGACTCGGGGGGCAGACCTCCAGGTTTCAAGAGCTTAGCCTGGGGGCTGCTGGTGTCCAGTTTAGTGGGGAGACTGCTTCCTCTAAACACACTCACTTTGGGAAAATAAAATTGACAGGCAGAGGGCTTCCCTACCTCAGACACTAATCTGGACACATATGCTCTTTGGCCCCACGTGGGATGCCTTGTGGGAGGGCTGGTGCAGGTGTTAGGACACCCCTGAACCTTTCTGCAGGTAGACCGTCTTGAGGGTACACAGTGGCTGAGGGGGACCGCCTGTGGAAGGAAGTACAGATACCCTGCTGGCTGAAAGGGAGGTTGAGCCCATACTGTTTGCCAGCCGAGTTCTGTTCACAGCAAATAACTGTGACAGGTTAGATGGGAAAAAGCCAGAAACCTGTTTTTTTTCCTTTCAATTTTATTGAAATGTTATTGACATACAGCAGTGTTTCTAGTTTCAGGTGTATACTATATTGCAAGATGATTTCCACAATATGTTTGGTTAATTTCCATCACCTAATATAGATAGGAAAAAAAGAAAAAGAAAAGTTTTTTTGCTCGTGATGAGAATTTTTAGCAACTTTCAACGCAACTTTCCGGTGTGTTAACTAGAGTCACCCTGTTGTACATCAAGTCCCCAGGACTTACTTATAACTGGAAGCTGGTACCTTCTGACCACCTTCATCCAATTTCCTCTCCCCCTACCCATGGTGTCACCACAATCTCTTTTTCTGTGAGTTCATTTTTTTCCCTGGATTCCACGTATAAATGAGATCATACAGTATTTGTCTTTCTCTGTCTGACTTATTTCACTGAGCATAATACCCTCAAGGTTCATCCACATTGTCACAAAAGGCAGAACTTCGTTCTTTTTTATGGCAGAATACCATTCCATTGTGTATATATATATATACACCACATCTTCTTTATCCATTTGTTCACCAATGGAGACACAGGTAAATAATGAACATGGTGGTGCAGATATCACTTTAACATGGTGATTATGTTTCCTGTGGGTAAATTCCCAGGAGTGGAATTCCTGGGTCATGTGGTATTTCGATTTTTAGTTTCTTGAGGAATCCTCCATACTGCTTCCCACAGTGGCTGCACCAATTTACATTCCCATCAACAGTGTAGGAGGGTTCCCTTTTCCCCATATCTTCCCCAACACTTGTTATTTCTTGCCTTTTGGATAATGGCCATTCTAACTGGTGCGAGGTGATATCTCACTGTGGTTTTGATTTGCATTTTCCTGATGATTAGCAATGTGGACTATTTTTCCATATGCCTGTTGTCCACCTGTATTTTTTCTTTAGAGAAATGTCTATTCAGGTCCTCTGCCTAGTTTGAAATTGTTTGGTTTTTGCTATTGAATTATATGAGCAGAAACTTTTGTGAGGAAAGGCCACCTGACAGGCGTGTGCAGGCCCTGGGGCCAGGAGGGGTCTCTGGTGTTCTGCCTCCTCTGTGGGGGACTGAATGTGGGGGCTTCTCTCATCTTTCAGCCGAATAGCTAAACTCCCCCTCTTTCCTTCTTGTGCATCCTGACAGAGGGAACGGCTGAGGAACATCGAACGCATCTGCTTCCTTCTGCGAAAGGTCAGTGCAAGAGTCCCATTCTGGAGGGGGGGTGGCCCCATGGTCGTGAAAGGGCTGGTTAGGCTCAGTGCCTGCTGTGTCCTGTCTCCCCAGGAGAGCAAATGGCAGTGGGGGAGAGGGAAGTGGAGCAAGCGGTCAGTTTTTTGGAAACTTCCAGAGACAAGAGGAGATAATTAAAAAGGGTGGCCATCAATCGAAGTGTCAGCACAGCCGTGGATATTTGCAAGTGCCCTCTGGTTGACTGAGAGGTTCTTTATCTTCTCATGATGATGAGTGGCATTCACAGCTGATGCTGCCTCATAGCCTTTAGCCCTGGGCTCGGAGGGCCTTCAGCTGTATGCTGGGTTTCCTTCGAGATTTCAGTCTCCACTCAGCTCTGCAGTTTGATTGACAGCATCATTGAGAGTGTCGGAGGAGCGGGTGGGATGGGAGGTGTCATTAAAGGGGGAACCAAGCCTTCAGAGATGCTCTGAATGGCATAGTGATTATTCAGCGCATTCAGAGAGCATACGTGTGCACCATATTCATGTGCGCACATGCAGGTCAAGCTTGGTACTTAGCACGACTCTGTGATATAGCTGGGGAAACCCTGAGGTGGAGAAGACTAGTCTGTCGCTGTCCAGTCAGGAAAGCACATGTGTTTTGCAGCAGAGTGTAGAGAAGAACAACCTGCAAGTAAAATAGTAGCCCCCATAGTCTTGAGCCAGAGGGCATCCCTGATGTCTGTCCAGAGCAGATGGCTTACACGCTGTGGGAAGGCCACCCATAAACCCTTAAGGAATTCTTGCACCTTCTGGGACTGGGAGAGAAATCAAATGCCATGCCAACCTTGATAAAAGGGAAACAATTTTGCAAGCTTTAGAAATATTTTCTAAATTTCAATAATGATACCTTTCACTGGGAGAGAGCTTAATCTATTAAAATGTTAACTATTAACATATGTAATCTATTAAAAAATGTTAACTATTTTTCTAGCTGATGACTTGTGCTTCAGTGTTTTCCAAGAAACTCAGTCTGCTCAAGTTCTGCATCTTGCATGTCACAGCAGGAAAGTAGGCTCAGATAGTGAAAATGCTAGTGATGGGAGGAATAAAGAATGGTCCAGAAAAGTAACATAATGTTTGGTATTAAGGGTAACTCATGAATTTGTAAATGTTTTTCCCAGACATCTTGGACACCAGTAACCCACTCCAGCTGGCACTTGCATAGCCTCTGGTTTGTTCTTCCAGATGGACACCTAGGTGTCTTTCACGCTCCTGGTTGCCTTTTATCCACATCCAAATGTACTGCCCTGAATTCCCTGGCCAGTAATCCATTTCCATTACACTGGAGACTTGCTTATCCTTCTGCATTGCTTGACCGCTGACCCTGGCCAGCCAGTGGGCACTGGCCTGTGGCTGCCTCTGCCAAGGTCCTGCCTCACAGCTCTGGACCTTCAGAGGTCAAGCCAAGGACATGAAAGTGCAGGTTATGCAAGAATTAGCATCACCATTTTCAAATTTGCATGTGGTTTGCATACATTTCTATCAATATAGACCAAGGCATTTTACTCTAGGAAATGTGCTTCAGGTGCTTTTCCTGCTTTTGTCCTTGTCATTGACTCTGTCCTGCTGCCTCTATGGATGCACTGGCTGGTCATCACTAGGGGAAATGCCAGGGAGGGAAGTTCAAGACATTGGTGGACGGGCAACACAGGCATGGTGACTTTGGCATCATGCCTGGACCTGATCGCTCGTTCTGCAGCCTTGGTCTTCTGCCCCCTACCTGGGAGCTGTGCTGGGGGGCCGGTGCCCCTCGACCAGCCTGAGCAGATGCGAACCATGTGCCTGCAGCTCTGTTCCTGCTCCGGTCCTCTTGCTGGAGCCCTGTCTTTACTTTTGACCCTTGGCTCTGTGAGTTCTTCGTCAAGTCTATGTGCCCTGGACACCGAGGTTCTTTTCATCAGCATCAGTGTGGCTACTTTCTGGTTGTAATTCCAGATTGTTGGTGTTTCTGATTGGCCATTGAGATCTTGCAGTCGCTCACATGTTTTCAGCCTGATTTGGTAACTCTTTGTTCTCAGACTCATTTAGGTCCTGGGCCTGTGGGTCTGTCTCCTCCTGCTAGAATGGACTAGAATGGAAGTGCGGGCAGGACGACGACTCTGTTCCACTCACTGTCATGTCTGGTGATGCGGTAGGTGGGGGAGGGGAGAGTCTGTTGCAGGAGCTCAGCAGATATTATTAAGTGCGTTCGTGAAGGAGTGCTAACTTTCTGGTGCTTCTGTAACTACATCCTTGTTGGCCATGTGGATAATCAATGACCCTTTCATTCCTCCATCACGCAGTGGCCATGGTGTAGCACTGAGCTTATCTGTTCAGCACATTTAGCACCTGGATCAGACCATGTTCTAAAATCAGAGGTGACACGGTAGTGCATTCAGTATCGCTGCACATGTCACCAGCCTGTCTCTCCTGCTCTGCCCTCTGCTCTGTTTGCGTTTTATCCTCTCCGATATCCTCTCAGCTGACAGGTTCCCTCCACCAGAGAGGTGGTGTAGAGTGGTTGCATGCAGACGCTGCTGCTTCTAATCCTGCCTGTGCTCTGACTGTCTGTGTGACTCTGAAGCGGGGGTGGTAAGAACAGCATCCTTTTTGTGGAATCGCGATAATTAAATGAGATCATACATGTGCGTCCTGCACGTCAATGTGCAGCATACGCTCAGTGCTGCCCTGACTCACACCTGCTGCGGAAACCCCTTATGAAGCCCTGAGCAGCACTGGCTCTGGAAGCGGCCAGGGGACCCCTGGCTGGTGGCCCTGCTAAGTGCTGCCTCCCATTTTCTTAGGTTGGTGTCACCTGACGTTGGAGCAGAGGCACGAGGCAGGTGTCCGGGCCCCCTTCCTGTGGTCCCTCCTGGATGCCTGCTGAGCTCAGGGTCCCAGGCAGTGAGCGTGGAATGGGGGTGGGGGTGACAGGTCTGCCTAGCATCACCTTCTGGGACTGTACCTTCCAGGAAATTTCTTAGAACTTGTCTCCTAAGCCCCCGGAATGTGATGCATCTCAGTAGTTGGTCGTTGCTGGACCTCCTCCTCAGCTTCCTTGGGAGAAAGAAAGGGGTTGTCAAAGTGCAGCCATTTTTAGCTCTAGAATGATCAGAAAACGTGTTCTTTGGGTTATTTAACTGCAGGAGTCTTGTGCCAACTTGCACTTATGACTCACTTTTCACGGCGGGTGCCACTCCTTTCTCGGGCTGCTCTGGCTGAGCACGGGTCGGCTTCACGGTCATGAAGTGCAGGCTTGGAGCAGGAAGCATCCAGGAAGGCAAGGGGCGGACGGCTGCTTTGGGGCATGTCAGTGGCCCTCGTGGGGAGGACACTGGCAGGGCCTCCAGTGCATCTCCAGGCTCACGGGGAAGCTGGAGGAAATGAATGTGAATGAGGGCCAAAGTCCAGCATAAGCGTAAGGAGAAACTTCCTTCATCAAACTGTGCCATTGGCTGTCCCAGGTGATGAGACCTCACCTCCCTTAGTCCACAGTAGACAGCCAGCATCTGAGATGGTTTCAGGTGACACTGAACCTGGCTGGGATGGGGTGCTTAGGTGAGTGGCTGGGGAGGTTCCCTCTGGCTTCGCAGGTCTTGAGTCTCCATTTCACCCCAGGTTCCCCAAGGGCGTGTCTTGCATTGCTGTGGGTCCCCGGACGTTGGTGGGGTCCACAGCTGGGTGGGTGGGTCATTGTCACTCCCTGACAGGTGAGCAGTGGTCATGTGCTGGGGAAGAGGAGGAGAGCTCACTGTGGCCGGGGGCCCGGGGGTGGGGAGGCGCTGGCGGGAGTGGGCAGGTGCCCCGGGGCTACTTCTGGAAGGAACAGGGCAGCCCTAAGGCCAGAGGTGTTACCACTGGCGACCCCCTGTGCCCCCTCCCCTCTCATGCTCCTCAGAGCCTTGCCTCTGTCTCAGGGAGGTGTCATGGCATGAGGCAAAGCTCATGGTGTGAAACTTGAATTCTGAAAGCAGGGTTTGGAGGAGCTGGGGAATGGGTGTGGCACTCACATAGCACATTGATTTGTTAAAGAGTGAGATTGCATTATTGTTGCTGGTTCTTCACCCTCCCCTGTATCCAGGACTGACCATATAATTTGCAGGGCCCCACAAAGAGTGGAAATGTGGGGCCCCTTGTCAGAATGTCCTAACAAATTTTATGGAGATACCCGAGCTTTCATCCCAAAGTGGAGTCCTTCCGAGTGGGGGCCTGTGAGCAGTGCCATAGGCCACATGCCCCTGCAATCAGTCTTGCCTGTACCATGGCCTCTGCCATGTGATTCAGGTTCTCCTGCTAGACAGGGTGTGTGTCCCCTCCCCTCTGATGTCAGGCGCTGCCGCGTGATGGGATCTGTTGCAGGACTATGGGCAGTGCACATGTGTGTGTTCCGAGACCTTAAGCGCTGGCTTCTGGGTGTTTCTGCTCTCCCTCCTGCACTTCTGACATCACCAGGGCCGCCTACTGGTTCAAGGAGTGTGACAGGTACGGGATACAGACCTGAGTCCACCTGGAGCGCAGAGTGACTCCCGTGAGAGGCATGAGCAATTGTAAATGACTGTTGCTTGGAGGCCCTGAAAGTTTGGATTTGTTATGCAGCATTATTATGGCAACAGCTAACTGATACTGTGAACATGTGCCACTTTTATAGGGAGAAAAAAAATTTTTTAATGGTTTTATTCTGTCCCAGAGATCAGCCCTTTGCTGACTGTACAGATTTATAAATAGACAGTTTCAAATTCTGTCCCAATTTCTTTGACCCAAGAGGAGGCCACTAAATGCATTTATATACTGCAGACCAGAGAAAGACCCATGTCACTTTGGATCACAATATTTGTCATGCACTAACTACTTGGGAGAATGGGGAAGATGGTGTCCTTTCTCTCATTACTGGCACTGTCTGCTACCAGGTATCGGCTTGATTTCCAGTCTCCTTAGCTGTTAATGTAGCTCTTCCCACAGGGCTATGGAAGTAATGGTGTATTTTAATTGAGACATAAAACAGGGGAATGGGGTACCTTACTCAGAGGCAGCTGTATGGATCGCCCTAGAGACCGGACTCAGAAGTTTTCCAGATCAGAATTCTCTGTTGCTTGGGGGATTTCTGAAGTGTGAGGATGGTGGTGGCCGCTTATGTATGTTTCCTGAGTGGCTGCTCTTTGTTTCTCAGAGTGCCCACTCTCCTCATTGTCACACAGCTGATGAAGTAGCCATGGTCAGTGGCCCAGTGCACAGATGAGGAAACCGGCTTAGCCAGGTGGTCTTTCATCTACAAGTCCGTACAGCTGGGATGTGAGTCTGACCAGAACCTGCATGCCTATAACCGTGTTGTAGGGAAATGGTTAGTTCTCTGAAACACACTCCTCGAGGACCACACTTGTCCTGCTCCATTACTTTAAAGGGAAGGCACCAATACCAGAACTGCGTAGGGCCTCCGGGACCCTGTGGCATGCTTGGCTTGCCCCGACAGAGCTGGCTGGGTTCCTTTAAGGCTGTGTTCTGCTGCCATGGAAGGCCCTGGGAGGATGGTTTGCCTCTAGAGTGAATGTCTGAAGAAAAGTAAAAATACCCCTGGAACAAAATTTGCTAAACTAGTTCAGAAACTGTGTCTCATGCATAATTTATTTCCAGATGCTTTCTGTGGCAAACTCCTTGTTAGAGGGAAAGGTGGAACACTACTCACGGTGTAAATAGTGCTGTCACAGCGGGGCTGAGCAGGGGGCTGGAGGCAGGACACAGCCTTGTCTTCTCTCCACGCTGTTCCTCAGTGGGACACAAGGTTGGTGCTCTGCCCATGATCAGGAGATGAAATGCTGAGATTGGAGTGGGCCTGTGAGGACATCTAGACAGACAGCTCCTGTTCAGATGGGGAAGTCGAGACCCAGAAGGTGAGGTGGTGAGACTCCAGAACCAGCGTGGTGGGCTGCCTGGCAGCTCATGTCCGTCTCTGAGTCTGGTGTCCCCTGGAGGCTGTCTGGGGGTAGGCACTAATCCTCCCTTGCCCAGTGGGTTATCCACAGAGCCAAGAACAGGGTTTTTGAATGAGTAATAACATTTCCCCGCTCCGCCCCATATCAAGGGCCATTTCACTGTGAGTGGCATTTACCATGCATGAGCTTTTTCTCCCCCCCTCACCAGTTTCTCCCCCCCTCACCAGTTTCTCCCCCCTCACCAGTTTCTCCCCCACTCACCGGTTTGGCATCTGACAGGGGTGGGACTAAGGCTGCCCACCCCTTCGTATTCTGGGATTCCAGCCAAAAGTCATGGGAAAGATCCTTGGTTATTTCCAAATGAGCAGTTCTCCAGTGAGAACTGATCCTTTCTATGTAGATTCATGGGGAGTAATATTGGGTAATATTATCACCTGCAGCAGAATTGCAAGGGTGAGGATAGCGCCATAGGTGTTCCCCCAGTGAACACTCTACATCCTTCCTGCCATGACAGCTGTAAGAAACCCTAGCCCCCCCGTCGTAAGGGATGGCCCACGAGCTGTAGGTGTTAAGGACTTCACTTTCACAGTTCAGCCTATTTTCAAGCAACTCTGAAGGTCAACCACACGTAGCAATCTGTAATATATCTGTTCACAAAGTTGAATCCTGCGTGTTTTTAGGCTAGTGGCACAAGCATGTTACTAGTTGATGAGTGAACCTAGTCAGCTGCCCAGCACCCTCATGGCTGCCTGGCTTCATTGTTCTCTGCTCCTTATTCTACACCCAGGACTTCTCGTTAATCGCCTAGAGAAAGCTCTTACGATTTTCAGTGAAACTTTGCTGCCTTTATTGTGAAGAATCGTGTGCTAGCATAGTATGAGGAAGTGCCACATGGTGGAATCCGCTGTCCTTTGTGCTTGTCATTAGTAGGACTGGTGGTTTCTAATCATTTTGCATATTGAAATCCACCATGGAGGCTTTCCAGGGTACATCTTCTTAGGAACAGCTTTCAGAAGTTCTGCTCTGGAAGCTCTCGGGAGGGTCTGTCATCTGTATTTTGAGAAGGTCCATGCGTGCTCCTCACGGCAGCCACCATGGAGGAAACAGTGCAGGAAATATCTGGTGACTTGGTGGTCAGCAGTTGTGCCTCGTGAACAGCTCCCAGGGTGGCCCCCCAGGATCTGGGGAGCGGATCTGCTGAGGGAGAGGAGCTTCGCCCCAGACAGGCTGGCATCAGAGGCGGGTGTGGCCAGCTGCTGCCCAGGGTGAGCTGAGCTCTGGGCTCCAGGAGCCTCTCCCCAGCATGCTCTGGCCTGGCTGTATGTGGGAACATTTCCTGACCTATGACATGACTTAATGTGGCTTGGAGTTAAACGTGGGGCTGCACAATTAGCTTCACAGAGGAAGTCCAGCTGCCCTCGTGGTGGTGGAGCGAGGCACCCTGAAAGCATCCATGACCTTCAGGTGCATCACTGAGAGTGGTTTCCAAACTTGGTTATTCCTCATGTCACACCTGGAGAGGTTCTTACAAACACAGATTCCAGAATGCCCACCCTGCTATGGTTAATTTTATATGTCACCTTGGCTGGGCCACAGTGCCAAATATGTGGTCAGACATTATTCTACATGGTCCTGTGAGGATGTTTGGATGAGATTAACTTAACTCATTTAAATTGGTGGACTTTGAATAAAGCAGATTGTCCTCCACAGTACGGGTGGGCCTCACCCAATCAGTTGAAGGTCTCAGTAGAACAAAGGCTGACCTCCTCAAGCAACAGGAATTCTGCAGCAGATGCCCTGCAGACTTCAAGTGCAACACTGGCTCTTCCAGAGTCTCCGGCCTATTGGTCCGCCCTGCAGAGTCTGGACTTACCCAACCACTGCAACTGCATGACCCAATGCCTTAAAATCTCTCTCCATGTACACATGTGTACTTGCACACATGCACACGTGCGTGCGCGCACACACACATGCATCCTGTTGGTTCTGTTTCTCTGGAGAACGCTGGCTAATACATCCCCCTCAGTCCTGGGAAGTTCAGGGTCAGTAGGTTTTGGGGAGGCCCTGGGATAGTCCCCAAAACCTACTGTCCCAAGACAGTGTGTAACTGTGTCTCCTGTGATTGGGTAAGAGAATCTGCCTTCCCCAGATGGTAAATCCTTCGCTCAGGGTCATCTAGCTGATGGGTCTGTTTCCAGAGCCTGTGCTCACTGCCTTTCTCTCGTTGCTTACATCCATAGCAGCCAGGAACTTTCCACACCTTTTATAGAGCTTCTTGCCCCTCTCTGCAGGCCACTAACCAAGAGTGATGATCCCTCGATTTCCCCTGGGGTCCCCTCAGACTGTGGACAGGAAAAAGGAGGCTGGCCAGTTTATTGCTCTCATGGGCAAAGCAGACTCTTGCCGCTGACCTGGCAACACAGGTGGGTGGACTCTGGGTAGTTTGGCTCTGGGAACCACCAACTCACTGACTGTCCTGACAGAACAGCTCTGTGCTCTGCAACACCTCTCTTCTCTCATTAATATGACAAGGCATCCAGGTGCTACAGGGTGTGTGGAGGTGGGACAGCATGGCGGGGTGTGGGTGGTGGGTGAGGAAGGTACGGAGGAGCTGCTCTGTTGGGGGCCATCTGGCTGGTGGCCTTGTACAATCCTCTGGGGCCCAGGTGCCTCCAGCCCTGGGAGCTGTGCCATCACTCGGGCCTTCCTTACCCATGTGGTCCACAGGGGCTTCGCCATGATGACCTTTTGAGTGGCAGGATGGAGGGAGAGGAGAGGAGGCCCTTTCTGGGCAGGACACGGCTGGAAGCTGCCCATGCCACTCCCTTTGCCCACTAGCCAGATCTCAGCAAGGCCACATCCAGGCTGATCTGGGGGGCTGTATGCTCAGCTAGAAATCTGGGATTTTATTCCAGAGAGGAGGGGGAGCCCTGGAGGATGATTGCTGGCCTTGGTCTTAGAGGAATTCAGCCGCAGAGCAGCCTGTGTGGGCACAGTGCTAGCGCACACCCCGGAGCCTCAAGTGCAGGGGAGGTGGGGGTATGCAGGCACCTGGCATTAGAGGCTGAGCAGGTGGTTGACAGCTCCCAGGGCAGCCTCAGCTTGGAAGAGGGAGCAGAGTGGTCTTGGATGTTGGGCCTTGGTTGGGGGGATTCCCATGGGAACCATCTGAGTGTCAAGATCATCCAACTGGAGGTCATTGAGCACCTGCTGTGTGGATAGTCCTGTATTCTGTGCTGAGGGGGTTATAGACGTGTGTGTGTGTGTGTGTGTGTGTGTGTGTGTGTGTGTGTGTGTATGTGTGTGTTGTGAAGACATGCTCAGTCCAGCTAAAAGGGATCCTGTTTATTCTCTGAATTCCTGCCCAAGAGTCTCTGAAGCCCTGATCACAGAATATGTTATGTTTTAGTTGCTTGTGCACGTATCTCACACAGTTATATTGTGGAGGCAGAGATCGTGTCCCTCTGAATTTTGTATCTTCTGCATTGTCCAGCATGGTTTCATGCTAATGAGTTAAATGGACTAATGAACACGAGCCAGCTACCACTTAAGAGTGTGGACTGCTGTTTGCATAATGCACATGGTAGGAAGCTCACTGCTGAGCGTGGAGTTCAGGCAAGTGGAGGGAATCAGAGACGGCAGGACCGGGTGATGCGCTGGCCTCATCCGCCCATGCTCACTGCCCAGTGGGGGGCGCCAACAGAGGTAAAGTGCTTGTTCTCAGCCTTGCTGTGCCTTGGAGTCACCCAGGAGCTTACAGATGTGGTCTGTGGTCCCACCTGCAGAGCTCCCATCTCTTGGTCTGGACATGGCCTGGCTTTGGGGTTTGAAAAGCCCCCAGGAGATTCTGGTGTGCAGCAAGGCCACACACCCCTGGGCTGGAGGGCAGGCCAGGCCCTGGCGGGGCGGCTGGGGCCCCCAGGGTATGATATGGAGAGCCATCATTTTCTGAATGGC
Organism: Smutsia gigantea; assembly: GCA_032199065.1. Taxonomy (NCBI): domain Eukaryota; kingdom Metazoa; phylum Chordata; class Mammalia; order Pholidota; family Manidae; genus Smutsia; species Smutsia gigantea. The sequence goes on from JAVSCE010000922.1 coordinate 204,142, forward strand.
ACCAGAATAAAAGCAGTACTTTGCGCACAGGTGCCCGGGTGGGCTGAGGAGCAAGTGCCCAACTTCCTACTTCCAGGGAGATGGTCAGTCCAGCAGGGCTCACGGCGAGTAATCCACAGACAACTTGTTTTCTTGTTGGGACTGTTGCTTCCAAATGCTCCCTTTTCCAAAATGTGGTGAAAAGCAGAAATTCTGTTTTTTGACACCCCCGCCCACCCCCACCAATTGCTCAGCCTTCCAGATACTCAGTCTTGTCCTCTTGTCCTTTTCCAAATGGCTGAAAAAGCAGGAAATTTCAGGTTATGTTTCTGGGCCACAAAATGTGTCCACATCACCAAATCCTAATGGCCTCTTATTCACGTAGCCCTGCTGAGCCCCTGCTTCTCCCTGAAGTTGAAAAGGGGCTCCAGTGCATGCCGAGGCAGGGCCAGCAGAGGGCCCCACGGTTCAGACGAGAATTCCTAGGGGCTGCCGGCTCGCGCTGGGTTGGCTCATATGCTCCAGATGTATCTTTTCCCCACAGACCAGCTGTATTGCCGCAGCATCATGCAGCTCCATTGGCAACTTGTACGGGATTTGTTATTCTCTAGGCGACTGGGGGCACTGGTCCTCCTCCAGCTCTGGGTTTCATTGGCTCTGATTCCTAAGCTGTCTCCATGGAACAGACAATTACAAAGCTCATGGAGTTTTGTTTCATTAGGCTAGGACCAGGCGCTAGACAAGAAAATGCCCTGAATAAGTGAAATGTGCCATACAAATGCAAAGTGCCATTATTATAAAGGGACAGAAAAAGCATGCTGTTCCCTTCCTGTATCTGCCACATGGTCAAAGCCCTGAGGAAGTTCTGGAGGACAGTGGTCTCCAACTGTGGCACAGGGAGGTGGCGGTAAACAGGGCAGCTCTGCCCTTGTGGCCTTTCAGTGCTGACGTCACTGCTGTTACCGGCCTACGTGGCAGCTGCTGGGGTCCTGGTAGGACCGATAAAGGAGCCTGTACACCAGTGCCTGCCCTCAGTGAACACAGACGTTCAGATCGCCCCAGCCGGTGTATGGATGGCTGCAAACTGTACATCCGTGAGGGCCTGTGGGATGCTCCTTGTGTACGCTGGACTTCTGTGCACGCCACTGCGGCATGCCAGCTGCTAGTAGCCACAGAGGGCCAGTCATCCAGTGTTTCAGTTACCAGACTTGTGAAGGAAGGCAGTGTGGGAGGAGAGCATCAGAGGTCCTCTGAAAATGCTTGTTTTCCTCAGCAGACTGCAGGCCTGGTGAGGGCAGGTCTGTGTCCTGTTCCCTGCTTAGCACTGCACTGGATTATGGTGAGTACCATGCATTCAGTAGGGCTTTGCTGCACGGCCAGGTGAGGCCACAGAGACCTTTCCTCTCGGTATTTTGTTTGTTCTCCCAGCAACTCAGGGAGGTGCAAATGGGAACTGAGGCCAGGGCTGCATCACTTGTCCAGACCATTCAGTGGTCAGGGCTGCATCTGGGACTCAAATCCACACTGCCTCCCAAACTCGTGGCCTGTGAGTAGCCCTATGTTTCCACACAGCAGGCACTGAACACATGGTTCCCTGTGTGTCCCAGGACCATTCTGCACCTTTGAGTATCTCAGAGTTTTGCACTTGGGCACTGTGCTCTGACTCACGTGATCCATGTTGCCACATGCTCTTCCCTTTTTTTTTTTCTATAATTTATTTTGGTATCATTAATCTACCATTACATGTGCAATATTATGGTGATTAAACTACCCCTTCATCAGGTCCCCCCCACCCACCCCATTACAGTCACTGTCCATCAGCGTAGTGAGATGCTATAGAATCACTACTTGTCTTCTCTGAGTTGTAAAGCCCTCCCCGTGCCCCCCCAACCTTACATCTGCTAATCATAATGCCCCTTTTTCCCTCTTATCCCTCCCTTCCCACCCATCTTCCCCAGTCCCTTTCCCTGTGGTAACTATTAGTCCATTCTTGGGTTCTGTGAGTCTGCTGCTGTTTTGTTCCTTCAGTTTTTTTCTTTGTACTTTTACTCCACATATGAGTGAAATCATTTGATACTTGTCTTTTTCGGCTTGACTTATTTCACTGAGAATAATACCCTCTAGCTCCATCCATGTTGTTGCAAATGGTAGGATTTGTTTTCTTCTTACGGCTGAATAGTATTACATTGTGTATATGTACCACATCTTCTTTATCCATTCATCTACTGATGGACACTTAGGTTGCTTCCATTTCTTGGCTATTGTAAATAGTGCTGCGATAAACATAGGGGTGCATCTGTCTTTTTCGAACTGGGCTGCTGCATTCTTAGGGTAAATTCCTAGGAGTGGAATTCCTGGGTCAAATGGTATTTCTATTTTGGGTTTTTTGAGGAACCTCCATACTGCTTTCCACAATGGTTGAACTAATTTGCATTCCCACCAGCAGTGTAGGAGGGTTCCCTTTTCTCCACATCCTCGCCAACATTTGTTGTTGTTTGTGTTTTGGATGTTGGCCATCCTCACTGGTGTGAGGTGATATCTCATTGTGGTATTAATCTGCATTTCTCTGATGATTAGCGATGTGGAGCATCTTTTCATGTGCCTGTTGGCCATCTGAGATTCTTCTTTGGAGAAGTGTCTATTCAAGTCCTCTGGCCATTTCTTAATTGAATTATTTACTTTATGTTTGTTGAGGTGCATGAGTTCTTTATATATTTTGGATATCAACCCCTTATCTGACATGTCATTTATGAATATATCCTCCCATACTGTAGGATGTCTCTTTGTTCTACTGATGGTGACCTTTGCTGTACAGAAGCTTTTCAGCTTGATATAGTCGCACTTGTTCATTTTTGCTTTTGTTTCCTTTGCCCAGGGTGCTATGTTCATGAAGTCACTCATGTTTATGTCCAAGAGATTTTTGCCTATGTTTTTTTCTAAGAGTTTTAATGGTTTCATGACTTACATTCAGGTCTTTGATCCACCTTGAGTTTACCTTTGTGTATGGGGCTAGACAGTAGTCCAGTTTCATTCTCTTACATGTAGCTGTCCAGTTTTTCCAACACCAGCTGCTGAAGAGGCTGTCATCTCCCCATTGTATATCCAAAGCTCCTTTATCAAATATTAATTGACTGTATATGTTTGGGTTAATGTTTGGATTTTCTGTTCTGTTCCACTGGTCTGTGGGTCTGTTTTTGTGCCAATACCAAATTGTCTTGATTACTGTGTCTTTGTAGTAGAGCTTGAAGTCAGAGCGTAATTCCCCCTGTTTTATTCCTCCTTCTCAGGATTGCTTTGGCTATTCGGGGTCTTTTGTGGTTCCATATGAATTTTAGAATTATTTGTTCCAGTTCATTAAAGAAAGCTGTTGGTAGTTTGATAGGGATTGCGTTGAATCTGTAGATTGCTTTAGGTAGTATAGCCATTTTGACAATATTTATTCTTCCTAGCCAAGAGCATGGGATGCATTTCCATTTGTTAGTGTCCTCTTTTATTTCTCTTAGGTGTGTCTTGTAGTTTTCAGAGTACAGGTCTTTCACTTCCTTCATTAGGTTTATTAATAGGTATTTTATTCTTTTTGATGCAATTGTGAATGGAATTGTTTTTCTAATTTCTTTCTTTTACTTCATCGTTAGTGTATAGGAAAGCAACAGATTTCTGTATGTTAATTTTGTATCCTGCAACTTTGCTGAATTCAGATATTAGTTCTAGTAGTTTTGGAGTGGGTCTTTAGGGTTTCTTATGTACAGTATCATGTCATCGGCAAATAGTGACAATTTGACTTCTTTACCAATCTGGATGCCTTGTATGTCTTTGTTTTGTCTGATTGCTGTGGCTAGGACCTCCAGTACTATGTTAAATAACAGTGGAGAGAGTGGGCATCCCTGGCTTGTTCCCGATCTTAGATGAAAAGCTTTCAGCTTCTCGCTGTGAAGTATGATGTTAGCTGTGGGTTTGTCATATATGGCCTTTATGATATTGAGGTACTTGCCGTCTATACCCATTTTGTTGAGAGTTTTAATCATGAATGGGTGCTGATTTTCGTCAAATGCTTTTTCAGCATCTATGGAGATGATCATGTGGTTTTTGTTGATGTGGTGGATGATGTTGATGGATTTTCGAATGTTGTACCATCCTTGCATCCCTGGGATGAATCCCACTTGATCATGGTGTATGATCTTCTTGATGTATTTTTTAATTCGGTTTGCTAATATTTTGTTGAATATTTTTGCATCTACGTTCATCAGGGATATTGGCCTGTAATTTTCTTTTTGGTGAGATCTTTGCCCGGTTTTGGTATTAGAGTGATGCTGGCTTCATAGAATGAGTTTGGAAGTATTCCCTCTTCTTCTATTTTTTGGAAAACTTTAAGGAGAATGGGTGTTATTTCTTCTCTATATGTCTGGTAGAATTCAGAGGTGAATCCATCAGGTCCGGGGGTTTTGTTCTTGGGTAGTTTTTTGATTACCAATTCAATTTCATTGATGCTGATTGGTCTGTTTAGTTTTTCTGTTTCTTGCTTTGTTAGTCTTGGAAGGTTGTATTTTTCTAAGAAGTTGTCCATTTCTTCTATGTTTTCCAGCTTGTTAGCATATAGATTCTCATAATATTCTCTTATAATTCTTTTATTTCTGTGGGGTCTGTTGTTATTTTTCCTTTCTCATTTCTGATTCTGTTTGTGTGTGTAGATTCTCTTTTTCTTTTAATGAGTCTGGCTAGGGGTTTATCTGTTTTGTTTATTTTTTCAAAGAACCAGCTCTTGGTTTCCTTGATTTTTTTCTATTGTTTTATTCTTCTCAATTTTATTTATTTCTTCTCTGATCTTTATTATGTCCCTCCTTCTGGTGACTTTGGGTCTCATTTGTTCTTCTTTTTCCAATTTCAGTAATTGTGTCTTTAGACTATTCATTTGGGAATGTTCTTCCTTCTTTAAATAGGCCTGGATTGCAATGTACTTTCCTCTTAGAACTGCCTTTGCTGCGTCCCACAGAAGTTGTGGCTTTGTGTTGTTCTTGTCATTAGTCTCCATATATTCTTTCATTTCTGTTTTGATTTGGTCGTTAACCCATTGATTAATTAGGAGAATGTTGTTACGTCTCCATGTATTTGTGAGCCTTTTTGATATCTTTCTAAAATTTATTTCTACTTTCATACCTTTGTGATCTGAGAAGTTGGTTGGTAGGATTTCAATATTTTTGAATTTACTGATGTTCTTTTTGTGGCCTAGTATGTGGTCAATTCTGGAAAATGTTCCATGTGCACTTAAGAAGAATATGTATCCTGCTGCTTTTGGGTGCAGAGTTCTCTGGATGTCTGTTAGGTCCATCTGTTCTAGTGTGTTGTTCAGTGCCTCTGTGTCTTTACTTATTCTCTGTCTGGTTGATCTGTCCTTTGGAGTGAGTGGTGTGTTGAAGTCTCCTACGATGAATGCATTGCTGTCTATTTCTTCCTTTAATTCTGTTAGTATTTGTTTCACATATGCTGGCGCTCCTGTGTTGGGTACATATATATTTATAATGGTTATATCTTCTTGTTGGACTGACCCCTTTATCATTATGTAATGTCCTCCTTTATCTCTTGCTACTTTCTTCGTTTTGAAGTCTATTTTGTCTGATACAAGTACTGCAACACCTGCTTTTTTCTCTTTGTTGTTTGCATGAAATATCTTTTTCCATCCCTTCACTTTTAGTCTGTGTATATCTTTGGGTTTGAGGTGAGTCTCTTGTAAGCAGCATATAGATTGGTCTTGCTTTTTTATCCATTCTGTTACTCTGTGTCTTTTGATTGGTGCATTCAGTCCATTTACATTTAGGGTGATTATCGAAAGATATGTACTTCTTGCCATTGCTGGCTTTAGATTCGTGGTTACCAAAGTTTCAAGGGTTGCTTCTTTACTATCTAATAATCTAACTTAACTTTCTTGTTAAGTTATTGTAAACACAGTCTGATGTTTCTTTATTTCTCTCCCTTCTTATTCTTCCTCCTCCATTCTTTATATTCTAGGTGTTTTATTCCTTGCCTTTAGTTAGTATTTGGATGGTCTGCTTTCTTTGCTATGATTTCATTTTCTCTGGTGACATCTTTTTAGCCTTAGGGGTGCTTCCTTCTAGAGCAGTCCGTTTAAGATATCCTGTAGTGGTGGCTTATGAGAGGCAAACTCTCTCAACTTTTGTTTGTCTGGAAATTGTTTGATCCCTCCATCATATTTAAATGATAATTGTGCTGGATACTGTATTCTTGGTTCGAGGCCCTTCTGTTTCATTACGTTAAATATATCATGCCATTCTCTTCTGGCCTGTAAGGTTTCTGTTGAGAAGTCTGATGATAGTCTGATGGGTTTTCCTTTGTAGGTGATCTTTTTTCTCTCTCTAGCTGCCTTTAATACTCTGTCCTTATCTTTGATCTTTGCAATTTTAATTGTTATGTGTCTTGGTGTTGTCTTCCTTGGGTCCCTTGTGTTGGGAGATCTGTAGGCTTCCATGGACTCCAAGACTGTTTCCTTCCCCAGCGTGGGAAAGTTTTCAGCAATTATTTCTTCAAAGACACTTTCTATCCCTTTTTCTCTCTCTTTTTCCTCTGGTACTCCTATAATGCGAATATTGTTCCGTTTGGATTGGTCACACAGTTCTCTTAATATTCGTTCATTCCTAGAGATCCTTTTATCTCTCTCTGTCTCAGCTCTCTGTATTCCTGTTCTCTGATTTCTATTCTATTAACAGTCTCCTGCATCTCATCCAGTCTGCTGTTAAGCCTGTCGATCCCTTGTCTGATTTCTGCATTGTCTTTCCTCACTTCACTCACTTCTTCCCTCAGCTCTTGCACATTTCTCTGTAGATTCATCAGCATGGTTATGACTTTTATTCTGAATTCTTTTTAGGCAGACTGTGCATTTCCATCCCTTCAGGCTCCCTCTCTGGGGTTGTCTGGTTGATTTTAGTCTGGACCATATTCCTCTGTCTTTTCATGGCTATAGAAGTGGTCACTGGTAGTTGCCACATATGTCAGCTGGGTTCTTTAAGACTTTAAAAAGAAAAAAGAAGGAAAGAAAGAAAAAAAGGAAGAGAAGAAAAAACAAAAAAAGAAACAAAACAGAATAAAACAACAACAAAAAAAACAGGAAAAAAACGCCCAGTGGGAGTAGATTCTGTGGGGGTGCTGTAGGTGGCACTGTTGCTCCACTATTCCGCAGCCATGGCCGCACCGCTCCTCATCGCCCTGTATAGCTCTCACCGGGGTGGGAATGAATGGGAGGCTGTTTATCTCTGTGAGAAGTCTAAGTATGGCCACCCTTTCCCAGTCGCCAGCTAAGGGGTCCAAAACTCCCCAGGACTCTCAGACTGCTGGGCTGAGTGCGCCGGGGAGATCCGGCTCCTCCGGTTGGCTCCTGTCTGTTTTAGACCACTGAAAAAAATGCTTGCTTCTCTTTTTTTTTTTTTTTCCGTCCTGGGAGCCAGCTGCAAGCACCCTGGGGCGTTCGCTGCTCAGATCCTGCCCCTCTGTCTCTCCAATCTCCGCTACACCATGATGTGTGTGTCAGCGCTCCCCGTGCAGATCATTGGGGCTGGTTATTCTGTGGGGTGTACTTCCACTCCCTCCCAGCTCTGAATCCTCTCTTCCCGCCGGTGCGCTGGGGTGGGTGAGTGCTCGGGTCCCACTGGGTTGCGGCTCTGTATCTTACCTGCCTCTTGGGGTGCGGAGTCCTCTCGGGTGTAGCTGCACGCTGTGCGCTTTCCTGTGTATTCTGGTCTCTCTTTTATGAATAGATGTATTTGCTGTATTTTCATAGATGTATATAGTTTTGGGAGGAGATTTCTGCCGCCCTGCTCACGCTGCCATCTTCCCGGAAGTCTCCTCGCTCTTCCCTTCTTAGACGATCCTCACCCTCCAAGTCAAGATGTTTTGATGAAAGTCTCAATTTTGAGACACTGTTCGGAAATCAGTGGCTTGGGAAGAAGAGTGTTCAGAAGACACTCACCCTTGTTACCTGTAGTGTGTCCTGGTGTGACACAAACAGCTGCCCCAGCCCTCCCTCACTGAAGCTGTCCCCTGAAAGGTGCATAGACCATGGGCAGAGTCTAGTACAGCTGGACATTTTACAGGGTAAAAATGCCCCCTGTAAGGGACATTAAGAGAGTGGTATAATGAGCAGCACCTTTACTTGCCAGGGGGCCTGCAGCTTCCTCCCTCCCACATGCATGCAGAACACACACTTTCTAGGCTGGACCATCATCAGTTGCACACCTTATGATCCTTCACCCCTAAACACGTGCTCCAACATACCACCGCTCACTGTCACACCCAAGGGCTGTCATGATCACGGCACAGTCCTCTTCCCTCATTTTCCCAGTAATCCTCATCATAGTTTTTTTCAAATCTGGATCCAATCAAGCGTTGCATGCTGTGTGTAGTTATCCTGTTTCCCCCCGTCTCCTATCATCTGGAACAGTGTCTTCACTTCCTTCCCTGGCGCTGGCCTTCTGGAAGAGTCCCTGGACGTGGATAGACTTTTGGAGTTCCCCAGGGATGTCCGGGACCAGAGGCAGGCGGGGCTGGCCCTTCCCCCTCCGCAGTCCTCAGTCCTCTGCCCCGGGGCAGTCCTCTGGGACACCGCTCTCTGGAGGTGCACCTCCGCCACATGGTCTCGAGTCTTTTCTGGCTGCTCCGCATCTTCGCCCCCTCCCGGGATCTGTGCCCCTTCTGGGTGCTGGGGCTGGAGGTCTGCAGTATTCCACAGCGTCCTGCGGGGCACACTGGCTGCTGGGGCGGCCTGGCAGGTTGCGAGTGATCCGCTCTAGCCACTCTGCTAATCAAGGGCCATTCACAGCAGGAGCACAGATTGGGTGCCTCCCCCTCACACTTCCTGCTCTTTCCTCCTCGACTGAACCTAGCTGTCCCAGCTCATGGACACTTGTGGGGGTCTTTGCCTCCTTCCTCAGTGGGGGTCTGTGCCCTTCCGTGGGGCCCCCAGCACCTGGGCTGGAGCCGCCCTCGCATCTCCCAGCCTGAGCCTGCTGGCCGCAGGCGGGGCTCCGTGAGCCCATGGAGACAGTGGGAGGGAGGTGGGCTGCCTAGGGAAGCCTGCAGGGCCACTCCTCCAGGCCAGACTGCAGAGCACCGGGGCAGAGTGGCTGTGCTTCTGCCCAGCTCCTTCACCGAACAGACATGGAATGAGGGAGACAGAGACCCTCTCAGCACCCCAAGTGGCAGAGTTGGGCCTGCATCTGTCTCCTCCCTCAAGTCCCTCTCTGTACTTATTTATTATTGGTTATTTATGTCACTTTACTGAACTGGGCTATCCATTGCCTCACTCTCCGAATCCTTGTCCCCCATCCTTCACGGGGGGTCCCTGGTGCTGTGTTCTCCTGCAGAGGCCCGGCCTGTGCTTCGCTGCCCCTTTCTGACCATGGGAAGAGAAGTCCATTTTAATGCAAGAGGCAGCAAGATGTAACCGGGAGAACAGCCTGGGCCATGGAAGCCCATGACCACAACCACCACCCCAGCCTCCCCGACCTTGGATAAGGGCTTCTGTGCTACTTTGGAACAGCATGGGCCCCCTGTTGGCATGGACAACCGGCTGTAAAGTTCCTGGAAGCTGTTTTCTTCTCTGCGTGGAATGCAGTGCGAGTGGTGGGACACCTCCTTGCACGCTGTTGTTCAGGGCTGTGGCCTCAGCCCTGCAGTCCCCTGGGCACCCCAGACCTATGGGGTCAGAGCCTGCATTTTGCAGGGCCTCCAGGAGATTTGTATGCACATTATTTTGAGCCGATTTTCAGCATTTACTGAACACCCTCTGTGTGCCGCCCAGTGGGCAGGCAGGGTGGAAGCCAGTGCCTCCTCTGGGGATGTGCTTCCCCATTCAGTTCCATTGTTGCATGAGCCCCGAGCTGCAGGACAGCAGGTCCTCGCTGCTGGTGGCCAGCTCTGTCTCCCCCATGCCTGTCGTGCTGCCCCATCCTAGCTCCTGACCGCTGCTTTCCTGGTGTCCTGACTCTGGTGGGCCCTTGGCCATGCCCACTGACGGTGCCTTCCCCATCACGGTGCTGCCCTGCTTCACATCCTTGACTCCCAGTGACCCTCTCTGCTGTGGATCCCTTGAGTCAGACTTCTGACTTGTTCTGGGGCACAGCCACCCTAGCCCCTCTGTCTGGCACCCTCTCTCATTGCTGTCCAGCTCTTTCTCCCCAGTCTCAAGCACATCCAGTCTTCCTTGCTCTGAAAACATTTCATTGACCATGGTAGCCCTTCACACCCACCCACGCCCATCCTCCAGCTACTGCCTGGTCCCGGGGAGAGTCGTCAGCACCCCTTGCCTCACGTCCACACTCCCACTCATCTCAGAATCCCTTGCAAGGTGTGGCAAACCCACGTGCATTCTGTAGAAACTGGTATCCTGCAGGTCATCTGTGCCATCCCAGTGACCGATCCCAACAGGCTGACTTCTCCCCCGGACCGTCTGTGGTGTGAGCACCAGTCACCTGCTTCCTTTCGGCCTCCTGGCATGACACCATCTTTGTTTCCTTCTGTCTAGTTACGCTCATCTCCATGCCCTCCGTGACCCCTGCCCTGATGCCCCCAGCATGGGGTTCGTCACGTTCTGCGCACTTTGTTTTCTTCTTGTTCCACAGTGAGTTGCAATCGGCAGCCTATGGGCCACATATCCTGCAAATTTGTTTTGTCGATCCATTTACTATTTTAAGAATCTGAACACTTCACACAAAAATCAGTATTTTCACCTTCTTTTGGGGAAAAAAATGCAGAGGATCTGGTGCTACTGGAACCATATTCCTCAAGGCAGCAATCAGCTAGAGTTGGGTGGTGGATGTGCACAGATGGGATGTGTGCTTTTAACCTGAGTGTGAGATTCTGTTTTCTCTCGAACTCATCCCCAGGCCTGCAGCGTCTATCTCATCCGTCCTGAAGCAGCCCCTAAATCTGTGCCTATCGCCTGCTCTCCCTCACTTGAATTCCAGGCAAGCATTTTTAATCATCTATTGAACATCTTTACATGGTCTACTCCTTGCACCTCAAACTCGGTATTGGGGTCAGGAGTTCTGATAAAGCACTTCTCCACGCCTTTGCATTTGAACCAGTTGAGAACAGACATGAGAGTATAGATGAGGATTAGAGTAATGTCACACCCAGCCAGCTGCATGAACAGTAATGGCAGGATCCCAGCACCTTCCCGTGTGAGAGACAGTGTGATCTCCAGAGAGGGTGGGCTCCAGGCTGGTGTTGCCACGGAGGCAGGCTTTGGACCCAGACCACATAAACCTACCACATGCTTGCAGGAGTGGGGATAAGAGTGCATGCTGTTTAGGGACAGGCAGGTCCCAGAGCAAGAGAAGCCAGGCCATGGGTGTCCTCCCTAACATTCCCTCAAGCTGGGGAAAGGGGGTGACAATTCCTATGTCACAGGTGGAGCAGGACTGCAGGGAGTCCTGGTCGGGCACCCTGAATTGAGGGGTCACAGGTCTCCACTCAACTTGCCATGAACTCATTATTGCTTTTCAGTCCATTCTCAGTGAACCCATCCTTGTCGATTGAGAGGCTGCTGTTGCTGGTCTGTGGGTTTGGCTTCGGAATTCCTACAGCCCCCACCCCCAAGCCACTTCCTCAAGGGCTCAGACTCTCATTTCTTTCGCCTGGACGATTGCAGTAGCTCCCTGGGTGGTTGCCCCCTGGCCTTTGGTCTTCTTCCTAGTCCCCTGATTTACCCTGTACATCAGCAATGTGATCTAAGCAAGCCTCGATCATATATAAATAACTTCCTTATTCAAAAGCCTTCTCTGGATCCCTGCTTCGGAGACTAAATGACCAATACTTAGCACTGCTGCTGAGGCTGTGTGTGGTTTCCTAACCTGCCTTTTACCCTTATTGAAAACTACTTCCTTTCAAATGCTTATTTGCTCACTCAGCGTTTATTGAGTACCTACTGTGTGCCAGGGATTGTGCCAAGTTTGGTGACTAGAGATACATATAAGGTGTGTCTGCTGTGATTTCCTTTCTTTGTACCTTTTCTTACACTATTTTATCACCTGGAATGTTCTTCTTCATTGGCTAAAATACTATGTTTCCATTTCAATGCAAATGTTGCCTCTTCCAGGAAGCCTTCTCTAATCCATCAGACAAGAAATAATCCCTGGTACCTGTGCCATACTGACACATCTGAGGCGTTCTATTGCTGAGTGTATACAATTGCATTTTCTCCCAAGTAGGAAATAGAACAAATGCAAAGAAAAGTGTTTAAAAACACAAATAAATTAAGCACAATCCTAGGTATTACTAAGTATAGCTGCTCAGAGACAGGTAGGTCATGATTAATTAACAATGCATCTGTGAGCCACCTACAGTCCATTTTGAAATAAAGCAGTCTACAAAAATGTTAGATAATGTTTCTTCATCTCTTCCTTTTCATTCCTACTGCAATCAACCTATCTTTTTTTTTTTTTTATCCCTTTACTCTTAAGAACCAGAGGTTCCCTTATTGGTCTCAAACCAAATGCCCACTTTTGCTGATCCATCCATCTTCACTCTGCCCAGTTATTCTGCTAACACTGCCATGCTTGTGTCACTCTGTGCCTGGAGGCCTGGGGCTGTTGCATAAGCCCCAGCTGCCTGGCCTGAACTTCGTGACTGTCCCCAGGACCTCTGCCAGCCTGAACTGGACCATCTATGTAAGATCCCTCCATTTGGGCGCACCTACCTTCCCTAGACTCTAAAGGCCACCCACTTATGTGAAATATGTAACCATCACTTCAGCTGGGGCTAAGTTCTTCTCTTCACCTCAGCAGCTGCAGCATTGGAAATGCTGATTCCTGGGCCCCACCCTCTGGAAATTCTGAAGTGGCCCTTGGAAATCTGCATTTTTATAAAGATCTACCAAAGGGTTCTGATATGCCACAGTTTTGGGAACCAGTGCCTTTGGGAGGGTACCATCACATGATAGGCTCTCCTACTGCCTTGTGCTGTATTTGTGTGTCCGTCTGATCTTTCCTTCTGAGTTGTAGACTTCCTAAAGGCAGGACTGTGTTGTGAAGTCGTCTCATCTTTGTATCACCTGGCAGGGCATCACTCACAGTAACATGGTAAATAACTCCATAAGTGTTTGTTGAATGAATGAATGAATGAATGAATGTGTGGGTGCATGGGTGACTCAAAGGGTGGAAGGAACTTGTAGCTGGGACATAAGAGGAAATTGAAGTGGAAAGAAGAGCTCTGAATTTCAATATTTTGTGCAAAATGCAGGTGGTAATCAGACCTGGGGAGTTGCTTTGAAATCTGTTTGTATGCCAGGCCAAAATATTCCTTAGAGATTGTATAATTTCCAGTTTTGAGCAAATGCTCATCTTTATAGGAAGTTCTGATATGTACCTTATTATTTGGTTGTTTTGCTTCTGGCTTTCTGATGATCAACTGGGTGTTTTTAAAATAGAATGTCTCAGCTCTCCCAGGAACTGGTCCCTGAGGTTGCTGTGGCAACCACCTTGAAAATTCCAGAAAGCTTTATCCAAGTTTCCGAACTGCTCAGGTTTTCCAGCTGCCACACCATTTCTAGCAGTGCCTGATGGAGTAACATCAAATAATCCTAATTAACTAATTAGATCTGCTGAAGCTCCTTCAGAACCCCCAGCATGGTCAGCACTGTGGTCACATGTCCCTCTGTGGGCCATGCTGGGATGGACCCCAAGTTTCCAGGGACATGTGACTCCAGCACTGTGTTCATTGGCATCAAACACACACTCAATGCCCAGGAGCCCTTCCCCTGCCACCTGATGGTTTAGTTCAGACATAATCCTGCCCTTAGGGCTTCCAGAACATGTCTCTGGTTTTATTGAAAAGCCAAATGAAGGAAAAACCACATAACTGTGAAGTACGTGTGTCCTGACGGTCACACTGAGTCTGCCCTGTTGGTGCCACATGTGCTTTGTCTCATGTGTGCGGCTCTGGGCCCGGGCTTATTTCTGTAAGTCACATGCTGTTGGGGGCCGCAGTCAGGGCTGCAGTCCTTGTTGTATCACTAACGGGCGATGTGACCTCAGGCACATTACCTGCACTTCTCTGAGCGGCAGTTTCCTACTCTGCAAAAGTGTTATTATCAACCAACATATCTGCATATAGCCCGGCTTCATTGGAGGAAAGGAGAAGAGCATAAGCTATTCTGTGCCCAGTATGAAATCTGCCTATTGTAGTACTTGGGCCTGAGTTTTGCTCCTCCTTTTTCAATGTAATTTTTAGTTGGTCTGCAACACACAGCGTTAATGTTATGTATCCTCTAAGCAGCCTCTACAAGGCTTGGGCTCCTTGAAGTCTGTGCAGCCTCAAGAAACCAGCATGGAAGCCACGGGCAGGATGGCACCAGTGGCCCCGTGTTTCAGTCGGCCATTCCCAGAGTTCTCTATCAGACAGCATTACAGAAGCATATACTTTCTTTTTTTTACTGAAGTGAACTTGATGTAGAATATTATATTAATTTTAGGTGTACAACATAGTGATTGACAGTTATCTACATTACAAAATTTTCACCACGGTAAATGTGGTTACCATCTGGCACCATCCCAAGTTGTACAGAATTACTACATTCCCTGTGCTGTACTTTCACCCCTGTGACTTACTTACTTTATAATTAGAAGTCTGTCCCTCTTTACCCCCTTCACTATTTCATCCATTCCTCTACGCCCCACGCCTATGATAGTCACATCTGTTCTCTGTGTTTATGAGTCAATTTCTGCTTTGTTTGTTTTATTTTTGGATTCCACTTATAAGTGGAATCATATGCTATTTATCCTTCTCTGTCTGACTTACTTCACTTAGCTTAACACCCTCTGGGTCCATCCATGTTGTCAACAATGGCAGAATTTTATTCTTTTTCATGGCTGAGTGATATTTCACTGTAGATATGTACTTTATCTTCTGCATCCATTCTGTTTCCCTGTGGGTGTTGCTAGGCTTGTGTGCCTGTCTCTGGTCACCCCACTGCCTGTGGGGCAGGCTGAATCTCTTGTCCCCATTGCTACCACTGCCTAAGGGCGGCCTGTACACATCCTGTTGTTCAGCTGTCAGTCTCTCCCTCCAGCCTGGGAATGCCTGGATCACAGTCACCAGGCTCATTGAGTTTGTCCTGGCACCTCCCATGCCTGTCACAGCGTTTGACCCTCATCTAGGCTCTCAGCACATGTTTGTTGAATGAATGAAGGGTGAGTTTGCTGAGCACTTACTATGTGCCAGATGCTGTGCTGGTAGAACAGTCATATGGAGACACACCCACAAAGACACACAGACAAATGGGTGATGCAGACACATACACGCACACACTCGTGACTCAGGAGGGATGAGAAAATCATTCTTCAGGAGCAGGGGGACCTTCATCCCTTAGGCGTAGTTACTGTTGACACACAAAGTGATCAGATTGCCTAGAACATGTGGCATTTCTGGGGATAGAAATTAATGCAGGAAGAGGATTCTTAAAATTTGCAAGCACTGGAAATAGATTGGACAGGTGTGGGGAAAATGAAGTTCCTATGGCCAGGACCCTTACTCGACCCTAAACTACTTGATGATATAACTGGTGTAGGGAATGAGCTGTTATTGACTGAGTCACTATAGCTCTGCCCAGTGTTCTGGGTGGAGGCAGAGATGGAGGTAGATTACAGCCCTGCAGACTGCTGCATGCAGACGTGATTCTAATGCTCAACTTATTGCCATGAGAATAAAGCTGGTTATAAACCCTTTTACCCCAAGAACATTCCGTTGCATTTCTTGGTTTCACTGAATCCGTAGTCAACTTGCCTGGGGCTGAAACCCTCAGGCAAGGCACAGAGAAATACCTCAGTCTCTGCCTCCATCCAGAGCACTGGGCAGAGCTCTTTATATAGCAACACAGGCAGTTGTGGCTCATTGCCAACAGCTGTGGGAGCAGTAACCTAGCAGCAGGCCAATTACATCATCAAGTAGATGAGGGTCAGGTGAGGATCCTGGCCATGGGCACTTCGATTTTCCCTCTTTTGCTTGTATTGAGCAAATGTCTCAAACCTGCTGAACGTAATAGGTAATTAACACTAGTTAAGAGCTGTTAGGTAGGGTAAGCCTCTGTTTTTAGTATGGAAAAGGCTCCCTTTGGTGCTGCTCAAGACCTAGGCTGCTACTAGGCTCCCTCTGTTAAGGGACAATCTGCAGTGCCTGAGAGAAGCTCCTCCCCAGGGAACAGCAGGTTCCTGTTACATCCGGGACCTGGCAACACACGGAAAACATCCCTCTAGGAGGCAGGGCATTTGGAAAGTACAGCCCTAGGGCTTTGGAACAAGAGTTAAGTTTCCTTCCCTTCACGCCTGGCTGGGTGGGCCAGGCCAGAGAGGGGAGGGGAGGGCCATACTGTGCCTGATTCTGGTGAACCTTGTGCACAAAGCTTTCTGCGCAGGCTGGGGTAAAATAAAAGCAGAACGTGCCTTGTCTCTGCCCTCAGACCCTTCCTGTCACTGGCCTTCCCTGGTCGGGTCATACAACTATTCCTTGGATGTCTCATGGGTTTAGGAGGAGGCTGGTAGGAAGGCTTTCCAGTCTCTGGGTAATTTCTGTGGAGTTGTTGTAAGTCGTGCCATGTTAGGACATAGAGAAATAAGTGACCCTCTCAAATGCCTCAGCAAAGGACCATGTCCTGAGCCTGGAAACTCTGCCCAGTGTCCAGTCTTGGTACTGCACATCTCCGAGTCTCCACTCTGAGGAGCCCTCCTTCATACCCTTGTTCAGGATGCACGGCTTCTTCTCTCCTCCCCAGCTACATCGTGTGCTTGCCTGTCTGCACACATGTGCGGTACTGTGGGGAAGTTGGGTTCCTACGGCCAGGATCCTCCCTGAACTTAAACCACCTGATGATGTAACTGGCCTGCTGCTAGGCTACTGCTTCCACACCTTTAGGCAATAAGCTATTATTGTGCTATATAGAGAGCTCGGCCCAGTGCTCTGGGCGGAGGCAGAGACTCTAGTGCTCAACCTACCACTGGGAGAACAAGCCAGGTAATAAACCCTTTCACCCCAAAGAACGTTTTGCTGTCAATTTCTTTGGTCACGTTGAATCCATAGCGAACTTGCCTGGGCTGAAACCCATTGGCAAGACAGGTACGTTCCAGGTTTGTGTGTCATTTGCATTGCAGGGTCCCCCAGCGAGGCTGCTCTGCATTCACTACCTGGTAGGTGCTTACAACCAGGATCTGCTGCCTCAGTGCCTAAGAGGGGCTCTTCCACACTGGCAGCATGTTAAACCCTTACCCCCTTGCTCTTATTCTGGAACATTCCCTTTGGTTAGTGCCTCTCTTCTCAAGCACCCTCAACTTTTGCCTAATTCCTCTCTCTGTTCTGAACACGATTCCTCCTCTAATCATCCCTGGCTTAGAGAAAAGAGGAAAAGGAGTGGGTAGCTGTGTTAAGATGTTTAAATTTCCAGCAAGTTGTAGGAGAATTTTGTCTCTTTAAAAATGTGGCATTATTTGAGAGAGCTTATTCTCACCTCCTCCCTGAGTGGGCTCTTAGGTAGTTCAGTAATTTACAAGTGTGTGAGGAAACTGGCAGACAGGCTTTTGAAATTCAAGCGTGTCTTGAAGCTGCATGAAAACAAGGATTAAAGGTAGGCTGGGAGGTGTGATGGGCAGGGCAGGAGCCCACAGGTTAGGGCCTAAAAGGAACCAGTCACCTCCTAGGCCTCAAAAGTCTGCTGAGACATAAGGAGGCCCAGAGTCCAGTGGAAGGACTTGGGAGGGTGAGGGGGAGAGGCAGCCTGCTGAGAACAGGCAGGACATGGCAGGAACGAGTCTGTGGGGCTCTGAATGTGTCAGGATCCTGGAGAGATGACCTTCATATCTGGGAGTTGCCAAGATGAACCCTGTGACCATGGCCACAGGTTTCCAGGAGCCTCGTGGCTGCTTTCTCACGTGGTGCTCGTCTGCAAGCACTGCCTGCCCGGATGTGCATCTGGGGACAGCAGTGCTTAGTGAGTGACGTCCTGTGTGTGCGGGGTGGCCACAGCCTTGCTGGGCGAGTGGGGTTGTGCAACATCTCCGACACCAAATGTGATTCCTGCTCTTCCAACACCAAACGCCATGGTGTATCTCTTCTCTGCATATATGTGTAACAGTAACAATATTATACACAGCAGTAATAGTAGTGTAACTTCATTTGGGTACCTGGACCCTATTCCAATATGTGTAAGTATGTGGGAGGGGGTCTTCCCATATATAACACTAAGCAATTCTTGAACACCAGCAGGAGAACTCAACTCAACTCTGATGCTGTCTGCCCGGAGACAGCCCCAGAATGCCGCGTTAAGGGTCCATCCTACAAGACTGCCCTCCACCCTCCACTTGAGACACCAGTCATAAGCCCCAAGCAGTTCCTGTGCTTCTGACCTACTGGCTACAGATTGGAGGTTCCCATGACCTCCTCCTTAGGTTCGATTAATTTGCTAGAGTGGCTCACAGAACTCAGGAAATCACTTACACTTACCAGTTTAATAAAGCATACAGGTTAACTGGCAAATGAAGAGAGACACAGGGCAAGGTCCCAAATAAAGGAGCTTCTATCCTTGTGGAGCTTGGGGCCTGGCTCGGTGGCACATGGAGGTGTTCTGGTTCCCCAAGCGTAGCAGCTCTTTCAGACCAAGAAGCAGGATCCAACTGTGCAGAGCAGGAAAAGCAGAGCAGAGAGAGAGTACGAACAGCTCCTCACGGGTTTTGTGAGCGCTCCATTGCATAGTCATGACTGACTGAATTATCGGCCATTGGCTGATTCAGCCTCCAGCCCCCACCCTTGGGTTGGGGGGGGTCCAAAAGTCTCTCATTAACATGACAAAACACCTGTTTCACCTTTAAGACTGCAGTGTTTTCAGGAACTGTGGACGAAGACCAAATATACCTGGGTGTGAATAAAGTGAAGGTTCCTGTGGCCAGGATTCTCACCTGGTCCTGGTTGTCTAGCTCACTATATGTGCCGGCAGTACGTTGCTGCTGACTCTATATAAAGAGCTCCACCCAGTGGTCTGGGGGACACGGTGGCACAGCTGCAGGGCTGCAGGAGAGCAGAGCAGAGGCTGGAGCAGTGACAGCACCAAGGACAGAGGCCCAGAGGACGGCTGTGGGGGCAGAGAGGCCCAGAGGCAGAGACTGGCTTGCTGCATGCAGACTTGCTCTGAGTGGATGGTATCCTAGTGACTGACCTGCCATGGTGGCAATAATGTTGGGTATAACCCTTTGTCTTTCCAATGGGTTTCAGCCCCAGGCAAGTTCACTATGGATTCAGTGTGACCAAAGAAATTGACAGCAAAACATTCTTGGGGTGAAAGGGTTATACCCAACTTTATTTCCAGGTGGCAGGTCAGTCACTAAAATCCCGTTCACTCAGAGTGAGTCGGCATGCAGCAAGCTGGTCTCTGCCTCTGGGTTCCTCTGTGTGCACAGTCATCCCGCACAGCCATCCTCTGGGCCTCTCTGCACAGCCGTCCCGCACAGCCGTCCTCTGGGCCTCTCTGCACAGTCATCCCACACAGCCGTCCTCTGGGCCTCTGTCCTTGGTGCTGCCACCACTCGAGCCTCTGCTCTGCTCTCCTGAAGCCTTGCAGCCATACCACTATGTGGTGCCCAGAGCACTGGGTGGAGCTCTTTATATAGAGTCAGCAGCCATGTATTGCCCACAGGTGTGCAGTGAGCGAATCAACCAGGGCCAGATGAGAATCCTAGCCACAGGAACTCACATTTATCCACACCCTTTCACCCCAAGAACGTTCCATTGTCATTCCTCGGTCTCACTGAATTCATAGTGAACTTGCCCGGGGCTGAAACCCATTGGCAAGACACTGGGAAATATATATTTGATCATAAGAATGACCAAATATGTACTTCTTATAACTCATTATATCACAAGTAGGAACTGGGACCCAGAGTCCTCAAAAAGGAAGCTTTGCCCTGTGTGGTCTTCAAATCCTTGGTATAGAGATCTGTCTTGCCAATGGGTTTCAGCCCCAGGAAAGTTCACTATGGATTCAGTGAGACCAAGGAATGACAATGGAACTTTCTTGGGGTGAAAGGGTCTATTACCCAGCTTGTTCTCCCAGCAATAGTTTGAGCACTAGAATTATGTCTGTATCCAACAGTCTGCAGATCTGTAATCCTCAATCATCTCACCTCCGCCCAGAGCACTGAGCAGATCTCTTTATATAGTGACTCAGTCAATAATAGCTTATTGCCTACAGGTGTGGAAGCAGTAGCCTAGCAGAAGGCCAGTTACATCAAGTAGTTTAGGGTCAGGTGAGGATCCTGGCCATAGGAACCTTCACTTTATCCACAATCCACCCCTCCAGGATTCTTGCCTCACAGTCTACACTCTCTCAGTCTTCCGCAATGGTTCCTGAGCGAGAAAGCTGGTGCATTGTAACCAGATTCCACAAAAGCAACAGAGGATAACAACATAGAGATAATAACAAAATTAAGATACAAGATTTTGATGCAGGTAACAAAAATTATAATCCTCATGTCCGAGGAGGTTATTTCAGCTGTATTCAAAATCAGTTCTACTCAGATGAGTTCATGACTCACACTTAGTAGTGGTATGGATAGGGAGCTCCATGCACCCCAGCAAGTAGCAGTTTTTTTGCTAGGGTGTGTGCCCAGTCCACAAAGACCTTAGGGGCAATAAGACACATGTTTTAATGACACCAACATAGGCAAATCTTGTCCATCAGGTAGGATGCATGCAAGAGAGTGGTCCTATGATAGGACTGTAGCAGGAAGTCAGTCCCTTCCAGGTCTAGTATGCCATACCTTTACCCCTCTCCCCGTGGGGGTTACTGAATGGTCTATATAGAGCTACTGGAGGTGCATACACTGGCCAAAATGATAAAACAAAACTCCTTGGTAACATGCTCCTACTTTCTGGCCATTCAGGATATACTACTGTGATCTTTGGGGGCCAGTCTGCTGTTACTCCAGGAATACACAGGAGGCCAGCTTCCAGGCCTTGTCCCCAAGGTGCCAGGAGATGCAGTCATCATTGGCAATGTGTCAAAATGTCCAAGGCCACATCCACTCAATGGAGTCTCCAGGGTTTAGTGCAGTTGGTGTTTGCAGCAGGAAATTATTGTGGTGGCCAAACCTCGGCCTCAACAATTCTTCCTTCGTTTGTACTTGCAGTTGTATTGGGGAGGCATCAATATGTATTAGCATGTCTACAGGGTTCAGGGCTCCCTTTCGGGGTTCCTCGTTCAAATGCTGTAGCACTGTCCACAAGCGTACTGACTATCGCACAGACTATTGGTGTCTGACTTCAGTCCAGATTTTAACAAACCATTGTGCCTCTCTATCATGCCTGCTGTGATAGGATTGTATGGCACATGAAACTTCCATTTGATTCCCAACTGTTGCATTCTTTCTTTCTTTTCCTTCCTTCCTTCCTTCCTTCCCTTTCTCTCTTTCTCTCTTTCTCTCTCTGTTTCTCTCTTTCTTTCCTTTCCTTTCCTTTCTTTCACATGAAAAACATTGTGGTTACAACATGCACTTATATTATCAAGTCCCCTCCACACCCCATTGCAGTCACTGTCCATTGATGCGTAGTAAGATGCCACAGAGTCACTGCTTGCCTTCTCTATGCTAAACTGTCTTCCCTGTGAACCCCCCCACACCATGTGTGCCAATCATAATACCCCTCAATAACCTTCTCCCTCCCTTCCCACCTGTCCTCCACCACCCCTCCCCTTCGGTAACTGCTTGTCCCTTCTTGGAGTATGTGAGTCTGCTGTTGTTTTGTTCCTTCAGTTTTGCTTCATTGTTATATTCCACAAATGAGGGAAATCATTTGGTACTTTTCTTTCTCCACCTGGCTTATTTCAGCGAGCATAATGCCCTCCAGCTCCATCCATGTTGCAAATGGTAGGATTTTTTTTCTTCTTATGGCTGAATAATAGTCCATTGTGTATATGTACTACCTCTTCTTTATCCATTCATCTACTGATGGATGCTTAGGTTGCTTCCATATCTTGACTATTGTAAAGAGTGCTGCTATAAACATAGGGGTACATATGCCTTTTTGAATCTGGGATCTTGTTTCTTTTGAGTAAATTCCTAGGAGTGGAATTCCTGGGTCAAATGGTATTTCTATTTTTAGTTTTTTGAGGAACGGCCATATTGCTTTCCACAAAGGTTGAACTAATTTACATTCTCATCAGCAGGGTAGGAGGGTTCCCCTTTCTCCATATCCTTGCCAGCATTTGTTGTTCCTAGTCTTGTCAATGTTGGCCATCCTAGCTGGTGTGAGGTGATACTCATTGTGGTTTTAATTTGCATTTCCATGATAATTAGTGATGTGGAGCATCTTTTCATGTGCTGTTGGCCATCTGAATTACTTCTTTGGAGAAGGGTCTGTTCATATCCTCTGCCCATTTTTTAATTGAATTATTTGCTTTTTGGGTGTTGAGGCATGTGAGTTCTTTATATATTTTGTGTTAACCCCATGTCAGATATGTCATTTCCGAATATATTCTCCCATACTGTAGGATGTCTTCTTGTTCTACTGATGGTATCCTTTGCTGTACAGAAGCTTTTTAGTTTGATGTAGTCCCGTGTGTTCATTTTTGCTTTTTTTCCCTTACCTGAGGAGATGTGTTCAGAAAAAAGCTGCTCATGTGTATATTCAAGATTTTCACCTATGTTTTCTTCTAAGATTTTTATGGTTTCATGACTTACATTCAGGTCTTTGATCAATTTTGAATCTACTTTTGTGTGTGAAGTTAGACAATAATCCAGTTTCATTCTCTTACATGTAGCTGTCCAGTTTTGACAACACCAGTTGTTGAAGAGGCTATCACTTCCCCATTGTATATCCAGAGCTCCTTTATCATATATTAATTGACTACATATGCTTGGGTTTATATCTGGGCTCTCTATTCTGTTCCATTAATGTTCTTGTGCAACCAAATGGTCTTGATTACTGTGGCTTTGTAGTAGAGCTTGAAGTTGGGGAGCATAATCCCCCCTCCCTGGTTTTATTCTTCCTTCTCAGGATTGCTTTGGCTATTTGGGGTCTTTTGTGGTTCCATATGAATTTTAGAACTATTTGTTCTAGTTCAGTGTGGAATGTTGTTGGCATTTTGATAAGGATTACATTGAATCTGTAGATTGCTTTAAGCAGGATGGCCATTTTGACAATATTAATTCTTCCTATCCATGAGCATGGGATGTATTTCCATTTATTGGTGTTTCCTTTAATTTCTCTCATGAGTGTCTTGTAGTTTTCAGGGTATAGGTCTTTCACTTCCTCAATTAGGTTTATTCCTAGGTATTTTATTCTTTTTGATGCAATTATGAATGGAATTGTTTTCCTGATTTCTCTTTCTGCTAGTTCATAGTTAGTATGTAAGAATGTAACAGATTTCTGTGTATTGATTTTGTATCCTGCAACTTTGCTGAATTCAGCTATTAGTTCTAGTAGTTTTGAGGTGGATTCTTTAGGGATTTTATGTACAATATCATGTCATCTGCAAACAGTGACAGTTTAACTTCTTCCTTACCAATCTGGATGCCTTTTATTTCTTTGTGTTGTGTTAATGCCATGGTAAGGACCTCCAGAACTATGCTGAATAAAAGTGGGGAGAGTGGGCATTCTTGTCTTGTTCCTGATCTTAGAGGAAAAGCTTTCAGCTTTTCATTGTTAAGTATGATGTTGGCTGTGGGTTTGTCATATATGGCCTTTATTGTGTTGAGGTACTTGTCTTCTATACCCATTTCGTTGAGAGTTTTTATCATGAATGGGTGTTGAATTTTGTCAAATGCTTTTTCAGCATCTGTGAAGATAATCATGTGGTTTTTGTCCTTCTCTGTTGATGTGGTGGATGATGTTGATGGATTTTTGAATGTTGTACCATCCTTGCATCCCTGGAATAAATGCTACTTGATCATCATGGAATATCTTTTTGATGAATTTTTAAATTCTGTTTGCTAATATTTTTTTGAGTATTTTTGCATCTATGTTCATCAGGGATATTGGTCTGTAATTTTCTTTTTTTGTGGTGTCTTTGCCAGGTTTTGGTATTAGAGTGATGCCGGCCTCATAGAGTGAGTTTGAAAGTATTCCCTCCTCTTCTACTTTTTGGAAAAGTTTAAGCAGGATGGGTATTAGATCTTCAATAAATGTTTGATAATATTCAGTGGTGAAGCCATCTGGTACAGGGTTTTGTTCTTGGGTAGTTTTTTGATTACTAATTCAATTTCTTTGCTGGTAATTGGTCTATTCAGATTTTCTGTTTCTTCCTGGGTCATCCTTGGAAGGTTGTATTTTTCTAGAAAGTTGTCCATTTCTTCTAGGTTATCGAGTTCATTAGCATACAATTTTTCATAGTATTCTCTAATAATTCTTTGTATTTCTATGGTGCCCATAGTGATTTTTCCTTTCTCATTTCTGATTCTGTTTATGTGTGTAGACTCTCTTTTTTTCTTGTTAAGTCTGGCTAGTGGTTTATCTATTTTGTTTATTTTCTCGAAGAACCAGCTCCTGGTTTCATTGATTCTATTTTTTATTCTTCTCAATCTTATTTATTTATGCTCTGATCTTTATTGTGTCTCCTTCTACTGACTTTGGGCCTCATTTGTTCTTCTTTTTCTAGTTTCCTTAATTGTGAGTTTAGATTGTTCATATGGGATTGTTCTTCTTTCCTGAGGTAGGCGTGTATTGCTGTATATTTCCCTCTTAGCACGGCCTTCACTGCATCCCACAGATTTTGCGGTGTTGAATTATTGTTGTTATTTTTCTCCATATATTGCTTGATCTCTGTTTTTATTTGGTCATTGATCTTTTGGTTATTTAGGAGCATGTTATTAAGCCTCCATGTGTTTGTGGGCTTTTTTGTTTTCTTTGCATAATTTATTTCTAATTTCATACTTTTGTGATCTGGGTACAATTTACTGAGGCTCATTTTGTGTCCTAGTATATGATCTATTCTTGAAAATGTTCCATGTGCACTTGAGAAGAATGTGTATCATGCTGCTTTTGCGTGGAGTGTTCTGTAGATGTCTGTTGGGTCCATCTGTTCTAGGTTGTTGTTCAGTGCCTCTGTCTCTTTTTTTATTTTCTGTCTGGTTGATCTGTTCTTTGGAGTGAATGGTCTGTTGAAGTCTCCTAACAAGAATGCATTGCATTCTAATTCCCCTTTAATGCTGTTAGTATTTGTTTCACATATGTTGCTGTTCCTATGTTGGGTGCATAGATAGTTATAATGGTTATATCTTCTTGTTGGACTGACCCCTTTATCATTATGTAATGTCCTTCTTTGTCTCTTGTGACTTTCTTTGCTTTGGAGTCTATTTTGTCTGATACAAGTACTGCAACTCCTGCTTTTTTCTTGCTATTAGTTGCATGAAATATTTTTTTCCATCCCTTTACTTTTAGTCTCTGTATGTCTTTGGGTTTGAAGTGAATCTCTTGTAGGCAGCATATAGATGGGTCTTATTTTTTTATCCATTCAGTGACTCTAAGTCTTTTGATTGGTGCATTCAGACCATTTACATTTAGGGTTGTTATCGATAGGTATGTACTTATTGCCATTGCAGGCTTTTGATTTGTGGTTACCAAATGTTCAGGGGTAGCTTCTTTACTATCTAACAGTCTTACTTAACTCACTTAGTACGCTATTTCAAACACAATTTAAAGTTCTTTTTTTCCCTTCTTTTTTTTCCTCCTACATTCTTTATATATTAGGTATCATATTCTGTACTCTTTGTGTATGCCTTGACTGACTTTGGGGGTAGTTGATTTAATTTTGCATTTGCTTAGTTATTAATTGGTCTACTTCCTTTACTGTGGTTTTATTTTCTCTGGTGACAACTGTTTAGCCTTGGGAACACTTCCATCTGTAGCAGTCCCTCCAAAATACATTGTAGAGGCGGTTTGTGGGAAGTACATTCCCTCAGCTTTTGCTTATCTGGAAATTGTTTAATCCCTCCTTCAAATTTAAATGATAATCTTTCCAGGGAGAGTATCTTGGTTTGAGGCCCTTCTGTTTCATTGCATTAAATATATCACAGCACTCCCTTCTGGCCTGTACAGTTTCTGTTGAGAAGTCTGATGATAGCCTGATGGGTTTTCCTTTGTATGTGATCTTTTTTCTCTCTCTGGCTGCTTTTAATACCCTGTCCTTGTCCTTGATCTTTGCCATTTTAATTATCATATATCTTGGCGTTGTCTCCCTAGAGTCCCTTGTATTGGGAGATCTGTTCACTTCCATGGCCTGAGAGACTATCTCCTTCCCCAGATTGGGGAAGTTTTCAGCAATTATCTCCTCAAAGACACTTTCTATCCCTTTTTCTCTCTCTTCTTCTTCTGGTAGCCCTATAATACGAATATTGTTCTGTTTGGATTGGTCAGACAGTTCTCTCAATATTCTTTCATTCCTAGAGATCTTTTTTTCTCTCTGTGCCTCGGCTTCTTTGTATTCCTGTTCTCTAATTTCTATTTCATTTACCATTTCCTCTACTTCATCTAATCTCCTTCTAAATCTCTCCATCATATGTTTCAATTTGGGTACTGTATTTTTCAAGTTTCTTTCTTTTTCTTGAATTCCTCCCTGAGGTCTTAAATATTTTTCTGTAGCTCTGTGAGCATGTTTATGATTTTTATTTTGAAATCTTTTTCAAGAAATTGGTGAGTTCAGTTTCAGTTGGCACTCTTTCTGGTGTTTGTGGGATTTTGGTTTGTGGGTACTAGCTTCTTTTGATGTTTCATATTTGTGGTAATAACTTGGTGTTGGTGGTACCCTCCAGTGCCCAGAAGGTCTACTCTCTGGAGCTGCTCATCCCCCGGAGTGATGGCGGGGGTTGCAGGTGAGCAGTGCTGGTGCCTGCTGGGAGGAAAGAGCTCTTTCCTGCTTCCCGGCTGCAGTACCTGCCTCCACTGCCAGGGCCTGTGGGCCAAGCATGCAGGGAGGATCCTGTATGCTATGCCCTTATAGATGCCATAGGCAGGGCTGCCCTCTGGCTGGCCTTGTGCAATGGAGGGGGCGAAGCAGTCTTCTGAGCTGGTACTGGCTCGGAGCAAGGAGCGGCAGCCTGCATATCACGGTGGGGGGCTCATAGCTGCATTGCCAGCCAGGCGGATGGGGCCCCTAAAGCTCCTGAAAGTTCCCAACCTTCTGGGCTGAATGCACTGGGACAATTTTGTTCACCTGTCCTTTCTCCTGAGCAGCAAGCTCTGTGCAATCCTTACCCCTTTAGTAGTCTTCTCACTGTTGGGACGTCTCTCAGAGTGCCCACCTTTCTTTTGTCCCAATGTGGCCATTTGTGGGTACCTGTTCTCCACAAGCGGCTGGAATCTCAGTCTCTCCAAGTATTCTTCCTGTCTTAGCTTTCCAACCCCACTAATCTCCAGAGTACCATTTAACATAGGTTCATGCTCCCAGAGTAGATGTCCAGGGCTGGGTATTCAGGACTCCTACGCCTCCACCCGCTCCCTGCTCCATTTCTCTTCCTCCAGCCAGTGAGCTGGGGTGGCGGATGTGCTTGGGTCATGCTGGGTCACAGCTTTGGTATGTTACCCTGTTCCTTGAAGTCTGTTCTTTTCCCCAGATGTACGCAGTCTGTCACACCCTTCTTTTGTGCTCCTCTTTCAGGATTAGTTGTATTTGCTATATTTTCGTATTATATGTGGTTTTGGGAGGAGGTTTCTGTCTCACCTCTCATGCTGCCATCTTTTAGCCTCTGTTGTTCCCATTCTTTAGTGCATATCCAGTAAAATGGGTGCCCTGATCACTATCAGTTACCTGTGGTTGGCCATAGGCTGCAAAGAGATGCTCCAGGCCTCTTTTGGTCATCTGTTGGTCTCCACAACATGTAGAAAAAGCAACCAGAAGTTCAGTAGCTGTGTCCACACAAGTCATGGCATATTGGTACCCTTCAGAGGCCCAATATAGTCTATCTGCCACCTGACAAGGGGTATCAGTCCCTGAGCTATTGTTCCATGTTGCTGTAGAACTCGCTGTAAGTCCATTTTAGAGCATACAGCACACTTCTGCTGGGCTCTGCTGACTTCTTCAAAGGTCAAAAGCAAGCCCCACTGACGGGTTACAGCCCTCATTGTCTTTTGCCCCATGTGCAACAAACACTGATATAACCATTTGGCTACATCAGAGGCAGGCTTTCTTTCTGGACAATGTACCTGGGCCAATGTGTCTGCTTCATCATTCCCTGGGGATGCCAGGGGCAAATGGCCTGTCACATGATATACAGTAATTCTTTTAGTCTGACGACAGGCCCGTAAGTCTTGCCCCAAAGGGGTCGGTAACCAACCAGCCAGTTGGCATGGTACCATGTTGGTAGTCACAGGGTCAAGCCCTGATAGACAGCCCAGCTGTCAGTGCAGACAACTCTAGGGGAGGGCTCCTGGCTGATGGCAAACCACATTGCCCGCAACTCTGTCCATTGACTGCTCATCCCTTCACCATCTTCCATCCATATTGTCTCAGTCTTAGGATGGAAAGCTACAGCCCTGCATTTTGGGAGCTGCCGATGGCTGGAGCCATCTGTGTATCATGCATCTTTGGGTATAGGGGCTCTTCCTTCCCGATAGGGACTCTCTGCTACTAATGGTTCTAAAGTAAATTCTCCCTGATTTTCACTAGTACATGTCACTGGCCCCAGTGAACATTGGAGTTCTTCACTCAAAGGGCTACTAGAGAGGGCGCTATGCTGCTGTAGGTATGCACCCCACTTGGCCTGTGTAGGCGTCTGTGCCACACCACTCCTTGGCTTTTGGGTCTAGTCTCGTACCCACCCTAAGATGGGATAGGTGGTTATTACCTTTATCAGGGTCATTCCAGTAATGGGTTCTGTAGCCAGCAAGGTGTGATACATGGCAGCCAGTTGTTTTTCTATCAAGGTGTATCGTGCCTCTGTACCTTTCCAGAGTTGTGTCCAGAATCCAGTATATTGGCGAGTTTGTTCAAGCTGCTACCAGAGAGCTCATCCATAACTGTCTTCAGTCACATGAACATC
Organism: Smutsia gigantea; assembly: GCA_032199065.1. Lineage (NCBI taxonomy): Eukaryota > Metazoa > Chordata > Mammalia > Pholidota > Manidae > Smutsia > Smutsia gigantea. Next base: position 233,133 of record JAVSCE010000922.1, read on the forward strand.
CAATTCACAGGGCCTTGATGGGTCTATCACACTCAAGGCCTGCACGGCCCTGACTGCCCGTTTTGCTGTAGTAAAGGCAGATGCACATGTCTCATCCCAGTCCCACCTGATGCCCTTTTGTACCAGCTGGTATAAGGGCTTCAGAATTTGTGCCAAGTGTGGGATAAACTCTCTCCAGTAGCCTAGAAGAGCCAAAAACTCCTGTAACAATGCCACAGTTGTAGGGGTAGGAAAGGCCTGGACTTTATCTATAACTGCTTCTGAAATTACTTTAGTCTCACCTGACCACACTACCCCCAACAATTTGACCGACAAACCAGGTCCCTGAACCTTAGTACTGTTCACAGCCCATCCTTTTTCCTGTAGTGTTGCAGTAGTGTAGGTGCTGCACCTTCTAGATCTGAAAGAGAATCAGACGTGATCATGATGTCATCAATATAATGGTACAGCCGCACCATTGGCAGTTTCTCCCATGTAGCCAAGTCCTGGGCTACAAGTCCATGACAGATGGGGGTGCTGTGGAGGTATCCCTGAGGAGGGACAGTGAAAGTCCCTTGCCATCCTTCCCACATGAAGGCAAACTTTTCCTGACTTTCCTGGTCTATGTCAATGGAAAGGAAGGCATTAGCAAGATCTGTCACATAATGGTATGTTCCTAGTTTGTGACTGAGGGTATCCATCAGGTCTGCAATAGAGGGGACAGCAGCATGCATAGGGGGTGTGACTTAATCCAATTCTCTGTAATCCATGGTCATACTCCAGAAGACATCCAACTTTTTTACTGGCCACACTGGGGAATTGAAAGGACTATGGATGGGCTTTATAATACCCACTTTTTCCAGTTCCTGGACTGTTTCTCCAATTTCTTTATGCCTGCCAGGCAGTTTGTATTGTTTGGTATTAGTCACCTGCTGAGGCACAGGCAAAGCTATGGGCGGGTGCCTAGCATGTCCCCTCAGAACTGCCTTCACCACACGTACTCTCAGTCTGAACTCACCTGCAGTGGTCTGCAACCATGGAACCTGCAGGATATCTATCAATCCCCCAAATATACTCGGGGATGGGAGAGATGTACACAGTATACTCCTTTGGGGATAGACACCCTATTCCCAAAGGGATTGGGCTGGTTTCACTCTGATAGCCTTACCCCCATATCCATCTGTAATAGTGGGGGTCCTGGGAAACCACTCAGGGTTACCAGAAATCAGTGAACATTCAGCCCCTGTGTCCACCAGAGCCAGGACACGTATGTTCACTGGGGACCAATGTATAGATATTTCAACATGTGGCCTCCTGTCTCCCCCTGGTCCCTCAGGGCAGGTACCTCAACCTTCCCTTCAATCAAACCGTGTTCCCCAATCACCTTCCTGTGTGGGCTCAAGTGAGGTTGGCTCCCTCTCCAGCAGGAAGCCTCGCAAACACACAGGCTGGACTTGTGGCTCTGTCTCTGGCCTCTGCCTCTTTGTTCTTAATGGCTGGAACTGCTGCTCTGGTTTCAGTTGTTACCACAGGTCTAGTAAGATTCTATTTGCCTTCATGTCTAATTTCCTTCTGTGTGCTCCTGACCATATTAAATCAACTGACATCTGGGTCCTTGTAACTTTCATGGGGCCCTTTAAATTCTTCCTGTGAGTAGCAGACCTTTTTTCTTTCCATGCTGTCATTGCTTCAGCTTCTCCTAAGTCTGCTGATGTATGGGTATCCTCACTTATGGGCTGCCCTAAGTGAGGGGCAAGAATGGCCACTGGAAGCCTAAAGAGGGATGTGGGAGCCATTTGCAGCACAACATTTCTCACCCTTACAGTAAAAGGCTCCTCATTTGGGCCCTAATTCTCTGGACTACTGATGACATTTTTTATGCCTAGCTCCCATAACACCTGTTGGAGCTCAGTATACATCTGCCATCTAGTAGGGGAGGATGGTAAATCACCCGGATTGGGCCACACAGGACAAAGTGCAGCCATAAGCCAGTCGAGGTAGTGATTTCCTGGGGTCTGATGTACATTTTGTAATTGCTGCCTCAAGGCAGGATGAACCTCAGGTTAGCTAGCTTTCCCATCTCTGATCCAGACAGAACAATTCCATCCACCCCTAAACCCCTCAGACACAGGAGTCAAGCTGATATTGACTCCAAGGGCTTCTGCCTACACTGGGATTCCAAATCCACCAGCTCAGTCTGAGTACAGGGGTGGACCATAGAGTCCCTGGGGAGGGGGCTGCATCTCTCCTGGAGGAACCCTTCGTTGCTGTGTGTTTATTTTCTTTACAACCACTGGACATGCTTTCAATAGAGGAGGGGTCAGTGCCTCCGGCACCACCCCTTCATCCTTCCCCAGCTCCTCCATTTCCAGGGCTGATGGCCCCTTTCCCTCCCCTCCCCTGAGTGCCTCCTCTTGTACACCCATTACCCTTTCTACAGCAGCCATGCTAGCTCAGCCTTCAGCAGCTCTCTTCCCTTCACCTCAGTGCCTCGCAGCTGGCGTTCATGTGCCGCCTCTGCCTGTGCTTCCCTCAGGAGTACGTCCTTCTCCTCCATGGCCTTTGCCTCCTTCAGAGCACCTGGCAGTGCTGCCATCTCATTCTGTAAGGAGTCTTTACCTCATTCACTGGGCCTCACAGCTCACATTCTTGCACTGCCTCTTGTGTTTTATTTTCATAGATCCATCCTTTTCTTTCATGGCCTTTACCTCTTCCACAGTATCTCATAGTGATGCCATTTCAGTCACCAACAAACTTTTTACCCTCTCAACAGCACCTCACAGGCATTCTTGTGCTGCCTCCTCTCGTATCCAGGCCATTTCATTCTTCAGTGAATCCACAGCAGTTCGCAGCTCATGTTCTCATGCTGCCATTTCTTGTTTATCTTTCAGGAGCATGTTCTTCTCATCTGTAGACTTTTTTAATACTGTGAGAAGCAGCCCACCCACAGTCCCCACTGCCTCACGGGCACTCTGCTTCCCAAAGGATCTACTTACTATACCAAGGGCCTCCCCTACTGCTTCAGGTGTCACCTCCACCTGCCTCCAGTCCTGAGGTGGGGCCCAGCCCTCTTAGGAGGCAAGCCACCTCAGACCACATGCCCACTGGGGGGCAATCAACTGTCTCCTCATTCACAGGGGCAGCCCGCTGAAGCACCCCTCCCATAAGGGCAGCCTGTTCTTTTCCTTGGTCAACAGTGAATCCTGCTGACTACACCAATTTTCTTGCCAATGGGTTTCAGCCTCAGGCAAGTCCACTATAGATTCAGTGAGACCAAAGAAACGACAGTGGAATGTTCTGGGGCTGAAAGGGTTTATACCCAACTTTATTCCCACGGTGGCAGGTCAGTCACTAGAATCCTGTCCACTGAGAGCGAGTCTGCATGCAGCAAGCCAGTCTGTGCCTCTGGGTGTCTCGACCCCCACAGCCATCCAAGTCTCTGTCCTTGGTGCTGCCACCACTCTAGACTCGTCTCTGCTTTCCTGCAGCCTTGCAGCCCTGCCACTGTGTCGCTAGAGCACTGGGCGGAGCTCTTTATATAGAGTCAATAATGATCTATTGCCTACATGTGTGTAGTGAGCTAGCTGACCAGGGCCAGGAGGGACTCCTAGCCACAGGAACCTTCACTTTATCCACACTCCACCCCTCCAGGATTCTTGCCTCTCAATCTATGTGCCCTCAATACTCTGCAATGGTCCCTGTGCAAGGAAGCTGGAACGTTGTAAAAGAAGCATGGGTGGGGCTTACAATACCCACCTTCCCCAGCCTCTCCAGCAGAAAGTCTTGCAGACACAGGCCAATCTTATTGCTCTATCTCTGGCTTCTACTTCGTCCTCAGCAGCCGGAACCGCTGCTCTGGTCTCAGTTGTTGCTGCAGCACCAGTCATCCAATTTCCTTCTGTCTGCTCCTGCCTTTTCAAATCCACCCACATCTGTGTCCTCATTACCTTCATGGGGCCCTTTAAATTCTCCCTTTGAGAAGCAGGCTGTATTTCCTTTTGTGCTTGAACCTGAGGATAGAAGCAGAGCATGGCACTCCATGACCTGAGGAGGGGGTGCATCCCTCCTGGAAGAACCCGCAGTTGCCAGTCCTTGGGCTCTCCACCAGCTTTCAACCAGGTGGGGTCTCCACCGCAGAGGGGCCGATGCCTCCGGCATGGCAGGGCCCCCACCCCCACCTGTTCGTCAAACCTCCGCTCCTCCGTATTTTGAGCTGACGGCTCCACTACAACCTTCACCTGCCCCATGGCACCTGGCACCCTGCGTTCTCGGGCCGCTCCTTCTCGTGCTGCTTCCTCTCGGCCTACCATGACATCCTTTACCATTTCCACAGCGTTTCGTAGTGACGCCCTTTCAGTCACCAACAAATTTTCTTTCTCTTGGGGTGGAGCCCAGTCCTCCACCCCTTCCCAGTACCACATGTCCACTGGGGGACACTCGAATGTCTCCCTATCCATAGGTGCAGCCTGCTGAAACACTCCTCCCATGAGGGCAGCCTGTTCTTTTCCTTCAGAACTTTATCCACAGAGAGTTTCTGGCAGTAAGGGGCTCAGAGCCACACCCACAGTTCCTGGTATATGCAGGGCCGGCACAAGATTAATTTTATGGTGAATTTTACAATTCTACACTCAGTAATTCTGTGCTAAGTTGCTCTGTACCAGAGTCACTGTGAATAAAGTGAAGGTTCCTGTGGCCAGGATCCTCACCTGGACCTAAACTACTTGATGATGTAACTGGCCTTCTGCTAGGCCACTGCTTCCACACCTGTAGGCAATAAGCTATTATCGACTGAGTCACTGTATAAAGAGCTCTGCCCAGTGCTCTGGTCAGAGGCGGAGACAATGGAGGATTACAGACCTGCAGACTGCTGGATGCAGACGTAATTCTAGTGCTCAACCTATTGCTGGGAGAACAAGCCAGGTAATAAACCCTTTCACCCCAAGAAAGTTCCATTGTCATTCCTCGGTCTCACTGAATCCATAGTGAACTTGCCTGGGGCTGAAACCCATTGGCAAGACAGTCATCTGCTCACCCTTAGAGATATTTGACAAACATTGTTGCAAATTCCAGGAGGTTAAAAAAATGTAACATACTGGCACCCACTCTATAGGTGATGCTCAAGTGGGCCAACCCCAAGTCTAGATGTTGGGGTGTTCCTTCTTAATGGTGCCATCAGAGGTTGGGGTCAGGCATGAAGGGCCAGCCTGCAGGGAAGCTGAGCCTGGGGGAGTCAGGCCTGGGCTACTCTGTCACTCCAGGCCTCCCTCAAGGGGAGTGTCACCCAGTGTGAGTAGAGAGAAAGTGGCCCTTTGAGCAGAGGACTCAGAGTAAGGTTTCCTGACAGCGCCTGGGCATGTCTCCTATCGTCCAGCTCAGCGGTCTTCCGGGCTCCCAGTGCACCTCTGGCTGCCCCTCTGTGATGTGAATTATGTGCACCCTGACTCATTGGGGGACATATGGAAAATGGATCTCCACGCTGGACATTTATGAGAAAACGGCCCCTGCCCTGCACATGCCTAGACGGCTCCTGTGTTTTAGGGCCTGTTTATATGGGCTGGGAAGCAAATAAATGAGATATTGTCCGTTTCTTCTTCATGCTCGTTTGCTCCCAGGGCAGAGAAACTTTAGGGCAGACACACAGGGAACTGGGTTCCTGCTGAAACAGGCGAGGACTGGGGCTCTGTGGTTTGAGAGGCAAACTATGGAAGAGCTCTGGTGTCTCTTCCCACTTGGGAAGCTTGGTGTCATCAGTGGGGGTCAGACCAGACTAGGTGGAGAATCAGGAAACCAGTCTTGTTCTGGACCATTCCGCTGGCCTTCAGGGACAGAGCGGCCAGTCCCCCACCTGAGTGTGCTGGGGCATCACCACACCACGCTTCCTTTGCGCCATGTGTCCCCACCCTCAGAGCAGCACTTTTTGTAGGATATGCTGTGTCCCTTAGCAGCCTCGGTGCTGGTGGTTGTAAATGTTGGGATTCACAGAGGAGGAAGATAAGACTCAGTGTGCTTAGCTGCATTTCTCAGTATCACACAGTTGATGGTTATGTAACTGGTCAGTTTATGTAACGCTCCAAGACAGTGGGCTAATATTTTTAGCCCAGTGTGATTACAGCGGAAAGCTTGTTGTCTGAGTCGCCAGTCCATTCAGAGATCGGTGCAGACGCGGGGTCTCACAGCTGCCACCCCCTTCAAGCTTCACTCAGCCCTGGGGCCTCCCCCTGGCCCCGTAACTGTGACTCTTAGCACTTCTGGTCCTGGGCCTGCCTGCACCGGCCCCAGGAGCCCTGCCCTACATGCATGGTGGGGGCCAGGGGCCGCTGTCCTGCAGGAGCATGCTTTCTTTGCCATCTCCCTCCATGCCTTAGGGAATCCTTTCTCCATGGGGGCTTCATGCCTTGGCTTCAGCACTGTGCCCACATCCTCTCCCTTTTGGGGTTAAAAGGGCCTCCCTGACCACCCGCTGAGCCTGTCTCCATCCGAGTGAAATGATAAATGTTGATACATCATTATGTTATATTATCATAATAAATGAGGCTTACCAGTCAGCTGCAGATCATCTGTGGGCTAAAGCAGCTAATGAATGGATGCATGAATGAGTGGATGAGAAGATGCATACATAAACACAAAATACTTTGAACACAAATAAAATTCCTGGAAAAGCAAGCTTGTGGGTGGAGGCTGAGACCTGGGCTCGTGTGGCCTATACAGGGTAGGCAGGTGGCCGCCTGTTGGACAGAGGGAGCCCGTGAAGGCGGCAGCCTGCGGGAAGGGCTCTCGCAGCAGCCCTGGGAGGCAATGTGGCCCAAACCGGCAGGGGCAGCAGAAACAAAATGGGAGAGACCAACGGCAGGACTTGGAAACAGACTGCTACGGAAGTGGAAGCGCGAGTGGCCTGGCAGGTGGCTGTGTTGGCAGGAATTGGGAGTTTGGGAGGTGGAGCTTGCGGGGGGCGGGGGGGCAGAGCAGTGCTCAGGCTGCAGCAGCTGTGGAGAGTCCAGGCGGCCTTGTCTGCAGGAGATGGAGATGGAGGACCGGAATCTGGGCAGCAGGTCAGGCCAGGTGGTCCTCACCTGGATGGCCTCCTCTAGGGGGTCAGCGACCTCTTTGAGGTCTTCACTAGCTGGTTGCTCTGAGAACCTCATCGGACGTTTGGCTGTGCCGTGCATCCCAGCGGGGCGTGGTGTGGGAGGGGTGCTGTTACTGTCATCGGACTCTCAGGACAGGCCCTGCCCTGTAGTTCCTGAGGGCAGTACACAAAGGCTTCTGCACCAGGGGACGAGAAGGCCACGTCTTGGCAAGAGGGCAGCAAAGCCAACATTTACCCAGGCCCCAGCCCGCATCAGACCTGCCCACGCACCTTTGAATGGTGAGTAAGTGGCTCACAGCGGGATTTGTGCAGGACCCTTCCCTCTGGGGTCCCCCTGCACTGTTCTCCAGGTTTCTCTTCCAGAATGGGACTGCTGGCTTCCTCAGGTGATCAGGTTTTACTCATCCTTTCCCACTTCCCTGATGCCCCCTTGATCACAAGACCTCTCTGGGCCCCCGCTGGAGTGAATCGCAGTAGTCCCTGCAGCCGCGCACGATCCACACTGAGCCTCGCACGACCGACACTGAGCCTCGCACGATCCACGGTGAGCCGTGCACGATCCACGCTGAGCCACGCACGATCCACACTGAGCCGCGCACGACCCACACTGAGACGCGCACGACCCACACTGAACCGTGCACTCAGAATTCATTGCTCCGTAGAGCAGGGCGTCCGAGACCTGGGATGCAGCAGACCAGCCTGCATGGTGCAGCACCTCTGTCTGCTGACGAGAGAAGTGGCACCATTCCGCAGCTTTTCTGATGGAAACGTCTTCTGCGTAGGGGACTCAGGGTCATGGGGGCTTGTCAGCACTCCCAGCGTGTGCCTCGTAGTTGTGGGGGGTGGCAATCTTTGCATGACAGATAAGCTCAGACTGGGAGGACACACCTGGCAGCTGCCCCCACAGAGTAATAAGTATCCGCCCACCTGGTGGTCCATCAGCCCTGCCCAAGGGGCCCAGCGCCTGAGAGCAAGGCCAGGCGCTGGGCAGAGGAAGACAAAGCAGGGGCACACAGCTTCACTTTCCCATCCATCATTCACCTGTGCCTGCTCTGCTGTGCTAAGAAACAGCTCCCAAATCTCAGCAGGTACAACACACAGCTCTCCCCACGCCTGCTCCAGAACTATGGCCATTGTGGGGGCCACTCTCCTGACATGTGGTTTTGGGATGATGCAGTGCCCACCTTCCCAAATGCTTTTTGCTGTGAGACAGGGAGAGAAGGGGCTCTGGTTCTTTGCACTGGCCGGTGACTGCTCCAGCCCCCAGAAGGGCCTCACCACTGCCGGGAGCCTGAGAAGTTAGAGCGTGGGCAGGCAGCAGTAAGCCCACTGTGCACCGGGCTGGTGGTTTCATATGGTCCAGGAGGAGGAGGTTCCTACGCCCCCCATGCCACCAAGACAGGGACAGCCTGGGACAGGGAACGGATGCGTATATGACAAGGGCACCATCACTCCTACAGGTCCTCCTGGATGAGCGGGAGGCACCCCCCGAGTGTGCAGACACTGCTCAGATAGCAGCAGGTGCTAGGGGCAGCCCCCCAGGGCAGCAGGAGTTCCCACCAGCCCCCACCCCACAGGCAGCCCCCATTGGGCACTTTTCTGTGTGATGATGGTGACGAACCCTCCCTGATGGAAGGTTGCAATTTCCACTGTGCCTCAAGCCCCAGAGAGGGAAGAAATGGTGATTACTGGGGGTACCTGAGGTCTGAACCGCAACCAGTCAGAGGTGTGGAGCTGGATCTGGGAAGGTGCTGTCACGGCTGACTCAAGGCCAGCATGGCTGTCTGCACATGCTCCTCACCTCTGCATCCGTAGCTGAAACATATGATTAAAGATCGTAGAGGTGTGCACGGTGGGTCACAGTCACCCTGGGCTGTTGCAAGCCCAGCTCTGGCGCCTGGATGGGGCAGGTGGACCGATGTCCTGTGCTGGCCAGCCCAAGGGAGTTGGTAAGGGCAGCCCCAAGGCCTTTGAGGGGATGCAACAGGGGCAGGGCCACTGCCACCAGATGGTGGAGACTCCTGGGCTGGCCAGGCCGTCTTCTCCCACTGGGGCTGCTGCCTTGGGAAGGATGGCTCTTTGATGCTGGCTCCAGTGTAGCTGTCTGAGAATTCCACATGTGTTTATTTTTAATGCCTGACTCCTTGTATCTGTTGTCTGGGCAGTTCACTCCTGTGCCCACAGATGGGTGAGACTGGAGTCATATTCTACTCCCAAACTGGACGGTTTGAGGCAGTTTGTTTCCCACCCAGAGAAATCTTGGTTTGTGGCCCCAGGCCGCATCCCTAATGCCAGCCAGCCATGCTGTAGACATATGCACTTGGTCGGTTCAACTCATCGGATCAAATACTTTCTGAGTCTCTACCAAGTGCAAAATAGTGTTACCTGCCGGAACGCTGTCTTTTCCCAGGATTGTGTCTCAGAGGTGAAGAAGAATAAAGCCAGCAGACAAGAGCACAGAGCAACTACAAAGGTTTTTCGAATGAGTGAAAAGAGAAAGCAAGAACTCCTGCTAGCCAGGAGGGGCTCCAAGAGGGGAGGCAGTCAGGGCTGCCCTGTCTGGGATTTATATTGCCTCCAGAGAGAAGAAAGTACCTCCACCTTTCCTCCCCTCTCCCCAGGTAGAGAACTGAATTAACAACATCACAACTCACTCCTGATTGGCTGAAAGTACAATACTTCATTTGCATAGAGCAGCTGAGGTCTATCTAAGTGGCTGCGTTGGACTGGGGCTTTTTATAAGGATCCTGAACTTTATCTGCCTGTGTCCCACCACCACCTGCCTCAATCCACCCTCAGAAGAAGTAACCGTAACTGCCGTTAGGAAGAAGGGCAATGATTGTTTCTGTTGCTTCCTGCTGGCAACAGGCGATGGCTGGGGAATGGCCATCTGGGTTCACTCCCTGAGGGGCCTACCTAATGGCCCTCAGTAGAAGTGGTGAGGGACTGTCATAGGGGTTCCTTTTGCATCACCATCTGGAGCTTGATGGACTCCAGATAAGAGAAGACAAACTTAGAGAAAACACCGTCCAAATGATAAGGCCAAGAAAACTAGTAGCAAGGTTCCAGCAAAGGGGAGGATCCAAGAGGCACATGTCCAGACCTGAGATCACCCTTCCCATGAAGTCTGTGTGGTATATCAGGGAGACAGCGGTCTTAGCAGTGGCCAAGATGGACTAGGGCACATAAAAAGAGGGTTCAACTAGATGGCGAGGTCGCTCATGTGCATCTTCATCAGCATGAAGTATGGGTTGGAATCCTTGAGCAACATCTGAGTCTGATTTTCTGTTCTGGAGGGAACAAACTTGACAAGGAATTAAGAATGCATGGCTGCATATGAAGACAAGGAATGGTAAGACTGCAATTGAAATAATGGGAGAAATTTGGAAACATTTGGAGAGAGTCATAACTAGATATTTGAGGAAACTAGAATTCAGGATCCAGACTATTTTACAATGACTAGTATCAGAGCTGCATTATTGAAACATAAAAGCCTTCTCTCTAAAATCACCCTCATTTTTATTAGAGGTAACCATATTAAGACTAATTTGTAAGATAAGTTTAGCTTCAAAACACTTGGTCTGATTATTTACATAAGTGCAGCAAGCACAGCCATTGATCATATAGGCTCTTTTAGATGTGCTTTGCTGGAACTTCTCATACAGATTGAACTTTTAAAGGCTTCTCGAGGCCAGGAAAGCCAAGCCAGAGTCTTGCCATCAGGTTTTGCCTGCAGTACCTACAGATTTCGGTGAATGTCTCTCTTCTTGTGGTCCCCAAGATATTCTGGGGTTCCTGTACCTGCCAGGAAGTGACCTTCCTTACTCACCTGGTAAGGCTGCTGGGAACTCTGTAAGCAAGGTACCAGGCCAGTTCTTCCAAGGGGCTTTGTTGGCTCCATAAAGTCAACCTTAGTTCCTTAAAACTGTGTGGTCACATCCGAGTCTGTGCACGTCTCTCAAATATGACATTCCAGTCAAAGTCTTGATAAGATAACTAGTGTTTTTAATTGGTCCTATCACAAAGAGAACAGATTCTTATTGAACTTATGCAAGTAAAAATATTCCCATAAAGTATAAAAAGACTCACTAAGAGTTTCCAAATTCTGAAGGGATCAGGTAGAGAGAAAGATAAATGTTCCAGTTCTGCTTATAAAGGCATGATCTACTAAATTGTTGTAAGCTAGCTTAAGGGAAAAGTTTAAAACACACACTTCTTTTTCTGTTTAAGATTACAAATACTTGAAACAAAAGGTCATAAAAATTAAAATCCACTTTCTCAGTTCAATCAGTTTTATGTAACTAATTTTTGCTTTGCTTGAATCTGGGTTTTTCACTAGTTTGGGAGTAAAACTAACTATAAATGATGGAAGACTTAGAAATGGCAATGGTTAAAGATCTAATGAGAGGTTATCATAAGGCAGTTGACATAAGGAAATTTGGTAATTTTTGGAACATTTAACAGTTCAATAATCTGAAGTTTAGCATCATTGATTTGTCAGTGCTTCCCAGGTAATTATATATTAAATGAATAAGCCAAATTAGCCAAATAGTCTCCCTTATGAGGAGAAAGTTCCTCTGACATGTTCCAGGAGTTCTCTGAAAAGTCCCAGAGTTAACTAGAGGTAAAATGTGGATAAAATGAGAGTTCCTGTGGCTAGGATTCTCACCTGGCCCTGGTTGGTTAGCTCACTGCACACCTGTGGGCAATACATGGCTGTTAACTCTATATAAAGAGCTCCACCCAGTGCTCTGGGCGTGACATGGTGGCACGGCTGCAAGGCTGCAGGAGAGCAGAGCGGAGGCTGGAGTGGTGGCAGCGCTGAGTTCAGGGGCCCAGAGGACGGCTGTGTGGGACGACTGTGTGGGACGGCTGTGCAGAGAGCCCCAGAGGACAGCTGTGCAGACAGAGGGGCCCAGAGGCAGAGACCGGCTTGCTGCATACAGACTCACTCTGAGTGAATGGGATTTTAGTGACTGACCTGCCACCTGGAAATAAACTTGGGTATAACCCTTTCACCCCAAGAACCCTTTGCTGTCAATTTCTTTGGTCACAGTGAATCTATAGTGAACTTGCCTGGGGCTGAAACCCACTGGCAAGACATAAAAGCACCTTTTGAATTTCATTTTGGGAAGTTGTCGAAAATACTAAATTTTTAAGGCAGTTGCCTAAACAGGATTACAAGTCACTATGAAATAATACTTAGTTATCTATTTAACCAGAATGACAATAAAATATTTTAAAGGCAGATACAGAAGGTTATATAGTTGTTAGCAAAAGCTTTTCTTTTCTTTAGTACTCAAACACCTGATTAAAATGTTAAGCATGGAAATTCTGGTAAAAACCCTTCATGATCTCTCAGTATTAAGAGCAGGCTCTATCTTTTTAACAAACAAAACCAAATTCTAATCTTATGGTGTACTTGATATTAAACTTCATTTACTTCTTTTTTATAAAACTTCTGTGAGTTTCTTTTTACATTCAGAATTCTCCCTCTTTAAATAACCAGCTTTACTTGGACAAAATTACCTTCTTTTACCCTCAATAAAAATGCATTTCCATTCCTCATACTTCTCTTTTCAAAACACACATATTTTCTAGCATGCAGAGGTGTTTCTTTTATTATTTCAAGTGGTCTTAATTGGCACTTGTTAGATGCAGGTCATGTGAGGCGTCCCTTCACACCTGGGCCTATACCGGGTGTGCCAGGGGTCCTGCAGCCTGACACTGGGTGTGCACAGAAAGCCCTGCTGCCCTGCCTGAGCATGCATGGGCCTCCCTATGGCTCAACTCCATCCCTGGCCATGGCCCAGGAAAAGGAGTCGGGGGCAAAAGGGGAAAGAGATTCAGGCTTTAAAGTCAGGAGTAGACTCCTCTTAACTGAGTACTTTCAGTGGCCCCAAAGGGAGACAAAGCTCCTTAGTTTGGTGACATCTTGTTGGAAGAGAAAAGAGAAATAAGCATGCAGGCAGGTGAATATATATGGAACTGAGAGAAAGGTGTGCCAGACTGAGTCAGAGAAGAAGCACCAGGAGAGGAAGAAATGGACCCTTGGAAGTTAAAACTATAGCCTATGGGGGAAATGCTATGGGGTGGGTGACACCTGCCCACCAAGGAAACAGTGAAAACAACCATGAAGCCAAGAGAAAAAGACAAGGAGTGCTGTAAAGTAGCACAGAGTTCCTTCTTACCTAGACTGTTAGTGACAAGTCCCTTTTAGATGGCTGACAGGTGCATAGAGCAGCTGAGGTCTCTGTGCCTTTGAATAGCCGAGCTTCATTTGCATAGGGCACAACCCATCAGAGCAGGTGAGGTCTATCTAACTAGGTGGCTGAGTTGGATTGGGGCTATTTACAAGGGTCCTGAACTTTATCTGCCTGCATCCCACCACCACCTGCCTCAATAGGACTTTGAAAATGGAGATGAGATAAGCACAGAGTTTGGCCAGGATGGCTTATAGGATAGCGGAGTGGGTCTGCATGTGTTGGGAGGTAGAGGAGGGTAATGACTCTAATGGATGGGTTATGGAAAGGTCCCACAGGTGAGAGTCAGAAGGCATGTAGTGGGGCTCAGAGTGCAGGGTGAGGTGAGGTGGGCAGGTGTACAGAGCTCTCATCAAAGTGGCATTTGAGACAGGCCTTGAAGGATGGTTAGAAAGGTTTTGCTAGAGGACCAAAGCATTCACGGTGGTCTAAATACTGCACAGAGGCACTACCCCCTTCCCCCCCACCCCAAACACACACAACACGTATGTTCCCATATGACTGGGAAAGGTGGTATATTTGCATCTTTGGTCTCCTTACTGCTGCCTGGGGACCGAATTTCTCCTTTATAGTCACTTTGATTTTTGTTAAGACGCAAATACCCTTGCAGGGGGTTTAAACATTTTAAGCTCTTATTTCCCATTTCCACTTGTGGGGGCAGGTTGGGGAAGGGGAGTCCTGTATTCCCTGGTCACCTCCCACCACCTGCCCCTTCTTGCTCTGGGCTTTCTTCCCTTCGCCCACCAGCGAAACTTCCTCTCTGTTACCATCAGGACGTGTCCCTTCTCGTGGGCTCCTCCTTACCCGCCATCAAGCAAAATCGTGTTTCTCAATTTCCCCCAACCCTCCTATATTTGAAATAAATGTACATATTCACTTTAGGTTTGGGAGTTTTGATAGGAAGATACACAGGGAGTAGAAACCAGGAGCAGAGCATTATGGGATCCCTAGCAGCCTGTCAGGTGCTCCCCAGGGGCCCCGCCTCAGTCAGACACCAAAGGGCTGCACGCTCTCTCTGGGATGACCCCATTGTGCTGAGTTGGGTGCTGAGGACCTGTGTCCATGGTGGGTTGTGTATAAAGCATGGCTCCAGGACCATAAAGAGGACTTAGCAGAATGGGTCCCAGTCTTGGGGCAGTGACCATGTGCCACCGCAGGGAGGGCCTTCGTGTCACTACACGTGGGAGGCCGTGTCTGGGCAGAAGGCAGCTGCGTGGAGGCAGGGTGGCTTTCCCTCCGTCTAACTGGGGCTGTGTCTCTGCCCCCCACAGCTGGTGCTGCCTGAATACTCCATCCACAGCCTCTTCTGCACCATGTTCCTGTGTGCTCAGGAGTGGCTCACCCTCGGGCTGAATGTCCCTCTCCTCTTCTATCACTTTTGGAGGTAAGTCTGCCTGGATGCCCTCCTCTGCTGGGGCAGCAGCCCTCCAGGGACATTGTCACCCAGGTGGACCAGCCATCTTGTGCCTTCCTCTTATCCCCTCCTTTTGGAGACTCTTGCTCCAGAGTCTTCTTTCCAAGCTGCCCTCAGACCACCAGCCCCTCCAGGAAGGCCTTCTCACAGGTGCCATTAGCGGCAGCCCACCTCGCAGGCCCATATTAAAGGCATCCAGGGCACAGTTCCCAGTAGCCAAGAAGTAGAAACACCCAAATGTTGATCAACAGATGATCGGATAAACAAAATGAGGCATATCCTTAGAAAGGAATATTATTTGGCAATAAAAAGGAATGAAGCACTGGCAGATGTCACAACATGAATGAACCTTGAAACATTACAAGTGAAAGAAGCCAGTCACAAAAGGCCATTTTTATGGTACATCCAGAAGAGGCAACTCCAGAGAGATGGCGAGGAGGCTGGTGGCTGCCAGGCGCTGGGGAGTGAGTGCTCAGGGGGACAAGGTTTTCCTCTACGGTGAAAATGTTCTGAAATGAGGTACTGGTGATGGTTGTACAACTCTGTGAACATCCCTAAAAACCACTGAATTGTACACATAAAAAGAGGTGAAGTTTTCTGGTATGTGGCTTGTATCTTAATGAAAAACACCTACCGGATGGGCTGGATTTTCTGGGACAGTTCTGATTTTTCATACTCTGTTCCCTGCTAAGACTAGGCATCAGATTATGTGATATATTTTTTTAATAAAATAAGTCACCATATGGCTACAGGAGGCAGGGAGGGGAAATACAAAAGTAGTAGAGAATGCAGTTGTGCAGATCAGTTACCTACCCTTTACCCCTTGCTCCTAGAGCCTTGGGCTCCCAGAACATTCCATCCTTGTCATTTTACTATAAAATGTAGCCTGTACTTAGTCACATCTTGGGCCTGGCTCCTTCGCTCACCAAACAGAGGGGACGCATGCTCCACGCCAGCATTGTGGGGGATCCCAAGGTGAATATAAAATATCGTCTTTACCCTCAAGGAATATACACCCCAGTGGCAGAGGGGAATAGACTCCTAGCAGATGTGTGAGGAATATATGCAGGGGTGTGGATAAATGAGCACTGACATTAGACTGGGGGAGGGGAGCTGGGAAACCTGGAAAAGCACATTCTGGGTTGGGGGCCGAGCTCTTCCTGGGTACTTCCTGTGCCTCCCTCACCTCGTCCAGTGTCTACGACAGCCAGGGGCAGGGCAGGGGTTGAGGGGCCTTTCCCTGCCCTACAACTGGGACACAGCAGCTCGCTATGGTTAAGTCACTTCCCAGAGCCACTCGGCTAGGACATGGCAGGGCCAGGGTCCAACCCCGCTTCTGTGGGGAGCAGTCCGGGCTCTTGTTGCCTGGCTCGCTGCCCCAGTGGCTGGCTCTTCTCCCTATAAAAGAATAAGGAAAAGGACCTTTAGACAGAGTGCTCTCAATCCAGATATCAAAATGGGGTCACTTTGTGAACCTTTGGTCGGTTCCTTGCTTCTGGGCCGTCGCTCCCCAGAGGGAGTAGGGCTGAGCCGCCAGTGCCCTTCTGTAGGGTGCTTGTGTTCGTCCAGGAAGGGAGCCACCGTCCCCTAATTCTGGCGATTCATAAGTGCTCAGAAAGGAAAGGAAAAGGAACCAGGAGGCACGTGTCCTTTGAAGCCACAGACGCCCGCTTTGTTTCATATCCACTCCCCCCAGCAGGTCCAGTCCCATGACGATTGTCACCAAGTAGGGGCCCGTGTGCCCTCGCTCTCAGTTTGCCTAAATAAAAGTAGGACTGTAGACCCCTTCCTCAGCAGACTGCATCTGTCACCTCCCATGAGGGGCACAAGTGCCCCATGGAGCAGGTGGCTTTATCTCCGTTTTACAGATAGGAAGTTGAGGTTAATGGCCACTGAGGAAGTCCAGCCTGGTGGCCCCAGCAGCGCTGCCGCCACTTAATAAGGTGGGCTGGGAGCAAGTCCTCAGCACAGAGTAGGTCCTGAAATCCACCCCGAGGGAGAGGAGACCAATGGCAGAGGGCTATGAGCTGGAGGTAACATCGAACTTGGCTTGTGGTTTCCTCTCAGCTTAGTGTTGGTGACAGGTCATGTCAGCGCCCACCTCTGAACAGGGGGACAGGGGAGCTGGAAGACCAGATTGCTGAGTGCAGGGCTGTGCCTGGGGCCAATTCTTTGGGTCAGGCCCCCACCCCGTTCCTGGCCACAGCCTGCCCCACAGCCTTGCAGGGATCATGGTTTGTACCCGGCTTCCCCATGCCTTTATCAGAGAGACAGAAAGCAGCTCGCAGGGCGATGTCAGCCTGGGGCTGTGTCTGGCCCTGCAGGCAGAGTCCTGTCTTCCCCAGCGAGGCAGTCTGTGCACAGGGCCAGCGGAGGGGCCGGGGACATCCTTCACCCGCCTGCTGTGTGCTCCCCTCTGCCAGGCCCTGTGCTTTTGCTTCCCCAGCCCGCCTTTGGGCTGCTCCCTCCCACTGAGGCCAGTGTTCTTTGTGCTGCTCTGGGTCCTTCTATCAAGAAGAAAAGAACCACGCCACAGTCACATGGGAACAGGACGTGCCTCCCAGGGGGTTCAGGATTCTAGAAGAGGGCTTGGGTGGAGGACACATTTAATCCAAAGTGACGAAAGATGAAGGCAGAATGGTGCAGTGGGGCGTGGGAGTGGGGATGCAGCCCTCTGTGGACCCACAGCTGTGCCCACACTGATGCCCACGTGGGGGCATGTGGGCTCTGCCCACACCCTGGAGAAAGGAGGCTCTTCCCATGCATCCCAGGTACCACGGGTGGCATATCCTCCCCCTGCCAGAGCAGCTCTGTATGTGGGGGAAGCCACCACGGTGCCAGCGGATCCGTCTGGGAGGGTCTGTCTGCTGGAAGCCAGGGCTGTGCTGCTCTTGAGTGCCCGGCCGTTCCTCAGAGGGAAGTCCTGCGGCAGGGGGCTCAGCCTGGACGCCTTCAGACGTCCCTCCCGCGCTGCCAAGCCGTGACGCCCTGTCCTCTCTCGTGCAGGTATTTCCACTGTCCTGCAGATAGTTCCGAATTGGCCTATGACCCGCCCGTGGTGATGAACGCGGACACCCTGAGTTACTGTCAGAAGGAGGCCTGGTGCAAGCTGGCCTTCTACCTCCTCTCCTTCTTCTACTACCTTTACTGGTGAGTTTCAGCCCCTCCTGAATTTCAGGCACCCCGGCCTGTGGGAGGTGGCCTGCCAGGCATGATGTCACTGACTCTGGCTTGAGGGAGGCATCCATATAAAACAGTGAGGAGCTGGGGGTCCCGCAGGAGGCCTTGCTTGCGGCCAGGGGCACCCCTGGGGCTGCACAGCGTGCACCAGCTCTCCACACCCGTGGACATCTGGCCAAGGGCAGTTGCTTGTTCCTCCGTGGGGCTCTCTGCTTCTAGCAGCTCCGCAGCCCAACCAGCCAGGCATTTGTGGCCCCGATGCACAGCCACAGTGTCCCTTGCCCCAGTCTGCCTGTAGCTCTTGGGTTCTGTAGCAGACACCCCCATGGCAGTCACGCTTCGCAGAGGGGCATGCTGGGTCATTACCTGGCTTATGTTCACAATTCTCCCAATATTACGTAACCCCTCTAATTAGGAAAGCATGCTGACTTTGCACTTCTGTTTCAGGAGTTACCCCCTTTCCACCTCTTTACTCAGAACATCCTAGCTAAGCAGATAGCTTTAATCAGACTGTCTTGTGGTTCGACACCCCAGAGACTGACTTTTCTGAAAATGTCTCCTCCTTGGGGAACGTCTGCCCCATCGCCTTGCTAGCCCGTCTCTTCCTACGGCAGACATCGTTCCTCCAGTGTCCTCTTGCTGCCTCTAAAGTGGCCTGGCTGACAGTGGCCAGGTGAGGAAGAGGAGGTGGGGGGTTAGACTCCTAGGCTCCCTTGGGGTTCCGGTTGGCTGGGGCAGGCTGGGAAGCAGCTGCATTCATCCCACCTTGTATAATGAGCCATGCTTTCCGCAAAGAGCTTGATATGTTTGCTCATTCATGAGTGAGATGCCATCATTGCCCATACATCAACAATGAGGAAGCTGAACCTGGGAGGCCAGAGAATTTTTTCCTGGTTGCAGCTCCTTGTGTCACAGCTGGGAGTCCATCTCAAGTCTGACCCCAGAGCCTGAGCTCTTACCTGCCAGCTCTCTTGGGAAACCTCTAGAAAAGTCTTGATTGAAGTTTGGTCTTTGGACCTCCTGCATTGGAACGGGGGTGAGGAGAGCCTGCTTCTCAGACACACAGATCTGATCTATGGGCTTACATCAGGGGTGAGGCATCCAACCTGTGAGTAAGGGCTGCCCTGGGGGTGCCACTGGGTGCCTGCCCTCCCCGCCAGGGCCTTGGTGTCCAGAAGGCTCAAAGGCCCTGGGGATATCGTCTTTGGGAATCACAGCCTTGGAGGGGTGCAGGGTGATCCCGCACATCTTCTTGGGGTCAGGGGCTAGCCAGGCTCAGAGGGACCCCTTCCCTCCTCCTCCGTGATGCAGTGTCCTCGGACGGGGCCTGCCTCATCTATAAGGATCCAGAAGGTGTCTGAAGCCTCTCTGCAGATTTCCCAGGTGCCCAGCAGGTTTGCCCAAGTCTCTCTGACTCCAAGTCTGAACTTCGTAGCATCTGTAGCTCACCAGGGCTGGTCCCTGTCTTGGGAAACCTATGGAGGTTTTCCCTCTCCGGGGGCTGAGACCTTGGGCCGACCCAACGCCTTCCTTTGTGGGGCTTCAGGCAGCCCTGTGTAGGCTCAGGCTGAGTGGGCTGCCCCCAGTGCTCTCCTCAAAGCCAGGAGGTTGAGGAGTGCTTTCCTGGCTCCTGTGCATTAGCCTGGGGTCCAGCTTGGTCCAGACGGAGATGGAGGCAGGGCTGCCCCTCACTCAGGTTTGTTGTGACTGCTGCAGCCAGGGCACTGTGGGAGGGGAGCACAGGAATTCATGGAGCAGAGCAGCTCTGTGTCTGCCCGAAGGGGCGGGCAGGCGGGCGGGGAGCGATGGTGGATCCTTCCAGAACTGATTAGGCCCCAGACATCCTGCTTGTCTGTCCTTCAGCCCAGTTCCGTTCAGTGCCGCCTGGGTCATGCTGCCTCCCTTGTACTTATCTCCCTCACTCTATGGCTAGGTGTTTACAGTAGGCCTGATAGCAGAGGCTCATCTGGCCACTCGCCTCTGAACCTGCACTGCCCTGGCCAGTGCTGGCACATGGTGCGTGCGCGCCATAGCCCTGTTACCCCCACAGCTTGGCCGGAAGCTCCCCCGAGTCAGAGCCTGGGGCTGCATGCCCACCATCACTTCCCGACGTGAGTGTGTGCCCAGCAAGCAGGAGGTGCTCAATAAACACTGAATGGTGAGTGACGGTAAAGCAAGGCAGGGCGTCCGCATGGAGCTCAGCCTCGGCGGCTTCGGCTGGATGCAGCTCCTCACCACCCCTCCCGTTGGCTCTGCGGCCTGCAGCCATCGCCCTCTGCAGCAGCCGTGCTGTGGGCCCTGCTTGCCCAGCATGAGCCTCACCAGGTTCTTGAGGAGGCTTAGCAGCTGGACAGGGTAGAAGTAAAACAGTGCCTTTCCTTTGGTATATTTCTTAGACTGTTCTCTTTTCTTTCTCTGATGTGAAGAGGGGTTGTCTTTCCTCCTGCTGAATAGACAAGGTGGTATATTTTGGTGCAGAACGTTCCTGGTCCTGCAGACTTAGCCTGCAGCCCTCTCTGAGAGTCCAGGGATCCCCTCCTTCCTTGGTGGTAGGACACTTGCTCTTAATGCCTGTGTATGCCTCGATTCCATTAGCAACCGGAGGGCCAGGGAGTTACCCAATTAAGAATTCACTTAATTCATTTGCCCAGAGGGCTTGTGTTCACACATGGGTCCTTAGATAGCGATGACAGCATTTCCCCAGCACTCACACGCCATCCGGCATGATCTGGGAAAGGAATGGAATGACCCTGGACACAGCCATCACATAAGCATATGGCTGCTGGTGGGGTAAAGCATCCGCTGACCCCCCACCCCCACCCCCAGGGGCCTGCCCTGCAGTTGCAGGAGCCACACTCATCACCCTGCCGAGAGCAGTAGCAGGCACTTAGTGTGATCCCATCTCTAATCCACAGGCCACCATGTGCTCTGTGATACATGTTTACTTCGATGTTGTGGGAAGTTGTAGGGGAACAAGAGGGGGTGGCTGAGAGGCTCCAGTGACAGCGATGAGAAAGAAGCCAGGGGCCAACCTCTGTGTCTGGGGGCTCTCACTGATGTCTTCTTTGTCTCTGCTTTGGCATTCAGCATGATCTACACTTTAGTGAGTTCGTAACTTGAAGACCACACATGTCATCCGAGACTGGGACAGACGGGAGAGGCCTGAGGCACAGAAGCCCCCTCCTGCTGGTGATGCAGTGGGGCTGGAGCGGGGCTGTGTGTGAAAGACCGGCAGATGGTGACGGTGGCCACTGGGACCTGGAATCAAGCAGCAGCCATGGCTGGTCACCTGAGCGCACATGTGGTGGCCCCATGCATCACAGCCCTGCATTCCTATCCCAGGGGCGGGAGGGAGTGGGTGATGAAACACTGAACCTCTCCTGAGCGAGAGTTGCTCCTTCCTGAGTCCACTTGGTCTGCTGGCTCCCTGCAAGTTCACACCGAGTTCCTGGACTGCAGGATGGAGCCTGGAAGCTGGGAGGTGCCTGGGAAGGAATGGAATGACCCAGAATCTAGGCTGAGTCTGTGGTGCCTTTGAAGGCCTCAAGGATGTTGTGGGCTACCCAGGACTCTAGTGTTTCTGCTGAGCTAGCTGCACCCTTCACTTCCGCGGGTGGGGCCAGGAGGTGGGTCTCCCCCTGCACTCTGCTTGGTGAGAGCCCCGCTGGGGGTCAGCCTGAGCTGGGGTGGGGGCAGAATGTTGGTGATGAGTTATATCCAAAGGCATGGGGTGAGAGGGAGCTGGAGAGGGGGCAATCTTAGGGAAAAAAACATGTTTTGAAACATTTACATGTTCAAAGTGTTGTCTAGAACCACAAACTGTGTTCTATTGTCATCTGAAACCGTCCCAGAGTCACTGAATGCAAATCAGCTGGTCACTAGTTAAAGCTACCTTCTTATAAGGATCCCCAAACAGTCTGAGTCCAGAAAGTGCTGGAGTGCTTGCTCTGTGCTGTGTGCTTCTGGCAGCCAAGAAGTGAGACAACATAATTATAGCTTCATTTTATGATGCTGCATCATTTGTGCTGTTTGGTTCAACACGAGGACATTAGCTTATTTAGAATTTTCCATTTGACACTCTCTCCTTTTGGGTAGGAGTTGTGCTAGGGGGTTGTAAATAATAACAAGGCTGAGATTTTTATGTTTAAATTGGGCACAATGCTTTTCATCTTATTTTCCAAACTTCCCTTCTTTTATTCTGTTTGCTATACACGGGCTGTTTATACATGTGCCCAGCTCCCCCCTGAAACCTGTGACTCAGATTTATGAATGGTGTTTGTATGACGCGTCGTGTGCTATGTTTAAAGCACAGTGATGACTTGAGTGTCTCACCCACCTGGCTGTCTCATTTAAACCCCTTCTAAAAATTCTACAGAAGACAAAATGCAGGCTTCTGCTGTGAGGCTGAACGTACAAAGTCAGAGGATTTGGGGAGATATTTTTGGGAGCAGGCTTTCCCTCGGCCATCGTCCGGCTGGGTGACTGGGTGCAGAGTTTCCTTTAGGGCTGATTGGCCTCGTCTCTGACTTGGACGTCCTGAGAAGACCAGCCATCTTCATCCACAGACAGGAGCCTTGGGTTCCAGGCTTCAGACAGCAGATCTAACTGCACCAAAATCTTGCAAATGCAGTGAAATGAGGGGTAAATGGTCCATGTTGACTCTCACCTTGGGACTGTTTTGTTTTTGTACTTTTCCTCCTTCCAAAAAGATTTAAAGTGGCTTATCATAGCAGGCACAGTTATACAAAGGCTGTTAAAATGGAATTACGAAATTCAGACTTACAAAGGAGGAACACACAGGGACCCTCGCTTCCTGAGGTACTCCGTGTATTACTTTGATGAGCCTGACATTGGCTGTCCTTTTCCTCAGCAGTAGATAAAAGCAATTCACATTCCCATAGCGCTTTCCATTTTACAGACCCATTCACATCTTCTCATGTGACCCTCCTCGCAATCCTATGAAATGGATACTATCCTTTTCCCCAGTTTGTAAGGGAGGACACTGGGTATAGAGAGGTCATGACTCCTGATAGCTATGTACAGTCACAGACCTGCCTTTGAGCCCAGGTCATCTGACTTCAAAAGTCCCTTGTCCTGTCACACCTGAAAGCTGGCAGAGGAGCTCAGGGTCCTCTTAGGGTTTGATTAGTATTAACTTTTTGAGAAAAGGAGATTCTAAAAGCAGGGCTATAGAGGACGGGCCTGTTTTTTCTTCCTTTGTGGGCTGGCTCAGACGTGCTTCATTGTAGAGACCCCTCCCTAGGGTGGATTAAGGAAAGCTTAGAAAGCAGTTGAGTGCCTCTCTGGCAGGTCTTCTATTATGAAAGAGAAACACCCAAATATTTCTCTCCCACCAGTTGTGACTGGGGAATAATTCCAGTGGTCTGATGGGCATTTGAGGCAATTTGCAAGTCCTGGGAGAAGCTAGCCATGGTAAGAATATGGAATGGGTATGCTGGTGGAGTCTGTGTGGTGCGCCAGGCTTTATGCCATCACCTCACTCCTCACTACAGAGCAGGTTGGATATTCTACCCCACCTCGCAGGTGGTGAGGGCAGATGGGCCTTCCCAAGGTGAGCTCGCTGGACAGGAGCCCACGGCTATGAAGAAGTGGCCGAGTAATAGCAGTAGCTGCAAATCAAGATACTAGGCATGACCCTACATGAGTCATATGTGCTCGCCAGACCCTCATGTCAGTATTAGGAAGTCTGTATTCTCTGTCTCACAGATGTGGAAACTGAGAACAGTCACATGCAGAGACCCATACCTAGGAAAGGGTGTGTCTGGCTGCCACTTTAAACCAGGTTTGCCTCTTCTCACATATTTACCAGCTCCAATGTCTTTGTCTCTCACTGTTTATTGCATAGAAATGGCCAAAGGCAGGAAGCAGCATGAAGCAGGGAAGGGGGCCCTGGATGAATCCATCTCTCTAGGGTGGTAGAGAGCTCTTCCCACCAAGCATGAGTCTGGGCACCCAGAAGTGAGCTTCCACAGGGCACAGATGGCACGTGAAGGTGGTCTCGTTGACCTGGGCCCCCTTTCCTTGGGCAGAGCTCTGGGCTGGGCATAGCTGCGCCCCAACGGTCTGATGGGGCCAGGGGGGTCACTCAGGCTTGCTTTGCACTGTCCTAAGTAGATGGTGGCACCCACTGCCTGACTTGTTATAGAGAGTAAGTGTGTTCATATTTAGAGCAGGGCTCCGGGCATGGGAAGACCACCTCACGCTTTGTCGGGGGGAGTCTTCCTCACCCTCTCTACTCTGCCTCCTGTCCGAGGTCCTCCAGAGGGTGTGGAGATCCCGAGACCCAGCCTCGTGCCCATTGGGGGCATCCTGACTGAGGTCAGCTTGGGACCTGATGCCCCTTTCCAGGGTCGTGCTCTCTAGCCAATAAGGACAGCAGTGCCACTGAATACTTGCCGTGTGCCTGGCTCTGTGCCACGCACGTGCCACGTGTGGTCTCATCTCATTTGCACAGCATTATGAGGTGGGAACTGTTACTGTCCCCTGTGAGGTCTTGTGCCAGCTTTCTGAGACTCAGCTTTCCCATCTGTAGCATGGGGATACAATACCTCTGTCGGAGTGTGGGGGTGATCATGGAAGTGAATGACGTGCATAGAGCTGGGACAGAGGGCCTGTCTCCTGAGGACTGCTCTGCAAATCTGGGTCCTCACAGAGCTGAAGGGAGGACTGCATAGAATAAAATGGAAAATGCCCCTCATAGTAGCACATGGCAACACTCCATGAACCTCAGCGCCCTTCCTTTCCTCCCTCAGTCCTGGGGCAGACTGTCCCAGGCTTGTGACTTGGTAATAGAGCTCAGCCCTCTCAAGAAAATCTCCCCTTTGCTTCCTAGCGAGGTTGCGAGTTGGGGGGAAAACAGCAGGAAGGACCTGGCAGTGGCCACGTCTTTGCCAGATCACATTCTCCATTGCAGACACGTGCCATCTGGGTCTGGGTTACTGGGAAACCCATCTTGGGGAGGCCCAGCAGATGCCAGGCCCAGGCGTTCAGTGCCAGCTGGATGACGATACTTTCTAGGGAGCTGCTTAGAGGGAGCCCAGGAATGGCCATTTAATGGATCCGTGTTATCCTGGAGAGTGGATGGTGGTCCTGAAGCGGGTACGCCAAACTCTGTCCTGTTCAGTGCCCTCATATGAGGGCAACCAATCAATTCTGGGATGACACAGAGCTGAAAAGAATTATTAGGACAGGAAAAGGAGATCTGGACACCACCCAGGCCCAGATTCACAAGAGGAAATATAATAGGCATAAATGGAAGATCTTGAGATTGGGCTCAAACAAGTCAGCAGCAAAACCCAGGAGGGGTGCAGGTAAGAGGGTGGGTAGGGCTCGTGGGGCAATGGGTCCTCACTGACGGGAAGCCAGCCATGCTGCAATCAGGATACTAGGCATGACCGTACATGAGTCATATGTGCTCGCCAGACCCTCATATCAGGACTAGGAAGTCTGTATTCTCTTGCAGCATGGCAAGTCACTGATGTTGAGCCAGCTGTGCCATCTGCCTGCCAAAACCTAGGCTGTGTTGGGTCTCATGGTGGAAAGCCGGAAATGAAGTGGTAGAAGATGGCCTTGGTGTCCCTGGCCCCCAGTGGCTCTCCACAGGGAGCACTGTTCAGTTTGCAGCCATGTACTTTCAGAGGGACGCTGAGAAATTCACATGTGCCCGGGCACGACGTCTGGAGTCCATTCATAGGACTGCCCAGAGAAGCTTCAAGAAGACTTCCCCAAAGACTGAAGGCCCCAGAAGGCAGAGGGTGGGAACTGGGTGGGAGCAGCCCGCCCGCCCTTTCCCCTTCGGTCTGTGTGGGGGCAGTTGCTGCCCAGTGAGGGTTCTGGAGATGCAGCAGGTGAAAGCCTAATCACCTGTGGGAACTGCTGGGCTGCACACACGGGCCGGCTTTCCCACACCTACCTTGGCAGGGTGGTGCAAGTCTCCATTTCTGTGAGATGGCAGCAGTAGGGACTCAGAGTGGGACAGAGCTCTCTGGGACGATGGTGACTGAGAGATGGCGTGTATTAGGGGAAGGAATGGACTCCACATATGGACTCAGTGAGATTAGTGTGAAAAAGGAGGGTTTGCTCTGAATTGGACGACAGAATTAATGCTAGTTAACCCACATAATTCAAATGCAGAAAAAGTAGGAAGAGCTGAATCCAGGATCCCACAGATTATAAACTCTTTGAGGGCACGTTTTTATTTAGATAGCTCCAGAGCTGGGCTTAGTTCTTAGGCCACAGTAGATACTTGTTGAATTAAGTTGAATTTTGGATCACTGTTGGAATCAGCAGGAGGCAGAGGTACCCCTGTGGTCACTAGAATCAGTGTCCTCCGAGCGAAGAGTGTCAGCAGCGTGGAGGCCTCCTGCAGCCACTTTCTGGAAATATCTTCTTGGGTTCAGAGAAACAGGCAAAGGCACCTACAGGGCATTTGTTTACCCCTGAGAACCTCTCTGGGCTCCTTCTTCCCGGAATCACTACCACACACACCTCCTAGGCTCAAAGGCGCCAAGACGGCTGTCCATCGTCACAGTGATTGACGCTAAAGTCCATCACTTTTTATACTCATATCAGTTTAGAAAACCTTGAGAAAAAAGCCAGGCCTTTGTTGTTTATGGCCTCATGGAAGCAGCTGTGAGGGAGTCACATACAAGAAACCCGTGGCAGTGCCCCAGGTGCTGGAGGTGATGAAGCCCATTGTGGGCTCGGCCCTTCAACAGTGCTTCTGGCAGAAACAGGGATTTTGTGGCTCTGACTTCCCGCAGACCCTTGGAAGTTCTCCGAGCTGGGGCCATGGGGAGGGGAGGGAGTGGGTGGGAACGGAGGAGGTAGACAGTAAGAATGACCTTAATCCTGGTCACTTCTACAAGACTGCCCCTTGTTCACATCCAGCTTGGGGGTTGGTCAGCCTGGCCTCAAGGAAAGCAGAGAAGAGGGCAGGATTGAGCCATAAGTGTTCAGTGTTGATGTTGTGTGTGTTAAGGTGACTCTAGCTATGATGTAGTAAACAGTCCTGACTCCATTGTTGTTGTTTATTGCTGAAAGGCCTCAAGCCTCATCTGTCCCCTTTCTCTTCTTCCCCACATCTGGTCCTAGAACAGCCCAAACCACTTAACCCTCCCCAGTCCCTCAGGCTGTTTTGCATTTGCTTGGGAGGCTGCCCTGCTCTCCTCAGAAAGACTCACTATGGGAGTAATAAATCTCTCATGCCCTCTGGGTGCTTGTGTGGTGTCATCAGTGTTAACACACAAATCAAATTTTAAGTGGGTACTTGGTCCAGCCCTCACCCCAGGACAACCAAAACGTATGGTAACAGGTAAGGACTGGATGCAACAGGAGTTTGTTTCTGGTTCATGTCATTGTCCAGTGTAGAAGTTCCCCATCAGGGAGCCTTCTGCAAGCTCATTCAGAGACCCAGGTTCCTTCCAGCTTGTAGTCACACCTTTTCAAGGTCTTTTGAATTCTCTTCATTGTCAAAAGATGGGAAAGTGCAGGAAGGACCCCATTACAGGTGTTTGAAGAAGTCAGGCTTGGAATTTATCCATATTCTCCTCACTTTCCTTAGCCACCCCCCACACTGAAGGGTGGGAAATGTGGTCTAGGTGGGTCTTGATGAATGTGTAGCAGTCCCTCCCACAGGTATGTTGCCTTTGAATATCAATTGGTTATTGGAATGAGATATTTAAAAGGTAGTACGATAGGAGAAAGTTCTGGGCTAGAGCTATCCATTTATATATAACCTTCTAGGCAATTAAAGGAAAAAAGGAAAAGGAGAATAATTCTATTCATAGTTGGATTGGTGGGGGGAGAATTTGATCAGGAAGATGTGGAATACCCTTCCCTTTGAATTAGAATAGGCATCTTGTGTGTACACACACACACACACACACACTTTTAAAATGATCTAGCTCCTCCAGTTTCCTGCCCTTCTGAACCTCCAGTGAAAAGAATATAGGCAGAAGGTTGATTGGAGAGAAGAGTGAAGCAATGTCAGAGTGGGCAAAGGAGAGAGGAAATCAGTTTGCTATTTTAAGGATATGAAAGTCTTCCCATAAGTCATTATGGTCTCCTTGCCAATTAATTTCATTTCAAATGAAGTTAAAAGTTAATCTGATAGGCTTCATTATTTCTGAAAATAATTCATAAATTCAGATGAACTCTATGAACTATGACACAGCATGTGGGAAGATTTCAAGGTCTGACAAAGTGATAATTACCAGGACTGCACTGGAGCTGACAGATGGTATTGGAATGATCTCCTTTTTATTGATTAGAAAAAACAAAACAGCTAAATTGAGCGAATGTTCAGCAGCCAGCAGACCAACAGAGCTGTGGGTAGATGTGTGTGGAGATGGCAGGTTCTTTGTGGATGATTTAGGACATCATGGGCAAAGGACTCTCACATCTAGCCAATGACAAGAGCAGTCCAGATATGTGAAGAACGTCAGGCTCAGTTGCAGAATCCTAGAGAAACTTGAGAAAGGGAATCAACATTTATCAGCGCAAGCCACCTCATTTGTAGTAGCTACTTCTTGGTTCAGGTATTGATGCATTAGCTGGTCACATCCATTCTGCAATCTCCTCTCCTACTCCACTGCCCCAGATGGATGGCAGAAGGAAAACAGAGCATCAGTGTTTGTCTGCCAGACCAGGAGGAAAGATTATGTCTTTTGTAAGCAGGAAAGCATTTCTTTATGGTAAGTATACTTATGCTGACGGAATATCTTCTGCCACCCTGAAATATGTATAAGCTTATGAAATCAACCCCTAAGTTTCAGAATAACCCTAACAGTGAATGTACATGTAGAGTGCATGTATTAGAAGATTAGTATTTACAAATTAATTCAATATTTATTATTTTGTATATCATTGATTCACTCATTCATTTATTCCATGAAAGTTTATAAAATCTATGCCATGTACAACATTGAATGTACAAAGATGAATAAGAAGCTGCTGTTCTTGGATCTCAAGGAAAGAGCTCACACCTTTCAGTTTCTCTACTTCTGTCTCCATCCATCCATCCATCCATCCATCCATCCATCCATCCATCCATCCATCCATGATGCCCATTGGGTCCTCCGTGGCCCTCAGACATTAATCTATGCCTCAAGTCCCCCAATATTATAGGTCTGTGAAACTCTAAAAGCCCTCCCTATAATTTCTGTGTGCCTGATGTTTACTCGTCTTCCTCTCTGCCTTGTGCTTTTGGGCTACCTGGGCACTCCTTATACTAATATGTTAGCATGAACACACAGGCTTGCCCACCACTGGTTTCTGCCTCTCCAATTCATGTGTCTCAGTTTCTTTATGAGTTTAGTAATTTTACATAAGATGGTAGAGGAGTAAAGGAATGAGGTCACAGGAAACCTTTGACCTTCACCCCTTTCCTCTCCCTTTTTCTCACTCTTCTTGTGCTTCTTCTGAAGACATGCAAATAAGTGTGACTTTTAACCCGCCCCACCTGCCCCAACACAAAACACACACACAAACACACACACCCTGGAGACTCAACTTCTACCCCAAGTCAGTTGGTTAAAAACAGTTTTGAAGAAACTTTCTCAAAAGGAATTCTAGGAAGAAAAAGATTCTTTCCCCCCTACCGTGTATTATTTATCTGTGTATATTCTATTTAAAACCCCAGTCTTAAAGATGCATAAATGAATGTGTGATAGGAAGTGACTGACGGAGATAGATACATAAGTAAGAAGTATACCTTAAAACTAGGGTCGGCTTTTGCGTACCCCAAAAGAAGAAAATTAAAAACTTCAACAATTACAGTTCTTTTGCATTTCTATTTCTTAAGCTAACATTTCACATGTAACATTTAAATGTTTAATGTTTTAAAGTAAGTATCTTGGCCCAAGGTCATGCACTGCAAGGTACAAAAATGCATTTAAACAAGTCTAAGCCAAAAGGCATGTGTTGGTTATCTGTTGCTGTGTAACAAATTGCCCCAAAACTTAGTTGCATAAAATAGAAACACTCATTTTCAGAGGGCCAGGGATCTGAGAGTGGCTGAACTGGATTGTTCTGGCTTAGGGGGTCTCTTCAGGTTGTTGTCCAGATGTTGGCCACAGCTGTGGTCATCGGAAAACTTGACTGGGGTGAGAGGCATGGTTCCAAGATGGCTTTCCATGTGGCTTTGAGCAGGAGGCCTCAGTTCCTCGTATGTTATGACCTGGCCACTGAGCATGGCTACTGGGGATGAGGATCGCGGAGGCCGTCTCGGGGGGCTGTTACCACAGGGCATGTGCTCATGGGCACCAGAGTCAATTTTATGAACATCTGAGAGCAAGAAACCAGGGAAGCAGACCTGGGAAGACAGAAACTCGTGCTCTCTTCCCTCCCAGCAGCTTTCCTTCTAGTGGTCATGGCCTAATGCAGTCTCGTCAGGCTCCAACCCCGCAGATGGTGCCGCTCAGCATTGACAGCAGCAGTGACAGCAATGTGTGTCACAGTTCTCATGCTGGCAGGGGCCAGCCCTTGAGCAGTCATGGTCTGTGTTCTGCACTTCATTCCAACATCATTGCCTACTTCGCAAATGAGGAGCCTGAGAATGAAGGATGTTGAAGGTCACCTGGCTAGAGTTTCTGTGCCATTCACTTCACATTTCTTTAAGCAGGATCTCACTGACCACAGGTTTTCCTATGTGGCCAGGAGGGTGGATGGTATGATGTGGGGCTGCTCCTTCAGAGGCTCTGGGAGCAACATACTAAACTAGATGGGAAAATGAGGCATGGCAGGAAAATTGATTAGCATATCTGCTGGAGTAAGCTCTCACTTGGTTAAGCTTCAGACTTTGCCTTAATTGCCACTATTAGTAAAGAGAAATGTGCTCATACATTGTGCAGACAGCAGCTAAAAGCATTAAAAGTACTACGAAAGATTTTCTTTCCAAATATCAGCAGTTTAACCATATGCTCCTATTGTTTTCATATTAAATTTTGTCATCTTGTGGATTGCCTTACAGCTACTGAAGAAGCAGGAGGGTTTTGAAAGGTGACACAAGTAAAAATCCTAGAGGAAGAGCCCATGGTGGCATGGGCTTCAGATATACACCCGACTCCCCTTGCCGAATAATGAGAGGGTAAGGGGCCAGAATTTCTCCCATGTAAAGTAGACAAGTCACTTAAATACTAAGCACTTCATCCCACTCTATTATGTTTTGGTTGCACTCCATCTTTTTATATTTTTATTCTGTTGCTGGTGACTTCGTACTCCCCAAGCTGGTGAATAAAGTGAAGTGGACAAGTTGGATCCATTTCTGAAACGGGGGGCAGTGCTCACTCATTCATTCAACAAACACCCTGAGCTTTGGCATGTGAGGGGTTGTGCCTGTGATGGTTTATCAGAATTCATCCATTAGGCCCTGATAATATTTAATGAGTGCTTTTTACCTTCCTGACACCCCGAGAGATGCTGTGAAAGATTTAAAAAAGAAAAAAGAGAGTAAGTGAGATAAACTTCTTGTTCCTGAATGATCTTGAGCTATTACTGGGAAAATAAAATCAACAAGAAACAAAATAAGGCTTGTTTTTATTTATTTATTTATTATTATTATGTTATTTTTTATTAAGGTATTATTGATATACACTCTTATGAATGTTTCACAGGAAAAACAATGTGTTTACTACAGTCACCCCTATCATCAAGCCCCGCCCACACCCCATTGCAGTCACTGTCCATCAGCATAGTAAGATGCCACAGATTGTGTTCTCTGTGCTACACTGAAAATAAGACTTGTTTTTTAAAAATAATGGACTCTATGGATTCTTTCGTGTTCTACTATGTTCAGAGAAGCTTCTCTGGTAATGAGCTAAAGTGGGGAGGGTGGGCGGTTGTAAGGGGGGGGTCACCCGGAGATGTCTCTGCTGGCTGTGACTTGGCTTTCCTCCCTGTATGGCACCCTCGGGCTCCCGGGGAAAGTGGGGAGGGTGGGCCGGTTGTAAGGAGGGGGCACCCCGGAGAAGGTCCCAGCACTGTGACTTGGCTTTCCTCCCTGTGTGGCACCCTCGGGCTCCCGGGAAAGTGGGGAGGGTGGGCCGGTTGTAAGGAGGGGGCACCCCGGAGAAGGTCCCAACACTGTGACTTGGCTTTCCTCCCTGTATGGCACCCTCGGGCTCCCGGGGAAAGTGGGGAGGGTGGGCCGGTTGTAAGGAGGGGAAGGTCCCACACTGTGACTTGGCTTTCCTCCTGTGAGATGGGCCGAAGGAGTCCCAGCACTGTGACTTGGCTTTCCTGTGTGGCGCCCTGGGCTATGGGGAGGGTGGGCCGGTTGTAAGGGGGGGGCACCCCGGAGATGGTCCCAACACTGTGACTTGGCTTTCCTCCCTGTATGGCACCCTCGGGCTCCCGGGGAAAGTGGGGAGGGTGGGCCGGTTGTAAGGAGGGGGCACCCCGGAGAAGGTCCCAGCACTGTGACTTGGCTTTCCTCCCTGTGTGGCGCCCTCGGGCTCCCGGGGAAAGTGGGGAGGGTGGGCCGGTTGTAAGGAGGGGGCGCCCCGGAGAAGGTCCCAGCACTGTGACTTGGCTTTCCTCCCTGTGTGGCGCCCTCGGGCTCCCGGGGAAAGTGGGGAGGGTGGGCCGGTTGTAAGGAGGGGGCACCCCAGAGAAGCTCCCAGCACTGTGACTTGGCTTCCCTCCCTGTATGGCGCCCTCGGGCTCCCGGGGAAAGTTCTAAGCTCAGCGGGATGCTGTGATGAGCTCCCAGGCTGGTCAGGGGCTCAGGGCCCTGACGCTGCCCACACCCCCTCCTGGACACCTGGGAGGAGGACTTGGGTGGGAAGGGCCAGCCTCCCAAGCCATGGGCCCTTCTCTGCCTCCAAACCAAAGACCAGGGCGTCCGGGATAGAGCTTAGCAGAGGTCAGAGGGGCTCAGGACCTGGGCTACAGCCCGGGGAAGATGGCAGGATGAAGTCAGTCCTTAGAAGCCCCCTGGCCAGGGACCGGTGACCAGCACTGATTTCTCTGAAGTCATTTGAAGGAAGCCAAGGGGCTATTACAACATATCAGAAGGCGTGGAGTCAGTGCTGTTGGCCTACTGCCCCCAACATGACCAGCCCTCTGCACCTCCAGGATGCTTTGCTGGCGGCCAGCCCCCAGTTTGCCCAGGACTGTCAAGGCTAACGTGGGGTGGCCACCTCCTTGTGGTGCTCATATTCTGACTCTGTGGCTCACCCTTGTCTAGACTTAGGTGTGTCCCTTCCAGGGCTGTTTACAGGGGGTGACCCCCATGATGACCCCCAAGGACCCTTGGTCCCAGGAATGAGGTGAACTGAGAGGGAATTTACCCAAGATCGCATGGTCCGGTTGGTCAGAGAAGCCCAGTCACAGCTGGAACCATGTGCCATGTACCAGGCCTGGAGGGCACGATGGGAACACAATGGGCGAGTGAGTGAGGCCTGAAGGCAGGAGTGCTGTCCACGGGAGGAGGGCCACAGGGGGAGGGCCACGGGGGGGCATGCGAAGGAGTGCTAGGCACAGGAGGATGGCAGTGCCAGAAATGGGGCAAGTTCGCTATCCAGTGAGGAGTGGACAGAGACACAGAGTTTATTTCTGGTGCTCACACACGTGAACTTATTGACAATCTCTTGGCTTCCGCAAGATTTGTCAGGCCCAGTTTCTGACAGTTAAGAAGACTGACTATCTGATGACAGAGCTGTTTAAAGGGCCAAATCCCTCTGGAATAATTTTAAGTTTATCTTAAACAGGAATGGTTTTTAAAAGATGGAATTATTTTAATTACACTCAAGCATTTCTACATGCTCGGCAGGATTAATTAGCTAGTCCCGACTTCACTGGGATCATTTTACCAAAGTCCCACAGTGTTCCTGTGGGTGAGCTGCCAGCCACTACATGCCCCATATTAGGCTGTGAACAAACGGGTCAGGGAAGCGGGGTCACATGGCGGCAGAGAGCTGGGGACCTGGGCAGTGAATCTGGTGCCAGAGCCTGTGGGATGAGCTGCGCCGCGCTCTCCGGCTCCACTGTCAGCTGGAGAGTTTTAGAGACTGGATTTTGTCTTGGTGTCCAGAGATACCTGCCATTCCCGGCTGGCATAAGTAATCAGATCAATTACCCACCGGATTTATATGTAATTTCAGCAGAAACTGTCAAAACCTAAAGGGAATTTCTATTGGTGGGAAAGTTGGTTCTCATTTTTAAAGGGAAGGACAGGGTGGCAATGAGAGGTGACTCTACAATTCTATTTAAAGGATTGTTACTCTGGTTTTGGATAATGTCAGGCCACTGGGATGAGGGTACACTCACCTAAATGCCATTTTTCATGCATGTAATTGGAAGGAAGGAACCTTGGGCTGTCAGAGGAGATGGGAGCCTTTCAGCCCGAGCTGCTGCCTTCAGGGAACTCAGAGCTTCGGTTCCTTGGTAAAACTGCAGGTTCCTAGACAAGATGGGTTTGAGCCGTTCAGGACTTTTATCTTGAAATTTTTATGTGGTTTAAGCCAAACCAGGCCCCCAGGTTGTATCCTGCCTGTCTGTGGGGCGACACCTGTTGGTGTCTCAAAGCACACAGCGTGGACTGGGTTTTGGGAGCCCACAAACTGGGTGGGTCATAAGCAACAGATATTTTATTCCTCACGCTTCTAGGACTGCAGGTCTGAAGTGTAGGTGCCCGCCAATCAAGTTTGGGTGAGGCCTTTGCCAGGTTGGGGAGGCCAACTTGTACCTGGCGTGGAGGGGACACAGAGCTGCCTGGTCTCTGTGACTCATAAGGGCACTAATCCCATGATGGGCCCCACCCTTGAGACCTGGCCTCTTCCAAATCACCTCCCAGAGGCCCCACCTCCCGATGCCATCACTCTGGGGCATGGGCTTTCAACATACACACTTGGGGGCACAAACATTCAGCCCATGACAGGTAATGAGGCTTAACAGCTGGAATGCCTACCACAAACTAGATGGGAAGCATGCCGGCTGTCCCACGTGGGCACCACCCGTCTGGCTGTGAACCCAGAGCCCGTCGTGCTGTGGGTGCCTTTGTGAGCATGAGAAGCCGGCCTGGGTGAAGCGGCTCTAGGCAAGCTGTGTAAGGTTGCGTTTCAGCTCCACCTGCTTTGCTTCCCCAGCTGTGCACCGCACAGGACCCTCTGGGGCAGCCCCGTCTCCTGGAACGTCTGCAGGGCCAGCACCACTACGGCCAGGTTCTGCGCAGCACCTAGGGATCAGGCAGTGAATGAGACAGGTCCTGCTCTTGAGAGCCATGCGAGGGCCGCACCTAGGCCCCCAGCACCGTGAGTCAGCTGTGACCTGGGCAGAGGAGCGGGGACGGGTCTCCAGGCTCACAGCGGAGGGTGACTGTGGGCTCAGGCTCTGTGCCCAGCAGGAGCTGAGGGCGACCCTTGGCTCTTCACTCACTAGCTGTGTGACTTAGGTGGGTTATTTGTCCTCCTCAAGTCTTGGTTTCCTTATCTGTAAAATGGGAAAACTGCAAGAGCTACTTTCATAGGTGCTGTGAAGCTTAAATGAATAATATAAGGGCACCTTAGCCCCCAGGGTTGGTTGCCAGTGTTACTAGTACCAGAGTGTGGGTAAAATTGTAACATTTCCAGATTTCTCACTTGGCTTTGGTTCATTTGCATATCCTCAGGGGTGGAGAGTTCATCTCCATGTCAATGGGTAAATTACCTGGGCAACTAAGGGCGTGTCTGAACCTGAGCGTTTAAGGGGAGAGGCTGGCTTGCTGGCTGGCGTCCTTCCAGGAGCAGGGGAGAGAGATGGTGCTGCACTGAAGTTTGCAAGCAATAAACAGGTTTTAAACTTTATTTCTCCCTTTGACTGATTTTAGTTTTTAGAGGTATTTGCCCC
Source organism: Smutsia gigantea (assembly GCA_032199065.1). Lineage (NCBI taxonomy): Eukaryota > Metazoa > Chordata > Mammalia > Pholidota > Manidae > Smutsia > Smutsia gigantea. Next base: position 268,903 of record JAVSCE010000922.1, read on the forward strand.
GGGATTTCCTCTCCTGGACTTACATGGTGATATGGGCCCCATCTGTGCAAACACCCATGCGAGTGGGAGGGACGGGGCTGCTGCGGTGGCAGAGGGCCCACTGCGTGTGGGGGCTGGGCCGCGACTTCAGGAGGGTCAGCCCACCCTGGGGGTTTCGGAGCCCAGCGCCCCACCATGCTGTCCTGATTTGGGAATACCTTCAGTGGAAGACACAGCCTTGTCTTGGACAATTGGCCGAGCATGAACCTGCAAACCATCCAGGAGCTGCCAGAGAAGAAAATTTGCTTCTGCTTCTCCCCTCGTGAGTTCCTGTGGGGAAAGTGGAGGGCATGCAAGGCAGGGAAAAGGAAGCGTGGCAGGGGGCAGGGAACCAAATTCCTACTTCCTGGATTCATCCAGGTGTCAGCTGGGAGTGCAGGTGCTGAGAAGCACACAGGCCACTCACCAGGTGGTGCGTTGGCTTGTCCCTCCACATACAGCCAGGCCTGGCCCCAGGGCCCCACAGACTCAGGTGGGCTGGAGCCACATCCCCCAGCCAGGCCGACCTGCTAGTTTGTCCAGAGCTGGTGGCCAGGTCTGTGGGGACACACTGGGCGGGCCAGTGGGCTCTCCAGCTGAAGATGCTGTTGGCGGCAGAAGCCTGGACACTGGTCTTCCCCGACTGCAGCCTCGACACTGGTTTGTATAACCAGCTGGATGTTTTCTTCCATCATTTCCTCCTGAATCGCTGACATTGCTTTCTTGCCATGGGCTCTGGGGAAATGACTCAAGAATTGCCACTGAACCGAGGAGGTTTCATTTCTAGGGTGGCACCGTCCGAGCAGCCGTCCTGGCCCTGGCTGTGTCACCATTTGTCCATTGCCAGCCCTGGGCTTTTGGGGTCTCCCAGGCTCACATGTCCTCCCGTTGAGCTTGATTACCTGCTTTCTGTCCTTTGAGGTCGAGGGCTGTGTATGGCTCTCGCATTGCAGGAGGGCATATTGCTCCCAGAAGGGCTGACTTGCACCAGAAGAGCCACTCTTCAGTGCAGTTGTGGTGGATAAAAATAAGCCATGCTCATTAGATGGCTCCTTGCCCTAAACAGCTGCCCCAAAACTTACTTCTTGCTCTGTCTAAGCATAAATAGCCTCCCTATTTAGAAAGGGCACAGTGGGAGGTAAATGACCAGGTAGGAGAAACCTGCCATGACTCATCACATGGAGAAGCTTAGAAACTCTGTGAAAAATACTAACGGCTGTCAGCTGTTGTAAGCCAGGCTCTGTGGGAGGGGCTTTACATACGTTATCTTAACTAATCCTTCCGCCAGTTTGGCAAGATTCTTCTGACTGTTTTACAGGTGCGGCAAGTAGCCTCAGCCAAGTTCAGGGTTATGCAAACGGTGACAGGGAGACTGGAATCAGACGCTGGTCACTCTTGTCCCGAGCCTGTTATTTTCACCAGACCCGCTGCTAATGACTGGCGGGAACGATGAGGTTATCACGCGCATTTCAACACCTCGTCCTTTACGATTGTCAGGTAATTCTTGGCCTGATCCTTGGCTGCAAGGTGCTCTGCAGTGAGGCTGCTTATGAAGGATAAAGCCTAAAATTAAAACCCCCCTTGCTGTGGCTGAGGCCATCCCTGGCTTCTCCGGCCCCCAGGCTCTTGGCAGGGCTCCTGAACTGAGCGTGAGGGTCCCCTGGGCAGTGACGGTCTCGGTGTCCTCCTACCTCTGTGCACTGGCCTTCCCTGGATATCCCACTAACAATGGCAGTCCCGTGACTAGGGCCTCCATTCCCTGTCCAGAGACTGAATCAGAAATAAGGCCAAGAGTCAGGCAGATGTAGGCCAGCTATCCTCTTAGTTTCTGACGGGCTAGGCTGGGGATTGTTGCTGATGTGGGAGCAGAGTGAGTGTCTGATGCAGGATGGTGGGATGCACAGCCCCAGACGGAGACCAGGTTGCAGGAGTCTATGGGGAGTTCTTTTGGGATCCACAGCTGTAGAAGGGAATGGGATGGCAGGGGTTGGCAGAGGGAGACGGTCAGTGGCGGGCCTTACCAACGGCCTCAGCCAACTCCCTGGAACAGGCCGCCCATGTCTTCTCCATATGAGCCAGCTGCTGGGTTCAGGCTGCCTCTGGAAAGGGGCATGTCCTTGAGAGACAGCAATATCCTATCAAGGGCAAATCCCCGGGAAGGCTCTTAGCTGAGGGTTGTCCACAGCATGGACAGCACCTCCTCCCTTGCACCCCACTCTTGACTGCACCCAAGTCCAGCCCTGCACCCCATCCCTGCCCTATACCCCACCTCTTCCTCTATACCACACTCCTCCCCTGCACCCACCTCTTCTTACACTCAACTCCTCCCCTACACCTCATTCCTACCCTATATCCCACTCCTCCCCTCACCCCACTCCTACCCTATACCCAACTCTTACTTTAAACCCCTCTCCTGCCATGTACCCTATCATTGCCCTGCACCCCTACTTCTCCATTATACCTCTCTCCTCTGCAGCCCACCCCTCCCTTGCACCCCACTCCTGCCCTGTATCCCACTCCTACAAGGATGAGCCTGTCCCTGGGGAATCAGAAGGATCTACTCTTTTGGGCCAGTTCTGTTCCTAAAGAGGAAAAGGAGGCATCCAGCCCAGCTCTGCTCTTCCCAGATGGGCCAGTGAAGTGGCGCCCCACTTCCCCACACTCCCCTCCACCTGAGTGACATGGTGCTACATGCTTCAGCCACAGGGGAGGGGACACCACAGGCTGTGGGGCACCCTTTCAGAGGCCACTTCACTGAGCCCAGCTCTGTGCCAGACCCCATGCTAAGGACACCTCTTCAGTCATCCTCATGACAGCGCTTTGAGGAGCACTATTTTTGCCTCCCTGCATCCATGATAAGGTGGGGTAAGGATGCAAGCCAAGGATCAAGCCCATGGGTCCAAGGCAGTGACTCATGCTGGTGTCCTTATGAACCCCAGGCAGCCTGAACACTCAGACCCGCCCACCCTCAAGAATGTGAATTTTAACAACTCCTCATCATTCCCTGCCCAGAGAACATGGCATAGGAGATTGAGTGTCAGTCCCTATATTGAAATACTATAGGATGCTGGACTTCTCTGTGTCAGCCCAGGGCGTGGCTGTGAATCAGGTGTGTCTCCTGTCCCCCTGCTGGAAGGGAGGGCAGATGGGCTGAAGCTGCACCATGTGAGGACAGCAAACTTACCTGGCTTTTGTGGGACATAAGGAACCAGAGATGCCATAGCATACCACTGGCCAACGGGCTTGTGGCGGGGCTCACATGGCGAAGCGGGGAGAACTTGAACCCTGGAGCACCACTGCTACGTTGGACCAAGTGGTTGGTAAAGATCTCAGACAAGCTGGGGGGTGGAGGGAAGTCTGTGCCTGGGCAGGAGGGGGAGACACTGCCTCTAGAAAGCATCTAGAGGATCTGGGACTCAGGGAGCTGCCGGAAGAGATGCTGTGGGAGGAGGGGCAGCAGAGGAGTGTCAGGTGGGGGCACCTCCCCATGCAGGGCACCTGCCTCCAGCCCCAGAGGCAGGCGCACGAGTCCCCAGAGTCCAGAGAGCCTGCAGGTGGTGAAGACAGGACAGGACTGCAGGCCAGCCACACAATGTGGGTGTTTTTTAACAGCACTTATTGCCTGTGGCCATCATGCCAGCACTTCAGATGCTGAGAGAAACAAAACTCCCTGCTGTCCAACAGATGCCACTCCAGTGCAAAGCATTAGGGAAGAGAGCTTAAACTCACGCATTTCTTCAGTCATGACAAAAGGAAGGGGGGCTAATCACAGGCAAGTGACCAGGAAAAGTATGAGAACAAGCTTCCTTATGCAGATTTAAGTCTATGTCTTCTCCATTAACAAGGGCCTAGAGTTCAGGGAGAGTTGACCTTTATGCTTGCCTGGAGAGAGAGGAGGAGGGATGCCTCAGTGCATCTGTGTCCTGCTTTCAGACAAACAGGAGGACAGGGAGTTTTTCTTTTATCTGCTTCTTAGTTTCCTTCAGCATAAAATAATCGTTCTGCCAAAGTGGCGTATGTTGGGGTGGCATATTCTGCTACCCTTCACTTTATATACTTAGCCAAGATTTTTTTTAAAGCACATAAGGCAAACTTTATTAGCTCTGGAAATCTGTGCTGCTTTGGGAGGTGGTAAGAAAAGGATGAAGAGAGAAACAGTCTTTCCCGCATGGAGTGATGCCTGAGCGGGAAGGAGAGGCCACAGGAGGGGAGGAGCAGAGGGAGGAGCAAGCAGAGCACGAGCTTGTCCAAGATCCCGAGGTTTTGCAAAGGAGCCAAATAAGAGTGGATGGACATGGCTTTGCCCCCACCTCAAGCCACAGCTCACAGTGTTTCCATGTTGTTGGGGAAGGGATCAGACTTGGATGAAGTGGAGCCAGAATCTGAGTGTAGAACAAATGTGGGGCTCCTGCTCGATGTCTTGCCTGGTCCTCTAGAAGGTGGCTGTGGTCCTGGCTGTTCATACCTGAGCAGAGAAGAAACTCCCAGCAGGATGGCACTTGGTTCTGGGCGGTGGAGCTGCCCTGAAGATAGTCACCACATCTGGCGCTGATGCTGTTGACCTCCCCTCCTCTGCCCTCTGCCCCCAGGTCAGGGGTGTCCTCAGGGCCTGCATCCCTCACCCTTCCTTCCCTGCTGCTCAGCAAACTGCCCTCCTCACCCCTCACTGTCAGTCTCCACCTGGTAAGGGGCCCTGCAGGCATGACCTCCAGTCAGCGTTTTATTCGTAGGTATTAGGTAGGTGTTCGGTGAAAACCTCATGTGCCTCCTCTCCACAGGCAGTAAGTTTTAACTCAGACCCAATGCCCCAACCAATTAAAGCATCTCTAATTTGGGATTTCCAACACCAGGCTGGTGGGTCGGTGCACCAGGTCCCAGGAGGATTTTCCAGCTGTGTTTATGGTGCCCCTGAAGGCAGTGAGCTCCCCAGGTAGCTCAGTCAGCAAGTCTTGCCCAGGACAAGTCACTAAAACCCCTGGAGCCTCATTTCAGCTATCTGTCTGAGAGGACCCAGGTGTCTTGGCTTTCCAAACTTCACACTACCCCATTTCACTTTTATGAAAGACCTGGGTTAGCACCTGCTTTTGTTAAGCTGAAAGAAATCTGCAGAAGATTTCCACTTTTACAAAAAAAGGCAGAAAGCGAGAACAGGGCTCAGCACCGAGCTGGGGCAGAGGCAGTGTACACCCTGAGCAGCGGGGCAGCCCCACCGGCTCCTCCCTGAGCCATGCTTGGCATCTTAGCATCGCCTGCCGGAGCTCCGAACTGCCTCTGGGAGCATCCATGCTGATCTCTATTTTGTGCATCAGTCCTAATGTATCAGAAAAGCCTAAGAAGTGATTTTTCAAGTCTGGGAAAGCTTGAAAATTTTCCCTTATATGTTGATAGTAGTTGCTTTTCTCTTGCCATTTTGGTTTATGGAAGATTTCATCAGAACAGTCTACTTTCCTATAGTGGGGGACACCTGTACCTTGTAAATCAAGTCACTGACTTGTTCCCAGGTAAAAATGAGATGGGAAGGGGTTTGTGAACTAAAATGCATGTTTTTCTTACACCATGGGGATGTAGGCAATGGCTGGGAAGTCCATGGCCTGGGGTGGGGTGGGGAAGCACTGGTGGAAAGAAGGCCCAGGCAGTGCAGACTGATCCTGGGAGCTAAGCAAGTGGCAGACAGAGGACCAAAGTCCTCACACCACTTGCCTGATTGCAGCCAGCTTGGGGCATAAGGCAGACAGCTCAGTTTCCTGTCACCAACTCTTTTTCAGTAATCCCTACAGCCCAGAGACATGTTGATTTATGCACAGTGACTGGTTTTGTAGGTGTATGACATTATTTCTGCTTCCATGTGTAGGGAAAATGGAAGTTACCGTGGCCAGGATCCTCACCTGACCCTAATCTACTTGCCCACTGTGTACGTGCAGTGCTGGCACGCGCTTGCTGGCATACATGTTGGCAACGAGCCCTTAATGTCTGTGTTATTACTGTATAAAGAGCTCTGCCCAGTGCTCTGCTGGGAGGCACAGACAGAGACAGATTGTGGATTTGCCAGGTGCAGATGTGATTCTAGCACTTGACCTGCCTCCGAGAGAATAAAGGTTGGTGTGAGACCTTTTAACCAACAATGTTCTGCTGTGGTTTTTCAGTCTCATTGAATCCAGAGTGAACTTCCCTGGAGCTGAAATTCCTCTCTGGCAAGACACATGTCTCTTATCCTTCCAAAAAGAAGCAGATAAATATTCAGGAGCATTATTGTAGAGAGAGAGCTTGGTTCACCTGCCAGAGGCAGATGCTGGGGGAGGCAGCTCCACATGCTGGGATCTGGGGGGGCTGCTGTCCCGGGAACCCTGCATGACTGCCCCCATTGGGCTGAGGTTAGCATACTGGACCAGTGTGGTAATTAATTCCAAGACTATTAAGCACATGCTGCTTATGGATTAATTAGTTTAGAAGAAAGATGGAATTAAGTGACTCCTTAGCATGATGGGAAGCATTAGGATATTATGAATGGCAATTAATCTAGCCTCTCTGTAAAACCAGAAGCACGCTCAGCAAATAACTGCATCTAATTCCAATGACGGTTATTAGAATAATAATAACTGCAGCCGCAGGTTCTGCAAGTGGTCTTAACACAAGCAGGGAGCAGTCCTGAGGATGTGCTATTCCCATCAAATCTACATGGCATTTCTAGGATTGTGTGAATGGTAAGGCAGGGAGACTTGAGCAGGAGGGAGGAACATCGACAGAGAACTGAGGAAAAGCCAGAGGGTGTGATGACTATCTTGCTTGAAACTTAGAGAAGCGTTAAAAAGCCAGAAACAGATTGAAATGCTGAGCGGACGGTAAAGATTTAAGTCCCAAATGAAATTAGTAAGCAGATCTCCTGTCACAGTTAGCACAAGGAACCTGCGTATCTTCAGAGTTAATTTTCATTTTGGTTGAAAAGGCATCATGGACTTTACCAGGTCATCCATGAGATGACACACAGCTGCCTTCCTCTGGTTGTGTTGACCCCAGGTTTCTGGACAGCTTGCCCTTGCTCACTTTCAAGGATTATAGTTTCTACCCTGACATCTGAGGAGTAACCGTTGGGTGGGGGAGAAAAAGGCCTCATTGACCAGTCCAACTCAACTAGTCCAATAAGACCTCCAGTGGAAGGTGACATTAACCTGGAGACTGGGCTGATAAAATCAGAACCTATGGCTGGCATACTGACACCCTTCGTGTGTAAAGAGATCTCTCCTTGGGGAGGATTTTAGAGCTGGGGTTTTCTGCCATTAACATTACCCAGGATGTTTTAAAAAGAGTCAAATGTGCCATGGCTGGGCTCTCAAAGACTGTGATTTTCTTGCAGGTGGGTTGCTCAGATGATTTGATAGCATCGGTAATGTAGAGAAATCCTGATTGCCAGAGTTTGCAGTTCCTTATTGCAGATTCTGGGGCCTGCACTCAGCAGGTTTGGGGTGGGGTCTGAGAATTTGCATTTCTAACAAGTTCCAGGGGATGCTGATTCTGCTGGGCCTGAGGCTCCCACTCTGAGAGCCCTGCCCTACAGTGTTGTCCATGAGCCCTGACCCTTAGCTTCCTGACGGCTAAGCATAGCCGTGTCCAGTGGCCTGCAGAGGTGAACTGTGGCTTCTCCAGCACATCCTTTGGATGACTTCCCAGGATCCTCCTTGATTTGCTCAAGCTTGCCTTCTGCTCTGGGCTCTGCTGACCCCAGCTTCCTCTTCTGCTCGCCAGCAGCGTTTGGACTTGGCTGTGGGCCCTGGCTTCCTTGGCTCTAGTCTGGGCAATTTTCCGGGTCTTCCACTTCTGACTTTATGCTCAGAACAGCTGAGAGGGGTCGCCTCCCTGGCTTTTGCCTGTGGACTGCCCTGTGGGGGCCAGCAGGGCTGGGTGGTGACAGGGTGGCAGCAAGGATGTGGCATGTTCCTCACTGGTTCTTGTGTGTAACAGGACCTTATGTCAGCGGCAGCAGCCATGACAGTACTGGGAGCTGGTGCTCTTTGAATCCACACTATGTGTGGGGCAGATGGAGGCCAGATACTCAAATGGGAAATCTCCTGTCATGTTCTTCTTATTTCCCAGCTCTGTGTTGCCAGGGGTCATGTCTTACACAGGTCATCACTGGAATCTAAGGAGCTATTGGTCTTGGGTGTCTTTTAGTAGCACCACCACTTTAGACTATGTGGGTAAACTTCAATATTTCCAGGATCTCTTGCTGGGCCTTAGTGCATCTCTATATTAATAGGTGTTTCCAAGGGGTAGAGAGAAGTAGCCACCTCCGTATCAATGGGTGAATGCAAGGGGGAGCAGGGCTTATCTGAGCCAGAGCGGCTGTGTGAGGGCCCTTTTTCTGCAGCCGGGTCGTGAGAGACATGAGCGAGCAGAAGAGGATGACTGCTTGTAAGGGATAAAGGGTTTCTCCTACTTTATTTCTCCCTTTGACTGATTTAGGTTTCAAAGATATTTTGCCCCAGGATTTTCCCCTCAGAGTTACAGAGTAGGTAGAATTTCTCTGATTAATTTGAGAAGTTAAAACAGAGAAAGCATTGAGCCAGACAACAAGGCAACCCTCCACCTCAGGTTAGTGCTTTGGATGTCCAGGCTGCCCCGGCCAGCTGGGAGCACCGCGTTGGCTGTCTGTCCTGCTTGGTACACCACTGAGGCTGCATGCTGAGCGCAGGGCTGCCTGGTCGGGAAGACCCCCCTTCCCACACCGCAGGGCGAGCAAACCCCGGCAGAATGCGTGGAAGCAACACGATACCCACAAGTCCTAATCGTGGGGCATTGGAAGCAAGAAGTCCAGCACTGATAGCAGGCATGTGGCTTCACTGGTCAGCAAAATGCTCGGATTATTTGACAGTTTGGGGTTCCACCAACATTTCTGGGCAACACAGGCTTATTCAAGGGCAAACAGTGGACTTCCAATCTCCATTCCAGAAGTGTGTTTATGCATTTAACATGCAACTACCTCTTGCATGGATCCAGCCTTTTCCTGAAAGCAGATGCTGAAGAGCTTTCCTGCAGAGGCAGTTTATAAAAGAGGTGCTGTTAAGGAGAATAAACATATGCAAACTTCAAGTTAGTAGCTTTTAATTAAGAGTGTGCATGTGATAATATTTGATTTTCCTGTTAGGCTAAAGTGGAAAATGACTTCCTTCTAACTAAAGAGTCCCTATCTGCTGTGGACTGAATTGTGTCCCCCCAAATCCATTTGTTAAAGCTCTGACCTCTGATGTGATAGTGGCAGGTGGTGGCGCCCTTGAGTGGTAATTAGGTTTAGATGAGGGTGGGGTCCTGGAGACAGGATCAGTGTCCTTATCACAAGAGACTAGAGCACATGCTCTCTGTGTCACATAAGGACATAGCAAGAAGGTGACAACCCGCAGCCAGGAGGTGGGCCCTCCCCAGAAACCAACCGTGCTAGCACATTGGACTCCCAGCCTCCAGAAATGTGAGAAATAAACGTTAAGCCACCCATTAAGTGGTGTTTTGTTCTAGCAGCCTGAGCTGAGACAGTGTCTTAATGTGAGGGGATAAATGTGGCTGACCCCATTTTTATTTTCATTCTGACAGCAGCAGATGCATACCCGGCAACCCCAGGTGGCAGGACCAGCAGTGTCTCCGAGCCGATCCAGGTCCCGGACCTGCTCCCAGGCCTTGTCTCTGGTTAGCTCACTTGGCCTGACGGGGCGGACTAGCCCCTCCCCCTGGTTAACTGTGCAGCTGGTGTAGACACCAAGCCAGCTGGAAACTGAGCAGCGTGAGCACCCTGGAGTCAGCTTCCAGGACAGGCCCGGCCTAGGTTAGAAAGGAGCTTCCCCAAGGCTTTTGTATTCCGCTGGCGTTAGCGCAAGTGCATAAACGGCACAGGTGAGATCCTGGAGAAGGCAGGTCACACACATTTTTTAAGGAAGCTTACTGTCGGGGACTTCTTGGCCGAATTCCTTTATGTTTGTTATGCTTAATGTAAGGCTCAGTTAAATTTTTAAAATTTAGAAAGAATCTTTTTTTTTTTTTCAAAATTTTAGGGAAGAAATGATTCGTATGCTATTTAAATTTCTCGGAGCTTCAGAAGCTGTGAAGCCCCCTATCTATTCTACAGAGAAAAGCCAAACAGGTTGATAGGGAACACAGGAGACAGACCTCACTGTGAATGTAGATGAGGACATTCTAAATAAAACGCTAGCTTGTAGGGTACAGTCCGAGTCGCCATCACACAGAAGGGTGGACGCCAGCAGCGACAGGGTTGTTCAGTGTTAGCAAGTATATGAACAGGGCTGATGAGAACCTCCTTGCCAAGGGCTGCTGTGGAGTGGGGGTCCTGTGATGGCTGCTCTGGGGGAGCCCTTTGGCTGCCGTGCAGAGAAGAGAGCGACATGAGGCACAAGAGGAGGCTGAGGCATGGGAGAGCTGGGTAAGCACTCCAGTAGCTCCTGAAGATTCCCCCATCCTCATCCCAGGCCTGTGAATGTGGCATTTTCCATGAAAGGAGAGAATTAAGGTTGAAGACGGGATTGTGACTGCTTGTCAGTTGACCTACGGCGGGGAGCTTATCCCGCACTATCCAGGCAGGATCAGTGTCATCACAAGGGTCCTTGTCACCTAGAGGGAGGCAGGAAAGCGAGTGACTGCAGCAGCCTGAGGGAGAGCTGAGCACGGGCAGATACAGGTGGTCCACAGGAGCTGGAGGAGGGAGGATGTGAGCCCCCTGGGGTCCTCCAGGAGGAAGGCAGCCTTACTGACGCCTTGGTTCTGGCTTGCCGACCTCCAGAAAGCTAAGATAACAAATTTGTGTTGTTTTTAAGCCACTGTTTCTGGGGAACTGTTATAAAGGTCATAGGAAATTAACACAGGTCTGCTACTGCAAGAGTCCAGTCCTTCATACCCAAGGAACAGTGGTCTGGACTAAAAGCATGTCAAATGAGTTTTATGAGCCTACACCCTGATCTTGACCCTTATGATATTGCCCCACTGATGAGAAGAGTCACAAAAGGAAACAAACTAAACTATGAGATCAACTGCATCTCCTCCATCCCCACTGTGACAGAGGGATCCTTGAAGGGAAAGTTTGAATTTGTCAGCTCAATGTTTGGGCTGGAGCATCTAGTGGGAGAGGCCATAGCATTTGCATCAGAGAGGAAGCAATTATCTAGTGAGAGAGAGAAAAAAAATGGATCCATCAGTGCGGGTGGAGGGAAGCCAAAGGGGTCGAGAGTCACTTGGCGGGGTTCCCAGGGGATGTTGGCAACGAGCACCCAGGAAATGAGCCGGAGGTGCTTTGATCAACACGGTGCATAAGCAAGATGGAGAAGAAGGAAGGAAAAGAGGGCTTAAAGACGTGGCTCTGTTTAGACCTAAGTCCTCCGTGATATTCTTTGAGGACATCAGTAAAAACCAGAATTGCTTTTAAGTCCATTGATGAAAACATCTTGTGCTGCAGTTCATGCGCTAACATGCCTCTGCTTCCCTTCTCTTTTCCATGCTGAGAGCTCTCCAGTTCTCAGCCTGTTCTGCTTTCCTAGATGCTAAAAAAAATGGAATTATGGTGTTTTGCCTGGAACTGCTGATGAAGCTATCTCAGTAAGATAAGAAGCTGTCTGTTTTCTGGATACTATTTTGCATCATAAAATAACCCTTGCAAATGGTAAAGATACTTGTAAGAAGGCAGTTCTGCAATTCTTAATGGTGTCTTATGGAATAATTAGTTGCCTGGTAATGGAAGAGTGTTTGCTGGGAGACCTGTTTTCTGAAAATTATGAACACTGTGAAGCTTCTCTGATGAACCAGGAGAGGATCTCCCACATTTTCTTCTTCTGCATGAATGGATGTAAAAATAAATACAACCTAAGACTTGGTTAGATTTCTTGTTCTGAACAAAAAGTTTGGGTACCTGGGTCCCCTTCTTCACTAACAAATGCTTTAGTTTGCTGAGCTGTTTTCGGGGAGTTTTACATTGAGCAGGGGCTGGCCTGTGCACTCAGTGAGTGAACTCACAGCAAGAACAATTTTCTGTCAGCTCTAAAAGAGAACAGATCTATGCTGACCTCTCCACACCTCCCAGGGAGGAAAGAAATCATCCCTAGTAGTGGATTGCCACTCCGCTTCCCACTCTCAGCCAGTGGGACAGAAGACCTGGACAGGCCCCCAAACCCCGCAGAACCAGGGCCCAGCTATTCAGGAGAGTGACTGCACTGGCCGTTCACAAGCTCCCACAAGGCTCCTCCTCCAGCACCAGGCCCCTCTTCCATCCTCGGAACTCTCATACTTTTGGACTCATTTCAGGGATGAGTAAAATCAGAGGAGTGGGAGCCTACCGCTCCCCCAGAGGTTAGGGAGTGTAGTTAACTCTCAGCCGTATTTTGTTTACTCTTCTGTTAATTTGGCCTTGACAGCCTGGCTGCTGTCCATGAAGGTCTTTCTCCAGCCCTTCTCAGCGCTCGCCATGTGTCTCTTCCTCATTGTGAGCTCTGTTCATTACTCAGGTCCTTTCATTTTCTGTATTTTCTTAGGTTTTTAAGTTTGGAGCCTTGTTAATCCTGGAAAGATTGCCCGTCCCGGGACTAACTAGCTCCTAGGGATAGCACAGGGTTCGCCTGCAAGCACACCTCTTTTATGCAACCCCCCAGTGAGAGCCCATACTGCCCAGCCACTGGCCTCACAGAGCCCTTGCCCTTTGGGCCACTGTTCCCCTGTCCTAGTCACTCCAGGGCCAGACACCAGACAATAGGACAGCCCCTATCCACCTGAGCCCACTGAAATCATTCAAACTGGGCAATCCTAAACCTGCCTGCATGCCTATTCCCTCCCACAGAGAGAAGCACAAAGCCTCTTGCCCAGCTTGCCCCCTCCCCCTCCTGGCAGACCGATCCTGGTGCTTCCCTGTGTGGCCCTGCATGGCCCGGCGTGCCCCTGCCCCCTCGGGAACTGTGAGTGACAGGCTCCCTTTTCTACGGCAGCCATCTCCTGGTATTGGCCTCACCATACCTGAATATAATAAAATCTGCACTTTAGAACACTCTAGAACCGTGCAGGCCACACAAGAGGGGCTCGACAAATATTTGTTGAATGAACGCCATTGGGAAAGGCGACCCAGCAAGTCAAGCCTCCTGGATGTAGCTGCATGAAGACTGGGACTGAGTGGGAAAGTATTTCATAAAGGTCTACTCCAGGTTCTCAATGCCAGAGCCGAAAGTTAGGGCCAAGATTAATTTCACATTTCAAATTATATTTGGCCATGTCCTCCAACCAGACAAGTCAAGCCTCCTGGATGTAGCTGCATGAAGACTGGGACTGAGTGGGAAAGTATTTCATAAAGGTCTACTCCAGGTTCTCAATGCCAGAGCCGAAAGTTAGGGCCAAGATTAATTTCACATTTCAAATTATATTTGGCCATGTCCTCCAACCAGACTTACCAGACCAAACTACACAAGGTCCGGGAACAGCATAGCATGTAGGAGGACATGCCTCCACTTCGCTGGTAACCCAGCGAAAACGGCAGTGCCCTTCGGGTATCAGATCAGGTCACTGTTCTCTCAGGGACGGGCCTGCTCCCCGAGGCTACAGGAGGCTTGCAGTGGTCCTCGCATGGACACCTGGTGGCGGCTTGTGTTTCTCCTTCTGGAGCCTGGAGCATCTTCCACTTGAACCCGAAGAGCTGTGTCTGCACTTCCAAGGTGGGCTGACTTGGGTCCAGCCTCTTTCCAAAGCCACTAAAGTACTCAAGAAGGTTGCAGCCATCTTTAGAAAATGATCACCAAACAGCACAACTGTGGCCAGCACAGCCACTACTCATCTTAAGAAATAATTATCTTACAGAAGTGATTATTCAGAAAACACATCGTAAGAGATTGCAGAGAAAATAAAATTCAACACTTGTTCCTAATAAAAGCTCTTTTGATAATTAGGACTAGATGGGTACTTTCTTAATCTGATTAAAGAGTACCACGCTTAGCATCACCAGCATCGAGTGGAACAGGGAGATGATGGACTTCTCATCAGACCAGGCAGAAAATAAGGAAGCCCATAGTCACCATCTTATTTAATTTTCTAGACATTCTGGCCAATTTGATAAAAATAGAGTAGAAAAAAAAGGCCTAAATATCATGAAGGAAAAGAAAAAGCCTATTATTTGCAGCTAGGAATGCATCTACAGGAAACTAAATGGACACAACTTGGAAAGAGAAAAAGAGAGCTAGTGAGCTCAGTAGAGTAGCTGAATGCATGCTAAATACATAAAATTAGTAGTTTGCTGCTATACCATTAAGAACAAGTTATGAAATATAAAAACAGGGATCCTGATTGCAAGAGCAGAAAAAATATGAAATGCCTATGAACAACCTTAACAAGAAAATTCAACAATGTAGTTAGTTGGAGAAAACTACAAAACTACACAATGTTGCTAAGAATTATGAAAGAAAGCTTGGTTAGAATTATCTTGGAATATCACAATGTTGATGCTTCATAATTTAATCACTTTATTTAATGTTATTTCATTCAATAGTACAACATGATATTTTCCTAAGTTGAATAAGTGGGCAAGAATAGCAATGAGCTAGGTAGGGAATATTAAATTATTAAGATTCAGAAAACTTCAATAATTAAAAGTATGACACTTGAATAAGAATAAATCAGGTACTCTTGCTATAAACCACCGTGGCGTGCTCTCTTTTATCCATAGCTGCTAGATATATGATAATTAAGCAAATTGTTAGTTTAACTATTTGTTTAGTAATCTGCTGTCTTCTACCACTGTATTTCCAGACCTCGCCAAGTATCTGGCACATAGCAGGTGTGAATAAGTATTTGCTAAGTTTGTGAATGGGTACATGAGAAAGCAAAGAAAGTCATTCTGTTACATATAAGAATCTAAAAGGAAAGAACTTCCACAATAAATGGAATTAGGTTAAGTGGTTAGGAATTTGATAGAGAAACTAGCTCATGGCCACTGCACATGCTCAACTAAATCCCACACCCGAGTCCACATATTAAGGTGAAATCTTGAGGGACCAAGGGGTTAAATATAAAAAATTCAAACTGTAGAGATAGAAAAGAAAAAGTAGTCAATATTTACCAATGTTCTAAGCTTAGGAGAGGGAAAGATTGACATTTGGCAATAAAACTTTTAAAGCCCTTCTAGATCTGACAGTCATGCAAAACAGATCCATAAAATTAAAAATTTCAATACTGAGGAAGAGATGACAGAATTAATAGGACACAATGTATGTCGAGATCCTTAAAAACATTTAGACACTCTGATATAACAAAGTACCAGGATGTCTGGGTGAAAGAGGAGGGATCTGGAAACAATAGGATGTGCTGCGATTGCTGACTGAGCTTTGTGTCTTAAAGCAAATTAATGTTTGAGTCTTGGTTTCTTCATTGTGGGGAATATCATTATTTACCTCAAAAAGTCATGGTGGATAAGAGTAACACAAGTAAAATTCTTGGAGCCTAGTAAGTGCTCAGTGTCAGTTTTATTATTAGTTCGTATCTAAAAAAATCTAACCTAGATCAACGCTAACTCTGGAATTAGCTTTATGCACAGTGGTGTTGACATGGATAATTTATAGCCAGAAATATCCTAAATGTCCCTCGGAGGGGCGTGGACACATAAATTAAGGCTCATTGCTCACGGAAACAGTTTGCAGCCGTGAAGATGAATGTTTATGGAGGCGGTGTAACACCGTGGGAAATGCTCGTGGCAATGTTTAGTGGAAAACAGCTCAGTAAGACCCTGCATTTATAGCATGTTTACAATTTTGTTTACCTATATGAAAAAAAGCCTGAAAGGAAAAAATACTACAATGTTACCAAAGTCTGTGTTTTTGAAGACCATGGATGCTTATTTTCTAGTATTATTATCTACACCTCCAGTGATTTTGGGTGAGTTCCGTATCTTCAATTGGGCTTCTAACTGCTGTCTCGTCCTCCTGAATGCATTATCACTAAGATCTTCTAATTATCTGGATGGCAGGGTTTTGGGGGCAAAACTAAAACTGGACCTTTGAATCTTCTGGTATGTGGGATTCCACCTCCTCCCATGTATTGAATTGTGTGATTTAATATGCAAAGGGGCATTTTAATATCTGTTTGTTTTTGCTGAAGGAGGAAAGAGTCAGGGGATAGTGAATGATGGCAGGGGTGTGGGGCTCCCTGGGCGGCATCTGCCATTTCTAGTTCTTATTCTCTGGATCTCCCGACTTCTGAGCCCGTCTGTGTATTTGGGACTTCCCCAGCGTGAGCTGAGCAGTTTTGCCCTGGCCGTCTTGTGGCCAGCATGAGGCACATGGCCACAGCCTGCGCAAGCAGACAGACCCTGCCAGGACTCTGATTTGGGACCTAGCAGTCAGGGCAGGCTAGGCCAGACGCTGGGAGATTAGAGCCGCGCACAGACAGTTAATGTCTGGGGACCATCTGCATCTCTTTGGGGCCAAGAAAGCGCAGCCCACAGGTGGACAGGGGTCCCCATGTGAACGCAGGGGCACGTGTCTGGTGCTGAGACATCTGCGCTCACAGGGAAAAGGCCTGAGTGTTTTGTGAGGTGTCTTTTACCCTCCTGGCCTCTGTGGCCAGTGCCCCTTGCTGAGGAGCCCGGAGCCCGCACACAAGCAGCTTGTTCTGGCCACGTGTGAGATGCTGTCCCAGGGAGGTCCAGGGACGCGGGGGATCTGGGGTGGTTTCTACTTAGCAGGGTGAGTGAAGGGCTGTGGCTGCTGGGGCCAGATAAGGTCTGGGATATTCTGGTGACCTATACAATTGAGATATCCTAGCAACCATGTCAGAGAGCTGACACGGACAAGGCATGCCGTGACACGCCACAGGTGAAGTCACGACATAAAATAAAGGTGGCCTGTGGTCTGCAGGGCTGCCACGCAAGAGGGTCTGTGAGTCAAAGAGCAACCCATGGGGAGCCGGAGGCTCAAGTGCCAGTCACACGGAAACCTGAGAGAGTTTACTGCCTCAGCCAGTGCCCAGAGAGTGGGTCGTCTAATGGCAGAGCTCTGGTCTCCTTATAATTGCCTCCTCCCGGAGTTAGAGCGTTCTGTTGGTCATTCTGTCCTTTTGGATGAGCTGTCTTTGCTCGGAAACAGTAGAGTGGACATTGGTCTGTTTGCTAGTTTTTCAGGGAAGGTGGTATCCATTTTTTGGATTTGCTCCCCAACGCCATGTGGTTCTGCGGGGCTGCCAGTGTCAGCCCTCAGGCTCCTGACCACGGGAGCTGGTGAGTGGCCCAGGCAATGGGAGAGTGTCCTCTCTCTGGACTCCAGCTGGAACAGAGACGCACAGGGTAATCGGCCTCTGGTGCTGCATACGGCCCTCGTATGTCAGAGGGGCAAAGGCTAGAGGCTCCTGCTCGTGAAGTCCCTGCTGCCGTTATGTAGCATTCCTGATACCGTTTGCTCAGCTTTGCCTCCCTGTACATACAGTAACTCCCCCTCCTGTTTATGTCAGTTTCCTTCTATTGCTCAAAGTAAAAAGTACTTCAGAGCAATTTTTATTATGTAATGGAGAAAAAAAGTCACTTAAAACTAAGACTATAGAGCAATTTTGGCTTGAAAGGGGATGTAGTTTTGAGACAATGTGGTGTATTTGTTTTCCCCTTCATCCTGCAGAGGCTGGTAGAAAAATGAAGAAGAGAAGGTGGCATGTCTCCTGGCAGAGCCATGGCAAGTGGGCAGGAGATGGCTGATGTAAGGGCTGTAATTGTCTGCCTAACAAAGTGGGAGAAGTTTCCGGAAGACAGTTATCCTAGCAATATAGTAGGAGGCTACAGCTTAAGGAGAAAGTGCCCAAAGGAATATTGAGAATAAGGACAACATATTTGATGTTACATAGTTCGAATTATTTCAGTGTAAACCCCACATCCATTTCCCACAGGGGAGTTGGCCCGATGCAGATTTCTGTAGGACCGGATGTGTGTGCACATGTGTGTGTTAAGGAGGGGGCCAGGATCTGCATCTGGAATGCTGTAGTCTAGAATAGGGATGGAAAATACAAGAAGGCAAGACAATTCATAAGCTACACCACTTTAGCAAAACAGGCTAGCTTCATGCCCACCTGAGAGATTGGGCAGCCCACTGCTTGCCTCTGCGTGTGGTTTCATTTTCATCTTGGAGGGCAGAGAGCTTCGGCTAGCATCTGTTTACATGACTGTATTCACAGCCAACATGGGCATTTTGATGGTACAGAGGAGAACCTGGGTCTCTGGAGCAGGGGCTGGCAAACCACAGCTGGCGGTGTGAACAGTTTTGTGTGGCACAGTCAGCTCATTCGTGTGCACCTTCTCCACGGCGCTCTCCCCCTATAAGGGCACAGTTGATTTGCCACCGAGACCATATGGGCTATAAACCTAAAATATTTACTCTCTGGCCCTTTAAGAGGAACTTTGCCTATTTCTACTCTAGAGTCCAAAAAAACATTGCAGGAATAAGTCAGTCTTTGGCTCAGGCTTAAAGAAGTTTGGTCAGTCACCCTGAGGTGAGGTATATTTCAAGAGAAAAAATGTAAAATCTAAACCAAGTACAGGACTGTATTAAAAAAAAAACTTTTGTCAGTGGATTTCTTAACTCTGTTTTCTGCTGTTGGAAGCAGCTGGTAGAGGGCAAAAGGTGTGGGTTTGGGATGAAATGGTTGTAGATCTGTATCCTGGCTCTTCTACACACTGGCGGGGTAACCTTGAGCAGTTTGTTTGATTGAGAGATTATCTGTGTTCTTATTTGTAAAACAGGCAGAATCAAGTCCATTTCCAGAGCTGTCATGAAAACCAAGTGCAGTTCTGAAAAATCAGTGACAGCCTTTTGAGGATTCTCAGTTGGTGTTACCACATCCTGCCCCACCTGCCCCTTTGCTGTTCCAGGGTGCATGATGTGGGGCAGCCTGTCAGCCAGGTGTCCCAAGGCCATCTATTTTGCTACTAAAAGGTCAGGACCCTCAGTTGTTTGGGTGGGTGCCAGGAGATTAGGACAGGCTGAGGGAATGATGCGCAGATCCATGTGGAGTCTTCAGGTTATTCTAGGGATGGACGGGAAATCAGATCTGCCTGGCTTCCCAGAATTTCTCTAACCTCTGAGCCCAAATTCCCGAGTCTGGGCCTCACTGTGTCCCCATGGTCCCAATCTCTGATGCTTACTGAGCACAGACACATGTTGAGAAAAGGCAAACCAGCTTCCTGAGACACCGTCCCTAGGAAATCTGAGCATCCGGAGAAGGAAAGCCCTGGTCTGCCAACAGCTTCATTTCCTATGGGCCTCAGTTGATGTCCTGGGGATCCAAGGTATGACATGGGTTAATAATCATTGACAGAAATTGAGCTGAATTAACTTAATTAGCTGTTGTAGACAGGCTGCAACAGATGCCAGCTGTGAAAACTAGCCCCAGTAAAAGCGACGGGGCATCCCAGCAGCGGAGAGAAGGCCATCTCTCGGGCTGAGAGACCATCCTGTGATGGAGATGGCTGTAGGTGGTCACAGTGACGAAGCCACGGAAGAGACACTCAGCCACAGATGCTGACCGGCCATGGCGTGGGCCCGGGCAGGGAGCAGTGTGCCTTCGTGCAGGGTCCTCCCCAGCCTGTTAGGGGCTTCCTACAGCTAGTCCATCAGGGAAACGACCAAGAGAGGCAATTTGGAAAAGCCTTTAATTTAAATTAAAACTTACAAGAAATCTTTGATGTTGAGGCAATTGAAGGGTTGAAACAAAATCCTAAAAAGTGTATCTCCTGGCACATAATAGGCTTTTCAGAAATAAAGCAAAAAAGAAAGGGGTGTGGGGCCAAAGGAGGTTTTATCCAATGTTCTAAAAGGGCATGTGAACCAGAAAAACAAACCCAGAAAGAAGAAAGACAAGACAGGAAATAAAAGACAAAAACAATAACAAAAAAACAAAAACAATGTAATTTAAAAAATAGAAAAAAAAGTTTTTCTGATTATTTTCTTTTGGGTCGTGCAAAGCTGTAGTAATTCTGAGTTGGAAGATGCATCTGCTGGGATTAACATAAATGGATATGGCAAATACAGGTTGGTAAGTAAAAGTGGCCTCAACCGGACAGCCTAGTTCTATCATAAAAGAAACTAGAGGGAGACTATGAATGAGCTAATGTGCTCATTCATAGTCTCAAAGACTCGGTCTCCTAGGCTCTTTCCATGCATCTGCTCCTCCACCAGCATTTGGCTTCTACTCCAAGGGGGCTGCTTGAACTCCAGCCATCATGTCCACATTCTAGTCTGCAAGAATACAAAAGAGAAAGTGGCAAAGGGCATGTGTTAGCTATCTTTTAAGGACGTTCCCTAGAAGTTGCTACACAGCACTTCTGAGTCCATCTAATTGGCCAGCACTAACTGCAAGGGAAAATGGGAAACTGGTTTTTGGGTACAAGGTGCACAGCTAAAAATTAGGGATTTTATCACAAAGGCAAAATGGGCAAATTGATAGCAAATAGGCACACTGTAGTTTTGCCACAAAATATAACAAGGAAACAGCCTGTGGAAGCCCTGGGCTAGGTGGCCAAAGAATCTGAAGACACGCCTTCTTTTCCTGCCCTGCCCTTCACCTAAAGTGGGGAGCCGTGAGGGTAACATGCTCTTCCCTGATCCTCCACAATAATTCTCTAGTCAGGTGCCCCAAAAAGTCCTGCCAGAGCTTTGGGGGGCTTCACAGGCCACTAAGTCTCACTGATACTCGTGAGCAAGTCGGTGATTCAGAGAGGAAGGCTGTCCCGTGCACTGCCGGGTGTATTCCAGAAGGAAGGTGCTGCCCTGGCGCGTGGCCCAGGCCATCCCATGGCCGCGCTCATCCCCCACAGAAGCTCCCTGCCGTCCCCGTTGGCCTGAGTCCTTCCTCTGCTGCAGACACCGTTCCACCTGTCTTCTCAAACCCAGAGTGCAAGGACTCATCAGTCAGGTGCCCTCAGTGGGGCTGACATCCATCGATAATGATGGATGGTTGCGGGGCCTTCTGCACAGCCTGATGGGTTGGGCTTACAGGTTAACAAGACACCGAGTGAGCCTGTCCTCCACACCAAAGCCATCCAGCATTTCATGTTCAGTCCTCACAGTAATCTAGGGGAGAAGATGGAGTCATACCCTTTCCACTGATGTGAAAACTAAGGCTTAAAAAGGCTACTTGCCTGAGGTGAACCCAGCTAGTAAGTAAGTGATACAGTCATGTTTTAAGCCCCTGGTCTTCCTGACCCCGGAGAGTGCCCTAGACCCCAACATTATACCCTTTAGCCTTTGTGAAGAGCTTCTCAGAGATACTCATTCCTTCCTGAGGCTGCTCACAACGGTGGGGGGAAGCAGGAGCAAAAGCAGTGTGTGAGCAGGGCAGCTATGGGGGGCGGGCTTCAACTTGCATCGTCATATAGGAACCAGGGGTAAGAGAATTTTGAGCAAAACTGATGATGGCTAATTGCTCTGAATAAGCGTCTGCCCAAAGTAGGCTTGAGAGTGGCAATGTTTCCACTTTCTTCATTCCCAGCTCTCTTGCTCTGCTGCCTCTGAGCAGTTGTCAGTGATACTAACAAGCTGGCAGGAGATGTCAAGAAAGGTATAATTCATTCCCCTTCTCCAGCCACTGAGGAGATGCTCTCCCCAGTGACAGACACTCTTCCTTTGGAGAGAAAGCAGAATCTGGCTCCCTAAGGAGTGTCCAGCTGGGGTTTCATGCCTAATGCTCATGTGGTGGGAAGGGAAGGGAAAGTTTTATTCCCAGACACATTTCTGTGCTGTCTGAAAGATGTGCGCTCATGAGGCCTGAAGGCCCCAGGAACCATCATGGCAAAGCCAAACTGCCCAGCCGGCAGGTGCTAGATTCTTCTCTGAGTCCATCAAAAGGGGTCAGCTCGGAAAATCAGGGGCTCGGCTTTACTGTGGTTGTTGGTCTGGTTTTTGTTTGTTTTGCTATTTTTTATAATAAAGTTTGTCTCTTTGAGTTACATAGCCATTTCCCTTGTTGTCTATAGCCAGTCCGTACCACCAGATCTGTGGTGGTGTCATCAGGGTTAGACCAATGGGTAGACTTTATCAGAACGACAGCTTTTTGATAACAAGCCTCCAGTCCAGATCAGTTCTTCAGTGTGGTTCACAGCAACCAGAAGAAGAAAAAAATGAATTAATTACTCAAAAGATAATGTCAGTCTCTGGAACTGAGGCCTTAAAGAAATTTCTTCTATAGTTCTTTACAAAGTGGCTCCTGGAATATAGCAAACAAGATATCTAGTATTAGGGTATTCTCTTGATTAGGGTTACCAGGTACAGCAAATAAAAAAATAGAACACCAGTTAAATTTGAATTTCAGTTCCAATTTCAGATAGGCAATGAATACATCTTTCAGTATAAGTATGTTCCATGAAACATTTTGGACATAACGTACCAAAAATTCATTCGGCACGGCATGATCTCACTTGTTTGTGGAATCTGAAAAAGTCAAACTCATAAAAGCAAAGTGTAGAATGCTGGTTGCCAGGGGCTGGACTGGGGGAATAGGGAGATGTGCTCAGCATAGACATATGTCAGCACACCATGCTGTACACCCTAAATATACACAATTTTTATTGCTAAAAATAAATAAGCTTTAAAAAGTTTTGGTGTTTGTATGAAATGGGAATTTAACTGAGTTTCCTGCATTTCATCTAGCTGCATGTCTTACCACAAATGCAAATTGAGACTCACAGGGTTGCTTTTGTTTTGTTTGTTTAGCATTTTGTTTTTATCTACGTTATAGATGCACAAGTTTGGAGAGTCATATAGTTCCATGCAGTTTGCTCTGAAAACACAGTTCTTCCCTTGTCCTCTCTCTTCATTTCCCACAGTCCAGGAACAACTATTTTCCACTCCTCTAACTGTTTTTTTTCTGGTAAGGAAGGCGTAGCTACACTTCTCAAAATGTCATGCTTGTGTTGCTGCACCTCGGTTTCTCTGCTTCAGGCATGACTGACTCCCTTCCATGGAGGAGGAGAATTCAAGCTTCCACCTCCTCCCCCAGCACACTGCCCTTCCCTGCAATCCCGTCCAGGCAGATGGTCATTCTGGCCAGTGAGCAGTCAGGCTTCTGTCGGCACGGCTGTGCAAACCCTGGCCATAGCTGAGCCATTGACACATCCCTGTAGCATAACTTTTTGGGAGGGTTTTGGTTTTGTTTTTGAGTTTATAATGGTCTTTGTTTGCTTGTCACTAACTTGTCCCAAATTTATCCCCCAGTTATGGAACTGTCTCAAAATATATGAAACACCGTGGGTGTCCTGTCCACTCACCATCTCAAGAGAGTGCTGTCTTCTTACCTGCTGGGGTCTGAGTTGGTTGACTCTTGGCCAGCAGGTCGTCCTGGGACCTTCTTTCATCTCCATTTAGGACGTGCCCTTTGCCTTGCATGGTCACCTGTTCCCTGTGGGCAGGGTCCCCTGTCTTCTAGGTCACTCCCTCACCCTGATAGAGGATGTCTCACACGATGCAAATTGATAACTCCTTGTTGAAGGAAGAGAGGTGAGTTCATGGAAACCATGGTGGGGGTGAAGGCTGGGGACCTTGAGGGTCGACAAGCCCTGGCCTTCACTTCTCTTTGCCGTGGTCCCTCTGGCAGAACTCTGACCCCACCTTCTTACTCTGTCCTCAGCACCTTATCCTTCTTGTCTCCCCAGAAGCAAGTCAGGATGGCTTCATTCTGCACAGGAAATGTCAGGGTGAACAGCAGGAGTGAGCAGTTGAGGAGCCCCCAGTTGCAGGCGGATGCCGGGCCAGGTGCTCCTGAGGACAGCCAGCCCTCATCTCCTCCTGAACCTGAGAGGGGACTCATCTCATTCCTGGGTCGCCACGTGCAAACCCGGGCTCTCCCACTGTTCCAGACAAGACTGTCTGAGCAAAGAGCCACTGCAGTGTCAAAGAGGCTGCAGGTGCCCACAGCTGAAGGTGATGGGATCCCCCAAAAGTGAGGAGTAATGGAGGCAACAGAACTCCTGCTCTGTTTGTGTGTTTCCTTCTTCCCGGTGATTAATCAAATAAAGAGACTAGCAATGTAACGGTTTGCCTCTCTCATAATTGGATCTGGATGGGTGTAAAGGCGATAGCTTCATTTTCTATCTCTAATCTGTAGCTTGACATAAAATGCTTCTGTTTTCTGACTCACACTCTCATTTTTCTCTTTCACTCACTTTTTCTCACTTGAGAGAATAAACATCATATAGAAGGAAACCTTAAGTTCTTTGCTGTTGCGATGTGCGGGACTTGTGCCCCTGACAAGTGTAGCTGCATTTGTCTTGCTAATAAAAATAATGTAGCTCGGCTCTGTGACTTTATGGCCCAAGCTCTCCACACAGACCAAGAGCCCATTTCAGAAGAGACTTCACCTGGAGAGGACACGGACCATAAAAGACAATAGGAATCCGAACTGTTCACTTTTTATGGGCTCGTGCAGAGGAGCGAGGGCTGGGCTGGCTCATTTTGCAGATGGAAAGACTGGGGCAGAGAATTCACATCTGGGTTAAGAAGAAACATGGAGAATTTCTCTGGAACAACATAGGTGGAGTGAAAACTGCTAATGGCCGAGACTGTGGGACTTGGAAACCACGTTCCATGAACTGTGATGATAAAGCAATAGGTGGGATAAGCCTCCCACCTATTTGGGGGGAAATGGCTGTTCAGTGTATCTGAATGTGTGGGATATTGCTCTGCCCTATTGGAGGGAAGTATTTGTGTGTGACATTAATTCCTTTTATTAAAAAAGCATAGTTAGGAAAGTTTTAGCTGCCATTGGCTGTTACTAATAAAGTTCCAAACTGAAGGCAAGCATTGCTGGGCAAAGTACTTTTCAGCTCGGCAGCCAATCTGGAAAGTTGGGTCTGTCCCTTAAATGGGCTAGGCAAGATGGTATAGACACTTTCTGCAGAAAGAGGAAGGAAAACAAAATAAAAAAACAACAGAAGGAAGTAGATAAAAAGTGAGAGGTAGGTGACAGCAGACGGTATATGACAATGAATACTGCATCACTGCCTGACTGTAAATGGCAGCAGATCCAGTGACGAGCAGAGGTTGAGAACGCCGGGTGTACAGAGGTAGGTAGATACACCAGCAGACCTCCAGGAGGTTTGGACAAATGTCCACCTGGCCGGGCTTTGTTCACACTGTGCCCTGAGTCAGCACATCCTCCTTCCCCTCTGCCAGCTGGCAGGGCGGCTCCCGTTCTGGATTGCTTTCACATGCCCTGGCTTTTGGGAAGCCCCAGGGTGGCCTGGGTGCTTCTGCCCCATCTGCACCCACCTGTGAGCCCACACACGGTAATTACCCGTTCACGTGTGTGCTCCCGGTCTAGAACGCGTGCTGTCTCTTAGACCATCTTATTCATTGTCATAGACCCAGAAAAGGCCGTGATGCTTGAGGAACGGCAAATATTTAGAAAATAATAGTTGAATGATTTAATAAGTAACTGTTTAATTGTCATGCAATAATAACAACAGTTTGCTTTTGAATCGTACCCTGTAATTTTCGGAATACATTCACACACACTGTCTTGTTCGCTTCTTGGAGCCCACTGTGAGTAGGCAGGGCCAGTGTGGGTATTAAATAGTGCTTAGATAGCAAACCCAATCCCCCCTCTTCCGTTTTAGAGGAGAGGTGATATAGCCCAAGTCACACTGGGTATTGCACAGTGAGAAAAAGCTGGGAAACATTGAGAGCTTAATCAGGATCCATTTTGTGGGATTCCAGAAAAAAAAAATTCTAGGTCACCTCTATAGTCCTCCTAATTATCTTTAGTTGTGAACAGATGGCCTTGTTTCCTGAGTAAGGGAGTGTGAAGCCTCGGTACACATATATAGTTACCCTTGAGGTTATCAAAACGAGTAAGCCTGGAGAACACACCTATGCTCCTGTCCAGGTGTGTCTACGGACAGCACGAGGCTATCTTCTGTTCCATCCTTCATCCCTTTGGGTGCTTATGAGCTTGGGGGCCCCCTCTCTTGAGTTATATTTGACACAGAGTAGAATAGTATTGGAGTGGAGAGATCCTCAGAGCAGGCGTGGAGCTTTAATGGAGCCATCTTTGTTCTGGGGTGTGAAAAGATGCCATGAGACGAAGATTCCAAGAAGAGAATGGAGAGAAAGGAAACGGCATCTCATATGGTAATACAGGCCTTTGGAGTCCTGGTTCCCCTTTGGAGAACCACTTTTCCCTCCACATGGTTTTGGCGATGGAAACCCACTGGTGGTTGGGTGGCCGGTTCCAGTGATGGCCAGGGACAGCCATGTGATCTGGCGAGTGAATGCCGTCCACCCCCAAGCCACAGTGACTGGCTCAGAGATGTGCACATGATTCAGCTTCCCCAAACACACTCACTCTGAGGCTTTGTTGACACTCGGGATGAAGAGGCTCCCTACAGATGCCATCTAAGAGGAGACTGTAGACCTGGGGCTGGCAGGGGCTCACTGTACATAGGTCCCAACGGAGATGAAGCCAACCGAGAGGAGAGCAGGACTGGAAGGGGGAGAGGATGGGGATCTGGATGACTTTTAGTCCCTGAAGACAGTTGTACTCATGTCAGTCCTGCTTACTTTGGCCTTTTCAGTTACGTGATCTAATAATTATGTAATAAGCCAATAGCTCTCTGTCAGAACAGCTGGAGCCGTATTTCTGGTTTCCCTTTGTTTGTTGTTGTGACTCAGAACCTGACAGGAATGTGCAGCCTGGGGAAGCGTGGTAGGAAGTGCATGTGAAACAGACAACAAAGCTTGCCAGAAAGTTGTCTGTAGGTGGAGAGGTTCTATGCCCACAGCATCCAGGTGGCGAATGGGAGGGAAAGGGGATAGAATTCACGCATACCTAACAGGACAGAGTGGGTGTGTAGTGTGGGGACAGTGGCAAGCGGTACAGCCCAGCCACTCTGCGGAAGTGATATTTGCTGGCGCTGCAGGTGGGCACTGTGCTGAAGGGTGGTATGTGGCACCTGTTTGTAAAGACAGGTGACTGCCATCATCAATTAGAAATTAGAGGTAAAATGTTATTGCTGTCTCTGTGTTTGTATCCAAGGAGCATCTTGTTATCAGCGTCAGGCTGTCAGAAGTGCCCCTGGAATATGAATGCTTACCTTATGCAAACTGTATTAATGACTCACTTCCTTCACATATGAAAGAGGAAAAGAGGAGGTGAGTTATAAGAGTAAGACCCTCCCAAACAGGGATCCTATGCCTGGTGTTCAAGGCTCATAGGCCTTGGAGGGTAAGTGAGTCTCTGGAAATTATGTGCAAAAATTGCATGGCCATGCATGCTTCTGAGGAGAGGATCCTGTTCTCCAAAAAGTGGATGAACAGCAGAGCTGATCGTCCACTCCAGGACATCTGCCTGGCTGGCCCATCAGCCGCATCTTCCTTTGAATTTAGACTTGAGAGCCAACAACTTCCTGCAGCCGAGGAGGGTAAGCTTAGAGCGATGGGGCTGCCCTAAGGAGGGAAAGCAGATGCTGCATGCCTGCAGGGGATGAGGGTGGATTGAGTGTTAGCCAGAAGGAAGCACGGAGCTCTGTGGTCCCAGAGGCAGGCTGAGAGAGCTGTGCTCTGGGTCACGACACCGGCAGTCTCCATCCGGGTCCCACGTGTGGCCTGAGCCTGGCTCTGCCTCTACCTGCCCTCTGGGAGGTGCTCTTGTGTCTTTCCAGTCCGTTTCCCTTTCTTATTCTTTGGTTAAGCTGGTTCCAGTTGGTTTCGGTTATTTGCAAATAAAAGAGACTCATATAAAACAAGGTGTTACAGTCATGAAACAGGAAGAGCTGCTTGCTGGAAGAGGAAGAGTGGTGAGAGCGCCTTTCACATACATGGTCTCATTTAATTTTCACTGAGCCCCTGCCATTTGCCAACTAAGGGGGCTCAGATGGTTAAAGACCTTTCCCAAGTCACAGAGCTTAGAAGGAGAAAATCTTAATTCATTATGGAAACATTTGATTAATATGATTTTATTTATTGTAATATCAAAAACTTTCCAGTGACCCAGATATTCATGTGGCCCCTTTCTGGGCAATGTGAGCACAAGCTGACAAGGGACACCATCACAGACCTTCCTCTTCTGGAGCCCTGGCTCTTCCAAAGAATTTTTTGACCCTTTTCAATCAGGAGTCACTTAAATCTCTTTATTTATTTGTTTGTTTTTACTAAGGTATCATTGATATATACTCTTATGAAGGTTTCACAAGAAAAACAATGTGGTTATTACATTCACCCTTATTATCAAATCCCTCCCCATACCCCATTGCAGTCATCAGCGTAGTAAGATGCCACAGAGTCCCTATTTGTCTTCTCTGAGCTATGCTGTCTTCCCTGCGACCCCACACATACCATGTGCACCAACCATGATACCCAACAATCCCCTTTTCCCCCCCTACCCACCCCCCTCACCACTCCCCTTTGATAACCACCAGTCCCTTCTTGGAGCCTGTGAGTCTGCTGCTATTTTCTTTCTTCAGTTTTACTTTGTTGTTATACTCCACAAATAACGGAAATCATTTGGTATTTGTCTTTCTCTGCCTGACTTATTTTACTGAGCATAATCCCTCTAGCTCCATCCATGTTGTTGCAAATGGTAGGATTTCTTTCTTTCTTATGGCTGAATAGTATTCCATTGTGTATATGTACCACATCTTCTTTATCCATTCATCTACTGATGGACACTTAGGTTGCTTCCATATCTTGGCTATTGTAAATAGTGCTGTGATAAACAGAGGGGTGCATATGTCTTTTTGAATCTGAGAACTTGTTTTCTTTGGGTAAATTCCTAGAAGTGGAATTCCTGGGTCAAATGGTATTTCTATTTTGAGTTTTTTGAGGAACCTCCATATTGCTTTTCACAATGGTTGAACTATTTTACATTCCCACCAGCAGTATAGAAGGGTTCCCCTTTCTCGGTATCACCAGCATTTGTTGTTCCTAGTCTTTTCTGTGGTGGCTGTCCTAACTGGTGTGAGGTGATATCTCATTGTGGTTTTAATTAGCATTTCCCTGATAATTAGCGAGGTGGAGCCTCTTTTCATGTGCCTGTTGGACATCTGAATTTCTTCTTTGGAGAAGTGTCTGTTCATATGCTCTTCCCCCTCTAATTCTGTTAGTATTTGTTCCACATATGTAGGTGATCCTGTGTTGGGTGCATAGATATTTATAATAGTTATATCCTCTTGTTGGACTGACCCTTTTATCATTATGTAATGTCCTTCTTTGTCTCTTGTTACTTTCTTTGTTTTGAAGTCTATTTTGTCTGATACAAGTACTGCAACACCTACTTTTTTCTCCCATTCATTGCATGAAATATCTTTTTCCATCCCTTCACTTTTAGTCTGTGTATGTCTTTGGGTTTGAAGTGAGTCTCTTGTAGGCAGCATATAGATGGGTCTGGTTTTTTTATCCATTCAGTGACTCTATGTCTTTTGATTGGTGCATTCAGTCCATTTACATTTAGGGTGATTATGGATAGGTATGTACTTATTGGCATTGTAGGCTTTAGATTCGTGGTTATCAAAGGTTCAAGGGCAATTCCCTTACTATCTAACAGTCTAATTCAACTCACTTAACTCACTTAGTATGCTATTACAAACACAACCTAAAGGTTCTTTCTTTTTTTCCTCCTTTTTCTTCCTCCTCCATTCTTTATCTATTAGGTATCATATTCTGTACTCTTTGTCTATCCCTTGATTGACTTTGGGGGTAGTTGATTTCATTTTGCATCTGCTTAGTAATTAGTTGTCCTACTTTCTTTACTGTAGTTTTATTTCCCCTTGTGACAGCTATTTAGCCTTAGGAACACTTCCATCTATAGCAGTCCCTCTAAAATGCACTGTAGAGGTGGTTTGTGGGAGGCAAATTCTCTCAGTTTTTGCTTATCTGAAAATTGTTTAATCCCTCCTTCAAATCTAAATGATAATCTTGCTGGGTAGAGTATTCTTGGTGCAAGGCCCTTCTGCTTCATTGCATTAAATACATCGTGCAACTCCCTTCTGACCTGTAACGTTTCTGTTGAGAAGTCTGATGATAGCCTGATGGGTTTTCCTTTGTATGTGATCTTATTTCTCTCTCTGGCTGCTTTTCATAGTCTGTCCTTATCCTTGATCTTTGCCATTTTAATTACTATATGTCTTGATGTTGTCTTCCTTGGGTCCCTTGTGTTGGGAGATCTGTGCACCTCCATGGCCTGAAAGACTATCTCCTTTCCCATATTGAGGAAGTTTTAAGCAATTACCTCCTCAAAGACACTTTCTATCCCTTTTTCTCTGTCTTCTTCTTCTGGTACCCCTATAATGCAAATATTGTTCCGTTTGAATTGGTCACACAGTTCTCTTAATATTCTTTCATTCCTAGAGATCCTTTTTTCTCTCTGTGCCTCAGCTTCTTTGTATTCCTCTTCTCTAATTTCTATTCCATTTACCATCTATTCTACTACATCTAATCTGCTTTTAAATCCCTCCATTGTATGTTTCATTTCAGATATAGAATTTCTTAATGATTGAATCTCCATCCTAAATTTGTCCCTCAGCTCTTGAATATTTTTCTGTACTCCATGAGCATGTTTATGATTTTTATTTTGAACTCTCTTTCAGGAAGATTGGTAAGGTCAGTTTCATTTGGCCCTTTTTCTGGTGTTTGTGAGATTTTTGTTTGAACCAGGTTCCTTTGACGTTTCATAGTTGCATGTGGTGCCCTCTAGTGCCCAGAAGCTCTAGTCTCTGGAGCTGCTCAGCCCCTGGAGTGATGGGGGTTGCAGGGGAGTGGCGCTGGTGCCTGGGGGGAGGAAAGAGCTATTTACTGCTTCCCGGCTGCAGGGCCTGTCTCCACTGTCAGAACCAGTGGACCAAGCACACGGGTGTAAGCCTCTGTGCTTTGCGTTTGTAGCTGCCATCAGCGGGGCCTCGCTCTGGCTGGCCTGACACCAGAGCAGGGACTGCAGGTTTGCGAGCCGGTGCCTGTAGGTCAGGAGGAAGGTGCAGCAGGCTGCATATCACAGTGTGTGGGGGGGGGGCCCAGAGCTGAGTAGCGAGCCAGGGGGGTGGAGCACCTGAAGCTCCTCAAAGTTCCAAACCTGCCGGGCAGAGTATGCCCAGACAACCTTGTCCATCTATCCCTTCTCCCACGCAGCAAGCTCCATGCAAACCCAGCACCTTCAGCAGCCCTCTCGCAGCTAGGAAGCCTCTCAGACCGCCCACCTTTCCTTTGTCCCAGAGCAGCTGGATGTGGATCCCTGTCCTCCACAAATGGCTGGAATCTCAGTCTCTCCAAATATTCCCCCTGTCTTAGCTTTCCAACCCCACCATGCAATGTAGGTTTGTGTTCCCAAAACAGATCTCCAGGGCTGGGTGTTCAGCAGTCCTAGGCTTCCACCCCCTCCCCTCTCCATTTCTCTTCCTCTGGCCAGTGAGCTGGGGTGGGGAAAGGGCTTGGGTCCCGCCCGAGCACGGCTTTGATACGTAACCGTGTTTTGTGAGGTCCACTCTGTTCTCCAGGTGTATGCAGTCTGGTGCAGCCTTCTTTCCTGTTGCTTTTTTAGGATTAGTTGTATTAACTATAATTTCGTGTTATATGTGGTTTTGGGAGGAGTTCTCTGTCTCACCTCTCATGCCGCCATCTTGAATCTCAATCTCAAATCTCTTTATTTAAAAAAAATTAATGCCTTTTATTTGATATGTTTAATGAATTTTTTCACTACTAAAATATATTTACATGTTTATTATACAAAATTTTGAAAATACAGGCATACAGAAGTAGGAAGCAAAGCCACAGTCCCACCATCCCTTTAATCACTGCTAACATTTATATCTATTTCCTTCTTACATATTTTATTATGCATCATTTTGTGTATTTTGTATCTTATTTTGCTTATTGTACCTAAGACGACACTGCATTATAATTGTGCTTCCAGGTTCCTGATTTGCTAGAATGCTGAGCCTATAGGAAGACTAGGCTGGTATTATTCCTACTATTTTTACTAATGTTACTACTATTATCTAAGTTTAGAAACTTACCTTCTATTTACAAACTGCTTTTGCTTATATGATCTTTTTTTAAGAAATTTAATTTTATTTGGTAAGAACATTTAATATGAGATCTACCCTCTCAACAATTTTTAAGTCTATAACACAGTGTTGTTGACTTTAGGTACAATGTTGTACAGCAGATCTCTAGAATGTATTCATCTTGCTTGACTGAAACTTTATGTGCATTCATTAATTCCCATTTCTGTACCCTCAATCCCAGCAACCACAATTCCACTCTTTAATTCTATGAATTTGGCTATATAAGATACCTCATATAAGTGGAATCATGCAGTATTTGTCTTTCTGTGACTGGCTTATTTTGCTTAGCATAATGTCCTAAAGTTTCACCCATGTTGTCACACATTGCAGAATTTCCTTCTTTATTAAGGCTGAATAATAATCCATTATATTTATATACCACATCTTCTTTACCCATTTATCTGTCAGTGGGCACTTATTTTGTTTCCACATCCTGGCTATTGTAAATGGGGTGCAGTGAACATGGGGGTGCTAAATACCACTTTAAGATCCTGATTGCAATTCTTTTAGATAAACACCCAGTAGTAGGATTGCTGCAAAATATGGTAATTCTATTTTTAATTTTTAAAGGAACCTCCATACTGTTTTCCACAGCAGTGGCACCATTTTACATTTCTACCAACAATATACAAGAGTTCCAGTTTCTCCACATCCTTGCTAATACTTGCTGTCTTTTGATTTTTTATAATAGTCATCCTGACCAGAGCATGATGACACCTTCTGTGGCTCTGATATGCATTTCCCTGATGATTAGTGATGTGGAGCAACTTTCCCTATACCTGTTAGCCATTTATGTCTTCTTTGGAGTAATGTCTGATCAAGTTTTTAGACCATTTTAACATTAGTTTATTAGTTTTTTTGCTAATGAGTTGTATTATGGGTTCCTTATATAATTTGTAGATTAACCCCATATAGATATATGGTTTGTAAATATTTTATACCCCATTCCATTGGATGCCTTTTCACTATGTTGATTGTTTTCTTTGCTGTGCAGAAGCTTTTTATTCTGGTATAATCCCAGTTGTCTATTTTTGCTTTTGTTGCCTATGATTTTGGTGTCATATCCATAAAATTATGGCCAAAACTTACATGAAGCTATCCCCCTAGCTTCATTCTTCTAGGAGTTTTATAGTTTCATGTCTTTAAGTCTTTAACCTATTTTGAGGTTTTTGTGTCAGGCGTAAGATGAGGGTCCAATTTCATTTTTTTTTTTTGCTTGTGGATCTAATATCTAATTTTCCCAGCACTATTTGTTGAATAGACTATCCTTTCTTCATTATGCATTCTTGGCACACTTGTCAAGCATCAATTGACTGTATATGTGTGGATTTGTTTCTGGTTTCTTTATTCTGTTCCATTGGTTTATATATCTGTCTTTATTCCAGTACCATACTGTTTTGATTACTATAGCTTTGTAATATATTTTGAAATCAGGAAGTGTGGGCCTTCCAGTTTTTTGTTCTCATTTCTTAAGATTGATTTGCTATTAGTGGCCTTTTGAGGTTCCATGTGACTGTTAGAATTAGTGTCATGGATCTTTTCTATAATTTTTCTACTTCTTATTTTGTTTATTTATGCTCTAATCTTTGTTATTTCCTTTCTTTTGCTAACTTTGGGCTTAGTTTGTCCTTTTCTAGATCCTTGAGATGTAAAGTTAAGTTGTTCAAGATCTTTCTTTTTAATGTAGGCATTTATCTCAATACATTTCCCTCTTTGTACTGCTTTTGCTGCATCCAGGTTTGGATATGCTGTGTTTCTGTTTTGGTTTATGTGAAGGTGTTTTCTAATTTCCATTTAAATTTCTTCTTTTACTTGATGGTTGTTCAAGAGTATGTTGTTTGATTTCCACCTATTTGTGAATTTTCCATTTTTCCTTTTGTTGTTGATTTCTGGTTTTATTCTATTGTGATCATAAAAGATACTTGGTATGATTTCAGTCTCCCTAAATGTTAAACCTTATTTTGTGATCAAACATGTGATCTATCCTGGAGAAAGATCTGTGTGTGCTCTGCTGGTGTTGAGTGGAATGTCCTGTGTATGCCTGTTGGATCCATTTTAGCCTCTAGTGTAATTCAAGTCCTCTGTTTTCTTATTGATTTTCTGTTTGGATGTTCCATCCATTATTGAAAGTAGGATATTGGAGTATCTTACTATTATTGTATTGTTGTATATTTTTCCCTTTAACTCTATTGATGTTTGCTTTCTATATTAGGTGCATATACAGTTATTAAATCTTCCTGGTAGATTGGCCCTTTCTCATTATATAATGCCCTTCTTTGTCTCTTGTGACAGTTTTGGATTTAAAGTCTATTTTGCCTAATATAAGTATAACCACCCCTGCTCTCTTGTTCCAATTTGCATGAAAGATCTTTTTCCACCTCTTCACTTTCAGCCTTTGCATGTCCTTAAATTTAAAGGGAGTTTTCAGCCTATAGTTGGGTTAATAAGGTCTTAACTCATCTTCAAAATTATATAAATAATGCAAATCAGTTTTGTTTCCCTTTTGAGAGGAAGAAATTGGTGCTTATGGACTAAATGACTTGTCCAAGTCCATGTGTAGTAAGAGAAAGAGCTGGGACCAGACCCCACTTTCTTCTCCTTGGTAGAGCCGTGCTGTTTCCATGGCACCACCCACTGCCTCTTTCCACCCCATCTTCTCCTACAGACCCAAGAAGAGCTGCCAAATCTCAGTGCTCCGTGGAGGTGGGTCACAAATGCAAGACAACGAGTCTGGTCTCAGGGTGTAAGGGCCACATGATGAGCCTTGGAGACGTCAGACATCATCCTGCACTCTCTGGCTTGGGTCTTGTTGGCTACATGCTCAAATGCTTGAGGGTTCCATGGTCAATACGTTATTGGTTATGGTACCTAAGAATATTAGGTGATATTATCTATCCCTTTTCTTGTATTATTTGACCCCCTTTTTATTGTTTAGTGGTGCCAAAAAATTAGATGGTGTCCATCCTACCTTGGTGGTTGCCATGGAGCTAGCTGTACATCTCTTCAAGCCGATAAAACCAATTGAGACACGGTTTGATGAGGAGGAGCTGCCTGCAAGTGTCAATGTGGGAGAGCGCTGCAGCCAGCAGGTGAATGGAGCTTTCCGGGTGGAGGGAGGAAAGAGCACAGCCACACTGCCTGAGCCCCGCAGCGCCTTCCAGTTAGTGGGATCAGGGCCAACAATGTTCAGGGAAGTTTCCAGGGACTTAGAATGCTTTGGGAGCTTTCTTTCTCTGAAGAGGCAGGATAGAAAATAGAAGGACACATGGGGCTTTTGACAAACCACGGGGCTTCACACATTTTTGACATGATCCGTGCTAAGAAATGCATCATGACCCAGTGTGTGTGTGTGTCTATGTGTGTGTGTGTGTGTACATATAAACGAAACAAATATTTCAGCAAATAATACTTCTACTACATGTTATGTATTCCTATGTACTCTTTGATAATTCCATGCTAAACCAACCCATTAAAAATAAATGTCAGTTATAACCCACTAAATACATTTTAATACACTCAAATCCAACAATAGTCATGACTCTCAATTTGAAACATTCTAAAACAAACCTTAGTTCAAGCTCTGCTCCCCTCCAACTTCTCCATCAGGAGAAAGGGGATGACGTCGCCTCTCGCGGGGGCGGCTGTGTTGAGGAAGGCCATGCGGGCGCACTCGGCTCATTGGATGCTTGTCCTCACTCTGCATCCCCAGTGCTGGGCACAGGCTTAGGACCCAGGTGGCGGTTATTTTCTCTGCGCCCGCATCCCTGTCCTGCCCTTGTGCCCTCGGAAGCATGAGGACCACAGCAGGGCACCTCCGGGGGAGATACAGGGCAGGAGGCTTGAGCCTAGCCATTCTGTGGGTCTTTATAAGGAGAAATATAAAGAGGCTGTTGCAATCACACTGGCTAAATCTGTATCTAGTATCTATGTATACTAGAGGTAAGACCTGGAATAGGACCACGTGGGACTTGAAAGAAACTTTTTTTTGCAGTCCCACTTATTAGGAGTTTACCTGATTGGAGATATGACACAAAACATTGGGAGGTAAGTAGAGGCATGGCAAGCAAACCTGCACTGCGTGCATGGTGTGGGCAATAAAGACTGGAGGACAAAGAGCTGAATATTTTTTTGTAGATGCATTTTAGTATACAATTGGCTGAGAATATGATGAAAAACTCCAAGGAATGTATTAATGATTTATATAACATATATATATATATATATATTTCTTAGCCCCAGGCAATGGATTCCAGGACTCTGAACAAAGTCAAGGAGACACTGAGCCCATATTGCAAAGAGAAAGGGCTTTGGAGTCAGAGAGATAGTTTGTCCCAGCTCACCAATTACTAGCTCTGTGGCCTTTGACAAGTGACCTAACCTTGCAGTTTCCCTCCTTGCAAAACGGGGCTAGTTGTTCCTCCCTCACAGCATCTGTGAGAAGAGTAAACAGATGAAGATTTGTAAACATTTTGCAGCTTCTGGCAAAGAGCGAGAGCTCCGAGAAGTGCGCCGATGCTCCTACGGTGGTGCTGCCCTCTGGGGCCCAAGGCCATCGGCAACTGGAAATCAAAGAAAGGGGACATCACCACAGTGGGGTGAGTGGCCTCCTTCTGGCCTCCAAAGCACATGGGGCTGGGGTTCTTCCAGAAGCCCTGCAATCCTTGCAGATGTTACCCAGTCATCCTACCATGGAGCAGGTGGGAAGAGGCAGGAGTTTTGCAGGACTGAACAGATGGATGTATGGTTTCTAACCTCTCTTTCTTACTCAAAAGGTAGCTATCTATGGTTACTCAGAGTCCTGGGAAATGCAGCACCTCTGTTTACAGAGCTCCTCCCTATTCTGTCCTGCTGTGCGCTCCTCCACTGCACTGTCACTCATGCAACAACATGCCACCTTGCAGACCTTTAGGTGCTTGCTGGTCTCTCCAGCAGAACGCTCGCCTCCGTGCTGTGTACACTTGAGTATCCTGGCTAGGCCAGCACCCACGGCCCTGGTCAAGGCCCAGTCTCAGGCTCTGTACAGCCAGAGCTGCTGTGAGCACACCTGACTTTGCACGAGGCAAGAAGTGGCCGTGGCTGGGTTTGCTGGCCTGGGGGGAGCCCCTGGCCCAGAGTGTAAGGCACAAAATTTAAACAGGGGGGCAAAGAGGAGCTGAATGTGTAGAGAGGTAGAAAAGCACGTGGCTTAACTGGAGGGGCAAAGAGCACCAGAGAAACAAGTCCCAGCTGAAAGGAGGAGGCAGAGACGACCTAGGTGTTGGCACTTTCTTCCAGACTGTGTTGTGAGGTTCACTGGCTGGGACACAGGCTTATCCCGTCTGTGCTGTGGTCTGTGGGACTGCAGGGACAGCGAGTCGGCTGGCTCTGGGGACTGGCCTCTGGCCTGTGTCTGTGCCCATGGCTCGGCCAGCCCGAGCCCCTTCTGGATGAGAAGTGCCCTGTGGCTCTGCCCCACCTGGGAGCTGGCTGCATTTCACCCTGCTGCCCCTCACCACCTCCCAGGTTGGTCTGTAACACTTTCAGCCTGGCTCAGATCTGAGCACCAGTCATCTCGTGGGACTTGTGTGGGACAGGCAGGCCAGCTGTGCAGATTCAGAGGTGTGACTCACTCAGGGTCACCTACCTAGCTTGTGTGGCCCAGGGACTTCTTATCCATTAGGCACAGCTAGCAGAGTGCCTAAGGCCCACCTCTGGGGTCCATAAAAATGTTTTCATTTCTATTTCCTTTAAAATCAAAAGGAAAGAAAGAATATAATAATAATAAATATTTGTAATGAATCCAGCCTGGATTAGTTAATATTTTTTAATAGAGCAAGAGAGCCAGAAAGGCCCAGGGCCCATGAGAGCCTTGGCGTGGGCCTGTGTGTGGCAGAGCGTGGCCAGGAGCTTTGGTGGTCCAGCAGCGTGCTGGTGGCCAGGCCGCGAGCTTTCAGCAGCAGGAATCTGAGGGCGATGTCCAGAAGCAGCCCCCCACTAACTGCCTTAGGAGGACCTGGAGAGCCCTGGTACGGGGGGCCTCCCTCCCTTGCCAGCTCTCCCCCAGGCCTGACCCGCTGGCACTGCCATGGCCCCAGCTGGTGTTTGGGGCATATTTAGGTCCACTTTGGCTGCTCACTCGCACTGGCTGAACAGCCTGTGGATGACGTTTGAACGGAGGCGACATGCTTCCCTCATAGATTGTGCAGAGGCAGGATGAGGAACGTGGTAGGCCCGGGTCCTCTTCACACCCCCCAGTGAGAGCCACTCAGCTCTTTCCTGGGCCAGTTTGCCCACCATGGCCACACGCAGCCTCCCTGCCCTCTGTCCAGCTGCTGCGTGACACCTTCTGCCTTACGCTGGGCTGTGGCAGGTGGACCTGGAGGAGACCCCACCGCACTAGTTGTAGAGCATCAGTACAAGAATCATGGACTTTCCCCGGGCCGCCTGTGTCTACCCTGCAGCTTATGGAAACACACAGTCCTGGACAGTGTGGGACATGATGGTAGGACATGCAGCC
Organism: Smutsia gigantea; assembly: GCA_032199065.1. NCBI lineage: Eukaryota > Metazoa > Chordata > Mammalia > Pholidota > Manidae > Smutsia > Smutsia gigantea. Next base: position 307,452 of record JAVSCE010000922.1, read on the forward strand.
TGAAGAATAAGCCCTGTTTGCTTCAAAGAATCTCCACACCAGGTAGGCACCAAAGGGTGATGTCTAGTTTTAATCAGCCCGGCGGGTAGCAGAGAGTATGTGGCAAGTGTAAGTGTGACTTTGCTGTGGCTGGATGTCTCTGCCCTCCTTGTCCTCTGGTCAAGTGCTGGCTCTGGTTTTGGTGTGTTTGTGTGACAAAGTGGGCCTGGAGGGACCTGTCCACCTGCCCTGCTCCCTGACTGCTGGCTGGGACTGGCTCAAACTGGTAGGGCAATTAGGCAACACATCATCTGGCCCAACTCCAGGGCAGCCTGAGTGACAGGGTGGTGATGGTCCATTCTTGCGGGAGACAGGACGGTGACCTTCTGTGACTTCATACGAGGGCAAGGCTGAGTGGCGGTCTCACTGGGGGTGACCCAGAGGCGAGGCAGCTCTGTGCAGTACCGGCTCTCCTCAGGGTGCTCTGGGAGAGGTGGGCAGAAGGCGAGCAGAGGACCCCATTCTGCATCCTCGGCCCTGTGAGCCCTCAGTGCATCCTTGCTGGGTGGGGAGCGCACCACAGAAGTGGGACAGCTGGGTTTTCAATCCACACTGGCTTCTAAACTGTAGGATGGCCTGACTTTTGCACCTGTAGAAGGGAGTTTTGTCAGGTTAACTGAGAAATAAAAAGTAACCCACAGGTCAGGGGCCCTTCTCTGCCCCCTCCAACTCTGGTCTTGTGATTCTTGCTCAGGTGTTTCGCCTCTTATCAAGGCAAATGCAAACTGGCTGTTTTAATGGCACAACAAAGCTGCTCTCATGAAGCACTGGAGGAGCGCATCCTCTTTCGGGAGGATTCAAGAGCCCAGGAAGAGGTGTCAGAGCATGCAGACCCACGCAGCCCCTGCAGCTGGGTGATGTGCTCCTGCCTTCCCAGAAGAGATGGGGGCCTCGCTGTGCCCTGCGGGGAGTTGCTCCAGCTTGGAGCGCATTCCCAGGCTCCTTCCTGAGCACACAAGGGCTCTTTCTCCTCACAGATATAACCACTTGAGCATCACTGTAGCTCCTGTTTGGCTTCGTCCAATTTGGGGGTCAAAGCAAACATCACTTGGCAGAAACAAAACCCACTGGGGAGCTAACTGTTATACACTTCAAACCAAATCCTGAGAGATTGTAACAGTCTTGGGTCCTGGCTAATTGTGATTTTATTATAGAGAGTAGGGCGGAAACTCAGAAATAGTCTATTGCAGTGTTTTGTTTTGTTTTTTCCAATTCGTGGAATAGTTTGCAATAGTTTGCAAAAGCAGCTAGTGGGGCAAGGATGGTATTTTAAAAAATGAAATAAAATAGAAAAAAAACCCCAGTACAAAACAGATCACAGCACCTTGCTTTGTGAAATTTTGTTTGTACACATATGACACCTTGCTTATTGGACCATAAAATCAGTTTCTTATTGAGATCATTCTCAGAAAAGTTTGGAAACCACTCATCTACTTAATTGTTTCTCAAACTCTGTTCTCTGAGTCATTTGTATCAGAGTTACCTTAAGGAGGGCTTGCTAAAATGCAGATTCCAGGGCTGCCCCCTTGGCCTTGCTGTGAGTGGGGCTTGAATTTTGGGGAGTGTAAGGAAAATGGAAGTTCCTATGGCCAGAATCCTCACCTGACCCTAATCTACTTGCCCGCTGTGCACGTGCAGTGGTGTAATTGGCCTACTGGGTAAGCACCTGCTTACACGCCTGTTGGCAATGAGCCATAATTTTGTTGCTTTATGAGGAGTTCCACCCAGTGATCTGCCCCAGATGCAGAGACGGAGATGGACTTGCCAGATGCAGAAGGACTCGACCTGCCACTGTGAGAATAAAGCTTGGTATAAACCCTTTTATCTCCAATGTTCTGTTGTTATTTGGTCTCACTGAATCCACAGTGAACTTGCCGGGAGTTGAAATGCCCCTCTGGTGAGACAGGGAGATACACACGTTTAGTCTGTAACACCTGCTCCTTCCAACCTCAGCTGCAGCCTTGGGTGGCATAGGCGCTCTTCTCCCAGAGACAGGGCCCTGTGTGCCCAAGGTCTTGTATAACAGCCGGGTACTACAGACACTTGGCAGCATCCAGAGTTTCTGGAAACTGGTGAGTATCTGAATTCCAAGAAAGTGCAAAATGCATTTCCGAGATTGGATTAAAGATGGCGGTGTGAGAGGTGAGACAGAGGCTTCCTCCTAAAACCTCATACAATATGAAAATAGAACTACTACAACTACTCTTGAAAGAGCAACAGGAAAGAGGATGGCAACAAACTTCATACACCTGGAGACAAGAGAAGCCCTCATGGAAAAGGGTAACATACTAAAGCTGTGGTCCTGCCAGATCCAAGTCCTTCCCCCACCCCAGCTCACCAGTGGGAGGAACAGAAACAGAGCAGGGAGGGAGTGGAGATGTGGGACTGCTGAATACCTAACTCTGGAGATCTGCTCTGGGAGCACAAACCTACATTTATGGTGCTTGCATGATACTCTTGTAATTAGGGGGTTGGAAAGCTAAGACAGGCAGAATTCCTGGAGAGACTAAGATTCCAGCTGCTTGTGAAAGCAGGGATCCATACCCAGCTGCTCTGGGACAAAAGAAAGGCGGGCAGTCTGAGAGACTTCCTAACAAAGAAGCCCTTAGCAAGAGAGCTGCTAAAGGAGCAAGGATTGCACGGAGCTTACTGCTCAGGAGAAAGTACAGGCAGACAAATTGTCCGGGTGCACTCTGCCCAGCAGGTTGGGAGCTTTCATGATCTTCAGGTGCTCCAGCTCCCTGGCTGCCTACACAGCTCCAAGAACCCCTTCTGTGACAGGCAGACTACCGCACCTTTCTCCTGGCCAGCCCCACCGGGCTTGCAAACGGGTAAATCCTTCCCTGGTGTTAGGCCAGCCAGAGGGAAGATCTGTCTACAGCAACTTAAAACGCAAAGCACAGAGGCTTATACCTTTGTGCTCAGCCCACTGGTTCAGGCAGTGGAGACAGGCATAGCAGCCAGGAACCAGGAAACAGCCCTTTCCTCCCTGGAGGCACCAATACCACTCCCCTACAATCCCCACATTGCTTCAGGGGCTGAGCAGCTCCAGAGAGTAGAGTTTCTGGGCACTAGAGGGCGCCATATACAAATATGAAACACCAAAGGAACCTGGTCCAGAGTAAAATTATGAATACAACTCCTGAGAAAGATTTAAATGATACGGACCTTATGACTCTCCCTGAAAGGGAGTTCAAAATAAAAATTATTAACATGCTTATGGAGGTACAGAAAGATATTCAAGAACTCAGGAATTAATTCCGGTCGGAGATCCAATCATTGAAGAACACAGTGGACGGTATTAAAAGCAGATTGGATACGGTGGAGGAGACAATAAATGAAATAGAAACTAGAGAAGAGGAATACAAAGAAGCTGAGGCACCGAGAGAAAATGCATTTCCTTTACATCCTTTAAATTGATGTTAGGAATGGTCACCCTCATCTCCACATCTGTGATTTTTATTTAGATATGCCTCCTGGGAGGAGGGACTGAGTAATGGTAGTTTATTCTAAAATCTGAACCAAATGCTCCTCCACTCAGGGCATGTGGTCGTCCCCGTTATGAAGAAGTACAGTTTGCAGTTCCACAGTGTGCTTTAAGTTCTTCTGATGTTGAATCCCTTCCCTACATGTACAACTTGCCCTGGCTCTACTAACCCCTTCCCCTCCAGTTCTCTGCCCTCAGCCCTCATGCATGAGACACTGTCCAGGGGCCATCAGCTGAGTCTGTCAGCTGAACATCACAGGGCGACAGGCACCTGGTCTCCTGGGGCTGTTGTGTGGTTCCCTGGCTGTCAAGGGACCAGGAGAGGGCTTGCTGCCTCTTTCCTTTGTGTGCGGAACATTATGAAGCTCTTGGCTGTTACCAAGTAGCTCAGCTTTCCCCATAATGGAGAGTAACAGGAGTAAGGCTTCCCTAATTCATGTCCCCAGTAGCAGGAAAGACCCTCATGTCTATTTAAAACACTACAGTTATTCCAGGAGGTTCCAAGGCATCTCTCACAAAAACTGAGCTGAGATTTGAAGAATTAGAAGGAGGCTGGCCTGTGAAGGCCTAGGGGAAGACCTTCTGGCAACAGCCCTGAGATGAAGGAGGGCTGACGAGGGGCCCCTGGTGCTGGGGCCCTGGGGCCGCAGAGGCTCAGAGATCAAGCTGGGCTCCATAAGGGGTCAGGATTGTATGCTAAGAGGAATGGGAAGGACTGGGTGATCAGACCTGCCAAGTTTGTGGGTGGGCTTAGCTTGCAGAAGAGAAGGCCAAAGGTGAGACAGAACACCCATTTCCAGAAGGGAGCTCTGGGCCGCTTGCTCTCTGCTGTGCAGTTTTGCCTCTCTAGTTGGTCAGTTATGATGGTAACATTTTGAGATCTCAGGTGTGTGAGATCTCATTCCCAATCACATCAAGATCTTAAAACATAGGAGTTCAATAAATTCTGTTTAACTCAAAAGGACAGACCACGTAGCAGTAGGAGGTTGATGCTGATGTCACGTGGAAGTTGCCATAATAAAGCCTGTGCAGGAAAGGGGCTGCCCACTTTGGGAGCTAAAGAGCTCCCAGGACTGGTGCATTGAGGCTGGGCTGGGGCATCCTCTCAGTGATCTACAGCAGTGACCTGTGCCGTAAGCAGTGTGAATGCCCTTACTATCAACTACCATGGACTGGTGGGCCCACGGTCAATTCTAAGTGTCTTTCATCAGGCTTGGGCAACTGCACAGCAACCAGACAGCAGCCTGGTGGGCTGAGGAGTTACTGCGCAGCTCAGGTGGGAAGTTGGAAGTGGTAGTCTGCTGTCAGTGGTCTCCTGGATTTGTCTCAGCCTGCTGTAAGATTGTGTTATTCATCTGGCCTCCAGAATCTGTCTGCACAGGGACTCAGCGATGTGCAAAGAGTGTGCAAACAGAGGCTTTACTATCCTGGAGATCCTGATCTCAAAAGAAATCCAAGCAAGGAATTCTGACTACTTCTTCCTGCCAGAAATCAAAATCCGCATGAATTCTTAGCCACATGAGTAGGCCCTCTGGAGCACGTATGAGCAAAACTAGACACTTTTCTGCAGTACAGAGGGTGCTTAGGAGCGGAGCATGGCTGGAAATCTGTGCAGAGGATAAAGCTCTAGTCAGCAGCAAAGGCCCATGAAAGGTCTCCCGTTTGGAACCCAGAGAGGTCCTCTGAAACATGACCGCGTGTGGTTGATTGTGGCCCTGTGAATGGACTGCCCTGGTTTGACACTGATGCATAGCTGCCAACCAAATAGCGATGCTGGGCCACAACTGCGTGTTTTGGATAAAACCATTGCTTCCCATCCTGCATGATTGAATGACAGAGAAATCTCTAATTGTCTTTAGCCCTGAAGGGCTTACTTTAGGGAGCAAATAACTTTCTAGGGATAGCTTACCTGTGTGTCTTCATTCTACGTCCCCACCCAAGGCTTTTGACTCACCTCCCGGGGTTGGTTGGGGGCATTGCTTGTAGAGCTTTCTTCCTTCCTAGAATATTGGGTCAGAGACTTTCTAAAGGAATGTTTTATTTTTTCCAGTGAGACTGTGATAATTAACAGCACTGAAGAGAAACTGCAATATTGAACATTCTGTCACTCAGTGTTCTTCCAGACCTCTCACCAGGTAAGACACATAAGTATAGAAAGAGATATGTCTAAAAATGTTTGTCTGTATTCTAAGGTTCGGTATTGAGTTTAAATAAACTATCATAACTTGGGAAAGAGGTCAGTATTCCTAGGAAATCTACTAAAAGCTTCTTGGGAATGCATAAGGAAATGCCAATTAAATTCAAACAAGTGCTATCAGTTATCGAACTTACAGTGTGCCAGGCTAGGTCCTGTGGGAGCAGTGAAAGGGTTAAATGGCCCTCTGTACGGGGGAGATCCCCAAGCACCTGCAAAACATGGAACTATCACCCACGTTTGCCCCATGGGGCAGGTGGTGAGCTGGGCTCTAGGCAGACCTGAAGCAAAGGGGCGTGTCAGAATGAATCACCAACGGAGCCCTTGCTAATGCACATGCCCCGTCCTAGGGACATTTTTAGAACTTTTTGCTTTGAGTTCATTTTAGACCAGGAAATTAACACTGGCACAATGCTATTCATCTACAGATCTTACTTAAATTTTGCACCCTGGCCTGCAGGTGTCCTTGCTCTGGCCCAGGACCTTGCATTGCATTTAGTTCTCATGTTTCTTTAGTTTCTCATCTGCATCTCAAGGAATTTTTATTTAGTAGGTTTGGGGTGGGCCTCAGCAAGATCTTTTTTCCAAAAGCTTTATGAATGTGTGTCACCCTGTAGGGAATCTGCTCTGGCATATAAAAAAAAGTAATACTAATATGAGCACAAATAACTCTACTACTTCTAATAACATTTCTAATAACAGTTAATATTTCCTAAGTGCTTTTGTGTGCCAGGCACTGTGCAGCTGTGTTGCATTTTCTTCCCATTTTGTGCTCAACAAGAAGCCCTTGAGTTAGGTTCTGTTCTTATCCAAATCTGTCAGGAGAGGAAACTGGCTCACAGAGAGCTTACGTGACTTGCCCGACATCACAGAGCTGCTAAGAGTTGCAGCTGGGATTTGAACCCAACCAGTCTGGCTGCAGAAGCCACACAGTTGGGAAATGGTTGGTCCCTGATTCACAAACTCCCAAGATATAAGGCATGGCAAATGCAGTATGAGACATATCTAATTAAGCAGTACTGCAGTAGAATTACATGCACAGAGGAGAGAGTCATGGCCCCGCCTGGAGAGACTGGCAAAAGCTTTCTGAAGCAAATGATGACTCAGCTCACCAGCAACCCACCAGCCTCACAGGAGATGCTTGCCCGGGATAAGGGCAGTTGAAAAATCTTCCAGGAGAGAGGGCACAAAGGGGCAAAGGGCATCAGGAATTGCCCAGCATTTCTGGGAAAAGGAGGTCACTGGCCTGGAGAAGAGCTGTGGGAATGCCATTCTGGTGCTTTTCCATCACAACTCTGAGTCCCATGCGCTGATGCCCTTTGAGGCTGTTACAGAGGCTCCAGTCATAGCAGATGGGCTAGAGGTAGAAATGCAAAGGCAAGACAGGCTCCTGACGGCAAAGGCAAGGCTTAGGCAAGAATCGGGTTGGTGTGGTGGGGAGAGGGTGCTGTGAGAACGGAGAAAGGGTGGCACCACTAACAAAGCAGAGAAGTCAGGAGACAGGGCTGATCCGCAGGAGAAGCAGATGAGTTTGGAGAGATAAACATTGTGTCTGAGCACTTCTCGTCACATGCTGGGCTAGAGGCCTTGGCGACTCCTATGATGAATCCCATGAATACTCTGTCCACAAGAAACCTGGTGTAATGAGCAAAGGAAGACATAGTCTTGAATAGCTATGACACAAAGTAGAGAAGTCATGGGGTGCAGATAATAAAGTGCTTTGAGAGTTCAGAGGAGAGAGAAATTCCTCCCAACTGCAGAGAGTAGGGAAGGCTGCACAGAAGCATTTTAGTTTTATCCTGGAAAATAGGTAGGATTAGGACGGATCAAGAGAAGAGCCCTCCAGGCCAAGGGTCTGCCAGAAGCAGAGCTGTCATGATAACAGTCATGGATTCTGCTGGGACATCCCAGGGGTTCATTTTGGAGGAGAAAATGCATTTTGAAGAGAGAAGTTGGAACACGGTCTGATACAAGATAGAAAGGGCCTTGCACCATGTCTTAATTAACAGCCACTGAGGGCTTTTGAGCCAAGACCAACAGTGTCAGAGGATGGGCTGGAGAAGGGACAGAAAGCCCACAGTCAGGTGACCGTACAGGGCATGCAACAATGAGGCCTCCGCCAGGACAGAGGCAGTAAAATCAGGGACAAGACCTATTTCGGGAAGTTTAATGAGCAAGAATGTTCAAAAAAATCAGTTAACAACCCAGAGGATGTCCACATGAGGTAAACAGCCCACTGACAATTTCAGGGTGTACTTCTGAGGCACAGAGCAAAGTTTTGGCTTTGCTTTTAAGGAAAATTCAGTGGGGCTGGCCAGTCTTGAACACGTCTTGTGGGTTAATTAGTTAGGCTTTCTTGCTTTCCAAAGCTTTTGTTTTCATGAATGTGACTGCGGGCTTTGCCGAAATGTGCCTCATTCTCAGTGGGAAGCTTTAGGCAGATCCAAGAGTGCATCGAGGTGCATTCATCCAATGACTCTATGAGTAATTTTACCAAGTGAAAATGTTTACTGTGATAAAATAAAAATTTGCTTTAAATGACCTGAAAGGAAGTTGGACTACCTCCCAGGTCAGCTATGAACAGATGGAAGTGTGTGTACAGACGGCAAGAGAGAATTTATTTTGAAAGCTCTTGAAAAATCATGTCTCCTACCAGTGTCAGACAAGCATCAATGTAAGATCACATTCTGTGCTGGCATCAACAATAAGGATCTCATTTTATCCTGACAAACAATGTTTTTCATGAAAACATATGAATGTATGCTGTTTTCACCAAAAAAAAAAATTACTGAGAATTTTTGTTTTAATTTTAAACATTTAAGTCAAAGAGAAAGAGATCTGATGTTTGCAATTTGGGTAGCTGTAAGTACTCCTATCATGATTAGGAATGTAAAGAAAGAAAATCTGACCAGGAGAACCCACACATCACTGTCACAAGAACCCCTGTAGCTGAATGTATTTTCCCCAAGTGACACAGTAATGTTTCCACTTTCACATGTGCTCCCAGAATATTGAGGAACCCCCCCCCACCAACCAAGGGATGCAGTCTACTCTCTCTCCCCCTGACTTTGCAACTTCCTCAACTAATAGAATGGGGTGGATGTGACACTTTAAGGCTAAGTCATGAAAGGGGATATGACTTCCAGTTCACTCATGCTCTCTCTCTAGACCCTCACCTTTTGGACTCAGCTGCCAGGTTGTGAGGAAGCCCACACCACATGGAGAAGTCACGTGTAGTTGTTCTAGCCAAAAGCGTTAGACAAGCTGATGGCTCCATTACCCACCAAACATACGAGTAAGTTAATCTTTGGCCATTCTAATTTCCAGCTTTGAACCATCCCAGCTGAAGCCAAGTGGAGCAGAGGCAAGCTACTTCCACCCAGCTTCTTTGTGAAGTTTTTAGGGTTTTATATATATGGTATCATGTCATCTGCAAGTAGTGACAATCTGACTTCTTCCTTACCAATTTTGATTTCTCTTATTTCTTTTTCTTGTCTGATTGTTGTGGCTAGCACTTCCAGTACTACGTTGAATAAACGTGGTAAGAATAGGCTTTCTTGTCTTGTTCTTGACCTTAGAGTAAAAGCTTTCCTCTAAGTTGTGGGATTATATTTATGGACTCTATTAGGTTATGTTCCTTTTATGCCCATTTTGCTGAGAGTTTTTATCATGAATGGATGCTGAATTTTGTCAAAAGTTTTTTCAGCATCTATTGTGATGATCATGTTTTTCCCCTTCCTTTTGTTTAACGTGGTGTATGACATTGATTGATTTGCAGATATTGAACCATCCTTGCATCCCTGGAATAAATACCACTTTGTCATGGTGAATGATCCTTTTGATGTATTTTTGAATACAGTTTGCTACTATTTTGTTGAAGATTGTTACATCTATGTTCATCAAAGATATTGGTATGTAATTTTCTTTTTAGTGTCTTTGTCTGGTTTGGGTATCAGGGTGATGCTGGCCTTGTAGAATGAATTTGGAAGCTTTTATTTTTCAATTTTTTGGAATAGTTTGTGAAGGATAGGTATTAACTCTTCTTTAAATGTTCAGTAGAATTCACCTGTGAAGCAATCTGGTCCTGCAATTTTGCTTATTGGGAGTTTTTTGATTACCAATTCAATTTTTTACTAGTGGTCTGTTCAGTTTTTCTATTTCTTCCTGGTTCAGTTTGGAAAATGGCATGTTTCTAAGGATTTATCCATTCTTCTAGGTTTTCCAATTTGCGTAATTTTGCATGGTGATGTCTTATAATTGTGTTTCTGTGGTGTGTGGTATCCATTGTAACTTTTCTTTCATTTCTGATTTTGTTTCTTGAGTCTTCTCTCTTTTTTTCTTGATGAGTCTAGCAATGATTTATCAGTTTTATTTATCTTCACAAAGAACCAGCTCTTAGTTCATTGATATTTTGCATTGCTTTTAGTCTCTATTTCACTTATTTCTGCTCAAATCTTTATTATTGCCTTTGGGTTTGGCACACATCTAGTGGACTATGGAGCTGCTCTCAAGGAACGTTGGCTGTGGACACCATCCTAGAGCCTGCTGGAACCCCTCTGTGGGATGGAGTGGGCACCATCTACAAGCTTTCCCTTTGATATGCTCAATTGCCAGGCTCAGTTGCAGTAAACACATTATAAATATTTCCACCTGCCTCCTAACTGCACCTATTAAGTCTATAATATGTCGCTGTAATGTTTCAGCCAATAATCAAAGTAAGGCCTACTTCTACCAGGGCTCCCCACCCTCTGCTCCCCACCTCCTTCCTCTCTTCTTCTTTTATTTAAGTAGTAAATAAGAAATAGGGCTGTTGGGTAAAACCATCAGATAAGAATATAATATTTGCTACTGCATCTTTTATTAAATTCCAAAGTTAAGATAATTCATGCAGATGGCAAGGTCATCAGTGCTCTGCCAGTTTATTTTAGAAGAGTCTTTTTCTATGATTCAGATGCGGGGCTAAATGTCATCTATAATAAGGTAGAAATTTCCTACAGTGGAAAACTGGGTGCGTGTGTTTCTAACAAACTCTGAGGACCCACTGTGCATTGCCTTATTTAGAGATCATTTTTTATTTTGTTTCCTGAATAATGAATAAGCTCAATTCTAATCTCAAAGGCAAATGCATATGATGATATAAAGAAAAAGAGGGAATGAGAGGAAGTAACTTAAAACATGACAGGGTCTCTCTCAGCAAAATGAAAAATCAAACTTTGGATTTGTTGTCCAGCAAAAATAGTACCATGGGAAGACCCTGAGGAAAGTATGACCACTGCATGTTAAGGATTAATTAAATGAAACATTACATTGATCTATTTTATTGTGTGAAGTTGGGTGTGAGAAAGGAGGATACATTTATGGAGCAGAGTGTCCCAAGGAGATTAAGAGACCACGGTTTTGTGATCTTGTCTTACCACCGAGTTCCATTTGGCCAGAGGCAAACTTTTATTCTCTTTTATTATATTGTTTCTCTCTTTCTTTCCCTGTGTCTCATAGAGTCCTTCACGGTCTTCTATGACTGAGATTAGATTGGCTAAATTCAGGGCTGTTTAAAAACTTTGAAGTCCTCTTTGATGTCAAACAAATTAATAGTTTAGGAATAAAGAATTCTAGTTTTCATAGTAACAGCTGTCTGGGTGGGTCATAGCAGCAATATTCATGGTAACTCCAAACTGGAAACTACCCAAAAGCTCACCAACAGAATAGATTGATCACCCCATGAAATTCTACCTATCAATGAGAATGAATGACCTGCTCATAAGCCAAAGGAGCTGGACCCCAAAGAGAATATACCACAGGAGTCCATTTACAGACAAAGTATACAAACAAGTAAATACCAATCTATCCTGTTATAAGCAAGGGTTGTGCTTATCTCTGTAGTTAGTAGACACCAAAGAGCATACTAGGGAGGCTTCTCAGGTGATAGAATGTTATATTCTGGATTTGGGTGCTGGCTAAACAGGTATATTCTGTTTTGTTTGTGAAAATTCATTAAGCTGTTCACTTAGTAGCCTTTTCTGTATCTGTATTTCAATAAAAACATCCAAAAACTTTACTGGATGGATTTTTTAATAACTTTTACAAAGAAACTCAGCAATTTATAACACATCTGGGACTGCAGACATAGTCCAATAGAGAAAAAAGAGGCTGACAGGCAAGTCATGACTATGCAGTTCCAGTCTTTCCTCTCCTCCCCTCGCCCCCCTCATTCTGCTGTCCTCTTCCCGATGCTCGCTCATGTGTCACCACCTTCTCCCTACTTGTACCCCGAGCTCCAGGCCCTTCTGGTTGTGCCCTGACTCTCTCCTGCTTTTCCAATCTTGTCTATTTCAATACATTCTCCTTCTCTTTGTTTGACATTCTTAACACTACTTTATGCTCGCTCATTATTAAAATGCAGTACAATAGATACAAGAAGCCATCATAACAGCCCTTTGGAGGAGAGCATTCTGGAGGTTAAGGGAAAAAGTCAGGAAGTCAGGGTCTTTTAAAAGTCTCAGCTCATTGAGGGAGTCAACAATGGGGGATTAAAGGCCATACCGAGTACAGAGTTTGCATCTTGTTTGACATACAGCAGAGAAAAAAATGAGTTGGCTTTCGGCCTTTGGGTGAAAGAAGATAAACCCCTGGTTTAGTGAGTACTTGTAACTTAACAGGGCAAGAAAGTGGTGGATAGCAGTGTGAGGAAGGAAAAGTGGAAATGACACGAGCAAGTGTTAGAGGAGAGGAAATAAGCACATTCCCTTGCCTTCTGGCTAGGGCAACCGCCCTTGAATTGCCCCCTCTGCTGCAGGTCTTCGGTGTCTCACCCTTCACAGCTGCCTGTAACATCTGTTCAGAGCAGAAATCCCATTGGGCACTCCTCCCTGGGGGCCCACTCTGCCCTGCATCATTCCCTTGGCAAAGTCCAAGCTGGCCGCCTTACAGGTTACCTCCTTCCATCCTGACCTACTGCCTGTCTGCCCCAAGCGTCCTTTCTCCTAGAATTGCTACCCCTGCACGCCACATGGTCACCCTGCAAGCTGTGGTGTTCCTGCGACCTCTGGCCAAGGCTAACTGCTTCTGGATGGGCACTGGACCAAATCGGGACTGAGTTCAGGTCCTTCTCTGGATCACACCTCCCCTATCGCAGCTGGTCCAGAAGCAAACACGTGAACAAGTGAGTTACATCCTTCTCTAGGACATTTTGGACTGGAACAGAGAATCAGCAATCAGTCTGTTTCAGGGGTTGAAGCTATCATACTTAACTTTTAAGAGCTACACTGGCATGTTTCCTGATATGTGGAACAGAGACACAAGACCATTAGGAAAATGAGAGGGTAGGAAGGGGAGACAGAAAAAAGAGGGAGACAGAGAGATGTCAGAAGAAAGCAGAGCTGAACACAAGAAGGTCCAGAGAGCATTCAAGCTCTTGGTTACACCCTTTCCTAAAGGCCTGCAGCCTCTTTGAAGTCCACAAGATAGCCTGGTGTCCTTGGCATGAGCTTCTGCTCCTTTTAATCAAATGGCTTTTGGTCCCTCACACATGTGGTCCGAGGGTGTGCTGGTAAACTGACTCTCCAGTAAACAAAAATGCCCTTGTTTGTAGCATTTGTCAATTTCCATGGTATAAATTCTCCCACGGTAACCAGCTTCAAGCTAGCAAAGGTTTAGCAACTAGAAATCCCAGCATGGCCAGCAGGCAAAGGAGCCTGTGCCCTGCCTGGGCTGCTCACCTCCTGCCCTTGCCTTCCCATCAGCTCTCTCCCTTGGTCTAGTTGCCTGCTCGGCGCTTGCTTGCCACCCCACGTCTCCTAGGAAGCCTTCTTGAGCCCCCTCAGACTCCCCTGGTCCCTTTGTTTGCCACTGTTACCGCACACATGACGCTAAGCTGAAGCTTCTGTGGGGACAGTGTCAGGGCCTTAGGGGACAAATGGCAGTGTGAAGGTCGGAGCTTTAGGGGACAGGTGGCAGTGTGGAGGTCGGGGTCTTAGGGGACAGGTGGGCAGTGTGGAGGTCGGGGCCTTAGGGGATGGGTGGCAGTGTGGAGGTCGGGGCCTTAGGGGACAGGTTGGCAGTGTGGAGGTTGGGGCCTTAGGGGACAGGAGGGCAGTGTGGAGGTCGGGGCCTTAGGGGACAGGTGGGCAGTGTGGAGGTCGGGGCCTTAGGGGACAGGTGGCAGTGTGGAGGTTGGGGTCTTAGGGGACAGGAGGGCAGTGTGGAGGTCTGGGCCTTAGGGAATGGGTGGCAGTGTGGAGGTGAGGGTCTTAGGGGATGGGTGGCAGTATGGAGGTCGGGGCCTTAGGGGACAGGTGGCAGTGTGGAGGTCGGGGTCTTAGGGGACAGGAGGGCAGTGTGGAGGTCTGGGCCTTAGGGAATGGGTGGCAGTGTGGAGGTGAGGGTCTTAGGGGACAGGTGGCAGTGTGAAGGTGAGGGTCTTAGGGGATGGGCGGCAGTATGGAGGTCGGGGCCTTAGGGGACAGGTGGGCAGTGTGGAGGTCTGGCCCTTAGGGAATGGGTGGCAGTGTGGAGGTGAGGGTCTTAGGGGACAGGTTGGCAGTGTGGAGGTGAGGGTCTTAGGGGACAGGTGGCAGTGTGGAGATCTGGGCCTTAGGGGACAGGAGGGCAGTGTGGAGGTCGGGGCCTTAGGGGACGGGTGGCAGTGCGGAGGTGAGGGCCTTAGGGGACAGGAGGGCAGTGTGGAGGTCTGGACTTAGGGCAGAGAGCCTGCTGAAATGGATCAGAGCACTAATGAATCCAGTAAATAAGTAATTATCAGTGAGCTTGGCTATTATCGTGGAAACTGGCCGTGGTCACAATTCAAGCAGCACAGACCTTCCAGAAAGAATCCAACTCCAGGTGTTAAAGAATTAGCCTTTGTGGCTAAAAATGTGAATTAAAGAGGTAACACTGTACAGTCCCACCTCCCTCCTCATGCATCACTGCCCTACCTTGTCTGGGCTGCCAGGGAGGGTGGTTTACGGTGTCTCTATTTTCCAGTCTTAGGACTTTATCTCTAGCACTCAGTTGCCAGTTAACATGAATTGACTATTAGTATTTAGGTAACTCAATTTATATATTTATGAAACATGATTTTCTTTGTAGCTCTCATATCAGTGCCATATTAAAAAAAAAATAGAAAACCATGATCGCATCTTTCTGTATATAGTTGACCTTTGAACAATATGGAGATTAGGGACATTGGCAACCCACACTCAAAAATCCACGCATAACTTTTGTCTCCCCAAAAACTTAGCCACTGGAAGCCTTGTCAATAACATGAACAGTTGACTAACACACATTGTGTATATGTTCTATGTATTATATGTTGTATTCTTACAATAAAGTAAGCTAGAGAAAAGAAAATACTTTTTCAGATGGTCACAGATCTCCAAAAAATTTTCCAATATATTTATTGAAAAATATCTGCATGTAAGTGGACCCACACGGTTCAAACCCATGTTGTTCAAGGCTCACCTGTGTAGTAATCCTTGGTGTCTCCCCGTTCATCAGGACCGGCTTCTCCTTGCACGCTCACCTGCAGTAATGCCGAGGGCCTCCTCCGGTGCCGGTGCACAGCTGAGGGCCTGGCGGCCAGGGGGCGGGAGGAAGTGCTCACTCAGGCTCGTTCATGTTTCTGGTGCCAAAGTTTCTGAAATACGAGCTGGTTCCTCCTTCATATCTGACCTCATGTTGTATGAGATCCCTAAACATGCCCAGTGACGGTGAGATGGAATAATTACTTTTATGTGGGAGTGGATTCCTGTTAGGCTCCATGCAAATGGCACATTATGATCACGCAGCTTAAACCCATAGTTCCGAGGGAGCAGACGATGCTCCCTGTCATGCTAATTATGAAAAAGGCTCATGACCAGAGGCTTTTTCACAGCTGAAGCCTTTGCACACGAGAGCCTTTGTCAGGACCTGCTTACCTGTTTCACAGATTCAGTTTGAGGAAGAAAGAATGACAGACAGGGAAGCAGCGATCCTAACCCGGGAGCCTGCCCTTGTTGACAAGGCCGTTCTCCAAAGTAAACGACACCGTGTTCAGGCTTGAGATCTGGTGCTAGGCTGGAGGTGGCTTCCTCTGAAGTATTCATCTACAGAGTGAATCCAGTCATTGCTCTACAAGGTCTGTGAGTGACAATATGGGACTCTGTGCTATTCTGTCCACACACAGCCGAGATGCGGCCCAGGAAGGGGCCACCGTTTAGTGCACCTCAGAAACTCAAACTCACCCATGGAGTTTCTGTATTGCATTTGGGTCACTTAGGTGAACTAGAAAAAGTAATCAGGCCAGCATGGTGGTGGGCTGCCCCAGAGGGCTGACACCCCTCTAAACACAAACATCCCATTGGCACGAAGGTGAGCGAACCACCATCCTTAACCCTCAGCAGACAGTCCGCTGCATTCGTACCCCTTAAACCCACCTCGGCATGAGGGGACTTCATGGTGCAGAAGACAAGCTTCTGGTTATAAACCTGGGGTGTGAATGTAAATAGTGAGTGCCACCTCTGCCTTGTTTCAATACGCATTTGTCTGTTCAGGGGACATCCATGGAGAGGTGTCTGTGTGAGAATACTGTGGCAGCTGGAGAACAAACCCAGCGTGGAGCCGGATAGAAACAATCCCAGGGTCTCTGGCTTTTAGTCCAGTGAACAAATATTCACTCAGATCAATGTTTAATTTGTTCATTTGCTGCTACTTTCCACATTGACTGAGCCTCAGGACTGGGGACAGGTCTTCTTCCCACCCTCAGAGGAGCAGGGCTGGCGGCCCCTGTGGTGAGCCTGACAAGGGGCAGTGGGGACCCTTAGGGTCCCTCTTCAGGCCCAGACCCTGTGGCCTCTCCTGACTATGCAAGTTGGTGGCCAAGCCTGAGCCTGCAGGGTTATAGGAGTGAGGCTTTATGCACTGCCCGCACAGCCCTGGTATGGCCAGGGGCTTGTCCCAAGGCACCCAGGGTCCGAGCATGTTGTTCTGGGAGGACTGCCTCTCTTCCAAGACAATGGAGAGGGTGGCTGAGGGGAATGGGACAGATGACATGTGCTTAGTGCCAACACCTGCTGTCGGGGCGGCTGCCCCAAGCCAAAGCAGGGGAGAGTACTGGGACAGAAGGCAGGCCACCTGAAGTGCCCCAAGCATGACCTCCAGTGAAGGGAGGCCAGACACCCTCACCCTGTTCTGGAATCCTAATGCTTGTGTGAGCCTCAGTCTGTAATGACACTTAACGGAGATGTCCCCAACGAGTTACTGAGGGAGCCACCAGCCTGGGGTTTATAAGGGGCCTAAACATAGGCTCCAGCTCTAAAAATTTCCTCACAAAAATGCCCTGCTCTGCCTGCGGATGCCCCCAACAAAGGGCACCCACCCTTCTGCTGGAATGGACATCTACCCAGCATGCCTGGGAGAAAGTGCAGGTCAAGACACTTGAGATTCCTTCTCAAGCCACCACGTGGTGTTTAGTTACTTTGTAAAAAAAATAAACAGAAGGGATCTCTGGCTATGGGCTGGGAACAAGGCAGAGGAGTGGCGAGGAGTGTGAGGCAGAAAGGGGCAGGCTCCTTGTGACCACGTATGCAGCACGGCCACCGGGTGACCACGTGGGCAGCATGCTCATGACCGGCAGTCAGAGGCAGGCACCACATTCCCTCAACCCCCAACCTGGGGCCCCCTGGCCCCCAACCCAGGGACATAGCCCGCACCAAGTACACACGTAAGGGAAGAGCTGATGGCCTGGTCCATCCCACTCCATGTCCATGACAAACCACTGAGTCCAGAGAGTTCACAGGACTCGGAGGAGCTCAGCGCTCCTCCCACCGGGGCCTCGCTGAGACAGGACCCAGCCCAGGGCAGCAAGCAGAGGAGCAGAGCAGCTGCCCCGGGTCAGCGGCGGTGTCAGAAGACGACTGCGTGCCCGCCATTCCCCGGGAAGCCAGAGCCTGCCTGGAACCGTCCTGAGCGGTCCTGGCCGCCCAGCACTGTCTGGACAGACAGCAGGCGTAGTGCGCAGCAGGAGGCGACTGCTCCACTAGCTGATGCCACACACAGGATCGTGTGACCCAAACCTCATCCAGGCAGTCCCAGCTTCAGGCAACCTGGCATTTCACCTGTTCACTTTTTCAGCTCTGCTTAATACAGACAAATATATATACGATATATCATAAAAGATAAACATAATAATATGTGTATGTACATGCATATGTGTACATAAATATGTGCGCACACATGCCTAACTGCCTTGCTCGGCTGATCAATCTCTCATTCGCCACATTCATCTGCCACCTGGCTTCTCCTTCGTAAGACCCCCACCTAGCGGCGGTAGGAGGCAGCTGCAGGTGTACCAGTCTCCAGCTCCCTTGCGCTCCAGGTCCTTAGGAAAAACGGAAAAAGCCAGCCTGAGGGCTAAGGATGAGACGGATCTGGCAAAGCCAACTCAAGGTTTGATTTCTGAGTTGGGCCTTGAAATAACATGGCAAACGTGGACTGCTGAAGAATCGGGTGCGTGTTTAGGTCAGAAGTGTATCACACACTAAAGCTCTGCCGTGAGAGGAAGCGAGGTTGGTGTTCGGAGCCGAGAAAACAGCCGCTGGTGGGGTGGGGGGTTGTGATGGACAGTGGGCTGGCTGATGGCCCCAGGAACTGTGGTCCCGTGAACAGGGTTCTCGGAGACGTATGAAGTCCTAGCCACGCCCAGCAGGACGTGTCTGTGGCTCAGCTCCCTTCTGACCCCCTAACCAGCCTGCAGGGCCCAGACTGCAGCTCATGGATGAGGTGGGAAGCGAGAGGGAAGCAGGGCGGGCCCCTGAAGCTGTGCCCGGAGACGGTCCTGAAGGGAGCCTACACTACACTGTGTACGTATACCAGTGATCAGGCAGGTGGGAACATGGAGATTTGTACCTACTGTTTCCCAAGATTGGTCAAAGGGCAATCATGTCGGGACTCAACCGCAAGTGTTTCTGACTCCAAGCTCACTTTCTCATCTACTTATTTCAATCCGCTCAAAGGAGGGGGTGGAAGGGTGGGCTGCGTGCACATTCTCTTGGAAGAGAACCAGAGGAGGGCAGTATTTTCAGGGGGAGAATTACAGCAAAGAGGAGGGGAAAAGGGACATCCAGGAACAGGAGGACTGATAACGGGCAACAGGGCTTAGAGAGTAGCCATTCCTGACCTTCAAGAGAACAGCTTTGGTAAGAACTTTCCTGGCTTACTTTTAATTCCCTAAACTTGAGTCTTCTTTCTCTCTATGACAGGTTTATAAAATCTTTCATTTTTACATGTCTATTATTGAGATTAATGTTAAAAATAGATTTCAGCAACTGTTTGGTGGTATAATTATTCCCATGACATCAGTAGTACATTCAGTCCCGATTGCTTTTGTTGTCAGTCTACCAAATGCCACCAGGAGCTGCGTGTTGTGCAGTGGTGGCAGCTGTTTTGCAGACATTTAAGTATAGAATTGAGATGTTTTTCACAAACAACTTCTTAAATTCGTATCCATGGACCTGAAAGGTGTCTGTGTACCATATGCTTATTTTTCTCCATCTGTAGTGTAATAAGTAACATTGTCAAAATCACCACTGAGACACATACATTCTCATTTTATTTTGGAGGCTGGGGAGAGTGTTTCTAAAAATGTTTTGTCCTACGAATTTGTCCTCATAGTTCAGAAGGAAACTGCCCTTCTGATTGTCCAGGAAATACAGTAGATGTAACCATTCTCAGATATTTCCTAAAATGGTTTGAGTTTGAAAGATGAGGTGGCAGGAGAGGCAAAGCAGTCATAGAGGAAACTGCCTGCAACTCTCCTCTAATCTCAGCGTGCCTTCTCCTCCTATCATCCTCACTGTTTTCCTCACCTCTGGGTGGTGGCACTATCCAATTAGTTGCAAGTTTATTTCTGTATTATCAGTGAGAATGAATATGTTCTTCAGCATAGCAGGAATTAATGCTTTCAAGTGTTTCTTGGAAGACAAGGGCAACAATTTTTCTGGGTTTGATGAATAAGGAGAAGAGCAGTGTTAGTACCATGCCATGTGCTTAGGAGATAACAAATGAGTGAATGTGAGAAAAGACACTTGTTTTGTTCTGAAGGGATTGTGACAGGACTGTGGCTGTGGATGTGCGTGGTGGGGGTAACTAGGTGTACAATGGACATGGCAGGAAAGGTGAACCTGTCCTGAGGATGGGACCTGGACTGGGCTACCCCTCAGCTTGTGATCTGCTTCCCACAGTGATGATTGGTTTGGTAGGGTCAGGGCAGGCACACACCGATTCAACCAGGACTCAGGCCGTTACTGGAGCCGCAGCCCTCACCAGTGCTCAAGTGCCTCCAGCTGGCCGTGCAGCCTAGTGTGTGCATACCACTGGCTCTGGCCACCACTGCCCTGCCCTGGGCCTGCACCACTGGACCTGGAGGTGGTGCTGTGGACTCTAGCAGCCCTTGCAGCCCCTGTATACCCCACCATGCAGTTGTTGCTGTCATGGACTGAAGTGCCTGAGCTAACAAGATGCCATTCCCCTGTGGACCCAGAGCCCCCACCCGTCCCCGCACGTGGTGCCCCTTGCCACTAGATGGGAGTCACAGCACTCCACAGCTCACCCATGGCAGGTGAAGGCCTTTCCTTGCTGAAGGCAGGCTGTGAGGTCTGCAAGAGGCGACTGCTTCTTCAAGTGCACAGACACCTATGCAAGCCTGCAAGGACTGATCCCAGCAAGGGAATGCAATACACTCCCAGTAACTGACACCAAAGATACGGAGATCCACCTATTGCCTGACAAATAAGTCAGAACAATTGTTCTAAAGGAGCTCGGAGAGCTAGGAGAGGACACAGATAAACAATTTAACAAAACCAGGACAGCAATACAAGAACAAAATGAGAAGTTCAACAAAGAGATAGAAAACATGAAAAAGAACCAAACAAATTGTGGAGCTGAAGAACACAATGGACTAAAAAATAATAGAGAGCTTCAATAACAGAACTGACCAAGCAAAAGAAAGAGTCAATGAACTCCAAGACAGATCATCTGAAATTATCCAACCAGAAGAGAAAAGAGAAAAAAGGATAAAAAAAAACCAAGACGCAGTATTATCAAGTGAGACAATATTTGCATCATAGGAATCCCAAAAGAAGAAAGAGAGAAGGGCAGAAGGCTTAGTTAAAGAAATCATGGCTGAGAACTCCCCAAATCTGGGGAGAGATATGGACATCCAGGTACAGGAAGCACAAAGCTCCCCAGCCAGTTTCAACCCCACAAATACTCCCCTAAGACACATTACAATAATGCTATCAACAAGTGAAGGCAAAGAGAGAATCTTGAAAGCAGCAGGAGAAAGGAGCTCATCACGTACAGAGGAACCCCACAAGGCTGTTGGGGGATTCCTCTGCAGAAACCTCACAGGCTGGGAGAGAGGGTGTGGTGACATTAAAAAGTGCTAAAAGGGAAAAACTGCCTAGTTACCTCTATAGCTGTTCCTTTCTTAAAACTTGTGAGGGGACAGCCTAGCTCTGTGAAGTGTAAACATTGTACTCACCATTTTATGGGGCCATGTCCTTTAATCTCCAGAACAACTCCACTCTTTTCATTTATCCATACAGTCAGAAGGACTGAGGTATGAAGACTTCAGATAACTTCCCCATGGTCACAGAACTGGTTACGGTTCCCGGGCTGCCTCACCCCAGAGGCAGTGTTCCACCACCAGAGCTGGCTTCACATCAGGCCTGTCTGAGCCTGAGACCTTCAGCTTTACTATCCAGATTCTTTCCTGGAGTATGTGAAGAAGGGATGCTCTGGGCCACAGCCCAAATATGAATCCTGGGCAGTTTCAAGGCTCGAAAATTTTCCTGGGGTCTTATTCTCTATATCTTGTTCTGTGGGGAATTAAGTAATCCATCTTGGGAAAAAGCACTTATGACTTCCTTCAGCAAGGACTCTGGCCACAGCTCTGCCTTAGTTATGAGAAAGGGTCACAGTGTAAGTTAGTGCCAGCTTGGATACACTTTAGACTTTGCTGTCAGAGTCAGGGGACTCCATTTGTCACTGTGTGCCCCAGATGTGGGCAGGGCCAACTGGTGCCCATGAGGACACCAGGGAGGATATAAAATGGTACTGGAAAAAAAATCAGAATTGTCATGAGTAGATTCTTGAATCTCAGAGCAGAAGAGAAACTTGAAGAGGAGTTTGGCTCTTAATATCAGATCAGCAAGGCTGGTTCAGAAATATTAGCTGCAGGAATTAAATCCATACAGGACTTATGATAAAATGCATGTTTCTGAGAGCTGACTTTTGGGTATCTATTGGTGGGACTCAAATTTCTTCCATCTGCCAGCCATGTGGAGGGAAGACAGAACAGTCTATGCAACCTAGATGTGCTATTCTGACAAGTTCTCTGTTGCTGGTGCTTGCAATGAGGCAGAAACTCCGAGGAGGCTGTTTATGATGCAGGTGCTGGGAATTGTTTCCAGATACTGCTCAGTTATTTTTCTGCTACCTCGAGGCCTCTACTTTAAGTGTCATTGTTATTTTATTTTCCTTCAAGGAGAATAATTAAAATTCAGTCTCTTTTTTTTTTTTGAAAAACAAAACGAACAAAAATGCCAGCCAAGCCTACTTTACCTGAAGCAAGACAGTGACTCCGTGGCCCCCAGCTCTGGCCCACCTCACAGAAGAGCAGCTATCAACTATCCTTAGAAAAGGAGGTCCCAAAACGTGGGGGTGAGGCCAAAGCCCCCTCCTGGGCCACCAAAACTGAGAAAAATGTCATCAGAATGGTAGAAGTGGTTTCACATCGACCACATTCCAGTTTGGAATTTTGTCCGACTCTGCATGTTTGGCTGGATAGCTGGAATATCAAGAGGGTAATAATGCCCTAGTGGTCACAGCATTAGTGCAGCGGACCCAGAACTTACATCCAGCTCTTTTCTCCTTCCTTTTAAACATGTTCTTCTGCTGTACCGTGACATCTCCACAAGAGAGACGGAGCTTTACAAATGGGGAGGATCCTCTGGGCAGCACTCAGAGCAGAAAACATTTACTGCCTCACCTGGCGTTGCAGAAAGCGTCAAAACCTGTCCCACTGCAGCAACGCAGATGGTATGGGATTTTCTGTGACTCCTGCAGTGCCCGTGAGGCGCTGCTGCCTCCATGGCACTTGGGGACAGTCACAAACGTGGCAAGGATAGTGGTGGCAGTGCAGGGCTGAGCTCTCAGCAAGGAGTAGTGTCTGTGTAAGGAGATGCTTGGCGAAGCTGTGGGCTACTCTGCACTCCCCCAGGGAAGGGCACGGACCATGGGGTCCCAGGCAGCGCCCGAAGCACCACTCCGGGCTCTCTCTTAAGGGCTCTACGAGGCTGTTTGCCGAATGTGTTTTGTTGAGTCCTAGAACACTGCAGTGGGGTCATTCCAACCAACGCTCTTGATTTCTTCCACAGTCATACTTTCACTGTCTTTGAGGACCCTTCCAGATGTCCTCAGGAAGACGGCTGAATCAAGTGGGGCCCGATGACATAGCGGCCTTGTCGCTCCTCATAGAACAGGGACTGTCCTTCCCCTTCCAGCAAATCAGCCTTTGTTGGGATGTAGTTCCTTAGCAGTGCGATCGAAGGTTAAGTGATTTTTTGGGGGTATCTCACTGCACCTTTGCTCAAACTGTTCCTATTCATCTACAATTCCCTAACCACCTAAAAAAATTTTTTTATTTGTATTTTTTGCCTTCAGAATCTTAGTCCTACCTTTTAAGACCCAGATGATGACCTACCTCTTTTCGTGCAACTCCCTTCACCTTCCTGGAGGTCGTGGGCCCTCCCGCACAGTGGGCACCGCATTATGTACTGCAGGGGACCCCAGTTGTCAAGGCCTATGTGGAAAAATGGGCTTTCAGTTTCCCTGGACAGAAACCTTGTGCAATCAATCTCCTCCCCTTGAATGTGGGCTGGACCTACTGATTCACTTCAACAGACAGAACAGGGCAGAACTAACTGGATGTCACCCTGAGATAAGGTTATTAAAAAATGATGGTTTCCATCTTGGGCACTCTCTGGCTTTCTTTCTTTTGGGTCACCATGCCACATGATGGGGACACATGGGCAGCTTAGGGGGAGGCCCACATAGCAGGGAATGGGCCTCTAGCAACCATGTGAGTGTGCTTGGCAAAATCTTCGGAGGCCTGCCAGCTGCCATTCCCATAAGCTTGGTGGATGCTGCAGCCCCAGGTGAGCCTTCAGATGACACTCAGGAGGGGCCCTGAGCCACAGCCGCCCTGCCAAGCTGGTCCTAAACCCTGACCCACAGAAACTGTGTAAGGTAATTCACAATTGTTGTTTTAATCTGCTAATCTTGGGGGTAATTTATTTTGCAGATATAAACTGAGTTTTCTCCTCTTCCTCTCCCTTGTCCCCATTCCTGTTCCCTTCTCCCCCTCCTCCTCCTTCTTCTGTCTCTTCTGAGTGGCAGTGTGTTCTAAGCATTTTGCCAGGTGCATTTACATTTATTCACCCATTTCATTTTTATTAGACACCTTTGTGTAGTTATTATTTCTATATAAAAGTCAAAGAAGCTAAAGTTAGACAGCATGTTCAAAGAGAACATCAGTTGTGGTGAAAATTTAACCTGTGTCTTTCTCATTTCAAAGCCCATGTTCTTTCTGCAATGCCACCCTGCCCCAAACTGCCAGAGCCTGCCCAGTGCTGGCTGCCCAGCGTGAAGAGCCTTCACCAGGGCAGGAGCTGCAGAGCCCCTGATCCTATCTATCCCATTGAACCACTCGGATCTGACTACAAGGACCTGTGTTTGAAGAAAGACGGATGATGACAATCTAAACAGGCTGTTGACAATCTAAACACATTTTGAACAGAGGAAACTCATGGAAAAACACTGAGGAGAGAGGTCTGGATGCATAAAAAGAATAACACACATTTATTCAGTCTTCTACCTTCCAGGTGTTGGGCTCATAAGCACATTATAGAGCAGACTTTTGATTTTCCAAATTGTGACCTATCTGTAAGTTTGAATATTTGGAATTGCTTTCTTCACTTTGCGGGGGAAATGAAGAAATAGAGAAGCTTTTATCAGGATTCAAATACACATGTTCAGACACGTTTTCCAGGGCGTTTATTGGGGTCTTCACAAATCTGGGTCAACAACGTCTACCTCCCACGCTGTTAGGACAATGCAGCAATCCCAGTGAACTACAAGGTTCCCGGAGTGCCTTTTGAATTGTCAAAGACTAAATCATGCCTGGTATCAATCTATATACATGTGTGTGTGTGTTTGGGTGTTAGTATGTGTATATAAATATACACCCAAACACACATGGGAAAACATACATTATGTTTATACAACTCTCAGCACGTGTAAAACAGGTTTAAAATAGTACGCATGAAACTTGGTTCTTTATTATGCTACTTGTTGCTCAGTCTGCTCTGGCTCAAATTCACTTGTGTTCTTGTCTTTTCCACAAACGATGAGCTCCTGGAGGTCAGTAACCATGTCTTATTCATTGTTAGGCTTTTTCACAATGCACTCTGGATAGTTTGAAGTAAAAGCAGAAGTAGGTTGAATGTTAAAATATTTTAAGGCAGGTGTTTTCATTTGGTATGTGCTGAGTGAAGACAGGAGGGCTGTGGACACAGTGGAGATAACTGGACATACATGTTCCCCTGGGTGTGGAAGAGTGGGTCATGCAGCACATGAAATCCAGTCAGGCTGCCTGGGTCTGGCGCCGGCTAGCTGTGGGACAGGGATTAGGCTGTGGGATGGGGATTAGGGTTAGCCTGCTTAAACTCTCTGGACTTCAGTGTCCAAGTGTGGAAGGGGGGTAATTGTGGGATGAACTACACATGGGGATCAGAGAGGGAACAGGTAAAGTTCTTCACACTGTGCCTAGCATGCAGTTTAGAACTCTGCAAATGGAAGTATCCTTATAATTATTAAAAGAAACTGGTAGCTCAGGAAGGAGGGAATCTAGGATCAAATAGGCATCTTCCTTTCGTCATGTCGTCCTGGGCACGTTCCTGTAGCTCTCTGAGCCTCAGTTCTTCCTGTCTGTAAAATGGGCACAATGCAACAGCCTGCATCAGAAGCAAGTACTAAATGAGGTAGAGCAGATAAAGCATTTAGAAACATGCCGGATGCAGTCAGTGTCTAATTAAGTTCCTTTATTCATTCAGCAAATTGTCAGGCATTTGGTCCCCATGAGCACATGTTCTAGGTCCCCGGGTCCTGAGACAAGTGAAGCCGCTCTGCTGTCATCCACCAGATGACAGCCTGGGGAGGGCGACAAAAGAAGATGTCCAGGGCAGGCAGTGAGGGGCCTCTGAAGAATAGGGCAGAGGGCAGGCGCAGGGCTGTGCTGCTGCGGGGAGGGCGCACGGCCGGGCAGAGGCTGCGAGGAGAGAGGGAGTGAGCCATGCCTGCTTTGGGGACAGGTGTCATAGGCAGAGGCAGCGTCAACTGGGGGCCCCGTGCTTGTTCGGGATGCCGAGGATGGGGCCGTGGGCGTGCCAGCCCAGAAGTCCTGATCAGGCAGGGCCTCCAGGGCTGTGGCTGGGTCTGGTCTGACCGCGGGTGAGAGGGGAGGCTACTGGGAGGGGCTAGCAGACCACCGTGCGCGCACTCGCGCTTTAAGCCCTCACTGGGTGCGGAGGGAGGGGAGATGCAGACGGATTCTCACTGTTGCACATTTGCCTCATTCTGGCCGGAGGAGGCAAGTGTCTGCCATCCTCTCAGAACAGGTATGTGATGGGCAGACCTAAACGTGTGATTAAGTTCCCCAGAGATACCGTCACATGGTGGAGACTGGTATTTTGGGGCTTTCTTACTTTTGTGCGAAGCTGACATTTCTCCAGAGCCTACTATAATTGTTTAGTCCTTGGTTGAGGTACTTGAGAAGAATGTGTGTGATTTTTTTTCTTCAAAGAGCAGTTGATACAGATTTTAAATGACAATCAATGTGTTCAGTGAAATCCTCATGGCACTTGTGGAATGGCCTAGCACCTTCTGGAACAGAAACTGAACTTGGAGGGTGTGCGCCCATGTGCATGTATATGCAGTGTACACGTGTGTGCAGATGTATATGCACATACACCTGGTGTATCTGTGTAAGTGCACATGTAATAGGTGTGTACAATGCATGTGTGCTATGTGCATGTGTATGCTTACATGTGTGCACATATGTGCTTATTATGTGTGTGCGTTGTGTGACTGGGTATCGTGTGGTTATGAGCATGTGCAGTGTGTATGAATGTATGTCTGGTACAAACTCAGAAGCTCATCTTGATCTCTGTTGTTGATACATTTGCAGTCCAGTTGGGGAGGGTTGATTCAGAAGCAGCTGTAAAAGAGCACAGACTTCAGTAGGCCACCTTTTGTTGGAGGTTTTCCATACAGTGTCATTATTGCTAAAAGTTCACATTTATGCAGTCCTCAGACACTTTCAGCATAACTCCAAGAACGCTGCAATAAAATATGGTCTGTGTTTTCTGCATCCATAAAGTTAAAGGGTGAAATTGAATACATTCTAGCTTCCCTTCCGTCTGCAGTGCTATGATTCAAACACATTTTCTGGAATTACAACCACCATCGTTAAAAGGTCCTCAAGAAAAACAGCCATCGTGAGGAGGCTGCAGAGCTGAATGCCCCGACCAGGCCTCTTCAGACTGGGGCATGTCCTCCAGCCTCCCAGGGAGGCAGTCGGCTGCATGCTCCTCCTCCAGAGGAGTGGCCAGAGGACCTCAGGGCGAGAGGCTCTGGGGCCTCGGCCAGCTGCGGCTCCTCAAGGTCCACGCGCACTGTCAGGCTTGGTGAGTGTCGCCGGGCCTTCAGCCGGGATCTGCTCTGCACCCTCCATCTGCTCATCCTAAGTCCACCCAGTCACTCCTTTTCTCTCTGCCTCTCTGTCCATTCCTTCTCCTCTCCATTCTCCCCCTCCCCTCACCGACTTCTCCTCTCCCATTCCCGGACGGGTGGGCAAGCGCACATGCCCAGTGTGGGCTGGACCTGGTGGGCCTCACTCTACTTTCTCTGTGGAGCTAAAACTTTCACATGCTTGGTGACACCCTTTTCCCACCTACAGATGACCGCGTCCTTCCTAGTCTCACGACAGACTCACAGATGCCTCACTTCCTCACAGTAAGGACACCTGGGCCAGGAAGGAGCTCAGTGACTCACCTAAAGCAGCTGCTTCTGGCATAACCACCACCCTTGAATAAAGCCGGAGAGTCACCACATCATGGGCTAAATGTAAGTCTCCCTACAGCCCATTTACCAGTTACTCTTTAGGCAAACTGGAGCTGAGTTCAAAGTCTTCCTTGTAACCATGGAAAGAAGACATGAGAGACCAGACCTGGTTCAATTTCTGAGTTATGGTCAGAGACCAAAATGCTAGGATCATGTTGCCTGTAGGCCTAATGCCTGTGTTTTAAAATCCTTTTTCTTAACTAATCCAGACTGTTGAAATTTTAACTGTATCAAACTTGCAATTCTGCTAGTTTTCTTAGCCTCATTCTTTAAAATACCTATTTAACATCATCTTTAAAAATTACATTCAGTGTCTGGAGGACTTTTGACTTCTAATATAATAATATTCATTCATAATTAAAGTACCAAGGAGATGAGTAAATGAAGCAACTGGCATCAGTGAACTGTACAGTGCCCAGTTCATTTTAGAAACTATATGAACAATAACTGAGTGAACAATGTGTTGCTCTGTGTGTATACATTTATAAATATGAATATTAAATACAACTGTTAAATATGAGTATCGAGTCAGGCTAATAGCAAGTATTAATTTTTTCATAGTAAATTTCCTTTTGGCACAAATGCCCTATTGCTTTCTGCCCTAAGCCAAATGAATGGCACCCCTTCCCTGCGGCTGCCTGCTGGGTGACTCAACCGCACGCCTAAGTAACAGCGCCTATGAGAAGGAGATCAGAGCCTTTGTATGCCCAGAGAAGGCTGTGTTAGTCTTAAGGAACCTGCTCACTGTTGGGAAATGAACAGCCTTTTTCTAAAAATGCTTGATGTGTTGCAGAAAGAAGCCAACTCTCTGCCTAGGTTGATCTGGCTTCTAGCGTGAGTTAAAGAAATCGTCCTAAGTTGGATCCATAATGAGCATAGAGACTCTAGATCACGCAAGACAGCAGAGACCCAGCACAGCAGCCGTTTTGAAAGGAAGGGCCACAAGCATGTTCTAAGTCTGCAATGAGGGTAATATGGCAAGTCATTCATCTTCTGCCCCATGAAGGCAGCTGTAGATGGGTTATAAATAAATGATGGCTCATAATTTATTTAAAACAAAAGGATGGGAAAAGTTTTTAAGGAAGAATGAGTTTTAAGGAGAATCTTCAAAATTCAAGCAAGGTTACCAAGTACCAGCACAAGTCCTTCCCCAAATGTGGCACTGAAATCACCAAAAGTGGCCATTTCCCTTCAGAGGGGGCAGATTCTTCCAGTTCCATCTGCAGTTAGGCGCCCTGCTGGGTGCCCTTCTTCCTCTTCAGAGTCAGGCAGAATGCGAGGCTTGGAATCAAGAGAATTAAAGTCATGTTACTCCCTATAATCTTGGGCAAATTGCTTAATGAATTTCCTTGGGCCTCAGTTTCGTCAACTGCAAAATGGGATAACAGTAGTATGTGACCCATGAAGCCTTTGTGAATGCTGCTTGTCGTATTCATTCGACAAACACTCAATTTGTGTTTGAAGTCCTCCTCAGTGCCAGATCCCAGGGAAGGTACTAAGGATGAATGCCAGGGCCTCCACCCTTCAAGAATCTGAAGTACCCATTAATTTACAATAAAGGAGCCATGAATATACAGTCTCTTCAATAAATGGTGTTGGGAAAACTGGACAGCCACATGCAAGAGAATGAAACTAGACCCCTGCCTTACACCATAAGCAAAAACTAACTCAAAATGGATTAAAGACTTGAATGTAAGATCTGAAACCATGAACTACTAGAAGAAAACATAGGTGGTAAGCTCCTTGACATCGGTCTTAGCAATCATTTTTTTAATTAATTGACACCAAAGCAAAAGCAACAAAAACAAAAATAAACACATGGGACAGCATCAAAAGGAAAAGCTGCACAGCAAAGGAACCATCGACACAATGAAAAGGCAACAACTAGAATGGGAGGAAGTATTTGTGAGTCACATGTCTAATAAATGGTTGATATCCAAAATATATAAAGGACTCATACTACTCAATAATGAAACAAAACAAAACAAACAAAACACCAAAACAATCCATTTAAAACTTGGGCAGAGGATCTGACATTTTTCCAAAGAAGACATCAGATGGCCAAAAGGCACATAGAAAGATGCTCCACATCACTACTCAGTGGAATGCAAATCAGAACCACGATGAGGTATCACCTCACACGAGTCAGAATGGCTACTGTCCAAGAGACAAGAAATAACAAGGGTTGGTGAGGATGTGGGGAAAAGGGAACCCTTGTGCACTGTTAGTGAGAATGTAATTGGTGCGGCCACTATGGAAAATACCATGGAATTTCCTCAAAAAATTAGAAGTAGAACTATCCTATGACTCAGCAATTCCACTTCTGGGTATTTATCTGAAGGAAATGAAATCACTGTCTAGAAAAATATCTGCACCCCCTATGTTAAATAGCAGCATTTAAAATGGCCGGCACATGGAAACAACCTAAGTGTCCATGGATGGATGGGTGAGTGGATAAAGGAAATATAAATATATGTAAATTGGAATATTTTTCAGCCTTAAGAAAGAAAGAAATCCCGTCATTTGCAAAACATACCTGGACCTTGAAGGCATTATTCTAAATGAAGTAAGCCAGAAACAGAAAGACAGACTGTATGACCTCACTTACGCGTGGAATCTAAAACAAAAACAAAAACCATGCTCATAGATACAGAGAACAGATTGGGGGTTGCAGAGGAGAAGGTAGGGAGGTAAGGTGGGGGAAGGGGCCCAAAAGGCACAAACTTGCACTTGTAAGATAAAGAGTTCCTGGGGCCGTAAGGGACAGCATGGGGACTGTAGTTACGGTACTGTACTGGGTATTGGAAAGTTGCTAAGAGAAAGCATCCCATATGTTCTCATTATAATGAAACCATGTGACTGTGTGTGGTGCTGGATGTAGATGGGACCTACCATGGTGGACATTTCACAGTCCACACACATCCAATCATTGTCATACACCTAAAACTAATACAACCTTATGTATCAAACATTTTTTTCAGACCCACCCAGGAAACCTAGGCCAGTGGAGGAAACTTCCTCCCCTGCAGTATGTTAGGGAGATTGTCCACACTCCAGAAGAGGCACAGACTGGAGGCCATAGACCCCGTGACGGTCTCCCAGCTGATTTAGTGTGTGAAGGAGTTGGGTGAGTGGGAGGCAGGTTTATCCCGTTAGCCCTGCCAGGCAGCCCCATGTTTGCCCCCACAGCCCTAGAGCAGTGTCCTCCAGCTCCAGGTTGTAGCAGAGGCAGAGAGGAGGATGGCCACCTCATTTGCAACCCCAACACTTGCACAAACACCAGTCCCGCTCTCTACAATGCCCTTTTACTTCCTGCCCAGGTATGTTTTGCAAATGATGTTACTAGAGGAGAAGTGTTAGTTAAGGGCACACACGTGGGCACCAGACTGCATGGGTTCCATCCCTGACTGGGTCACTTACTCTCTGTGGTAACCTTGGGAGGGCTCGGTAACTTCTCTGTGCAGCAGTTTTCTCAGCTACAGATGCGATCAACAGCTACTTTCATCTTCTGGCAGTGTGGTTCAGATAATGTGAGCCACTGGTTGCAGAGTGTTAGCTCAATGGCCCACACAGTCAGCCCTGTGTCTGCTGTGGCTTTTTCCAATCCTGTTCCAAGTTCCCTTCCTCTGTGAGCTTCATCAATCCCTGATGAATGGCTCCTTTGTTATTTCTGACCATTCTTAATGCAACTATTTCTCTATATGTTTCTCTCTTGAGACTGTGAATTGCCCAAGGGCAGGACTGGTCTTATTTATTACCCAGCATAGTTCTGGGGTAGGTGCTTTCTGCTTGGTTATGGTATGACTATGACTCAATTTTTATTAATTTAATAAAATAAAAACTACCAAAGCAACAATCTTTTACTGTGTTTCAAAGACTGAAATCTAATTTTTTTTTCACGTGTTGAAAAATGGCCTACAAATGCAAAGGCATTTCAATTGTTTTTTGCTATTAAAACTTTGGTCTTACTTGTGGCATTTTCTTGCTGCAAATCCTGTAAAATATTTAGCTTTCTAAGCACTCTGAAGTGTAATCCTTATGAAGAACCTCCTCTCTGGAAATGTCAGGTATAATTTATTAACTCCTTTCTCTTGCATACTGATAGTACTGCATTTCTAATTGGGAACTGAATTGTGAATGCAATGGAGATATGGAAATAGACAAATCTCTTTCAAGGTGGAGGTAAAGGAAGCATTTTTTAATTGATGTATAGTTGATATATGACATTATATTGGTTTCAAGTATACACTACACTGATTTGACAGTTCCCTGCTTTATTAAATGCTCATTCCAGCTGTTGTGGTTATTGTCAGCATAGAAAGATGTTACGGAACTATTGACTATATTCTCTACAGCTGCACTTTCATCCCTGTGACTAATATGTTATGATTGAGATTTTGTGCCTCTTTATCCCCATCACCTATTTCACACCCCTGCCCCAACCCTCCCCACATGGTAACCACCAGTCACTTTTCAATGTCTATGTCCATTTGCTGTTTTGCTCATTTTGTTTTGTTTTGCTTTTAGATTCCACATATAAGGGAAATCACATGGTGTTTGTCTGTCTCCTTCTGGCTTATTTCACTGAGCATAATACCCTCGAGGTCCATCCATGTTTCTTTTTTATGGCTGAATAATATTCCATTGTATAAGTACACATCTTTTTTATCCATTCATCTACAAGTGGGCACTTGGGTTGCTTTAAAGGAAGCATTTTAGGATCACTGACAACTCCAGTGAGTGCTGGAGGGATGACTTCAACTCTCAAGGTCTTTAGCTGTTCCCTCTGTCTGGAAGTTCTCCTTCTAGATGTCTACCTCCTAATCCCTCACTTCCTTCAAGGTGAAGGAGAGCAGAATATGTGTAGGGAAAATGGCCAGGAACCTCACCTGATCCTAATCTACTTGCCCATTGGGTACATGTGATGATGTAATACTTAGTCTACTGTGCAGGCTCATGCATGTACTCCCCTCAGCAATAAGCCATTATTGCCTGTGGTGCTATCTAATGAGCTCCACCAGGTGCTAAGGGCAGAGGAAAGGAAGAGAGCAGGAGAGAGGAGAGAAGAAGCTGGAAGCAGAGGCAGCGCCTGAGGTAGAGGCTGGGGCAGAGGCAGAGATGGAAGCACACAGGATTCTAGAGCTTGACCTGCCACTGTGAGAATAAAGTTTGGCATGAGCCTCTTTTTATCCACAACATTCTGTTGTCATTTTTCCATCTCACTGAATTTAGAGTGAACTTGCCTAGAGCTGAAATCCCTTTTGGTCTGGAGGTACAATATGCTACCCCAAAATATGCCTCTTTGGCATAAGGATTATCTTGAGCTCATGAAAGCTGGGCTCTTTAATACTTTTGATAACTGATGTAGCCTAAGTGTTTATAGTATAGTAGGTGCTCAAAAAATATTGGTTGTGTCAAACAACAGCTCCCCAGCCATCACCATCACCACCCAGTGATAACACGAGGCTGAATCTAGCACCGCCTTGACAGTAGGGCCCCACCAAGGGAAAGGGAGACTGGAATTTACCGAGAATTTGAAGTTTGGTTTAAGGGAAACCTTTTCATGAGGGGGCAGGAGGTGCTGATAAGCTTTTGATACCTTTAAAACTTTAATATTAAGTTTTAATATCTTTGTTTATATTAGTCAAGGCAGATTATTATTTACTTTCAGCAGTAACTGCATTTGGTTCCCCACACCCCAGTTCTTCCCTCTTCTGGGGTGATGGGATGAGAGCCAGATGACTGAGCCTGTGTGTATAGGTGGCTTCTTGCAGACAGGAGAGGAGCCCTAAAATCATCAATCTGGCAGTTTACCTAGGATACCGCGCACTGCAGAGAAGTGCTCGTGAGGGAAGGAGAGAGACTTCATCTACCTAGTATAAACAAAACGTCTTTGGGAAGAGAAAAGGAAGATCCCTTTGGAATGTACTTAAATGTTGCCAGGGGATATAGCAGACAAGCCTCTCAGGACTTACAACCCAGTGATGTCCCCAGGACTGGGTTCTATTCTCTCTGTATCTCAGAGAGGTAAATCCTTCTGGAATTCTCTGGCATCTGATTGCCCTTTAACTTCCAAGACCTCTCCTTTAACCCAGATTCCAGTAAAAATTGCTCAGAAAGCCTGAAGTGTGCAGAAATATGAAAATGTTCACTTCCTGGCATGGCCTTATTAGGAGGGGATAAGGATCATGATGTGAGAGTTGTGGAAATAGAGACCGTCCAAACGAGAACAGGCAGAGGGATTTATTCAGAGCAAGGGAGCCAGCACCACTTGCACTTGGCACAGACGCACAGGAAGGCGGAGGAGTGAGAAAGCACTTTGGTGGAAAACAGGGTTCATGTGTGCCTTGATGAGAGGCTGTTTGTGTGTGGAAGTCATAGATTGGATGACTAGATTCAGGGTGCATAGCTGGCTTTCTCCTCCAGCTGGGGACCAGGTGGGCGAGGTCACAGGAGCTAGGAAGCTGGCAGTTATCAATCAAGTACTGGTTGTTGGAGGCCAAATGTTACAGGAGGTACTATTTGACCTTCTGGACTGTTCGCTAGAGATAGTGGTCTGACTTCCTCTAAGGCTGATTTGCAGATAGTGGGACGGTGTCCTGGGCTGGTTACTGTTGATGATGAGTTAGTTTCCTGGGGCTGGATGCTGCAGACCGTGGATCCGAGTTCTGTTACATGTGGTCTGGCCATTGTCCATTTATGTATTGAGTCTCTCATGGCTTAAAATTGGTGGAAACAGCAAAGCAAGGAAGTCTTAGGCCATAAACTGTCTGTTGATGCTTCCTGTTGAAGAGTAGATGAGTCTTCTGGGAAGTTCCTATACTGGACAATCAGGTTTGGGCAGAGTATGAAGGTAATGGGATAGTAAAGTCATGTTAGTGTAGACAGCAGTACCGTGAGGGGGCAGAGAGGTAGTTCGGGTTTTCAGCTGAATAAATGGAAGGGAAAGGAAAGGAAGGGGAAGGGAGGGGAGGGGAAGGGAGGAACCAAGGTTTGTCCAGTATCACAGATGATCCTTGTTTTAGGTGTCTCCCCATTCCCCTCAGCCATGCATGGTGCTGGGGAGAATATTCCTATTTTCTAGGAAATGGGAATTCAGGTTCTTAATAAGTTGTCCAAGGTCACACTTAAATTGTAGTAAAGGCAGAATTCAAAGCCAGCTCTGCAGGACTCAAAACCCTGTGCTCTTCCGAGAGCACCAAGCTGCCTTCCATAAACTTAAATATTACCCAAATTTCCTCTTCATTGCCATGCACATGTGTATGTGCAATAGTATATCCACACGTATGTTTTGGGGGGAGAGAGAGATGGTGGGGTAGATCTTAGAGGGGCACAAAGTAAGTGGTTCTTGAGTATAGATTTTTTTTCTGAGTTTTTAAAGGGAGAAGCTGAGAATTTAAGCTTGTATTTACTCATCACTTCAAATACTCTCAGAGCAGATAGAAGGTCCTTTTAGCCACTAAATTAAAAGAATGCATTTCTCTTTAATATGTTCTTTCTAATTTTTTTCCCCCTTAAAAGTAATTGACAAAGTAGATCATGTTAACTTCCGATAATTAAATCTATGTGCTTCTTGGGAATCATTTTAGATTCTGCAAGTGCTGTGCAGTTTTCAAGAACTATGGAAATACAACTTCTGGCTGTTCCTAGATTTACTGTCTCTGCATTTTGTAGTCTATGCTGCTGGCATTTTTACTGAGCTGGCACACTCTCTGGAGAACATCATTTTATCTTTAAAAACAATTACAATTATAATTAGTATTGTTATGACTTTCTTAACTGCAGCAGAGGAACGCAATGATCCAGCTTCCAGTCCATCAATATATGAAATACTGGGAGCTTGGCAGTGTTCGGCTGCCAGGATGGATGCGTGCTGCCTTCCTCAGAGCTAAGCTCCCAGACTACGGGTAGGAGGGGCCTCAGAAAGGACACATATTTAGTAGGAGTCTTGCCAGAGGGAGCAGCCCGCTAGAGCCCAGCTTGTGCTCATTTCCTTCCCTTCCTCCCTGAGAGGTGTTATCAGCAGAGCCAGGCACGTTCAAACCCTGCTCGCTGGGGAGCCGTAAGGCTCTTGCCATCCTGATGAGCACAGAGCAGTCAAATCAGAGGCGTGGAGGTGTGACCCTCCGCTTTTCAGTAAACCCACATAAAAGCATTTGGGTCCGCAGTTTCTTTGGTCCTTGTTTTGCCAGTGGGTTTCAGCCCCAGGCAAGTTCACTATGGATTCAATGTGACCAAAGAAATGACAGTAGAACATTCTTGGGGTGAAAGGGTTATGCCTAACTTTATTTCCACGGTGGCAGGTCAATCACTAAAACCTCATTCACTCAGAGCAAGTCTACATGCAGCAAGCCAGCCTCTGTCTCTGCGCCCCCCTGCCTGCACAGCCGTCCTCTGAGCCTCTTGGCCCGCCCAGCTGTCCCAGACTCTGTCTTCGGTGCTGCCACCACTCCAGCCTCTGCTCTGCTCTCCTGCAGCTTTGCAGCAGTGCCACCCTGTCACCCAGTGCACTGGGCAGAGGTCTTTATATAGAGTCAATGGCAACGCATTGCCCACACGTGTAGTGAGCTAGTGGACCAGGGCCAGGTGAGAATCCTGGCCACAGGAACTTTCATTTTATCCACAGGCCTTCATTTCCCTAAGGAGCCTCCTGGGTCATGTAAAATTTATATTGAATACATCTGTATGCTTTTCTCCTGTTAATGCCTTTTCAGCTGGATTTTGCAGATTCAGCCATGGATCCCAGGAGGGTTAAGGAAAACTATGTTTCACTCCCTTGCACTAGCTCCATGACCCTGGACCAGGGAGGCTTCAGTTCCCATCTGTGAAATGGGGATAACTCGAACACATAGATTTGCTGTGAGGGGCATGAGCAAATGATACAGCATTTGAAACAACCCAGGAACATAGTTAATAAACACCAATACTCCGTAGTATAAAAATCACCCACATTAAAGATGGTGGTGTGAGAGGTGAGACAGAGACTTCCTCCTAAAACCTCATATAATATGAAAATATAACTAATACAACTACTCTTGAAAGAGCTACAGGAAAGATGACTGCACCAAACTGCATACACCTGGAGACAAGAGCAGACCTCACAGAACAGGATAAAGTACTAAAGCTGTGGCCTGGCGGGACCCAAGCCATTCCCCCACCCCAGCTCACACATGGGATGAAGAGAAATGGAGCAGGGAGGGAGTGGAGACCTGGGACTGCTGAATACCTAACTCCAGAGATCTGCTCTAAGAGCACAAACCTACATTTCATGGTGCTTGCATGATACTATCATAATTAGGGGTTTGGAAAGCTAAGACAGGCAGAATTCCGGGAGAGACTGAGATTCCAGCTGCTTGTGGAAAGCAGGGATCCATATCTGGCTGCTCTGGGACAAAATAAAGGTGGGCAGCCTGAGAGACCTCCTAACAAGGAAGCCCTTAGCAAGAGGGCTGCTAAAGGGGCAAGGATTGCACGGAGCTTACTACTCAGGAGAAAGGACAGGTAGACAAAGTTGTCTGGATGCACTCTGCCCAGCATATTGGGAGCTTTCACAATCTTCAGGTGCTCCAGCTCCCTGGCTACCTACACAGCTCCAAGAACCCCTTCTGTGACAGGCAGACTACTGCACCTTCCTCCTAGCCAGCCCCACCGGGCTTGCAAACTGGGAAACTCTACCCTGGCATTAGGCCAACCAGAGGGAAGATCTGTCTACAGCAACTAAAAACGCAAAGCACAGAGGCTTACACCTGTGAGCTCGGCCCACTGGTTCAGGCAGTGGAGACAGGCATAGCAGCCGGGAAGCAGTAAACAGCTCTTTCCTCCCCCCAGGCACCAATACCACTCTCCTGCAACCCCTGACATTGCTTCAGGGGCTGAGCAGCTCCAGAGAGCAGAGCTTCTGGGCACTAGAGGGTGCCATACACAAATATGAAACACCGAAGGAACCTGGTCCAGAGTAAAATTATTAATACAACTCCTGAAAAAGATTTAAATGACATCGACTTCATGACTCTTCCTGAAAGGGAGCTCAAAATAAAAATCATTAACATGCTCATGGAGGTATGGAAAGATATTCAAGAACTCAGGAATGAATTACGGTAGAAGATCCAATCATTGAAGAGCACAATGGACTGTATTAAAAGCAGACTGGATACAGTGGAGGAGACGATAAATGAAACAGAAACTAGAGAAGAGGAATACAAAGAAGCTGAGGCACAGAGAGAAAAAAGAATCTCTAGGAATGAAAAAATATTGAGAGAACTGTGTGACCAATCCAAACGGAACAATATTCGCATTATAGGGGCACCAGAAGAAGAAGACAGAGAAAAAGGGATAGAAAGTGTCTTTGAGGAGGTGATTGCTGAAAACTTCCCCAATCTGGGGAAGGAGATAGTCTCTCAGGCCATGGAGATGCACAGATCTCCCAACACAAGGGACCCAAGGAAGACAACATCAAGACATACAGTAATTAAAATGGCAAAGATCAAGGATAAGGACAGACTATTAAAAGCAGCCAGAGAGAGAAATAAGATCACATACAAAGGAAAGCCCATCAGGTTATCATCAGACTTCTCAACAGAAACCTTACAGGCCAGAAGGGAGTGGCATGATGTATTTAATGCAATGAAGCAGAAAGGCCTTGAACCAAGAATACTTTATCTGGCAAGATTATCATTTAAATTTGAAGGGGGGATTAAACAATTCCCAGATAAGCAATAGCTGAGAGAATTTACCTCCCAGAAACCATCTCTACAGTATATTTTGGAGGGACTGCTATAGATGGAAGTGTTCCTACGGTTTAATACCTGTCAACAGAGGTAATAAAACCACAGTAAAGAAAGTAGAAGAGCTAATTACTAAGAAAATGCAAAATTAAAATAACTATCCCAAAAGTCAATCAAGGGAGAGACAAACAGTACTGAATACGATACCTAACATATAAAGAATGGAAGAGGAAGAAACGGGAGGAGAAAAAAAAACAAAAGTAGAACCTTTAGATTGTGTTTGTAATAGCATATTAAGTGAGTTAAGTAAGACTCTTAGATAGTAAGGAAGTTAACCTTGAACCTTCAGTAACCACGAATCTAAAGCCTGCAATGGGAATAAGTACATACCTATCAATAATCACCCTAAATGTAAATGGACTGAATGCACCAATCAAAAGATATAGAGTAACTGAATGGATAAAAAAACAAGACCCATCTATATGCTGCCTTCAAGAGACTCACTTTAAACCCAAAGACATACACAGACTAAAAGTGAAGGGACGGAAAAAGATATTTCATGCAAACAACAAAGAGAAAAAAGCAGGAGTTGCAGTACTTATATCAGACAAAATAGACTTTAAAACAACGAAAGTCACAAGAGACAAAGAAGGACATTTCATAATGATAAAAGGGTCAATCCAACAAGAAGATATAACCATTATAAATATCTATGCACCCAACACAGGAGCTCCTACTATGTGAAACAAATACTGACAGAATTAAAGGGGGAAATAGAATGCAATGCATTCATTCTAGAAGACTTCAACACACCACTCACTCTAAAAGACAGATCAACCAGACAGAAAATAAGTAAGGAGACAGAGGCACTGAACAACACAATACAACAGATGGACCTAACAGACATCTACAGAACTCTTCACCCAAAAGTAGCAGAATACACATTTTTCTCCAGTGCACATGGAACATTTTCAAAAATAGATCATATACTAGGCCACAAAAAGAGCCTCAGGAAATTCATAAAGATTGAAATTGTACCAACGAGCTTCTCAGACCACAAACAAATGAAACTAGAAATGAGTTACGCAAAGAAAATGAAAAATCCGACAAACACATGGAGGCTTAATAACATGCTCCTAAATAATCAATGGATCAATGACCAAATAAAAACAGAGATCAAGCAATATATGGAGACAAATAACAACAACAATTCAACACCGCAAAATCTGTGGGATGCAGTGAAGGCCGTGCTAAGAGGAAAGTATATTGCAATACAAGCCTACCTCAGGAAAGAAGAACAATCCCATATGAACAGTCTAAACTCACAATTAATGAAACTAGAAAAAGAAGAGCAAATGAGACCCAAAGTCAGTAGAAGGAGGGACATAATAAAGATGTGAGAAGAAATAAATAAAATCGAGAAGAATAAAACAATAGAAAGGATCAACGAAAGCAAGACCTGGTTCTTCGAGAAAATAAATAAAATAGATAAACCTCTACACAGACTTATCAAGAAAAAAAGAGAGTCTAGTCACATAAACAGAATCAGAAATGAGAAAGGAAAAATCACTAAGGACAGCACAGAAATACAAAGAACTATTAGAGAATACTATGAAAAATTATATGCTAACAAACTGGATAACCTAGAAGAAATGGACAACTTTCTAGAAAAATACAACCTTCCAAGGCTGACCTAGAAAGAAACAGAAAATTTCCACAGACCAATTACCAGCAACGAAATTGAAGTGGTAATCAAAAACATACCTAAGAACAAAATGCCTTGACCAGATGGCTTCACCACTGAATTTTATCAAACATTTAGTGAAGACCTAATACCCATACTCCTTAAAGTTTTCCAAGGAGTAGAAGAAGAGGAAATACTTACAAACTCATTCTATGAGGCCAGCATCACTCTCATACCAAAACCGGGCAAAGACACCACAAAAAAAGAAAACTACAGACCAATATCCCTGATGAACATAGACGCAAAAAATACTCAACAAAATATTAGCAAACCGAATTAAAAAATACACCAAAAGGATCATCCATCATGATCAAGTAGGATTTATTCAGGGATGCAAGGATGGTTCAACATTCAAAAATCCATCAACATCATCCACCACGTCAACAAAAAGAAGGACAAAAACCACATGATCATCTCCATAGATGCTGAAAAAGCATTTGACAAAATTCAACATCCACTCATGATAAAAATTCTCAACAAAATGGGTATAGAGGGCAAGTACCTCAACATAAGAAAGGCTATATATGATAAACCCACAGCCAACATTATACTTAACAGCGAGAAGCTGAAAGTTTTTCCTTTAAGATCAGGAACAAGACAAGGATGCCCACTCTCCCCCGTTCTATTCAACATAGTACTGGAGGTCCTAGCCACGGCAATCAGACAACACAAAGAAATACAAGGCATCCAGATTGGCAGGGAAGAAGTTAAACTATCCCTGTTTGCAGATGACATGATATTGTACATAAAAAACCCTAAAGAATCTACTCCAAAACTACTAGATCTAATATCTGAACTCAGCAAAGTTGCGGGATACAAAATTAATGGGCAGAAATCTATGGCATACCTATACACTAACAATGACCTAGCAGAGAGAGAAATCAGGAAAACAATTCCATTCAAAGTTGCATCAAAAAGAATAAAATACCTAGGAGTAAACCTAACCAAGGAAGTAAAAGACCTATACTCTGAAAACTACAAGACACTCATGAGGGAAATTAAAGAAGATACCAGTAAATGGAAACATATCCCATGCTCATGGATAGGAAGAATTAATATTGTCAAAATGGCCATCCTGCCTAAAGCAATCTACATATTCAATGCAATTCCTATTAAAATACCAAAGCATTTTTCAACCAACTAGAGAAAATCATTCTAAAATTCATATGGAACCACCAAAGACCCCGAATAGCCAGAGCAATCCTGAGAAGGAGGAATAAAACAGGGGGAATTACGCTCCTTGACTTCAAGCTCTACTACAAAGCCACAGTAATCAAGACAATTTGGTACTGGCACAAGAACAGACCCATAGACCAATGGAACAGACTAGAGAGCCCTGATATACACCCAACCATATATGGTCAATTAATATATGATAAAGGAGCCATGGACATACAATGGGGAAATGACAGCCTCTTCAACAGCTGATGTTGACAAAACTGGACAGTTACATGCAAGAGAATGAAACTGGATTATTGTTTAACTCCATACACAAAAGTAAACTCAAAATCGACCAAGGACCTGAATGTAAGTCATGAAACCATAAAACTCTTAGAAGACAACATAGGCAAAAATCTCCTGAATATAAGCATGAGCGACTTCTTCCTGAACGCATCTCCTCGAGCAAGGGAAACAAAAGCAAAAATGAACTCATGGGACTACATCAAACTAAAAAGTTTCTGTACAGCAAAGGACACCATCCACAGAAGAAAAAGGCATCCTACAGTATGGGAGAATATATTTGTAAATAACATATCCGACAAGGGGTTAACATCCAAAATATATAAAGAACTTACAAGCCTCTACACCCAAAAAGCAAATAACCCAATTAAAAAATGGGCAGAAGATATGAAGAGACAGTTCTCCAAAGAAGAAATTCAGATGGCCAACAGACACATGAAAAGATGCTCCACATCACTAATCATCAGTGAAATGCAAATTAAAACCACAATGAGATATCACCTCACACCAGTAAGGATGGCCACCATCCAAAATACTAAGAACAACAAATGCTGGTGAGGATGCGGAGAAAGGGGAACCCTCCTACACTGCTGGTGGGAATGTAAGCTAGTTGAACCATTGGGGAAAGCAATATGGAGGTTCCTCAAAAAACCTAAAAATACAAATACCATTTGACCCGGGAATCCCACTCCTTGGAATTTACCCAAAGAATACAAGATCTCAGATTCAAAAAGACATATGCACCCCTATGTTTATCGCAGCACTTTTTACAATAGCCAAGATATGGAAGCAACCTAAGTGTCCATCAGTAGATGAATGGATAAAGAAGAGGTGGTACATATACACAATGGAATACTATTCAGCCATAAGAAGGAAACAAATCCTGCAATTTGCAACAACATGGATGAAGCTGGAGGATATTGTGCTCAGTGAAATAAGCCAGGCAGAGAAAGAGAAGTGCCAAATGATTTCCTTCATTTGTGGAGTATAACAACGAAGCAAAACTGAAGGAACAAAATAGTAGCAGACTCAGAGACTCCAAGAAGGAACTAGTGGTTACCAAAGGGGAGGGGTGCGGGAGGGCAGGTGGGAAGGGAGGGAGAAGGGGATTGTGGGTATTATGTTTAGTACACATGTTGTGGGGAATCACGGGGAAAACAGTGTAGCACAGAGAATGCAAACAGTGGATTGGTGTCATCTTACTACACTGATGGACAGTGACTGACCTGGGGTATGAGTGGGGACTTGGTAATATGGGTAAATGTAGTAACCACATTTGAAACCTTCATAAGAGTGTGTATCAATAATACCTTAATGAAAACATAATAAAAATAATATAAATAGATAAATAAATATATTGCAAACAGCAAAAAACAAAAACAAAAACAACTGTGCTGCTATTTTCACCATGTACATTTGTCATTGTTATCATTTATACTTGTACATTTGTCTTTGTTATTATTGCTGTGAGAAGGATTCCTAGAAATGGATGGCTGATGAGGCATATACACTTAAAATTTCTAGAGAATCCATCAAATTTCCCTTTGAAGAGTCTGTACCAGTTTATGCTTTCCACCGCTGCACTTGAAGTTAATCACTGTGCACATGTAAGGAAGTACACAATCCCTTATATTTTGAGTCTGATCATTTCCTGATTGTATTGTTCAAATGTTATTGAAGAATAATATACATACAATAAAGTGCACATATCTTGAGTGCAGTTTGATGGATCTTTATTGGGGAACTGCACCTGCATGACCCCCCCACCCAGCTCAGGATATAGCACATTCCCAGGCCCTCACAAGCATCCCTCATGCCGCCTCCCCGATAGTACTTTCAACCACCCACTGGTCAGCTTCTGTCTTATAGCTGTGCTTGCTTTTGAGCTTCATAAAAATGGAATCATATGCCGTGTTCTCTTGTGCTTGACTTCTTTGCTCAGCATTATGTGGGGGAGAATCACCCCATGGATGTGTGTGTTTGCAGTTTGTTCGTTTGATTGCTGTGTGCTATTCCATCAGCTGGCCGTACTTCAATTGACTTTCCATTCTTTTGCTGATGGACATTCAGGTGTTTCTGGGTTCTCTGACTAGCTAAAGTCTTGCTACTGTCCCCTGGAATGTAAATAGCTTATGATGTGCCTTTGTGCCCCTTTCTGTTAGATATTTACCTAGGAGTGGGATATAGGAGCCAGAGGGTTTGCATATGTTTAACTTGAATAGGTTCTGCTAAACAGTTTTCCAAAATGGTCATCCCAGTTCACAGCCCAAGAGCTGTGTATGAGAGTTCCATTTGTTCAACATCTTTGTCAACACTTAGTATTTCCAGTTTTTTCATGTTATTTTTATATACATAGTTTTTGATTGCCAATAAAGTTGAATATTTTTATATTTCATTGACTATTTCAACTTCAGTGAATTTTCTGTGCTACCTTTTTTTTTACCCATTAAAAAATATTCCCCATATTATTAACTCTAAGATTCAATTTTTTTAATGATGTAAACATGTCTTACTTTATTTCCCTGTTTGCTCTTAACTTCTAAATGCTCTGTACCATACGTGATGTTGCCTGGTTTATTAAAAGGGTAAGATTAGAGGGGGAAAAAGCTCTTGCATGAGGAGGAAGAGGAAAGGATCACGCGA
This sequence comes from Smutsia gigantea, assembly GCA_032199065.1. Lineage (NCBI taxonomy): Eukaryota > Metazoa > Chordata > Mammalia > Pholidota > Manidae > Smutsia > Smutsia gigantea. The sequence continues at coordinate 351,959 of JAVSCE010000922.1, forward strand.
GGCCGTGGTGGGTGGCTTCGGTGGGGGTGGGGCAGCATGGGGTGCACAGGACAGTTGTTTCCATGGCTCTTCCATCACACATCACCCTACCCTGCTTTTCTTGTTTTCCCTTTTCTGAAAACTGTAATACAAACAGCCTTGTTTTTCTTTTTGAATATGTAAGTGGTACATGCTGCCTGTAAAAACCAAACCAGACCACATGACTCCAAGGATGAGGAAGACTGTCCGGGCTCCTGAATCCGCTGGCATGTGCTGGTGACCACCCTGTAGACAGGCAGCCGTGGTGAGGGGCTCTGGGTGTCTTGTTCTTGTTCACGGTACGTCCCTGAGGCCTGGAGCAGTGCCTGGCACACGTATGGTTGTGTAGATGACTGAAGGGCTCCCCTGGCTTCAGGAACTACCTCCTTTGGGAATGCAGAGGAAGATGCATGGTGTGAGCTGAAGAGGCTCTGGGCAGGAGCCCTCCTGGGGCCTGGGTGGGAGACAGAGTGGCCAGGATGTGAGCTGGGTGCTTCAAAACACAGGCCACAGGAGGTGTGGGGACCAGCATCCCCATGGCAGGCTGAGCCCAGAGTCCTTGGGCCTTGGTGGCCACTGCTGTCCGAGGACTCATCAGTCAGTCAGAGAAGTTGGGTGGGGAGAGCCAGGGCCTGCCTTTCCTCCCTAGACTCCCTGACCCTGTAGCTGCCCTGTTTCCTCTACCCTCGGGTACCAGGTCTACCTGCCAAGGTGAACCAAGCAGGGGGCACCTTGGTAGGTCACAGCTCTAAAAGGTAGTGGGGGCTCTGTACTTTTGAGTGATGGGAAACACTTGAACATAGGTTACTCCAAAGGGATAACTGCCTGGTAATAACAATTTGGAAAAAAAACAGCTTCTGTACATAATATATGCACACGTACACACACCCTTATGAAATAGGAGGCTGCCCCGTACAACAGCCCTACAGCGACCATGGCACTTCCCACTGTGCTGGAGATTCTGAGCACTGGCACTTAATCCTTGAGAGTCTTACTCATTTTATACCCCTGGTGCCCTGGGAATGAATGAATGAACAAATGAGTGATAACAGCACTTCTACTTGGCAATGTAGGTTTAAACATGTGAGTTCATTTGTTTTCTTAACTCTCAGCCTAGTGCCTGGCCCATGGTGGGCACTCTGTAAATATTTGTTGAATGAATGAATATGTATATAAATACGTAAAAACTATTTTTTGACTTGCCTTTAAAAAAGTGGGGGCAAGTCCCAGAGGGCACGGTGCAGAGACCCACCCTTGTTGATGTGGGCCGAGTCCCTGCACAGAGCAGGCTGGCACGCCACCACTCTGAGCACGTAGGCCAGAGACTCCTGAGTGCCTTTTTCATGGAGCAAATAAGCCCAGTTATTTTAAAATGTGAGGCTGACATAAAGAAACTCACAATTGCCTCAGAAAATTGTGTTCCTTTCCAAGCCCACGGAATTGTCCCGGATGCTGATTTTCTGTCAGGAATGGGCTTTGTGGTGATAGAATGAGACCCCCAAGAAAGACCGGCCGGGAGAGCTCGGCCAGGTCTGCAGGTCAGGGGCCCACATAGGTTCGTTTTTCCAACGAGAGCAAAGCCATGGGAAATGGAAGATTTTTATCCCTGTGCTTCTGGTTTAAGATTTTTGTCCTCAGTCTCTTAGTGACTGACCTGATCTTATTTTACTCCTTTGTTCTTTTAAAAACATAAAGGAGGAAAGGGAAGAAAATAAAGCTATGGATAGCTCACCAGTTCAAGAGGGAAATAGCTTCACCAAGCCATAGTTACATTAGGATCCAGCTGGGAATCTCTGTTTATGAAACAAAGCAGCTTTGGACATTCTAGCGTAATTCTAATCAAAGTGCAGATTTCTCAACCATATTCACAAAGAGGCACTTTTCAATCATTTTGATTTATTTTTCAATAACTCTTCTTCTTTAAGAAACAGTATCAAAATTCTGTGCTTGACCTCTCTCCACAATTTCAGAGGGCAGAAAATTTAGTTAGAAAAAAGTATGCACAAATAATTTAATGTTTTAAGATTAGAATTTTTGAATTAGAGTAGAACCCTACTGTGATGTGATCTGTTGTTTGACTTCCTGGGAAATAATCAAGTCAGATTTAAATTCCTGGGATACAATAACATGTGGCCAACCTCCCAGACGTTGTAAACAGGGAGGGGCCTGGGAGCTGCAGTTCCTTGGATTTATAGCAGAGTTCAAAGGTGAAGTGATTTTCCAATCGACCATCTAATGAGTGGCGGAGTGGGAGAGCTGTGCGCTCTCCCAGCCTCTGCTCTCCCTGCACTGCCCCAGTAGGAACATGACCAACTCACAGGAGTAGAGGGCTAGTGTTCTGGAAAGAGGCATTCTCTAATTGTGAGATGAAGGCATGGCAGAGGCATGGGGAAGTGGCCCTGCGCGAACCTGTGGTGATTCAGACTCAGGGAGCCAGGCCAACCCCAGACAGGCGTGGTCACCTGCATTATACACACCACCAGCAGGGCAAAGACGGCAAGGCCCTCCTTCAGAACCAGGACACAAGCAGAGGCTCTCTCTCAAAGCTGCCCAGAGCCTAGCCTGAACACGTGGACTCTCCCCAGCCATATGCCGAACCCTGTTTTATAATAATCTGCTCACATAGCTGGCTTTCCTTTCAAACCTGTGAATCCTTGTGGACAAAGGCAGTATCTGGCTCATTTTTGAAAGTATACCTGGACCAATGACTATCACACACAAAAAAACCCTCAATAAATATTTGCAAAATAAATGAACAATGGCAACTGCCCCATGGAGAGTCAATCCCAGGGCAGAATAAAATCACAACCAGCTGTTGCCTCATGACGTGGGGCTTGCCCGTCCTCTCTGACCCACCATCCCACTGGTAGGTGACCCATCAGGAAATGCTCGCCCGTGGGTGCCAGGGAGACCGGAACCTGGCAGGAATACTCACAGCAGGATGGTTCACATCAGTCCCAAGTGGAAACAGTCCAAATACCTACAAATGGCAGAATAAATGTATAATCACTCAACAGACACTCTACAGCCATGTAAATAAATGAGCTACAGTCTACATATCAATATATATATATATATATATAAACCTCTAAAACAGTGCTAAGTGAAAAAGTCAGAGAATAATTAATTTGGATGGGCCTCATTTATGTAAAATTCATGGGGCTCATCATTCCTGAGTCTTGTTGAGGCAGGCACAGCTGTTTCCCCTGGGAGGTCTCAGAGCTGTCTCTTCAGGTCCGACATACCATTTCCTCAGAAAGCAGGGGAGGAGGAAGGCTGTGGACGGGTCCCTAGCTGACTTGATGGTCGGGGTCCTCTTGCTATCACAGGAGCCCCAGGGAGATTTGGGTATGAACTCTGACTCTGTCTCTTGCCAGCTTCTGTCCATGAGCAAGGGGCTAAATGCTCCATCTTCCATTTGGTCGTCTGTGCGGTGGAGATAACAGTAGTGGTGTCCATGAGGTTGCTCTGAAGGCGAAGGTAGATAATGCACGTAGGGCGCTCCTGGCCAGGGAAGGAGCTCAGAGACTTCCTCTCCCTCCCTTTCCTTTTTCAGTTGCCCTCAGGGGTAATTGGCTTGATGAGGCCATCTATTTTTGTCCCTCCCCTGACTCATTTCTTCCCCACTTCCCTCCCACTCCAAAATAAACCACCACCCAAATCCTTGTATGAGGCCTGCTTCTGGGTGATGCCCACCAGGGCGCCCTGGACAGGGGTCTCTTCCTCTCACTCTGTCGCTAGGACAAGCGTGGAGGGCTCACCCTGCGCACAGCCGTGACTGCCAGTTCCAAAGGCCTGTGTCTTTATAGGTCCTGGTTTGCCCAGAACAGTCCGACGTACACCTGCAGTCCTGGTGTCCACTGATTTAGCATTTCTCTTGGAAGAAGTGTCCTGGCTTGATTAATGGATTCTGTGTCTGCCCCGTTTGCTGGAGCGCTGTGGCTGGCAGGGGAGTACAATTTCGTGGAACCGGAGGCTCTTAAGAGCTGGAAGGGACTTTGGATTCATGTAGTATAGGCCCCTTGTCCACAGACGGGGTCACGGAGGCCCAGGGCACCTGATCATGGTTAGGCAATTAGCACGGCACAGCTGGCCTTCTCTGCATGTTAACCTTAAAAATAAAGTCAGTTATTTTATCAACAAAAATGGGTTTATTCAGGAATAGCAGAGAATTGCAATCCAGGACACGCAAGTTACAGCAGAACCACAGGCAGGTCTGGAGACCAAAGGAAAGGAACACTCTTTTAAAGTGGAAGGGGCTGAGGTGGGGGAGGCTGTTCTAAGCAAAAAGTCCATTGGAGGAAACTGGAAGGCTCACGTGTCATGGCTGCTCATTGGCTGAGTTGAGACCATCTCTCATTGGCTGGGCCCAACTGCAGGTGGAAGCCTTCCTCCTACTGGGTGGGCAAGTGGGTAAACTGTAAGGCCTCCCTCTCTTCTGGTGGAGCTGAGATTTACCAGGAGGGATGGGTGTGAGATCTTCTCCTGCAGGCTTCCCTAGCTGCGTCAGTGAGGTTTCCCTTAATTAATTCTCACAAAACCTAACCTTCCCTTCTCTTGGCTTATTGGCAGGGTGGCTGCTTGGAAACAAGCTGTAAATTGTCTTTTGCCACACTGACCTTTATTCTGGGGCCGAGAGCAATCTTTGCTTTTAAAATCTGGCTATATCTAAGTCTTTGCTATTAGGAAGCCTGACTAGGGCGTGGGGACCTCATTCCATAGCCTGGGAAGTTCCCCTACGTCCACTAGATGGTGTCCAATGCACGCACACCCCCTGCACACGCGGCAGAGCTGTACGCCCAGGCACACTGCTGATGAGGGAAACCCACTGGATGGAATCCGCCCCAGATGGCTGTCTTTTGTTTGCAGGCAGCGTGCTCTAGGAGAGATTTGGGAACTGGCCGGAGGGAGGAAGATGTGCCTAGAGAATCCCTCTGGAGCCTGAGAAAATTGAGGGCTGTGGGGGCGGCCCTGGTAGCAGGTGCTGGCGGCCTGGTCCTGAGCTGAGGGCAGTGAGTTGGGAGAGAAGCCGAAGGATTTAGGAGGCAGGAAAGGCGGGCGTCGGTGGCAGAGGGGATACAGAACTCTTTGAACTCACCAGTTTCTATCTCTCCTACAAGTCGTAAACTTCAAGAGGGCAGAAGTGTTGGCTTTTTGATATTTATTGTTGATATTTGCAGTGCTGCACAGAGCAGATACTTGTTATATACTTTTTGGGTTAAGAGTGAATGAGAAACAGCCAACATTCATTGAGTTCTTACGTGAGCCTGTCTCATTATTAATTTCCTTTGCTCCCCCACAAATATACATCTTCGTCCCCTGCCCAGATCAAAGTTTCTGGGACAGCGGGGCCTGAGTCAGTGTATGCGGAAGCACCTCCACAGGTGACCCTTACACACTTCCCGTCCTGCTGGGAGGAGCCCCCAGGCCTGGCAGGTCTGTCCTGGCAGGGGACTGGCTCCTGCCTGGCTGTTGCTCACCCACCCCCGGGCCTCGGGCCGTGTTCCTCCCGCTTTGACCTCCTTGTCTGTCAATCTGCCTTTTCTCCTTTCTCCCTTTCTTACACCCAGAATGCCACCAGGCCCCGCTCGGCCTCCCTGCTGCCCCTCATCCCGCCTGTGAACTGTGCGTGGCCCTGGTCCCCTCATGCAAGAAGCCCTGTCCACTGGGTGCTCTCCAGAGAGACTGTCCTTGCAGCCGCCTGGCCCTCCTTGCAGGCTGGGCGTCTGGTCTCCCCCTGGCTCCTCACGCCAGCTTCAGGCCCGCAGCTGCACACCCCAGCCCGCCTCACTGCTGGCTGCTGGCCTCCAGGGCCCAGTCCGGGACCCTCCCCCACGCAAGGTCTGGATGGCAGAGAAGAGCAGAGGGCCTGGGCCCACGGAGGCCGGAGAATGTGGCCACGGGGAAGGCCCTCCATTTGCTGCTTCCTCCCCAGCAAGTGAGAAACACAAGTGTATTTCATTCAACACCACTCATCTGGCACCTGTCGTACATCAGGAACTGTGCTCGGCCCTGGGGTCGCCAAGGTGATTAAGACCCTGCTCACACTCATGGGCCTCTCTCCCATACCTATTTGAAGCTGCAGCCATGTAAACATCTGTTGCATGACACAGGGCAGAGAGGATGGGGCATGCAGTCTGGGCATGGTCCTAGGGACAGGGCCATGTTCACTGAAACTGTGACAGTCTGAGAAAGCACCCAGGGAAACCTCACATCCCTTCAAATTTGGCTCAAGTGTTACAACCTCCAGGAAGGACCTCAAGACCCCTTGGTTTTAATTTAAAAGCCCTGACCCTCAGTCCTAGGTGCCCCATGGACACTCACTGTATTAGATGGAGATCATGAGTCCCAGGCACCCCCTGTGGGCAGCTTCAGCAGGAACCATGCCTCCACTTGCCACACAAGAAACCAGGGCCTGGCACACAGTAGGTGCTATGTATCTGCTTCCTGGATGAACAGGAGGTGTCATTTGAGCCACTGTATAGGGAGGATTTAGAAGGTGAGGATGGTGGTGGAGTCTCGGGGAGGAGATGCAGTCAGGAAGAAAGGAAGGAAAGACAGGAGGCCTGGGCTGCTCCATGTCCTCTCCTCCAGTTACTTCTGGGGCATCTGAGCAGCAGACACCCACTCCCCACTCTGCCCAGGAAACCCTGAGTTTGCAGGCCACCCTTGTCCTTTAGAGACAGGGGCACTGGCTTGCCAGGGTTCTCACCCATGTCCCCTTGTTCTCTGGTGTCAGAGCTTTGCATTGACTTAAAGAGGGGATGTGGGGTGGGCCTGACACCCCTTTGCCCAGGGGCACCCATCTATTTTCTCCCTTCCCAAAAGCCATAGGTGAGTCTATTGATCTCACATCTGGGTGAACTTTAGAATCCCCAGGGAAGCTTTTTGAAAATATGGATGCTTTCATTAATTGGTCTGGGATGGGCTCGGAGCATCACTTTTGAAGCTCGCCCTGCAGGCCTCTGCCCCACGGCTCTGATCTACTCCAATCCTTGCCCTGATCTGCTCCAGTCCCTGCCCAGAGCATTCATCTCCAGCACCTCCCCGAGCCGTCTGGGCATGAATTAGAGGCTGCTGCCCTGTGAGCCACTGTGGCCAGGCTGTGAAGACATCTCTTGGCAAATAAATAAAAGCATTCAATCATCAGCCAAGAGCCAAGGTGGAGAGATTCACAGCCTCTTGATAGAAAGGCAGGACGTGGTGAGAGCACAGGTTGGGGACAGACCACAGACAGAGTGGGGAGAGCAAGCTGGCCGGTGCCGGCCAAGGGCAGGCCGATTACTTCAGAGCTGAAAACAATTGAGCCCAGAAGACACAGAAAGAAACTTTGACTCCCCACCAACCTCCAAATGCACAGAAAGGGTTTAGAGGGAGGACCTGCCCCAGGAGAGAGCTGTCACCATAGATGACTGTTAGAATCCGGACCTGAGAACCAGCTTTCAAATATGCCCACCCACCATCTCAGAGAGACCCAGGTGTCATCCTCCCTAGGCTATGAGCATCCTCCAGAGGACATGTCAGCAAGCCACAAACCCACCTTTCCCCTGAGCCCTCCCCTCAAAGAGCCCTCCAAAAAAGCCACTTGACCCATTAGAGACTCTCTTTCCTTTGTTCTGCTGGCCAGGACAGAGGGGGCCCTCTCAGGTTCAGCAATAAACTTGCTTGGACTGTTGAGTTCACATCCCCTCTCTTCTTTGAATGACTGCATCACAAGGTGATCTTTTTATGGAAAATACTGGAAAAACCTGGAGTGGATCACTGACGGAAGAACCAAGCGGCACTCAGAGGTCTTGGAGTGTTGAGGGTTTATTTCACACCAGTGGGCTCAGAGGGGAGTAATCTCCCAAGGTCTGAGCCCTGAACAAAGGCAAAGGGAAGCAATATATATCTTTCTTCTTCTGTATCTGTAACATTCCTACGTGCACAGCAAGCAGCAGGCAAGGGGGAGTGAGTTTAGGGAGTAAGTGCCTGGCAGAGCGGGGAGTGAAGGGGAGGGGGAAGCTAAGGGAGTTTCTGTTGTCTTTGCTAAGAAAAGCAGCAGGAGGGAGCCACTGGGCTAGTCTGCTGTCCTTGTAAGGTTTTCCCTGTCAATCTAGGAGTGGGAGACCAGGGGCACATGGTGAAATCACCATAGACGACTGCACTGTAATGTGAACTGCGTGTGGGAGACTGGGGAGACTTGGCTAAGCCAGCTGAAATTCCTCCTCATGCCCCATGGATTCTGGGCAGCCCAGCAAACATTTGTTTGCCCAAACATTTACTCTTTCATCTTCTGTGATTGGTTTCCCTTTTTCTCTGAAGTCCCGGACCCCTCGCCTTTTCTCCTTGGTTCAGGATGATGGCATGTATAACTCATTCTCCCTATCTCTGGAATCTCATGTCTGTGGCTTCCCTGTATGTTTGTGGGGTTTTTTTTCCCCCTCTTAATTTGTCCCATGTCAGTTTGATTTTTAAACCAGCTGGAAGAACCTTGAGGGGAAGAGGAAATTTCTTCCTCTCCAACACATGGGCTGTCTCAGTGCAGCCTCTGAGGCGAGGGAGACGGGCAGGAAGTGTGAGGGGCATGGACCACAGCCTCCCATACAGGAGACACCCGTCTGGGTATGGAGGCTGGAATGGGTAGGGAGGCCTCAGGCCAGCAGCCCTCAGGGGCTGTCACTTGTGGGTTGGGCTCACTGGGTGCAGGGACCTCTCAGGGTGGACAGCGTGCTGTTACCCAAATAGAAGCCAGGTGTTTGAGTGCCACTTCCCACAGCAGCCCTTCAGGGCAGGAGCCAGACATTTCCTTCCTGAGGAACAAGGATCCAGCCTCCCAGCCCCAAGGGCAGACAATTGGGACTTCTATAGGAGGGGCTCCAGGGAGTGCGTGATTCCTCTTTTTATTTATGTACAGGATGAGTGATAACACCCAACAGCTGCCTTGGCCTCGGGCAGAGGGCAGGGATGTGATTGTTACTGGACCCCCAAAGGCCAGGTTCTTGAGTTTCAATGTTATACAAATGAACACTGCACTCGAAGAAACCAAACATTAGCCAGAGGATTAGAGACAGTGTGTACACCGAGAGCCAGCAAGATGGGAATGTGAGCTCCCGGAGGGGCTGTGCTTGGGGCTTAAAAGGCAGTTTCAGAAGGTGAGGGGTCTGGGCCGGGAGTCCTAGGATCATTATCTTGCCAGGAGAGTAGAATGTCCTTATCTGTGGTTTCATGGGGGCTCCAGGCAAAATTCCAGAAACTCAGAAATTCTGGTTAGAGGGCAACAGGGAGGGAGAGGTTTAACATCTTAGCTTGTTTCAAAATGGAATGAGTTAGGCCTTTGTTAGAGCCTCTAACATGATGGGAAGGGATGGCCCCTCGGTCTGGGACTTGGTGCTGTCATCTTGCCCCTTGTGGGGTGCATGATTGTAAGTCTGGGGAAATGAAATCCTGGGGCAAAATACCTCTAAAAACCGAAATCAGTCAAAGGGAGAAATAAAGTTTAAAACCTGTTTATTGCTTACAAAATGCAGTCCGGCCCATCTCTCCTGCTCCAGCAGCAGCAAAACTGGCCCTCCCCTCTCCTCTCAGGTACAGATAAGCCCTCCTTGCCCAGGTAATTACCCATTGATATGGAGATGAACTCTCCACCCCTGAGGAATGATGCAAATGCACTAAAGCCACACTTCTCTCCACCTCTGAATGCCTATTGATATGCAGATGTACTAAAGCCAGGCGAGATGTTCTGGAAATGTTACAATTTTACACACAATGACAGAGGTGAGGGGTCCCTGTAGGGCAAAGGGAGAGCAGGAAGGGGCAGGGGCCATGTGCTGGCACACATCTTTCTCCACCAGCAAGTATCTGGGCCTTTGTCCAGAGCTGCCCGTGAGGAGGCAGTGTGTGAGATATGTGAGATGGCTGGTTAGGTGTGTGGATAGAGCCCCAGGCCTGCTTGGTCTGTTGGGCAGCAGCTCATTGTTTGCTGCCTGGGGCCTCAGGTGGGCCTTTCCCAGTCAGCAGTCAGTCAGGTGTGCACACACAGGGCCTCAAGCCGGGAGCTTTCTTCTGACACTCCAGGGGCAGCCCCTTTTGGGGTCCCCAGTTCTGCTTCTGGACGTTCTTGAGAGGGCAGGGGAATCCCAACGCAAACTGGAATTGCATTTCGGTAGGGGTGTTGGGGGGAAGGCCAGTTCGGAGATGCAGGGAAGTCAGAGTATAAGGTGTTTAGAATGAAAAAGCAAAGTAATAAAGACACTTAGCACTGGAAAAGCACAGAGACAAAACGTTATAAGTGAGAGGTTTATTTAAAGCAAAAAGTGCACACCCAGAGAAGGAAGAGTGAGGGCTACCTCAGAGAAGAGGTGCCCCTAAGGTTTTAGGGTCTGGAGTTTTATAGGCAGCTGAGAATTTTCAAAGGGCTAGAGGTGTGGACTTGTTAGGTGGTCCCTGAATGAGTCATTATATCTTTCTTTTGCTTGGTTTTCCAGGAAATTATGCAAAATTAACATAAGAAATTTACTGCTGATTTTTTCCCAGAATAGTAGCTTTTTGGTCTGAGGGCATATCAATTAAGACCATTTGCCCTGCCCCCCAGGGTGGACAGAATTATTATTTGTTTGCTAAACAGTATTTTAAGAATCTTACTTCTTAACTTATTGGATTTTTTTAAATGCAATTTTGGCTTTAAGGTGGGAAAACTAAAAATGAGTTGTACACTTCAGTGGGTAATTTGTATCATATGTGAATTATATCTCGATAAAGCTGTTATTTAAAAATTTTTTAGGAAATATTTTTACTTACTAATACATACCCTGAATTTCATCTACTCGAAGGCACTGTTGATCATCAAAACATCATTATTTTATGTGCCACAGAGAAAGATAAAAGGCTACCAAAAAACAACAGGCACAATGCTGTTTTTCCTTATCAAGTTGATTGTGAGATGTACCCCAATTTGGGAGAGATTAAAGTTTTCAAATGTGTGCCTTAGAATCAATGAAATAAGGTACAGAGCATCCATATATGGTGGTAGAGAAGGCAAATGTGGCTGGATAGAGGCCGCCAGCTAAACAAGTGTAATACAATCAGAGCCTGGGTACTGACCACCAGTACAATGTGTCCCCTCTCCCTCCCCCCTGTGGTGACCACCACTTTTTAAAAATGTGGTACAATACACATAACATAAAATTTACCATTATAACCATGTTAAGTGTCCAGATCAGTGGCACCAAGTACATTCATGTTGTTGTGCAGCCATGACCACCGTCCATCTCCAGGACTTTCTCTTCTTCCCAAACTGAAGCCAAATAAGCTGAGCTAAAGGATACCCTCCACTCCTCCCTCTCCAGCCCCTGGCAACCACCCTTCCACTTTCTGTCTTTATGAATTTGACTGTTTTAGGGACCTCATATGAGTGTAATACAATATTTGTCCTGTACTGGCTTCATTTTACTTAGCATGTCATTGTCCAAGTTCATCCATGTTATAGCACATGTCAGAATTGCCCTCCTTTTTAAGGCTGAATATTCCACTGAATGGGTAGACCACATTTTGCTTATCTGTTCATCTGTGGATGGTCATCGGGTTGCTTCCACCTTTTGGCTATTGTGACTAATGCTGCTATGAATATTGGTGTACAAATATTTGAGTCCCTCCTTTCAATTCTTTTGTGTATATACCTAGAGGTAGAATTGCTGGATCAACTGCAATTCTATGTTTAATATTCTGAGGAACTACCATATGGTTTTTCCATAGTGGCTGCACCATTTTACATTCCTACCACAGGGGTCTCAGTTTCTCCACATCTGCACCAACACTTGTCATTTTCTGTTTTTAAAAGAATTTTTTTAATAATAGCCATTTTAATGGATATGACCATTATCCTAATTTTGAGTATACAATATTTTTGCTTTTCTGAATAGTTTTACTAAATATATGTACCTCTAAAGAATACATTTAATTTTCTAAGTTTTTAAACTTTATTTTAAGAAATCAGTTATTTGCTGACTTCTGCTGGGTATGAGGCCCTGCCACCTGGGCTTACAGCCTAATGGGTATGACGCAGGCTCCAACAGGGGCTGTGGGAGAGGACTGTGGGCTCTTTAACCCAGTTCAAGGGGGCAGAGAGGGCTTCTGACGAAGACTTAGGATAAGTTTGATAATAAAGAAAAACTGCCTAGAATGGCTCTGTGGAGGGCACACAGGATCAAGAGAAGGTCTTTGTTTAGCAAGAGGAAATCTGCCCCATAGAAGGAGCAAGGAGAGAGGGGCAGATGGAAGACTCCAGGCCCATGAGCTGCTGTGTTGCAGAGGAGGCACGTGGGGTGGGAAGTCACCCAGCACAGGGCCGTCGGCCCGGGATCCCTGCTTCTGATGGCACTGGGAAAGGGGCCTGGCAGACAGGAGGCAGGAGCCTGCACTCTGGATCCCATTCCCAGGGGGCCTCAGGCCTGAGGGGGAAGCTTCCTTGCGCTCACAAGCCTGCCGCCTCCCTCTCCGCCTTCCGAGGATCCTGGGGATGCAGAGGGCAGACTGGGACAGATGACAGATGACGCTCTGCTCAGGGGGCTGAGGACGGGGGGCCGGGCTGCCCCACCCACTGCTGCCATCTGGTGGGGCTCCTGCCCCTTGCCTTTGAGCTCCTCCCCTCCGTGGCCCATGTACAAAGAGGCCCACAGGGTACCTGGGGGTAGGGCAGCAGGCCCTTCTTGCTGCGCTGCAAAGACCGTGGGGCGGAGCTGCAAGGGAAGCCCAAAGCCTGCTGCTGAGGAGCCAGGGACACACGAAACAGCCAGGACCTTGGAGGCAGCCCCACTGAGACCTAAGTTCAGATCCTGATTCCTCCACTTACTGGCTGTGTGACCTGAGGCAAGTTACCTAACTTCTCTGAGCCTTGCTTGCCTTCACTGTAGAGTGGAGATCACAAATTGAGGATCAGAAGAGATAATGTGTGTGAACCAGCGGGCCCACCGTGGGGCACAGAGGAAACACCTGATAAAAAGTAATTATGTGCAGTTCCAGGAAGATGGCAACATGAGCAGGGCGGTGGAAATCTCCTCCCAAAACGATATATATTTATGAAAATACAACAAATACAACTATTCCTAAAAGAGAGACCAGAAGATACAGGATGACACCCAGCCTGCACCTACACCTGAGAGGACTCGGCACCTCACGTAGTGGGTAAGATACGGAGCCGCGACCCGGTGGGACCCGAGCACTCCCACACCCCAGTGCACCGGCAGGAGGAGAGGATTCAGAGCCGGGAGGGAGTGGAAGTACAGGCCCACCAAATAACCAGTCCTGGTGATCTGTGCCGGGAGCATAGACACACTTTGCACGGTGTATCGGAGATTGGAGAGACAGAGGTACAGGATCCAAGTCGGCAGGTCCACTCAGCCAGCTCCCTGGGACAAAAGAAAAGCTCGTGATTTTTTAGGTGTCTTAAAAGAGACAGGGGCCCAACGGAGGAGCAGGATTATCCCAGCACACTCAGCCAAACAGGCTGGGAGTCCTGGGGAATTTCAGACTCCTTGGACAGCGGCTGGGAAAAGCAGTCGTACTGAGACTTCACACAGAAATCGGCAGCCTCCCATTCATTCCCTCTCCGGTCAAAGTCACAAAGGGCCCGGCGAAGCAGCGTGGCCCAGCAGAGCGCCCGCGGCTGTGGAATAGTGGAGCAACAGCGCCACCTACAGCATCCTCACAGAAACTACACGTGGTGGGCATTTTTTCTCTCTTTTTTCCCTTTCTTCTTTTTTTCTTTTTCTGACCACTTCTATCACCATGAAAAGAGAGAGGAATATGGTACAAACAAAGCTTACCCAGACAACCACAGAGAGGGAGCCTGATAGGATGGCCATGCACAATCTTCCTGAAAAAAAATTCAGAATAAAAGTCATAACCATGCTGATGGATCTACAGAGAAATATGCAAGAGCTAAGGGAGGAAGTGAGGGAAGACAATACAGAGATGAGACAAGTGATCAACAGGCTTAGCAGCAGACTGGATGAGATGCAAGAGACTGTTAATGGAATAGAAATCAGAGAACAGGAATACAGAGAAGCTGAGGCAGAGAGAGATAAAAGGATCTCTAGGAATGAAAGAATTTTAAGAGAACTCTGTGACCAATCCAAATGGAACAATATTTGCATTATAGGACTACCAGAGGAAGAAGAGAGAGAAAAAGGGATAGAAGGTGTCTTTGAAGAAATAATTGCTGAAAACTTCTCCATGCTGGGGAAGGAAATAGTCTCTCAAACCATGGAACCCTACAGATCTCACAACACAAGGGACCCAAGGAAGACAACACCAAGACACATAATAATTAAAATGGCAAAGATCAAAGAGAAGGACAGAGTATTAAAGGCAGCTAGAGAAAGAAAAAATATCACCTACAAAGGAAAATTCATCAGGCTATCATCAGACTTCTCAACAGAAACGTTACAGGCCAGTAGAGAATGGCATGATGTATTTAACGTAATGAAACAGAAGGGCCTCGAACCAAGAATATTGTATCCAGCACGATTATCATTTAAATTTGAGGGAGGCATTAAACAATTTCCTGACAAGCGAAAGCTGAGGGAAATTGACTCCCATAAACCACCTCTTCAGGATATCTTAAAGGGACAGCTCTAGATGGAAGCACTCCTAAGGTTAAAAGAGGTCACCAGAGAAAATAAAATCATAGCAAAGAAAGCAGACCATCCAAATACTAACTAAAGGCAAAGAATAAAACACCTAGTATATAAAGAATGGAGGAGAAAGAATAAGAAGGGAGAGAAATAAAAAATCATCAGATTGTGTTTACAATAACATAACAAGAAAGTTAAGTTAGACTGTTAGATAGTAGAGAAGCTACCCTTGAACCTTTGGTAATCACGAATCTAAAGCCAGCAATGGCAATAAGTACATATCTATCAATAATCACTCTAAATGTAAATGGACTGAGTGCCACAATCAAAAGACACAGAGTAATAGAATGGATAAAAAAGCAAGACCCATCTATATGCGGCTTACAAGAGACTCACCTCAAACCCAAAAATATACACAGACTAAAGGTGAAGGGATGGAAAAAGATATTTCAAGCAAACAACAAGGAGAAAAAAGCAGGTGTTGCAGTACTTGTATCAGACAAAATAGACTTCAAAACCAAGAAAGTAGCAAGAAATAAAGAAGGACATTACATAATGATAAAGGGGTCAGTCCAATAAGAGGATATAACCATGTTAAATATATATGCACCCAACAAAGGAGCGCCAGCATATGTGAAACAAATACTAACAGAATTAAAGGAGGAAATAGAAAGCAATGCATTCATTTTAGGAGACATCAACACACCACTCACTCCAAAGGACAGATCAACCAGACAGAAAATAAGTAAAGACACAGAGGCACTGAACAACACACTACAACAGATGGACCTAACAGACATCTACAGAACTCTACACTCAAAAGCAACAGGATACACATTCTTCTCAAGTGCACATGGAACATTTTCCAGAGTAGACCACATACTAGGCCACAAAAAGAACCTCAGTAATTCAAAAATATGGAAATTCTACCAACCAACTTCTCAGATCACAAAGGTATAAAACTAGAAATAAATTTTAGAAAGAAAACAAAAAGGCTCACAAATACACGGAGACTTAACAAATTCTCCTAATTAATCAATGGGTTAATGACCAAATCAAAACAGAAGTCAAAGAATATATGGAGACTAATGACAATAACAGCACAAAGCCACAACTTCTGTGGGACGCAGCAAAGGCAGTTCTGAGAGGAAACTATATTGCAATCCAGGCCTATTTAAAGAAGGAAGAACAATTCCAAATGAATAGTCTAAAGACACAATGACTGAAATTGGAAAAAGAAGAACAAATGAGGCCCAAAGTCACCAGAAGGAGGGACATAATAAAGATCAGAGAAGAAATAAATAAAATTGAGAAGAATAAAACCATAGAAAAAAATCAATGAAACCAAGAGCTGGTTCTTTGAAGAAATAAACAAAATAGATAAACGCCTAGCCAGACTCATTAAGAGAAAAAGAGAATCTACACACATAAACAGAATCAGAAATGAGAAAGGAAAAATAACGACAGACCCCATAGAAATACAAAGAATTATGAGAATATTATGAAAATCTATATGCTAACAAACTGAATAACCTAGAAGAAATGGACAACTTCTTAGAAAAAGACAACCTTCCAAGACTGACCAAGCAAGAAACAGAAAAACTAAACAGACCAATCACCAGCAATGAAATTGAAGCGGTAATCAAAAAACTACCCAAGAACAAAACCCCTGGGCCAGATGGATTCAACTCTGAATTCTACCAGACATATAGAGAAGAAATAACACCCATTCTCCTTAAAGTTTTCCAAAAAATAGAAGAGGAGGGAATACTTCCAAACTCATTCTATGAAGCCAGCATCACTCTAATTCCAAAACCAGGCAAAGACCTCACCAAAAAAAGAAAATTACAGACCAATATCCCTGATGAACATAGATGCAAAAATACTCAACAAAATATTAGCAAACCGAATTCAAAAATACATCAAGAGGATCATACACCATGATCAAGTGGGATTCATCCCAGGGATGCAAGGATGGTACAACATTCAAAAATCGATCAACATCATCCCCCACATCAACAAAAAGAAGAACAAAAACCACATGATCATCTCCATAGATGCGGAAAAAGCATTTGACAAAATTCAGCATCCATTCATGATTAAAACTCTCAACAAAATGAGTATGGAGGGCAAGTACCTCAACATCATAAAGGCCATATATGACAAACCCACAGCTAACATCATACTTAACAGTGAGAAGCTGAAAGCTTTTCATCTAAGATCGGGAACAAGACAGGGATGCTCACTCTCTCCACTGTTATTTGACATAGTATTGGAGGTCCTAGCAATGGCAATCAGACGAAACAAATACAAGACATCCAGATTGGTAAAGAAGAAGTCAAATTGTCACTATTTGCAGATGACATGATATTGTACATCATAACCCTAAAGACTCCACTCAAAAACTACTAGAACTAATATCTGAATTCAGCAAAGTTGCAGGATACAAAATTAACACACAGAAATCTGTTGCTTTCCTATACACTAACGATGAAGTAATAGAAAGAGAAATCAGAAAAACAATCCATTCACAATTGCATCAAAAAGAATAAAATACCTAGGAATAAACCTAACGAAGGAAGTGAAAGACCTATTCTCTGAAAACTACAAGACACTCCTAAGACAAATTAAAGAGGACACTAACAAATGGAAATGCATCCCATGCTCTTGGCTAGGAAGAATAAATATTGTCAAAATAGCTATACTACCTAAAGCAATCTACAGATTCAATGCAATCCCTATCAAACTACCAACAGCTTTCTTCAATGAAATGGAACAAATAATTCTAAAATTCATGTGGAACCACAAAAGACCCCGAAGAGCCAAAGCAATCCTGAGAAGGAGGAATAAAACAGGGAGAATTATGCTCCCTGACTTCAAGCTCTACTACAAAGCCACAGTAATCAAGACAATTTGGTATTGGCACAAAAACAGACCCACAGACCAGTGGAACAGAATAGAAAATGAAAACATTAACCCAAACATATACAGTCAATTAGTATATGATAAAGGAGTCTTGGACATACAATGGGGACATGACAGCCTCTTCAGCAGCTGGTGTTGGAAAACCTGGACAGCTACATGTAAGAGAATCAAACTGGACTACTGTCTAACCCCATACACAAAGTAAACTCAATATGGATCAAAGACCTGAATGTAAGTCATGAAACCATAAAACTCTTAGAAAAAAATATAGGCAAAAATCTCTTGGACATAAACATGAGCCACTTCTTCATGAACATATCTCCCCGGGCAAGGGAAACTAAAGCAAAAATGAACAAGAGTGACTATATCAAGCTGAAAAGCTTCTGTACAGCCAAGGACACCATCAGTACAACAAAAAGACATCCTACATTATGGGAGAATATATTCATAAATGATGTATCCGATAAGGGGTTGACATCCAAAATATATAAAGAACTCACACACTTCAACAAACAAAAAGCAAATAATCCAATTAAGAAATGGGCAGAGGGCTTGAATAGACACTTCTCCAAAGAAGAAATTCAGATGTCCGACAGGCACATGAAAAGATGCTCCACATTGCTAATCATCAGAGAAATGCAAATTAAAACCACAATGAGATATCACCTCACACCAGTGAGGATGGCCAGCATCCAAAAGACTAAGAACAACAAATGCTGGTGAGGTTGCGGAGAAAGGGGAACCCTCCTACACTGCTGCTGGGAATGTAAGCTAGTTCTACCATTGTGGAAAGCAATATGGAGGTTCCTCAAAAAACTGAAAATAGAAATACCATTTGAACCAGGAATCCCACTCCTAGGAATTTACCCTAAGAATGCAGCAGCCCAATTTCAAAAAGACAGATGCACCCCTATGTTTATCACAGCACTATTTACAATAGCCAAGAAATGGAGGCAACCTAAGTGTCCATCAGTAGATGAATAGATAAAGAAGATGTGGTACATATACACAATGGAATATTATTCAGCTATAAGAAGAAAACAAATCATAACATTTGCAACAACATGAATGGATCTAGAGAGTATTATGCTCAGTGAAATAAGCCAGGTGGAAAAAGACAAGTATCAAATGATTTCACTCATATGTGGAGCATAAGAACAAAGAAAAAAACAGAAGGAACAAAACAGCAGCAGGCTCCCAGAGCTCAGGAACAGACTAATAGGTACCAAAGGGAAAGGGGCTGAGGAGGATGGGTGGGAAGGGAGGGACCAGGGGGAAAGGGGCATTACAGTTAGCAGACGTAATGTTGGGGGGGGCGCACGGAGGGCTGTGCAACTCAGAGAAGAGAAGTAGTGATTCTATAGCATCTCACTGTGCTGATGGACAGTGACTGTAATGGGGTGGGTGGGGGGGCTTGATGAAGGGGGTAGTTTAATAACCATAATACTGCATATGTAATTGTAGATTAATCATACCAAAGTAAATTATTAAAAAATATATATATATGTACATGAGGTAATTCTCTTCTGTGAAACAAACAAAAAGTAATTATGTGCACGTAATGGAAAGCCCCTCAGCAGCAGATGGGAATGAACTGCTGGTACAACCAGGAATGTGGATAAAATCTCATGTTTATGCTAGGGAAAGGAGCCAGAAAAAAAGAATATGTTCTATGGAATTTCATTTTTATAAAACTCTAGAAAATGCACACTGATCTCTACCGACAGAAACATCAGTGGTTTCCTGAGGTTGGTGAGGGTCGTGGGGGGATTACCAAGGGTCTCAAGGACACTGAGGCTGGTGGGTGTGTTCACTGTCTTGGCTGCGCTGATGGCTTTATGGTGTGTACGTGTGTCAAAACTCATCAGATGGAATTTTTCAATATGTGCAGTTTTTTGTATGTTGGTGTAAATCCGGGGAGGGGAAATCCTGGGGCAAAATGCCTTGGAACCTGAAATCAGTCAAAGGGAGAAATAAAGTTTAAAACCCGTTTATTGCTCACAAGGAGTTGTCCCATGTCTCTCTCTCTCCTGATGCAGCAGGAGAATACTCCCCACAGCCTCTCAGGTTCAGATACGCCCAAGTAAATACTCATTGATATGGAGATAGACTACTTCTCTCCACCCCTTGGAAACACCTGTTGATAAGGAGATGCACTAAAGCCAGGCCAGAGATTCTGGAAATATTGCAATTTTTCCTACAGTTGGTTATAGCTCAATAAAGCTGCTAAAAACAACAAAAATGGCATTATGATGAAGATGGTGGTATTGAGCTGTCCTTACCCAGTCCTAGCTGGTCACCACCCTCAAAGCAGGAGGAATACTGCAAGGAGGGGCTAGTGGGAGAGTCTCTTCCCCAAGAGCATAGCATAATCCTGGAAGGGTCCCAGCAGGGAGGATATTTAGAAAGAAATGACCCAGGGAAGTTTCTATGGCTGCCTACATGCAGCCCATCCTCACCAAGAGTCACAGACAAAAGTAGCTGAGGGGAAAAACAAGCTGAGGGGAAGGACGTGTTGGGAGATGTTCCCTCCCAGCCCACCGGTGCTTCATGTTGGGCTGCTGGGTAGCTGTAGAGGGTCACTGCTGTCCATGACGTGGGGCAGTGGACTGTCCACAGCTGTGGGCACTCCCTGGAGAGCTGGGCTTCTCCACCTTTGCTTCTGCTTTGACACACTGTGACCACAGCCACCTCCCTTGAAAATGGCAGCCCACTCTGACCCCGATTCTAAGGCAGGAGCCAAACCCAGAGTTGACTGTGGCTTCCGATTAGACAAGGTGGAGGTGGACGGGCCTAATCCAACTCGAGCCCATTTTTGCTCAGGAGAGACTGAGGCCCAGGGAAGCTGGGAGACTAATTGTCTTGCCAATGGGTTTCAGCCCCGGGCAAGTTTGCTGTGGATTCAATGTGATCAAAGAAATTGACAGCAAAACGTTCTTGGGGTGAAAGGGTTATACCCAACTTTATTTCCAGGTGGCAGGCCAGTCACTAAAATCCTGTTCACTCAGAATGAGTCTGCGTGCATTAAGCCAGTCTCTGCATCTGGGCCCCTCTGGCTTCAGCACTGTGTCCTCTGGGCTTCTCTGCCTGCACAGCTCTCCCACGCAGCCATCCTCTGGGCCTCTCTGCACAGCTGTCCTGCACAGCCATCCTCTGGACCTGTGTACTTGGCACTGCCACCACTCCAGCCTCTGCTCTGCTCTCCTGCAGCCTTGCAGCCATACCACCGTCTTGTGCCCAGAGCACTGGGCGGAGCTCTTTATATAGAGTCAACAGCCATGTATTGCCCACAGGTGTGCAGTGAGCTAGTCAACCAGGGCCAGGTGAGAATCCTGGCCACAGGAACTCTCATTTTATCCACACTCCACCCCTCCAGGATTCTCTCCTCCTCTCAATCTATGTGCCCTTAGTCCTCTGCAATGGTCCCTGTGCAAGGAAGCTCGAACATTGTTCTCCAGCCTCTCCAGCAAAAAGTCCTGCAGACACACAGGCTGGACTCGTGGCTCTGTCTCTGACCTCTGCCTCTTTGGTCTTAATGGCTTGAACTGCTTCACTGGTTTCAGTTGTTGCCATAGCTCCAGTAAGACCCTATTTGGCTTCCCGTCTAATTTCCTTCCATCTACTCCTGCCCGTATTAAATCAACCCACATTTGGATCCTTCTAACATTCATGTGGCCCCTTAAATTCTTCTTGTGAGTCACCTTGCATTTTGTAATCACTGCCTCAAGGCGGGCTGCACTGTCAGGGAAGACAGCTCTCCCATCTCTGATCCTGACAGAACAATTCCATCCGCCCCTCAGTCCCACAGCCACCTGCTCAGCCTGAGTATAGGGGCGGACCATGGAGTGCTCCACGACCTGCGGAGGGCGCTGCTCCTCTCCTTGGGGAACTTTCAGCTGCTGGGTCTTTATTTTCTTTACAACCACTGGGCGTGCTTTCAATACAGGAGGGGCCAGTGCCTCCGGCACCACCCCTTCTTCCTTCCCCAGCTCCTCCATTTCTGGGGCTGATGGCACCTTTCTCTCCACTCCCCTGAATGCCTCCTCTGCTGCAGTGCCTCGCAGCAATGCTAGCTCAGTCTTCAGAGGTTCTCTTACCTTCACCTCAATGCTTCGCAGCTGATGTTCTCATGCCACCTCCACCTGTGCTTCCCTCAGGAGTTCGTCTTTCCTTGATGGCCTCTTCCTCCTTCAGAGCACATGGCAGCACTGCCGTCTTGTCTCCAATGGCACCTTGCTGCCGGCGTTCTCGTGCTGCCTCCTGCATTGATGCCATCTCCTTCCTCAGGGAATCCACAGAAGTTTGCAGCTTGCGTTCTTGGGCCACCATTTCTTGGGTCTCTTCTGTAGACCTTTTTAATACTGTGAGAAGCAGCCAACCCACAGTCCCCACTGCCTCACAGGCACTCTGCTTCTATACCAAAGGCCACCCCTACAGCCTCAGGTGTCACCCCCACTTGCCTCCAGTCCTGGGGTGGGGCCCCGTCTTCTAGAAGGCAAGCCACCTCAGACCACATACCCATTGGGGGACAATCCACTGTCTCCCCATTCACAGGGGCAGCCTGCTGCAGCACCCCTCCCATAAGGGCAACCTGTCTTTTTCCTTGGTCAACAATGAACCCTGCTGACTTTCACCAGTTGTCTTGCCAATGGTTTTCAGCCCGGGCAAGTTTGCTATGGATTCAATGTGACCAAAAAGTTGACAGCACAATGTTCCTGGGGTGAAAGGGTTATACCCAACTTTATTTCCAGGGTGGCAGGTCAGTCACTAAAATCCTGTTCACTCAGAGTGAATCTGCATGCAGCAAGCCAGTCTCTGCCTCTGGGCCCCTCTGTCTTAGGCACTGCATCCTCTGGGCCTCTCTGCCTGCACAGCTGTCCCACACAGCTGTCCTCTGGGCCTCTCTGCACTGTCGTCCCGCACAGCTGTCCTCTGGGCCTCTCTGCACAGTCGTCCTACACAGCCATCCTCTGGGCCTCTGTCCTTGGTGCTGCCACCACTCCAGTCTCTGCTCTCCTGCAGCCTTGCAGCCGTGCCACCCTGTCATGCCCAGAGCACTCGGGGGAGCTCTTTATATAGAGTCAACAGCCATGTATTGCCCACAGGTGTGCAGTGAGCTAGTCAACCAGGGCCAGGTGAGAATCCTGGCCACAGGAACTCTCATTTTATCCACACTAATACTATGTAGCTATGCAGAGGCTGGGCCTGAGTGTGACACACGGTTTCTTGGGGACATTGCCTGAGTCCCTCTCCACCTGGCCCGCCCTCTGCTGCTCACCTTCTCAGGCTGGAAGGGCAGCCTGACCTTTGTTGGGCTCAAGGGCTCACCTGGGGACACCACCCAGCTTCCCCAAATCCCTGGGGTGCCACCTGGGCCTGTGTGTGTGGAGGGCATGGGACAAAGGAGGCCTGGAAGACATGCCACAGCCAGGCCCTCATCTCCGGGGGTTGGGGGTTCCTGGCCACAGAGCTTCGGTGTGGGCTGCAGGGCAGAACGCTCAGGTCTGAAGGGCCCGTAGGCTGATTTTTCTGGCCCACAGGTGTGTTAGCTTGGCTCTAATTGCATTAGTTGCCAGTATGAAAAAATTGGGAGATTTCAAACAAAAGTCCAGATTCTCAGTTTCTGTGACAAATTGGCAGATCCCACATCATCGTGTCCACCTGCTGAAGGACAATAGTTGTCTGGGGCTGAGTCACAGCGGCTTGTTTACAGAGCTCTGACGGTGTGCCAGGCACCCTTGGTTCACAGTGCACTTACCACGGCCCCAGACCTCCTTCCCCTGTGCGGGCCCTTGGCCTGCCACCTTCAGGCTTCAGTCTGCCCTGCTCCGGAGGAAGGGAAAGGCCAGTCCGGAGGCGCCAGGCTGCTTCCGACTTGCAGGCTGCTGCCCCAGGCTGAGGAGAGAGCTCATTCCCTCCCCACTGTGCCAGCTACTTTCCAAGCAGGCTTCAATCTCACTTCTGCAGCTTGGCAGCAGCCATCACCCTTTGCCCTTTGTCTACCCCTCCCACTGCCCATTGTCACCGCCCAGCACCACCAGCATCTCTGACCTGGCTTGCCGAGGGCAGAGAGCCACCTGATCAGGCCCAGGCCCAGCTGCCAGGTGTGACGGGACTCGGGGTGGGAGCATGCTGGGTGGTGCAGGATTATTGCTTGTGGCGCCTCGGGAGGCAGAGCCTTGATGAAGCCTCGTGTTGGAATGCAGCCTTGACTTCAGCAGGGCATTTGATGAAATGTCCCCAGTCCTTGCAGCCAGATGAAAAAATGTGGGCCGACTGATAGCAGGATTAAGTGGCTTTTTGACTAATGGAAAAGCTGCACCTAGACGTTTGTGGATATTGGATTGATGTCACTGGGGGTCATTGATGAGGCCAATCTGCACTGGAAGGAAAACAGAAAATATGTTTGCCTCAGGTTTAGGGGATGAGCCTGGGCCCTGGAGACAAGCCGATCTGGGTCTAAAGACCAGGTCCAGCTCAGGCCGAGCCACATGCCCTCTGGCGCATTGCTCACCCAACCATCTGTAAAGCAGGGTAAGAGCAATACTGCCACCGAGGGCGACTGTGAGGAGCATATGGTCTCGTGCCAAGGTCAGGCCTCAGGAAACGTCCGTCTGATGTGATCAGGGTCACTGCGAAGCACTGCACTGGTAGCTGGGGCAGCCAACAGCCCGGAGGCCTAAACTTCTCCCCTGTTAACACAGCTGTGTGCCCCCCACCACGGCCACAAATGCCAGACCCCACTGTCCGCCTGGGACAAAGGGAGACGGCAGATGGTGGGGGCTGGGGGTGGGGGAGGATTCACAGGGTCTCGGCCCCCTTGGACACTCAGGGACACAGCTAAAGTCAAGATAACCACTGGGTGAGAAGGAGAAAAGGAGAGATCATAAACAAGGGGGAAAATCAAAGCTAGAGGAGGAAGAGGGCAGCAAAGGATGGGGAGAAAAGGAGGGAAAAACCAGAGGGTCTTGGCCTTTCATGGGGGACAGCCTTACAGTCTGACAAATCAGGACAGGTGGGGGTCTGGCAGGGGCAGGCGACTGCAGTAAGGGGAGCACACAGCTCCTTTGCGCTGCCCCTCAGACCCACAGAAAGCAGGACTTTAACCCCCAACAAGGTCCCAAACCCGCAAACTTGGGGGCCGCCATAGCACAAGCTTCCTGCTCCTGGCCTCTGGCTCCAGCCGAGGGAGCAGCAATCCCACTTCTCTCCTGAGCTCCTGGAGAACTGTATTTATGTTTGGCCTCATATATTTAGAGGGACAAGCAGAATATTTTGCTTGAAAGAGATGTTCTTTTCTCTGAAGGTCTGCCTCCAAGTACCTAGCACGTAGCAGATGCTCAATAAATGCTGAGCAAATGAAAATAACACAGTGCAAGTGGGCGTGGGGGCTGAAGGTCCCAAGGAACTTGCACACTTGTTCCAGCATTAGGTGGAGAGCACAAGAGGTCCAGCTGGCCTCACCTCCTGAAAAGGCCACATGACCCTTTATTCTAGTTACCAAAGTAAAATGTGCATATAATTTTTAAAAATGCAATGGTATTAAAACACTTCTCATGAAAACAGTAGAACCTTGGCCACTCAAGTCTCACCCCAGAGGTCCCACCATTAGCGAAACAACCTCCTGCTTGATACTTACCTCAGTGCTGTTTGCTGTAGAAAAGGTTCGAAATGACCTAATGTCCATCAGATGGTCAGTGAACACTGTGCAGCAGAAAAACAATGAAGAAACTCTTTATATCCCCCTCTCCCCCTGGTGGCCTCCCCCCACCAGAGCAGATGTCCCTCCTAACCCAAACTGGTGGGCTTGCTCACGGGGCCCATGGCACAGCTGTCACCTGGGGACCTGCATTCAAGGCTCTGCTCAGTCCTAGCTCCTCTGTTGCCTCAGGCCCATATCTTCTTTCTTAGTTTACAGCCTAGTTTTAGTGGAGAACATCCTGCAGCAGTTTCTTAAGATGGATGCATGGGAGGTCCATTTGTTTGAGTTTGTTTACATCTGGAAGATGTGTTTTCTCCTCCCTCAGCCTTACTGAGAGTGGCTGAATGTGGAATCCCTGATTGAAGATAGCCCTCCGGTCTGACAATGGTGAGGGCATCAGTCCCTTGTCTCCTGGCTTCTAGTGGTGCTGTTGAGACACTGGTGCCAGTTTGATTCCTGCTTCTTTTATTGTGTCCTGTCCTAGTGTAGCTCTCTAGAAGCTTTTTGGATTTTATGGTTGGTGCTCTGATATTTCAAAATTGGTGTAGGTCTCTTTTCATTTGTAACAATGGGCCCTCGACAGGCCCTTTCAATGTAGAAATTCATACCCTTCTTTTCTGGGACTATTTCTTATATACTTATTTATTATTTATTTTTATTTTTATTAATTTAGGTATCATTAATCTACAATTACATGTGTAATATTATGATAATTAAACTACCCCCTTCATCTGGTTCCCCTCACCGACCCGATTACACTCACTGTCCATCACCATAGTGAGATGCTATAGAGTCACTACTTCTCTTTTCTGAATTTTACAGCCCAACCCGCACCCCCCAACATAACATCTGAATGCCCCTTTTTCCCCCTTGTCCCTCCGTTCCCACCCATCCTCCTCAGTTCCTTTCCCTTTAGTAACTATTAGTCCATTCTTGGGTTTTGTGAGTCTGCTGCTGCTTTGTTACTTCTGCTTTTTTTTTCTTTGTTCTTATACTTCACATATGAGTGAAATCATTTGATACTTGTCTTTTTTGGCTTGGCTTATTTCACTGAGCATAATACCCTCTAGCTCCATCCTTGTTGTTGCAAATGGTAGGATTTGTTTTCTTCTTATGGCTGAATAATATTCCATTGTGTATATGTACCACATCTTCTTTATCCATTCATCTACTGATGGACACTTAGGTTGCTTCCATTTCTTGGCTATTGTAAATAGTGCTGCAATAAACATATGGGTGCATCTGTCTTTTTGAAATTGGGCTGCTGCATTCTTAGGGTAAATTCCTAGGAGTGGGATTCCTGGTTCAAATGGTATTTCTATTCTTAGTTTTTTGAGGAACCTCCATATTGCTTTCCACAATGATTGAACTAGCTTACATTCCCACCAGCACTGTAGGAGGGTTCCCATTTCTCCGCAACCTCACCTGCATTTGTTGTTCTTTGTCTTTTGGATGCTGGCCATCCTCACTGGTGTGAGGTGACATCTCATTGTGGTTTTAATTTGCATTTCTCTGATGCTTAGCGATGTGGAGCATCTTTTCATGTGCCTGTTGGCCATCTGAATTTCTTCTTTGGAGAAGTGTCTATTCACGTCCTCTTCCCATTTCTTAATTGGATTATTTGCTTTTTGTTTGTTGAGGTGCGTGAGTTCTTTATATATTTTGGATGTTAACCCCTTATCGGATACGTCATTTATGAATATATTCTCCCATACTGTAGGATGTCTTTTTGTTGTACTGATGGTGTCCTTTGCTGTACAGAAGCTTTTCAGCTTGATATAGTCCCACTTGTTCATTTTTAGTTTTGTTTCCCTTGCCCGGGGAGATATGTTCATGAAGAAGTGGCTCATGTTTATGTCCAAGAGATTTTTGCCTATGTTTTTTCTAAGAGTTTTATGGTTTCATGACTTACATTCAGGTCTTTGATCCATTTTGAGTTTACTTTTGTGTATGGGTTAGACAGTAGTCCAGTTTCATTCTCTTAAATGTAGCTTTCCAGTTTTTCCAACATCAGCTGTGGAAAGGGTGTCATCTCCCCGTTGTATATCTAAGGCTCCTTTATCATATATTAATTGACTGTATATGTTTGGGTTAATGTTTGGATTTTCTATTCTGTTCCACTGGTCTGTGGGTCTGTTTTTGTGCCAATACCAAATTGTCTTGATTACTGTGGCTTTGTAGTAGAGCTTGAAGTCAGCGAGCGTAATTCTCCCTGTTTTATTCCTCCTTCTCAGGATTGCTTTGGCTCTTCAGGGTCTTTTGTGGTTTCATATGAGTTTTAGAAGTATTTGTTCCAGTTCATTGAAGAAAGCTGTTGGTAGTTTGATAGGGATTGCATTGAATCTGTAGATTGCTTTAGGTAGTATAGCCATTTTGACAATATTTATTCTTCCTAGCCAAGAGCATGGGATGAATTTCCATTTGTTAGTGTCCTCTTTAATTTGTCTTAGGAGTGTCTTGTAGTTTTCAGAGAATAGGTCTTTCACTTCCTTCGTTAGGTTTATTCCTAGGTATTTAATTCTTTTTGATGCAATTGTGAATGGAATTGTTTTTCTGATTTCTCTTTATGTTAGTTCACCGTTAGTGTATAGGAAAGCAACAGATTTCTGTGTGTTAATTTTGTATCCTGCAACTTTGCTGAATTCAGATATTAGTTCTAGTAGTTTTGGAGTGGAGTCTTTAGGGTTTTTTATGTACAGTATCATGTCATCTGCAAATAGTGACAATTTGACTTCTTCTTTACCAATCTGGATGCCCTGTATGTCTTTGTTTTGTCTCATTGCTGTGGCTAGGACCTCCAGTACTATGTTGAATAACAGTGGAGAGAGTGGGCATCCCTGTCTTCTTCCCGATCTTAGATAAAAAGCTCTCAGCGTCTCGCCGTTAAGTATGATGTTAGCTGTGGGTTTGTCATATATGGCCTTTATGATGTTGAGGTACTTGCCATCTCTACCCATTTTGTTGAGAGTTTTAATCATGAATGGATGCTGAATTTTGTGAAATGCTTTTTCAGCATCTATGGAGATGATCATGTGGTTTTTGTCCTTCTTTTTGTTGATGTTGTGGATGATGTTGATGGATTTTCAAATGTTGTACCATCCTTGCATCCCTGGGATGAATCCCACTTGATCATGGTGTATGATCCTCTTGATGTATTTTTGAATTCGGTTTGCTAATATTTTGTTGAGTATTTTGCATCTACATTCATCAGGGATATTGGTCTGTAATTTTCTTTTTTTGGTGAGGTCTTTGCCCAGTTTTGGTATTAGAGTGATGCTGGCTTCATAGAATGAGTTTTGAAGCATTCCCTCCTGTTCTATTTTTGAAAAACTTTAAGGATAATGGGTATTATGTCTTCTCCAAATGTCTGATAAAATTCAGCAGTAAATCTATCTGGCCTGGGGTTTTGTTCTTGGGTAGTTTTTCGATTACCAATTCAATTTCATTGCTGGTAATTGGTCTGTTTAGATTTTCTCTTTTTTCCTGGATTAGGCTTGGAAGGTTGTATTTTTATAGAAAGTTTTCCATTTCTTCTACGTTATCCAGTTTGTTAGCATATACATTTTCATAGTATTCTCTAATAATTCTTTGTATTTCTATGGTGTTCATCATGATTTTTCCTTTTCATTTCTGATTCTGTTTATGTGTATAGATTCTCTTTTTCTCTGAATAAGTGTGGCTAGGTGTTTTTCCATTTTGTTTATTTTCTCAAAGAACCAGCTATTGGTTTCATTAATTTTTCTATTGTTTTTTTTTCTCAATTTTATTTATTTCTTCTCTGATCTTTATCATGTCCCTCCTTCTGCTGACTTTGGACCTCATTTTTTCTTCTTTTTTCCAGTTTCAATAATTGTGACTTTAGACTATTCATTTGGGATTGTTCTTCCTTCTTTAAATAGGCCTGGATTGCTATAAATTTTCCTCTTAGAACTGCCTTAGCTGTGTCCCACAGAAGTTGGGGCATTGTGCTGTTGTTTTCATTTGTCTCCATATATTGCTT
The DNA here is from genome assembly GCA_032199065.1 of Smutsia gigantea. Taxonomy (NCBI): domain Eukaryota; kingdom Metazoa; phylum Chordata; class Mammalia; order Pholidota; family Manidae; genus Smutsia; species Smutsia gigantea. The sequence continues at coordinate 381,216 of JAVSCE010000922.1, forward strand.
GATCTCTGTTTTAATTTGGTCATTGATACATTGATTACTTAGGAGCATGTTTTTAAGTCTCCATGTGTTTGTGAGCCTTTTTGTTTTCTTTGCACAATTTATTTCTACTTTTATACCTTTGTGATATGAGAAGTTGGCTGGTGGAATTTAAATCTTTTTGAATTTACTGAGCCTCTTTTTATGGCCTAGTATGTGGTCTATTCTGGAAAATATTCCATGTGCACTTAAGAAAACTGTGTATCCTGCTGCTCTTGGGTGTAGAGTTCTGTAGATGTCTGTTAGGTCCATCTGTTCTAGTGTGTTGTTCAGTGCCTCTGTCTCCTTACTTATGTTCTGTCTGGTTGATCTGTCCTTTGGAGTGAGTGGTGTCTTGAAGTCTCCTAAAATGAGTGTATTGCATTCTATTTTTTCCTTTAATTCTGTTAGTATTTGCTTCATATATGTCGGTGCTCCTGTGTTGGTTGCATAGATATTTATAATGGTTATATCCTCTTATTGGACTGACCCCTTTATCATTATGTAATGTCCTTCTTTATCTCTTGCTACTTTCTTTATTTTGAAGTCTATCTTGTCTCATTCAAGTACTGCAACAGCTGCTTTTTTTTCCTTGTTGTTTGTATGAAATATCTTTTTCCTTCCCTTCACTTTTACTCTGTGTATGTCTTTGGGTTTGAGTTGAGTCTCTTGTAAGCAGCATATAGCTGGGTCTTGCTTTTTTAAATCTTTTCTGCTACTCTGTGTCTTTTGATTGGTGCATTCATTCCATTTACATTTAGGGTGATTATCGATAGATATGTACTTATGCCATTGCAGGCTTTGGATTTGTGGTTACCAAAGGTTCAAGGGTAGCTTCTTTACTATCCAACTGTCTAACTTTAACTCACTTATTATGCATTATAAATAGTGTGATGATTCTTTATTTCTCTTCATTCTTTTTCTTCCTCCTCCACTCTTCATGTTAAGTGTTTTATTCTGTACTCTTTTGTGTTTCCTTTGACTGCTTTTGTGGATAGTTGATTTTATTTTTGCCTTTAGTTAGTATTTGGTTGGTCTGCTTTCTTTGCTGTGATTTTGTTTTCTCTGGTGACATCTATTTAACTTTATGAGTACTTCCATCTAGAGTAGTCCCTTTAAAATACACTGTAGAGGTGGTTTGTGGGAGGCAAAGTCCCTCAACTTTTGCTTCTCTGGGAATTGTTTAATACCTCCTTCAAATTTAAATGATAATCTTGCTGGATACAGTATTCTTGGTTCAAGTCCCTTCTGTTTCATTGCATTAAATATATCATGCCATTCTCTTCTGGCCTGTAAGGTTTCTGTTGAGAAGTCTGATGGGTTTTCCTTGGTCGGTGATCTTTTTCTCTCTCTGGCTGCTTTTAATACCCTGTCCTTGTCTTTGATCTTTGCCATTTTAATTATTATATGTGTTAGTGTTGTCCTCCTTGTGTAGGGAGATCTGTGGGCTTCCATGGTCTGAGAGACTGTCTCCTTCTCCAGCTTAGGGAAGTTTTCGGCAATTATTTCTTCAAAGACTCTTTCTATCCTTTTTTCTCTCTCTTCTTCTTCTGGTACCCCTATAATGCCTATATTGTTCCATTTTAATTGGTCACACAGTTCTCTTAATATTCTTTCATTCCTAGAGATCCTTTTATCTCTGTGCCTCAGCTTCTCTGTATTCCTATTCTCTGATTTCTATTCCATTAACAGTCTCTTGCACCTCATCCAGTCTGCTCTTAAATCCTTCCATTGTTTGTTTTGTTTCTGTTATCTCCCTCCGGACTTCATCCTTAGCTCTTGCATATTTCTCTGCAGGTCCATCAGCATGGATATGACTTTTATTTTGAATCCTTTTTCAGGAAGATTGGTTATATCAGTCTCACCAGGCCCTCTCTCTGACATTTGAGTGATTTTGGACTGCACCAGTTTATTCTGCCTTTCCATGGTGATAGAAATGATCACTGGTGAGTGGCATGTGTCAGCTGGGAGAACAAAGTCCCTTCCTGCTTGGTGGTTGCCTTGCCCTTCTCTGCTGCTTGTGACAGTTAATCACACACAGGGAGCAGTCTCTGGGTTAAACCCCTGAGCTGCCATGGGCGGGGGGTACCTATGGATAGCCTAGGGCATTGGCCGAGGTCATAGTCGAGTGGCGTGTGTTCTCCTGTGAGAACGGTGCCCCTTCATGCCTTCCAGACTCTGCACTGGCTTCCTCTACCTGTGCTGTGCAGCTGCATGCAGGGGGCAGCCTCTGGTCTGGCCTGGTTAGCTGTGGCTTGGAGAAGACTCTGTGTGGTTGCTGTGGGCAGGGCTGCTCCCTGGCTGGTCTGCATCAATGGCGGGTCAGCTGGTTTGCTTGCAGTGCTGGCAGTGGGGAATGAATGACAGGCTGCTTATCACCATGAGGAGCTTCAGAGCTGCATTGCCACCCAGGGGATTAGGACACCTGAAGTTCCTTAAAATTCCCAGCTTACTGGTCTGAGTGTGCCAGGACAATTTTGTCCACCTGTTAAACCCTTGTCCCTTTAAGACTTTTAAAGCACCTGCTTTTCTTTTGTCCCAGGGCAGCCAGCTGTAGAGACCTGTTCGCAGTGTCAGTCTCGGATTTTACTTTTTCCTTTCTCTAATATTCACTACACCATGTTATGTTTTTCTGTGCTCCCCGTGCAGATTACTAGGGATGGTTATTTAGCAGTCCTGTGCTTCCACTCCCTCCCCACTCTGATTCTTTTCCTCCTGCCAGTGAGCTGGGGTTGGCGGAGTGCTTGGGTCCTGCTGGGTCACGGCTTTGTATCTTACCCTTTTTGTGAGATGTTGAGTTCTCACAGATGTAGATGTAGCCTGGTTGTTGTACTGTATCTTCTGTTCTCTCTTTTAGAATAGTTGTATTTGCTGTATTTTCAAAATAAACGTGGTTTTGGGAGGAGATTTCCACTGCCCTACTCATGCCGCCATCTTGAGAAATCCCTATACCTACCTGTGAGACTTCTAAGAAGTCTCCGGGAGGTGATCAGGATCCCCTTCCACCCCAATGGATAGGAACTGGCTGGGCCAGGGGCCCTAGGGCCTTACCAGATTCAATGTCAGAACCAGGTCCTCACCTGCCAAGCCTCCTTGAGTCGGTGGGAACAGCAGAGCGGGGCCAGCCTAGGGCAACCAGGTGGGAGACTGCTGAAAGATCAGCCAGGGCACACCATTTCCATTGCGATCTCCAGTTCCATCACTGCCCTGCCCATTGCCCCAAACCGGTGGCAACAATGGGCCAGCTTAGTTGGGTTTCCTTGTCAGGGAACCAAATGTTACAGAAAAACCTGAAAAACCTGGACTGGATCACTCATGGAAGAATCAAGTGGTACTTGGAGGTCTTGGAGTGTTGAGGCTTTATTTTACACTGGCGGGCTCAGAGGGGCGTAATCTCCCAAGGTCTGAGCTCTGAGCACATGCAAGGGGAGCAATTTATATTATTTTGTTATGTGGCATTTTGGCATGTGCTCGGCAAAAGAGGATCCCAGAGAAGGAGGGGAGGAGAGAGCTGGGGGTGCTTTGCTGACTTTACCAACTGCAGGAAAAAAGCAGGTTACTGACCTTGATGGTTGTGTTGAATATTTTCCTTATCCCTGTGGTCAGCGCTATGGAAATCCTGAGGCTGTGGAGTGCTTTATAGGGGCACCTGAGCAGGTGTGAGGGGTCAGAGAAGGCTTCCCTGAAGAAGTGAGGTCTATGTTGAGGCCTGAGGAAGATCGGGGTGAGCCAGATGGAGGAGGAGGTGTGCTCAGCAGAAGAAATGATGCCTGCAGAGACACGAAGGTGTGTGTAGACCTGTGAGTTTTAAACACAGTGAGTGAGTGGAAGAAGGTGTGTAGAGATTCTGCAAACGTGGGCAGCGGTTTCCTACACCAGTGGTTGTCCGTCGGCCCTCTGAGCATGCTGGATCAGGCTTCCCCTGCTGCGGGCACGAGCCTGACTCTCCTTACAGCTCCCGGGAAGACCCTGTCCAGGTCCTGCCACCGTCCTGCTGGCCTGCTTACAGAGGCCATGCCCAGCTGGGCGTCACAATCTCACCCTTCACCCCATATTTCTGGTCCTGTTGAAACAGTCCTGGCAATGCTGCAGACCATAGGCCCCCAAGCTATAATTTAGAATACTTTCCAGCAGGGTTTGCAGCCCTCCGAACCTCAGGGTGAGAGAAAAATAAAAGACAAGGCCTCCAGCCGGGTTTTGGTGATGGGATGGGGACCCTGGGATTGACCTCCCAGAGCGTCACGGTGGCCCCACCTGCTGCCTCTCCCCCGTGGGGTGAGTCACCTCTGAAGCCCCTCTTGGGCACCGGCAGCAGGGAGGAAGGCTCTGAGAGAGCAAGAGCCAGCGTCACCACTGACAGGTGCCTCTGTACACCCTGCAACTCTAGGACTGGATCGACTTGCTGTTTCCCTTGCTTAAACTTGTGTTTTCCCTCAGCCCACTGGACCCATCTTCCAGTTATTTAATTCCAACTGTAATAAAAAATCCATTGCACACAAACACAGTATGAGGCTGGGAAACAAACAGCAGGCTGGGAGGGTGGAATCGGGTGGTGTGGAATCTGTAGCCCATGGCATTTTCGTGGGCCTGGCACACAAAATAAGGTCGCATGTTGAGTCGGAATGTGGGGATGGGAGATGGCTCAGTAAAATCTGGGGTGTCAGGGGCAGGAAGAGGTACCCTTGCTGCCCTTGCTGATGGCAGTATTTCCCTTTCCCTGGTCCCAGCTACCCTCCTTACAGCTTTTCATGCACCCAGGTCCTGGGCCTCCACCTCCCCAGCAGGCCCTGTGCCAGCCCCGTAAGACCCAGGCCTTACACACCCTTGACATAGTCCCATCTTTAGATGGGAATCGTGTGCTGTGACCCTCCTCCCAGGCCTCTAAACTAATAGTTCCTACTCGGCTGGCTTCTGTTTTGAGGTTCATTTCCCTCTCAGCTTTGTTGCACCCTAAGACCCACACCCAGCCCATTCTCCAGCTTTGCCTTCCTGAGCTTTTGGGCCTTCTGGGCCACTGTAGACCTCTCCCCTGGACTGTTCTTCCAGCCTGGCTCACTGGGGTCCCACAGTTGCCTCAGGCTCGCCTGAGTGTTGCCGACATGGTTACAGAGGTCTCTGAAGGAAAGATGGCTGCCCTGGCCAAGTCCCTGCCCTGGGGACCACCCCCTCTGTTCTGGCAGAGCCTGACCCCCCATGAATGAGGCTTCCTAGGGTTTGGGGTAAGGAGGGCTGCTGGAGATGCCCTTTCAGACCTCACCTCCCTGAGAGGGCAGGGCCCAAAGGGGATTCCAAAATAAGAACAAGTGGCCTGTTGGAAGGGGCCAGCACTGACCTAGCCGTAGCCTCCCCTGGAGCAGGGTCCTGGAGGCCCTGGTCAGGGCTGGGTGCTAACCCGTGAACTGTGGGACCAGGGAGGCTCCCAGGTTGCAGTGGGGACTCCTGAGCCGTCTGGGTGACCCATGGAGGCTCAAGAGGAAGAACTCAGGGCAGCAAGTGCTGGCCAGCTATAGAACATAGCATTTCATTACTGGGTCATTAGCAGGCCTGGACGATTCCGAGGAATGACTAGGCCTCAGTTATAGAGGCCCTTTGCACAAGCAGCTGCTTTGCCTGAGGGCCTCATTCCCTCAACGCTTCCCCAGGGGGTGGTCAGGTTTCTGGTGGCCTGAGAGGGTGGGCAGAGAATGAAGTGGAACATACATACATAGCAGTCAAGAACTCAGGCTCTGGGGTCAAACTGTCCTGGGTTGGATAACTGGCCATGTCACAAACTGTGTGACCTTGGGAAAGTTGCTTAACTGCTCTGAGCCTCGGTTTCCTTATCTGGAATATGCGGCTTCCTCACTGGGGGCCCATAGTGTTCAGTATATTATGAGTATGTAAAGCATCTGGCATAGAGTGAGTGCTTAACGAGTGGTAATGACTATTGCAATTAACGACTCTGATGGTCCAAGCTGTTTTACCCTTGCCACATGACCACATAGCTCCTGGGAACTTACCATGTGCCACGTGTTTCAGAACGTGTTGCACTGGGGTTTCAGAACGGGCACTACAAACTACACAGCCACATGGAGCTTAAGTAAATGTGACAGGGAAATATTTACAAGGACAGCAGTCTAGTCCAGTGGCTCCCTCCTGCTGCTCTTCTTAGCAAAGACAGCAGAAACTCCCGTTTCCCCCTCCCTTTCACTCCCCGCTCTGCCAGGCACTCACTCCCTAAACTCACTCCCCCTTGCCTGCTCGCCTGCTGTGCATGTAGACATGTTGCAGATATGGAAGCAGAAAGATATATATTGCTCCCCTTGCCTTTGTTCGGGCTCAGACCTTGGGAGATTACTCCCCTCTGAGCCCACTGGTGTGAAAATAAAACCTCAACACTCCAAGACCTCTGAGTGCCGCTTGGTTCTTCTGTCAGCAATCCAGTCCAGGTTTTTCAGGTTTTTCCATAACAAATGAGCAGGGTGCTTGCAGGTTGCCACCTTCCTCCCCTTATGCCGACCCCCTGCCTGTCTTGCACAGAGACAGCCCTACCTAGAGTGATGTGCTGTCCTATATTCCCACAGAGAGGCCAAGAAGGAGGAGGTCCCATGCCACACCAGTGCCAAAGTCAAGGGGCTATGGGCACAGAGAGGGGCCTTTGACCCTCCTCAAAGGTGATCTGTCCTCAGGGATGGGCTCTTCCCAGCTGAGGCAGGGGTGGGACAGCAGGGGCCCTGAGGATATGCCAAGGAGGGCAGGCGGGGACCAGCCAGGGGAGGGAGGATGTGGGACAGGCTCTCTGCACCATGAGGACAAGTTGCATGCTGTGGTTTCTTTTGGAAAGAGAGCCAGACATTCTCTGCACCATGAAGGGCCAGTTTAAGATGGGCCACTTATATTAGAGTCGATATGTCTCACTGAAGAGTTTTTCAAATGTGGTTACTTAGACTGTCTTTCCATCTACCAACCTACCTACCCTAGTGTTCAATCAGAGATCACGACTCAAGTCTAGTCGCCTTGCTAAAACTGACGGTGTAAAATCTGCCATGCCTGGAAGAATAGAAACCTTATTCCTGGCATCACTGTTGGCACTTATAAACCTGATGTTGCTGGTAACAAGAGTGCAGAGGATTTCTCATGTCTTTGAAATGGAGAGGATTGCATGATTTCCTAATATTAATAATTTGTAAAACAGTACTCATGAACATTGCCTGAGGCTGAAGCAACGGGGTGACCAAATCCTTTTAGAGATATCGTCATCATGCTCTGCATGTTTACCTGTGTCCTGTGTACACCTGTGTCCTTGGTGTGCTGTGCCTGTAGGAGGCAAGCAGGATGTCCAGATGCTGACAGAGCCTGTATGTTTCTCACATTAGGGGTGTAAAGAGGTGAGGCTGCATTTCCTACTTGTCAAACACTAAAGCTTAATTGAGCCCAAAATACTCCCTTGTTCCTACTTCCAGAAGACAGATCTTGGCTGTCACTAAGCATCTGTGGTCCCTGGAAGGGATGGGCGCAGTTCTGTGGGCTGGAGGCTTTGAGAAGGAGCAGCATTTTTCTTCTGTGCCAGTTATGTGCATGGTGTTTGGTTTTCTTTGTCTGAACCACCGCATCTGAACTGTTGGCCCAGGAAGTGATGCTCTGAGCATACCTGAGTTCCCAGCACTGCTACTGTCAGGACCTAAAGGGCAGCATGTCCATGAACCCTGGCACTACAGGCACTGGAGCAAAGGGGGGCTCTGAGCAGGCTGTGCTGGAAGGCTTCCCAAGGAGGTGACGATGCTGGATCTTGGAGGGAGGGCAGGTGGGCAGGGGATGCTGTGGGGACTAAGGCACTCACGCCTTCACCTGTTCAACACTTCTTTGTTGAGTACTTCCCATGTGCTGCGGCCATCAGGGCTGACCCTGTTCCTGCCATGGGGGCCGGGTGACAGACAAGCAAATGCACGGATTGGATGATGTCTGGTAGTGAAGCTTGCTTGGAAGGAGCAGCCGGCACGGGGGCTGAGCCAGACCAGCAAGGGGTCTGGAGGACGGGGTGGGGGCGCAGCCCTGGGGACAGTGACGTTGGCTGGAGAATGCTGCTGAAGCTGGTGGGCAGGTGTGGTCCTCACAGATGGCATCAGGGGCAGGGCAGGGATTACCGGTGTCTGGGCTAAGCCCCCCACTCTGGAAGGAATCCTGACCTTGCTCCACCCAGATCCTCCGAGCCTCCTGGAGGCACGGCCATGGCGTGGAACCAAGCCCACCACCATTTAATGGAGAAGACGCCAGAGAGGCAAGTGGCTCCCACGCGGCCATCGCCTGCCCCGGAGGGAAGGCAGGAAGGCAGCCTCAGGCCTCGCTGCCGCCCCGCAGTGGGGGTGGGGGGTGAGCACCATCCTAGGGCCGCTGTGGAGCCTTCCCTGCCTGGCCCGGCGACCAGGCACACCATCCCCTCCCTCCGTCCCATTTGCCCACCTACCCCCGCCCTTTCTCTTCTCCCGAGCCCCATCCTGCGTTACCCACCCAGCTCCATGGGGTCGGCTGGGGCAGGACTTCCCCTGCCACCTCTGCGTGGGAACCACAGCCCTGCAGGAGGTGCCTGCCTCGCCTTTCTTGGCCGGCCACACACCCAGGTGCCCAGGATCTGGCTGCTTCTTTATCAACTCCCTCTGGGGCTGTGAGCAAAGGTCAGCTCCACTGGGAATTTCCTGTCTTGAAGGGCCACTAATCCTGCCACAGGCCACCAGCGGCATGCTAGTTGCCCGCAGAGTGGCTTCAGCCCATGTGCAAGTCTGACAGCCTCTCCTTAGAGACATTAACAAGACCCCAATTAATGGGAGACAGAAGCTCCTCCTGGATAGAGGCAGGATTAGCTCCAGCTCCCGAGTCTGCCCCTCATTTGTCTGCAAATCACCCAATAAATCATCACGAGGCTTCAGTCCTTTCTTATCAAAATAACCAAACAATCAAATGTGAATATTAAAGGGTCTTTGGAGGTTTATTTATTTCCTTGTCTGGCACTGAAGACTGTCCCTGTACAGACCCAGCCGCGCCTGACTTCCTCCCCTGCTGCTCACCGTGGCCCAATCCTAGCGCATGGGAGCCCTGGGATGCGGCAGCTGGGATCCTTAATTAGCAGCCCTGGAACTAATGAGAGCACCCCCCTGCAATGGAGATGCCAAGGTTTCTCTAAGAATTACTTTTAGCAGGTGGTGCAGGGGTTTCTGAGACCGGTGCTGTCACAGCGCACCTCAGCCCCCAAGAAGAGGACCTGGCCCGCCAGCTCAGGCAGTTGGGGTGCGAGGTGCAGAGGGAGGGAAACTGGGATGTGCTCCTAAGTGGGTTTTCATTCACTGCACCGGCAGCTCCTGGCTGCCCACACCGAGCTCGGGGACACCACAGTGATAGAGTCAGGCTGAGGAGGCCCTGCCCTGCACACAGACAACACAGGAGAAGGGGGAAGCACCATGGCAGAGCCTCACACCATATCTTTCCGGGAGGCCATTCTGCAGCTGGCCTTCCCCTCTCTCTCCACCTCAGGCCCCAGAGCCAGCAAGCTGTCAGGAGACGACCTCCAGGTGCAGAGAAGAGGGCTCCACAGCCCCGGAGGCTGTCTCTAAGGAAAGGCCAGTGGCTGATGTCCTCTTTTCTCACCAGCTCCTGCCCTAAGCAGACCTCAGCCAGGAAGATTCTTCTGGGCAGGGACAGGGGCAGGCTTAATATAATGAAAGGAAGAGAAGTGGGTATCTTGCCAATGGGTTTCAGCCCCAGGCAAGTTCACTATGGATTCAGTGTGACCAAAGAAATGACAGTAGAATGTTCTTGGGGTGGAAGGGTTATACCCAACTTTACTCCCACAGTGGCAGGTCAATCACTAAAATCCCGTTCACTCAGAGCGCGTCTGCATGCAGCAAGCCGGTCTCTGCCTCTGGGCCTCTCTACCCACATAGCTGTCCTCTTGGCCTCTCTGCCTGCCCAGCCATCCTCTGGGCCTCTGTCCTCAGTGCTGCCACCACTCCAGCCTCTGCTCTGCTCTCCTGCAGCCTTATAGCCGTGCCACTGTGTTGCCCAGAGCCCTGGGCGGAGCTCTTCATATAGAGTCAACAACAACACATTGCCCACACGTGCACAGTGAGCTAGCCAACCAGGGTCAGGTGAGAATCCTGGCCACAGGAACCTTCACTTTATCCACTTTGGGGATGGGGAGAAAAAAGAAAACATCAGGACATGGAAAGAAAAGGCTGCATGAGATGGTCATCCTACCCTGACTGCTGCCAACAAACCACCAAGCTTCCACATTCACCTGCACAGACACACCCGTACCCACATGCACACACTCACCTGTGCACACACTCACTTGCACACACCTGCGCACACACCTACACATACACCTGCACCCATGCACACACAACTGGGAAGGGGAGCTACCTCATTTAGAACGACCTATGCGTTCCCTCACTGTGCAGCTGGGCAACCAGATTCCTGCAGTTGTCCACTTCTTAGTTGTCTGCTCGGCAGGCAAGTCCAGCTGTCTTCTCTTTGTACAGGCGCCCCCACCCTTCGGCCACTGGCCTTGCTTCTCAGGTGAGGGTGCTGAGCCCGGGCCTCTTTTCCTGGCTGGCTGGAGGGCATGTCTACTTTAAGAAGTGGAGTATGTAATGATATATGTGCAAGAAGCTACACAAAAAACTGTGAGAGCACAGATGACTAACATAAACCCAGCACAGCACCGTTGTTCTGATACACAGTCAACGGCATAAGCAGTGTGTGTGTGCTTGTGAGTGGGGCAGGTCAGAAGGTTCACATCTGTGACTTGTCCAGGGCTTTGGCCCTCCCCTTGGGGTGGCTCCGTCCCCTTCACCGGCTCCCACCACCCCCTGCCCTCTGGAGTTGGCGGGTCTTGTCCTGGGTTGGGGGGTGTCCAGAGCTTAGCCTTGGGCACCAGTGCAGGACCCCCTCCAACCTGGATGAGAGCCTGGAGCCCCCCGCCCATGCTGTCCAGAGCTCAGGCCCCCGGGAACATGAGTCAATGGTGACGTTTCTCACTGACCCGTGGTTAGCAGTCCCAGGTCCCAGGGAGGCAGCCTTTCCTCACTACAGCCAGCCCCTTGTTCTGTCCCTAGCCTCCCTCTCCCTCCCCTGCCCCTCAGGCCTGCATCCTTGTGGCCACTGGAGGACAGGTTCCCTTCCCCAGGAGGTCTGCATGTTGCCTTACCTTCTGATGCCACCCCCATGCCTGGATTACCTGCCACCTGTTTGCTGTGACATTATCTCCAGCTTCCTGGGAGTTACCTACCTGGCTGGGCTCTTACCTGCCAGGCATGAGCAGGGGCTCCTTTTTCTGCCAGGGCTTTGACCACTGAGCCTTGCCAGCCCTCCTGGCGGGTACCTGACCCCAGAGAATTAGAGCCATCTGCCTCATGCCTGAGTCCCCAGCATGCTGCTGCTGCTGCTGCTGCTGGTGATAATGGCAGCTACCACTGTACATACATTGCCTTTTTTTCTTTTTCTTATGAAAAAATTTCGAACTACAAAAGAAGGAATAGCAAGGAAGCCCCATGTAGCCATTGCTTCAACAATTAGCACCTCGTGGCCATGTGTTCTCTGTCTACCCATTTTGGATCCTTGTTCCTTTGTTTACTGGGGTATTTTAAAGCAAATCCTAGATGACACTTCAGTCCTAAGTAATCTCAGTCATTTTGAACTGGTTTTCTATATACATATATAAAATGCCATCATCACACCTAGCATACATTAGCTTAATTACTTTTGTGTCGTTCCCTTTAACCAGTTGGTTTGTCCAAATCAGGAGCCGCGCGAGGTCCGCATAAGTCTCTTCAGACCCTCCATTCCCTCCTCGGTGCCGTGGATTTGCTAGAGAGCCTGGGTGACAGGCTGAGAGAGTGCCCCATGCTCCCGATCGGGATGCACACATCTTCATGATGTCCTTTAGCTTGTTCTATGTTTCGCATTTCCTGTCAGCTGTTATTTACGTCTAGAGACTTGAAAAGAGTCAGGCAGATGTATATTAAGGATGGAGAACCACTGGGAACAGACATCCCAGAGGGAAGGGGTTTTTTATCGCTACTGCTATTTAGAATTGCTGGTGCCTGGTGATCACACAAAGCTGGCTGACTTTCAGTTGGTTTTATTATTGGTTTAAGATTCTTTACAAAGTAGCCAGTTGTCTGGGCACAGGTAGACCCTTGCCTCCCCCAGTCCCTTCCTTGACATGCCACTGGATTCCATTTTTTAGATGAGGACACCCACAGATAGTGCTGCACGTTTCTTATTATATCATAACTCAAGGCACGGGGTCTGGCTTGTCTTCTTTTTGTCAAGTGGGTTCAGGTCGTGCAGCCTGATGATTTTAGCAGCCTGGATTCATTATTTCATTAGGGGTTGCAAAACTGTGATTTTTCAGCACTGTAATTTTTTCTGATGTTATCTGATGATTGCCTTTTTTAAAGAATTCTGTCCTTTTAGTCAGTTTTCAGAGTAAGGAGTTGGTGCCCCAGCAGCCTTGAATGTGGACCAATGAACTTGTTCTTAGTATCACTTGGGCACATGGATTTGTGTGTGACACCTAATCTATTGCACCTTCCATTCTTTTGTGTTGCTCACATCATCCTGGCTTAGGCTGGTGGCTCCACCTTGGGGTTGGCTCCTCTGTCCGTTTGATGTGACCTAAGTGCTTCCTTGTTTCCCACCCTCCTTTAGGGAAAACTTAGGGAAATTGCCCCAGACCTAGAATTGGCCATTTTCCAAGGAGCCCTGGCTCCTTTGGGAGGAAATAGTTCTTAGACAACCTCAGCTGGTTATTGGGGTGCTTACTGCTCCTGGGTGCTCACTGCCTTCAGGACTTCATAGTATTGAGAGCTCAAGTTTTCCTTTTCGTTTTTAACTTTTCGTTGAAGCATAGCCCATGTAACAGGAAAGTGAAAAAAATCGTAACATATAGCTTGATGTAATTGCAACAGACTGAGAGCACTTCTTTAATCAGTACCTGGATCAAGAAATAGATTATCAGTAGCTGGAAGGCCCCCTTATGCCCCTTCCTGGGCACCAGCTTCCTGCAGAGAAAAACCACTTTTCTGACTTCTAACATCATAGGTTTTGCTTAGTTTTGAAATTTGTACAAGTATAATCATGCTGTTTGTATTCTCATATTTTTTAAAGGGGAAAATAAATCACATAACAGTATTTCCAATTTGAATACAGGCTCTTTATTTAACTTGGTTGAATTTACACTTTCATTTCTTTTCTCTTTGCTGAAGAGTTTGGTTTTTAATGATTTTAACACAATTACTTATTTGCCTTGTTCCATAATACAAGTAAAATAGTTTCAAAATAGCTATGTGCATATTGCTGCTAACAGTAAAATTACTGGATGCAATACAGGATCTCTTTGTGGTTTGTTTTGTCCTTAGGCTATATCCCATAAGGACAATATAATTAAAATTCTGTGTTTTAAAGTCATTCAAAGTGATTTTTTTCTCTATTATGCCATTGACTTGATGTGCCATGAGGTGCCTTTATTTCCTTTTCAATTTTATGACATACTTTTTTGCCATTTTGATTTCCTAAAAAAGATTTTGTGGGTTCAAAGTCAAAATATAACAAGATACATGCACAGAAGTCTGGTTTCCATCTCTATCTTCTCCACTCTGCTTGCTCTCTCTGCCTAGGTTATTTTAATAATGTAGGTAATTTTTCCATATAACCATATAACATGGGTAATTTTTATTAATATTTGGTTTATCCATTCATCAGTTTTTAAAAATATAAGCAAATATGTATTATATGTGTGTGTGTACATATATATACACATATATACACATATATTCACATTCCCTCCTCCCACTTTGTAGTAGATTAACGATGGTAACAAATTCTTTGTCATTCTCCTCATTGAGAGATGAAGTTTCTCTTCCCCTTGAATCTGGGTTGGCCCTGTGACGGCTTTAACCCAGAATGTAGGGGAAGCAATGCTCTGCCAATTCCAGGCCTAAGAGGACTGGCGGCTTTCACCCCCTCCTTGGCACATTCACCCTTGGGATTGAAGATGCAGCTGCCTAATAAAAGAGCCTGAGCTAGCCATGAGGAGACAGAGAGGTCCTAGCATCCTGCCAACGCACCAAGCGAGTGAGTCATCTTGAAGTCCAGCCCAGCTGCCATCTGACTGCCGCAGCATGAGGGACCCTAAGGGAAAGCATCAGAACTGCTTGGTCAACCACAGATTCATGAGGGATCATCAATGCTGTTGATGTTTTAAGCCACTATGGTTTTGGATGTTTGTTATGCATTAGTAGATAACCCAAACATCTTTGCTATACAAGGGAAGCATTCTAGTTATGCCACTCGGCACCTTGCGTTAGTCGCCGTATCTGAGAGATCGTTGTGTATCACACAAATTGATTCTTATCTTTGCGATGACCTGGGTTTAGATGGAGATCTGTGGTTCAGAGAGTTACAATGACTTGCCTGAGGTTCACACAGCTAGTGTATTGGTTAGCTGGGACAGCCTTAACGAAATACCACAGACTGGGGGCTTAAACAGCAATTGTTTCCTCACAAGTCTGAAGGCTGGGAGTCCAAGGTCGAGGTGTCTGCAGGGTTGCTATCTTCTGAGGCTTCTCTCCTTGCCTTGCAGATGGCCACCTTCTCCCATGGTTTTTCCCGTATGTGTACATCACCAGTGTCTCTGCGTGCCTGAATCTCCTCTTCTTATAAGGACACCAGTCCCACTGGAATGGGGCTACCCTCATGACCTCATTTTAACTGAATCACCCCTTTAAAGGCTCTCTCTCCAGAACAGTTACATTCTTAGGTACTGGGGAGTTAGGACTTCCATATTTGAATTTTGGTCAGACAAGAATTTGTGACCATTTTCAATCTGCCACATTGGGTTCAGACTTGGACATATGCCAAAGATCTTTTCTTTGTGGGGCTTTTGGAGATCCTGGAGAATAAACCTGTAATCTTTCAGAGTAATGTAAATGTGACGTTCAAATACTAAATAAAGAACTGTTTAGGAAGCACAAGAAGAGAGTGAAAGACACCCCCCTCCCATTATAATAGTTTGAGAAAATGATTTTTAGGGGAAACTTCACTAGGGGCTTAAGGAGGACAGTTCTTTTATTGAGAATGCTTCTGTGTTCTCATAATTACCATTTTGTTTAACACCTATTTACCTCTATCTTCTTAAATTGGAAAAAGTAAAAGGTGTTAAGTGGGGCATAATTGCTCCCCAAAGTATTAATGCCAGTTGTATCTGAAAAGTGGAACTATGGGTGAGTTCTCTCTTTTGGAAATATTCCTGTATGTCTCCATGCTTTCTCTGAGTATTTCTTTCCTTAAAAATGGAAAAAATACCCATCCCAGATATGCCTTGGGAGACTGGGCCACTCCCTTTCCCACCCTCTTGTCCTGATGAAGTCCAGTTAGAGACTAGCTAATAGCACCTGAAAGGAAATACAGGCCCACAGGGTATAACACCACGGGGCGGGGGGCGGGGGGGGGGGGCTGCTGGTGAGGGGAAAGTACCAGGCAAGGGCCAGTCAGGAAACCAGGGCCCATGGCAGACACTTCCATAGCTGGAACAGCCCAGCTCTGCAAGCACAGAGTGGCCATGGGCTGTGCGTTTGGCCCCCACCCCTGGTTATGGTGTTCTGGGTCTTAGCTTTGCAGTGGTTTGGTGCAGACCCAGGCCCAGGGAAAGGTGTGGCCCACCTAGCTTCAACCCGCACCACCTGCTTGCCCTTTCACCCTCAGGACTGCCTCAGTTTCCTCCCCCTAATCTGATAACTATTATATCTACTTCCTGTTTTCATAGAAACTGAAAGGTGTGGGGTTTTATTTCCTCCCTTCCTACTCTCCTTTCTTCCTTCCTTTTAGTGGAGAAGGAGGGAAAGACAATGGGCAAGGGGAGAAAGCAAAGGCCCTGTCTCTTTAGTTAACTGGACACTTACCTTATGGTACCTCTGACCCAGCCCTCAGAAACCCCTTAGGCTAGAGAGGGAGTAGCTGTGTTTAAGCCGAGAGAGCCTGGCTTGGCTTTGCCGGCAGAAGGGCCCTGCTGGCTTCCCTTGAGGGGGTCAGGGGGCCCACAGGTGACTGGGCAGCCTCGGGGCCTGTGCGGCCAGAAGGTGAGAGGAGCGGCCAGCCGCTGTGCAGGCAGGTGAGAGCACACACGTTTTCTTGCTTTTGAACTTCCCACATACCCACGGGTGCCTGGAGCCACAGGCACCTGGAGAGAGCTGGGCTGGGCCGGTGGCGCTGCCTGGACACAAAACGCTCCCACGTTGGGCTGCCTGCCCAAAAGCAAATCTTGAAAGTTTGGTTTCAAAGATAACAGTGCATTTGCCCAGAGTCCACAACTTTCCTCTCTGATGTGAAATCACTTGGAAAAAACTAGGGAGCCCCCTGAGCTAGGCACACACCCACAGTTTACACAGCAGCTGTCCCGTCACACGGGGTGCCCAGGGGCCATGGGGGCTGGCTCTGAAGAGATAGGGCAAGCAGGAAAGGGGCTGGAGTATTGCCCCGAGTTTTAAGGGGAAAAGACAGTTATAATGTCTACATTTTGGTAAACATGATGTCAATCCACAAGAAACGCTACAGAGAATTAAGTTTGCTGAGTTTTAAGTATTTAGGGGCAAAAAGCAGTCTGACTAGCTGCCATTGATTGTTTATTAAAAATGAGCTTTCAGGGATTTCTGTGCAAAGATATTAAAGCTGGATTACAGTATCTTCCTCTCCCAATATGATACCAAAACCGAAGGCTTTATCAGAGGGAGATTATGGGCCACGGGCTGGCTGTGGAGTGTGTGTGTGTGCCCAGGCACTCCAGCTGCCCTGGGCTGTCAGAAGGCCCCGAGGGCCCTGGGAGAGCGGCGCTGGGGCTGAAGGAGCTGCCCTGGGCACACACCTGGGGCCTTTGGGGGGCTTTGCAGCAAGGAGCTCCAGCAGCGCCCTGAAGCCTGGGAGGTGCTCACAGGTGCTGAGCGGTTGAGAGAGAAACACTGCCTGTGCGCAGGAGCTAAAGCCCAGAGGGACCAGTCTGTGGGGCCTGCCAGGACAACAGAGCCTCCCGTCCCCTGTGTCATCCTGGGAAGTATGAGCCTGCCCTACTGTGTAGGAGCAGCCAGGCCCTGCCTGCTGCCTGTGGAGGGCGCTGAGGAGTCAAGCCACGCTGGCCTGGCTGCTGGGGTGCTTGCTGTCATATGAGGCTCCCAGTCTCAGGCCCGCAGGAGTTCAGGTGACGGACCTGGACACAGGTCAGCAAGGAGACCCCGGGTCTCTGCTCTGACCCGTACTCAGTGACCGAGGATGCCTGGGGCTGACAGCACTTGCCTTCCAGGTAGGGTGAGCTTGATGGTTGCTTCTCTGTATTTTGTTTCTGTAATGTTACTTTCTTGCTAAATGCCAGAGTCATGAGAGCAGAGGCACGTGTCCACCTTTGTGATCTGGCACAGATGACCTGAAGGTACAGGCAAGCTCTCTCTGCCTCTCTCCTTCCCTCTCCCAAACCCACCTCTCCTTTCTCCCCTCTTCTCTTCCTACTTTACTTTTGATTCCTACAGGCTTCTCCCACCCCTTGGTGTAAGTCCAGGGAGAGGAAATCCCAGGGCAAAATACCTCTGAAACCCGAAATCAGTCAAAGGGAGAAATAAAGTTTAAAATCTGTTTATTTCTTACAAACTGCAGTCTGAGGCCCTCTCTCTTTCCTGCTCCAGCAGCAGCAAAACCAGCCCTCCCCTTCACCTCTCAGGTACACATAAGCCCTCTGTTGCCCAGGTAATTACCCATTGATATGGAGATGAGCTCTCCACCCTTGAGGAATGATGCAAATACGCTAAAGCCCTACTTCTTTTCACCTCTGAATGCCTATTGATATGCAGATGTACTAAAGCCCTGCGAGATATTCTGGAAATGTTACAATTTTACCCACACTTGTCCAGTCATCTGTTCTAGGATTCCCACAGTTTCCGAAGAGACATCATGAACTGGGGATGCCTGGGACAGCTGAATGATAAAAATGGCCTGTGGAGATGTATGAACTGACTGGCGCCTGAATGAGTAGGCGAATTCAATTCACATTGATTGAACACCCAGGATGTGCCAGCCTCTGTGCTCAGCCTGGGTGTGGGAGTGTGTTTCCGGGAGGAGGCCTAGCAGGTGGGGAGAGAAGGCTGAAGAGCCCCCGTGGCTCGAGGAGCCTCATGGGAGGCGGGAGGGGTCACTGTCTCCGCCAGGTGCCCCTGTTCCGCTGCCCTTGGGGCTCCGGAGAGGGAGGAGGGGGAGCCTGAGCTCCAGGTTCCAGGGCATCTTCCCTGGCTGTCCCTCTTGGCTGCCCCTCCCCATCTTGGGTTCCCACGTCAGGCCCAGGGCTGCCTGAGTCTCCTTCTGTTTCTGGCAGGAATCACCCAAAGCAAATGCAGATTCTTCAAACTAATTAGGGAGACTGCCAGCTCTCAGAAAGTCCTGTCCTCTCCTGCTCGTGTACCCACATGGATGGAAACCGAAGGAGGGGAAGCCGCCCCCGAGGCCTGGGGGAGGAGGGGTCTTTGCTCTGGGGTGGTTCTGCCCACTTTGGAGGCCCCTCTCTCTGTGACAGGGTCTTGACCTCCAGCCCGAAGTCAGAGGTCTGTTCTGGCCACACACCCTTGGCCTTGGGGACAGGTGGGGAGGGGACAGCAGGGGGCCTGGCCAGGCAGACCACAGCAGAAAAGAGGTCAGGGTTCTGAGGTGGCCCTGAGACAGGGACCATGGGCTTAGACAGAATAGGGGTAGAGCCTCTGGAAAAAGCAAGGCAGGATATTTACAGCCAGAGCAATGTAACCACATGCAAGGAAACCCCCTACCAAAACTCTGTGTTAAGCATTAAGCTGTAAAGTCATTCTTCAGTGAGATCAGTTAATGTTCCCCAGACAAAGAAGAGTAGCACATGTTTATTTTATGCTAATCATTTGTAATCATGTGTAAGATTCACCTTAGCATGCTAAAGGCCCAGGCCTATGTGCTGTCTTTCCTCCTTCAGATCTGATGGGGTGATTTGCAAACTGGGCAACTAATTTAGCATGCAGACCCAGCTGTAAACAACATAGTAAAAGGCAGGAAAGATTCCACCTTAAAGGTAAGATTGCATTTTAACACCCAGGAAGTTTAAGAAGTAACATTCTTAACTTACTCTTTAGCAAACAGACAATACCTCAGCCCACCTTGGGGGCTGGGCCGGTGGCCTTTTGATATGCTCCCAGACCAGGACGCCAGTATCCCAGGGAGAAATCAGAGCAGGAAATTTCTTGTGTTAATTTTTAATATTCAGGGACCACGTAACAAGTCCACACCCCTAAGCCTTTTATCCGGTTCCCAAAAATCCTCAACTGCCTATAAAACCCCTGGACAACACACCACTAGGGCTCTCTTGTCCCCTCCTGGCTCACGCCAGGAGCTCTGTCTGTCCTCTCACTGCCTCTCTCAATAAAAACCTCTGCCCTGGCTCTCCTACCTTGACTGTTTGCTAAATTAATTCTTCCACTAGGCAAACAAGAACCCAGGCATCAGCCCCATTTTGTCTCAGCCAAATTGCTTTATTGTTCAGTCTTCAGTTGTAATTACAGGGAAACGCAAAACTAATCTCCACCAGGTTTAATCAGGAGAGCTGATTTATGGATTGATTATAACCGGATTTCTGAGGAGCCGAGTGGGACCTGGGAGCAACAGGCTGAGGCTGGCGGGCTACACTGGGAGACAGCACAGAAGGGAGCCTGGCATCTGGGGGATGGAGGCGGTTAGGGTGTAAGGAGACAGGCAGCAGAGGGGACCTCAGAGGGAGAACCAGGTCTGGACAGTCGACAGGAAAAAGCAAGTGACTTTAGTGACTAAGGGGAGAAAGCTTTGGGACCAATCTAGTTCAGCGCGGTATTTAGTGTGTTCGCCTGTGGAAGGGGCATGACTCATACCTTCCTTAGGGGCGCTGTGAAGGTGAAGTGAGATTGTGCTTGTGGGAGCACGGGGCATGGCATCTGCCCTGGAGAGGGTCGCAGCAGGGACCAGGATGGGACTGGGGAAGCCAAAGGTTGGAGCGGGAACGGAGAGAGTGTACAGCCGAGAACAGGTGACAGCAATGGCAGGGCCGTGTGCAGCTGCCACGGGAGAGGCAGCTACATGCCCTGACATCTGAGCACCCCTCCTTCCATGGTGATAAACTTTTCATTTTTGACCAGAATAAAGTTTCCCAGCGTCCCTCGTAGGTGAGGCCATGTGACAAATCCCAGCCAATGAATGTAAGTGGAAGTGATTGATGCAGGGCTAGACGCCTTCAAAGCAGGGGTGAGCCCTCTCCTACCCCCTTTACCCTGGCTGGTGCCCATCCTGGGCCATGTAGACAGGGGCATCCCAGGAATGGCAGTGTCCATACGGAAGGAACCTGGGTCCTGGACTCTGAGGACACCATGGGAGCATAAGCAGTCCTGATAACTTTGGCGAATCGAGCTACATTACTGACACAGAATTTTACAGGAAGAAATCAGTATCTTAGTTAAGCCACTCTGATGTGGCACCTCTTTAACATGCAGTCCATCATATTCAAACTCAGTGCTGTCCAGTCAAACTTCCTGATATGAGCCAAATGTTCTCTATCTGACTGTCCAGTGCAGTAGGACTGTCCACTAGCCACAGGTGGCCTTTGAGCACTGAAGTGAGGCTATGCAACTGGGGGCCAAATGTTAAGTTTTAGTGGATTTTAATTAGCTTAAGTTTACGTAGCCACAGGTGGCTAATGGCTACCCTTCTGAGCAGCATATTAACTACTCTGTCTCAGGTGTGCCCTGTGGGGACACCCCTTTGCCTTTTAAGCTACTTCCCTGCATAAGGGAAAGCCTCCTCCTGGGGCAGGGTCCTCCTTGGTTCCCCACGTGGTCCAGAATTCTGCTTGCCCATGCCGCAGCATGCAGGAGTCCAGGAGTCCTTGGCTCTTCGAGAATGCATGTCTGCCCAATTTTAACTGCTTTCACATCAGAAAGGCCTTTGTTGACTCTCCTGTTCTCTCTCTTGACAGCATTCTGCATTTTCCTTGGTGACCTGGTCTGCAGCTACAGCCTTACCAACTTTAGAAAAATGTAACAGTTTGCATAAGAAGGAGGGCTTGCCAAGGTAAAGCTCCGGCTCTGAGGCCTCTGTAAGACACTTAACAAGCCAGTGGTCTCCCTCTCGCTGGCCTTGCCAGGGTTTATCTCAGTATGTTTTTCTTAGATCACCAGGACTCAAAATTCAGTGTGGTAATAATTCTCCCTTGGTCCTTAAAGACTGTGTAGGGTGAGGAGCAAGATGAACAGAAGCCTGGTGCTCCCTCGGACCCCGGGTCCTCCTCCCCGGTGTGGAGATGCTATGCCCTGCTCACCTTCCCGGGGTGGATCAGCTTCTGGCCCCCTTCACCCGTCCCTGGGAGGTGGGGTGACTTCCTGTGAGCACTAGGTTTCCAAACAGTCTGTGAACAGCTGGCTGGTGTCCGAATCAAGACAGCCTGGTCTGATTATTCCTCCACTCCAAGGCTGCTATCATGCTCACCCTACTACATTTTTAGAAATGATTAAACTTTAAAAAGGAGATCCACAGAAGGGAGTGCCCCTCTGCTGGAGTGGCACTGAGCCCAGTGGAGCACCCTGGCTCCAGCATGCCCCTTGCTGGGAAGATGGGAGAGTGGGGGACGGTGCCATCACTTCTCCTGTTGACCTTGGCCTCACGAACTTTCCTTTTCTCTCATCATGTTCTTCTGCAAACATTACACTGTTACGGCCTCAGAGGAGGAGCAGGGAAGGGAAATGCCACTTTAGGAAGGCAGGTGAGGATTTCCATCCACAGAGGGAGCAGGGAAGTGGACCAGCTGATCCAAAGACCCGAAATACTACTATTCTGATATGTGACTGAATCCCAGCCCTGGGCTTTTGGAGTGGGAAGGTGGGCATGGAAATTCCTATTAACCAAATGGGTAAATGGAGGCCCGGAGGGATGATTTGCTCTGAGGTCACCCAGCTGGGTAAGAGTGGCGAGTCAAGAAGAAACCAGGCTGTGCTCTATCCGTTAGACCACATATCACAGGAGTACACTGCATCTGGGCAAGGTGGCCGGTTGTGTCAGTGGACATCAGTGTTTAGGAGAAAGTCCAAAACGTGGCTCACATAGGTTGTCGAGGTGAAGCCCACCGCCTCTGCTTGCAGCCGACTGTGATCCCTGCAGCTGTTTGGTAGAATCCCTAGATGCCTGTTCCGGATGCAGTACCACCTATTTCTTTGGGGCACTTGTGCCCATTCTTTGCAGAGTGATGGGGACTGTCAATCACAGAGTGCCTCTTGTCACAGGCCTGGTCAAATTTAGTGCCCAACCACAGTACCCGACAACTGTGACTGATCCCGGAGGCGGGCCAGCCAGAACCCTGCCCTGTGCCAGAGAAAGACGTCTCTGCCAGGCTTGTGTGGGAAGATGTGAATCTGGGGTGTCCACCACATGGAGAGAACCAGTCTGCAGGACAAAGCCACACATGGAGGGGATCAGAGCTGAGAGATGGAGAGAGAGGGAGAGAAATCAACTGATCGTGTGGTTTATTGACACAATTTGAGCCCTTCTCTGGACCTCATGGCCATGGGAGCCCACTGTATCAGTGAGGGTACAACCAGAGACCCAGCAGAATCATACACATTCTGGATATGGATGGATGGATGGATGGATAGATACGGATTTATTATATAATATATATATTATAGATAGATAGATATGGATTTATTATGAGGTACTGGCTTACACAATGGTGAGGGCTGGCTCAGCAAGTCTGCAGGCCAAGGGCAGGCAGACAGGGAGGGAACATCAAACCCCTGGCAGAGCCAAGCTCGACCTTCACAGCTGCATCAGGAAGGAAGACCTAGAGGGAAGGGAGAGCAGTGGCTGGCCCGTCCTACTTGGAGTGGCCCTCAAAGAAGGTGACTTCTTCAAACCCACTCTTAAAGTGCTTCTAGCTGATTAAGTCAGGCCCACCCAGGACAACCTCCCATTGGTTCACTTACACACAGCTGATGAGGGGCTTTAATCACACCTGCAGCAGCTAAATTACTATCTGATTGAAGACCTCAGAGAAGCTGCATGTTTGCTGCAAAATGGCTGCTGCCTCCCTTCCGTCCCCCCACTCTTGAGGGAAATGACCACCTGGAGCCCACTCTAAACAGAGCCAAAAGAGAAAGGGAATTCTGGGGACTGTGATTCAACTTTGCCAAGTTGATACATCATAAAGCCATCACATCCACAGGTTCCTTTTTCTACCCTGGAAGCTAAATTTGACTTGGGTTTCTATCACGTGGGATGAACCAGCTCCTGTTGTCATTTACTGAGGGCCCTACACTATCACCTCACCTAATCCGTACATGTATGTAAATGAGATAGGTGTTATTCGCAGTTTTGGAGACGGGGGCTCAGAGAAGTTAAGAAATTTTTCAAAGACACAGAGCTTTGAACAGAGCTACAGTGCTGCCATACCAAGCCCAGTGCTACGATGCTGGTCTTTGCCAAAAGGAGCCATCCCGGTTGGTGTATGAATTCCTTGTGCAGTCTGGAAGCTGATTTCAGCAAAGTTATCACTTTTCTCAGCTGAAAAGTGGTCCAAAGCTGAGGTGCTTTATTCAGCTGGTGACAGAATAATGCCAAATAACAAATTTTGTCTTCACCACCCAATGCCTAGCCTAGATGTGACACTTGGCTGATGCAATCAACTCCTGATCTGTTTTCCCTGTTGTGTTTGTGTCTAGTTTGGGGGAGGATCATTTCTTAAGGTTTTTTTTGAGGCCTCTTCCTACACGAAGTACCTTAGATCTTGACCTCTCCCTCAAACATCAGCCATGGCCATAATGTCAAGTGGGAGTGGTATAAGCTCCCTGCAAGAGTGGTCAGAGAAGAGAGAAAGCACAAATGGACCAAGTCAGGCTGGAAAGGGGAGACACCAGTACAGATTCTACAGACATTAAAATGATAATAAGAGGTTATTATGAATAATTTTAAACCAATAAATTCAACAACTTAGATGAAATGGACAAATTCCTTGAAAACGGACATGGTAGATGAGACTTTTAGGCAAGGACTCCAGTGAAGCTGACCCCCTAACTGCCGAGTCTAGTCAGCACTTTTAGGATCTTCCTTGACTTCTCTGTGAAATTTGACAATCCTGACCACTCCTCCTTAAAAGTCTTCCTCTTTTGGCTTTCATGAAACACTGTCAGTGTTCTTTTGTGCTTAATTACAATACACGCTAGTAACTCTCCTGGGCTCTCTACCTTTCTTACTCCACATTTGGATACAGGGCTTTAACGACCACTTGCACATGGATGGCTCCCAAACCTGCAGCCCAAATGGCTTTCCTGAGCCTCAAACTGATTGACCGTCAAGACCACTTGAATAAGCAATTGTCTCTGCTGAACACTTAATCTTGGATGTCTTCAGATCCTCAAAACCAACGTTTCCTTTTTGTCTGCTAGTAATATCCAGTTCCCATTTAGGAACTCTCTTCATTCCCAGTCCATGGGGTCAGGAACAGTTCCCCTCTCATGGGGCCCAATTTTGCCCCTCCAATCCATCCTTCATGCCCTTGACTGAGTGGTATTCCCCAAATCATATCCTTTTATGGTGGTTTCAAAGCTAGGGCCCAAATTCTTTGACGTTACTCCATGAAGAGGTGGGGTGGTCTCCATTTGAACACACTGTGACTGCTTCAACCAATAGAGCTCATGGAGGTGGCCCCATGTGACTTCAGAGGTCAGGGCAGAAAGCCCACGCAGCTTCCACTGGGCCTGCAATGCACATTGTCCGGACAACCCTTCTGGGGAAGTTTCCTCTCAGAACCCAACCACCCTACTGTGAAAAGCTCAAGGCACATGGAGAGGTTGTGTGTACATTCTGGGAACAGACCCATTCTTGCCAGCTTTCAAGTTAGCCCAGTCCAGGCCCCAGACCTGAGACTCATTTGGGAAGTGAATCCTGTAGCCCAGTTGTCCAGCCACCACCATTTGAGCCGTCAGCTGTGTCTCTAGACATAACGGAGCAAAGAGAAGCTGTCCCAGCTGTAATCTGTCCATTTTCTTCACCCATAGAATTTGTGATAATAACAGAATGGTTGGGTCAATCCACTAAATTCTGGGAATTTGATATGCAGTAATAGTACCTGGAACATTCATGCTACTCCCTTCTTAACATGTTCCAGTGATTCTACATCACAGCTGAGATGAAGTCCAAATTCCTTGGCCCTTCATTACGAGGTTCCTGCCCACCCCACCAGAGTCATCTCCTGTTTCTGCCCTAGTCCCAGGCACTCTGCAACTCCTGTGACATTCCCTACTTTTCTAGGCTTTTCTAGGCTTCCCTAACTTTGTATATACTTACTATACCTGGATGTTTGACATCCACATATTAAGTGAATCATCTGGAAAACTGGGGGATGTAAATCTACTTCCTTCACTGACAGCCTTTTTTTTTTTTCCAGGAACAACAGTGTTTGTGTAGCCCTAAAGCAGTTCGGGTGCTCTGTGAAAGAATATTCCAAGAATGTGGGTTGTTTTCTAGGTCTCTGAATTAAACAACCATTCTGTACATACGGATTCTGGAGCCAGACTGCCTGCATTCAAATCGCAGCTCTATCACACACTAGTGGGTGACCACGGGCAAGTTAGTTAACCTCTTTGTCTCATCGAATATCAGCTTCTTTGGGAGACCTCCTCTGAGGTCTCCCCCACTCTAGCTGGCTTCCAGATGGACCCATGCTTTCTCCACACCCTCAGCTCAGCAAAGGGACAGCATTTGTCGCTGTCATTCTATCATTGCTTTTGTCAGTAATCTTTGATTTACCTACTAGATCCTTGAAGTCAGGGGGCAGGTTTTCCTCCTTTCTCTCTCCCCAGAATCTGAGTCATATTAGGCCTTCAATAAATGTGTATTACATTGGATCTTACTTTGATTTTTACCACCACAGTAATTCAAACCCAGAAAGGGCTAAATGAGTTCTTCTAAGTTGTACAGGTAATAAGTGGCTGAATAGAGACTAAAACTTTCAGCCCTGTTCACTTCTGACTGCCAGGCTTAAGCTAGTTACAGTATCGAGGCAGTTGCTTTCTTCCTTCACTTTTTCCTGTTCCAGGTATGGAGGTGAGTGGGGGCAGCATTGTTCAGGGCATCTAATTCAGTATGAGCCCCCTGCTGCCGGCTTGGATGCTGACACTGAATCCCCTCGCCTCAGCCCACTGGCACTTCATCGAGTATTAGGGACATAGTGTAGAAGGCATGTGTTTTTTCAACCAACCATAAAAAAGAAGTAATCAGCAGCTTCAGGAAAAACAATTTTTTTTTCATGAAAGGCATAGCTCAAATATGAAGCACATCAGAATATGGCCAGATTTTGAGCAAGGGGTGCAATGAAGCAAGGCTGTTTTATGTGCATAGGGCCTGGGTCATTGGAACAGTGGTATACCATGTGGGCTGTTAGCTTCTCTTTGACTCTGCAGTGAAGAATATTGGCTTAATCATGATTTTCAACTTCCAAAACCAACCACAAAGCACTGAAGACTGCATAATAGTAGCTATAAAGGGAGGATCTAAAGATTTTCCACCTTGACAATGTAAAATGAAAAGCACGGCTTGTAGAAGTCGGCAGGTAGATTGTGATAGATTAAATTACTGTTCCCAGTTATTCACTGTCATCCCTGCAAAGGAGGCACATCCCTGCCTGGTGCCATGTGGCTTGCCACCTTCCTGTGGAAGGGGACTGCTTCCTTCCCTGCCCATTGTTACCAGGCTTGGCCATGTGACATTCTTTGGTCGATTGAGTGTGTGTGGAAGTGGCCTAAGCCATGACTAGCAGACACTGTAGGAGGCATTGTGAGGTCTGGCCATTGTTCCTTTCCCTCGTCCATGAGGATGGCAGGTATCAGATGGGGGCTGCTCTTCAGTCTGGTTCCAGAATAAAGAGGATAGCAGAAGCAGGGCATGACATGTCACGTGAATGAGAAATCAGCCTGAGTTGCTGAGATTTTTTGTTGTTAATGTTATTGTCCCAGCACACCCTGCCAAAACTGACCAACTTGTAGAGGGTAGGATAGAAGTGTGGATAACCTCCCCATATAAAGTGGGGGGTCAAGAGAGGCTGTCTGTGATTGATAGTCCAAGAAATAAAGGTTACCAAGGCAAGCAGTGGGTGAACCGAGACAATGATATGTTGGGACAATAGTGATGTACTGGGATAATACTGGAACAAGAGTAGCAGGGAGATGAGGGGTAATGTAAATAAAGCTAGCTCTCATGTATCACTGCAGAAAGTCAACCAATGATGTCTAAAGCTGAGAAAACAATATAGCATACTCTGAGGATTAGTAGAACAGAAGAATTCCCACTTTCTGGCATTTTTTCTTTGTTTAGTGGCTCATTCACCACAGCACACATACACCCTGAAATTTCCTCATCTTTTTAATTTTTTTTCATTTTCATTGAAGTATCATTGATATACAATCTTATAATGGTTTCAAATTACAACCCAGTGGTTCAATAGTTACCCATATTATTAAATCCTCGCCCCACTAGTGCAGTTACTATCTGGCAACATAGGAAGAGGTTACAGAACCACTGGCTGTATTTTCCATGCTGTACTACCATTCCTGCAACCAACTTATATTATGATGGGGAATTTTTGTGCCCCTTTATCCCCCCCTTTCCCTCCCCATCCACCCCAACCCCCTCCCCCATGGTAACCATCAGTCACTTCTCAGTGTCTATGTGTCTATCTACTGCAGTTTTATTCCTTCTGCTTTGCTTTTTACTTTCTACAAATAAGTGAAACCATATGGTATTTGTCTTTCTCTGCCTGGCTTCTTTCTTTATTTTTTCTTTTGGTATCATTAATATACAATCACATGAGCAACATTGTGGTTACTAGATTCCCCCCATTATCAAGTCCCCACCACATACCCAATTACAGTTACTGTCCATCAGCATAGTAAGATGCTATAGAGTCACTACTTGTCTTCTCTGTGCTATACTGCCTTCCCCGTGACCCCCCATCTCACATTATGTGTGCAAATCGTAATTCTGCCTGGCTTATTTCACTTAGCATAATACTCTCTAGGACCATCCATGTTGTCTCAAATGGCAGGATTTATTTCCTTTTTTGTGGCTGAATAATATTCCATTGTATATATGTACCACTTCTTCTTTATCATCTGTTGATGGGCACTTTGGTTGCTTCCATATCTTAGCTATTATAAATAATGTGGCAATAAACATAGGGGTTCATATATCTTTTAGAATCACGGATTTTATTTTCACCAGGTAAATTACAGGAAGTGGAATTTCTGGGTTGTATGATAGTTCTCTTTTCAGTTTTTTGAAGAACCTTCATACTGCTTTCCACAATGGTTGCACCAGTTTACATTCCCATCAACAATGTAGGAAGTTTCCTTTTCCCACATCCTTGCTAACACTTATTCTTTCTTGTCTTTCAGATAGTGGCCATTCTGACTGGTGTGAGGTGATATTTCATTGTGGTTTTGATTTGCATTTTCCTGATGATCAGCGATGTGGAGCATCTTTTCATGTGCCTGTTGGCCATCTGTATTTCTTCTTTGGAGAAATGTCTATTCATATTCTCTGCCCATTTTTTAATAGGGTTATTTGCCTTTTGGGTGCTGAGGCATGTGAGTTCTTTATATATTTTGGATGCTAACCCCTTGGCGGATATATCATTTACAAATATATTCTCCCACACTGTAGGAAAAAGCAAGAAAAGGTTTTAACTGCCGGCTGCACACATGGCCACACACATTACTGCTGCGGGCATGGAGCATAGCTTTAAGCATATGTACAAAGAGTGCTCAGTCTTTTGATCCAGACTGTCCCATATTTATAGCTTTAAGCATATATATAAAATTTTTACGATCAACCCGACAGTCCTTGGACCCTTGCTTTCCCAAGGTGTACCATCCCCTGGACTTTACTAAGTCTGTACCTTACTGACGTACATCTGTTTTCCTATGGAAGGCTCCTCACTGAAATTGCCAGCCATCTATGTGAGACCTGACCCTTCTCAGGTCCCTTTCACTCTGTACTCAGGTCCCTGTTCGGGTGCCACCTGCAGAGACCAGCTCCACAAATCAGCTGAACCTGAGAGGAGAGGATGAGGAGCTTAAAGAAAGTACAGAGTAAGGTACAAGAAAGACACAGAAACCAAAGCTGGGATCAGGAGGTTCACTGCCTGCTGATGGCGGACAAGTGAAGCAGTTTATTTTCTGAGCACCACTTATATACAAAAGCACATAATGATGTCACTTCTGCACTGATCTCAAATCTGATGTTGTCACTTCCGTTTCTGGTGAGCTCACTTTTGGTGATATCACTTCCTGGTGCCCGGAATTGGTGATGTCACTTCCGGGGTGATAACACTTCTGGCCCTCCACACTGAACCATCTGTAGTAATTTTTGAAAGTAATTAAAATCTATTTTTCCATTTTTAAATTTAGTTCTGATAGAAAGTTATGTCCAATTACTGCTCAATCATTGCTGGAATGTATTCAATGTTTCCATTGTAAAAGGATATATATATTTTAAATATAATTTATTTTGGTATCATTAATCTACAATTACATGTGCAATATTATGGTTATTAAACTACCCTTCATCAGGTCCCCCCCACCAACCCCATTACAGTCACTGTCCATCAGCGTAGTGAGATGCTACAGAATCACTACTTGTCTTCTCTGAGTTGTATAGCCCTTCCCGTGGCCCCCCAACATTATGTCTGCTAAACGTAATGCCCCTTTTTCCCTCTTATCCCTCCCTTGCCACCCATTTTCCCCAGTCCCTTTCCCTTTGGTAACTATTAGTCCTTTCTTGGGTTCTGTGAGTCTGCTGCTGTTTGTTCAGTTTTTTTCTTTGTTCTTTTACTCCACAGGTGAGTAAAATCATTTGATACTTGTCATTCTCCGCCTGGCTTATTTCACTGAGCATAATACCCTCTAGCTCCGTCCATGTTGTTGCAAATGGTAGGATTTGTTTTCTTCTTGTGGCTGAATAATATTCCATTGTGTATATGCACCACATCTTCTTTATCCATTCATCTACTGATGGACACTAAGGTTGCTTCCATTTCTTGGCTATTGTAAATGGTGCTGTGATAAACATAGGGGTGCATCTGTCTTTTTCAAATTGGGCTGCTGCATTCTTAGGGTAAATTCCTACGAGTGGAATTTCTGGGTCAAATGGTACTTCTATTTTGAGTTTTTTGAGGAACCTCCATACTGCTTTCCACAATGGTTGAACTAATTTGCATTCCCACCAGCAGTGTAGGAGGGTTCCCTTTTCTCCACATCCTTGCCAACATTTGTTGTTGTTTGTGTTTTGGATGTTGGTCATCCTCACTGGTGTGAGGTGATATCTCATTTGGTTTTAATCTGCATTTCTCTGATGATTAGCGATGTGGAGCATCTTTTCATGTGCCTGTTTGCCATCTGAATTTCTTCTTTAAAGAAGTGTCTATTCATGTCCTCTGCCCATTTCTTAATTGGATTATTTGCTTTTTGTTTAAGGTGCATGAGTTCTTTATATATTTTGGATGTGAACCCTTTATCAGATACGTTATTTATGAATATATTCTCCCATACTGTAGGATGTTTTTTGTTCTACTGATGGTGTCCTTTGCTGTACAGAAGCTTTTCAGCTTGATATAGTCCCACTTGTTCATTTTTGCTTTTGTTTCCCTTGCCCGGGGAGATATGTTCATGAAGAAGACGCTCATGTTTATGTGCAAGAGATTTTTGCGTATGTTTTTTTCTAAGAGTTTTATGGTTTCATGACTTACATTCAGGTCTTTGATCCACCTTGAGTTTACTTTTGTGTATGGGGCTAGACAGTAGTCCAGTTTCATTCTCTTACATGTAGCTGTCCAGTTTTTTCCAACACCAGCTGCTGAAGAGGCTGTCATCTCCCCATTGTATATCCAAGGCTCCTTTATCAAATATTAATTGACTGCATATGTTTGGGTTAATGTTTGGATTTTCTATTCTGTTCCACTGGTCTGTGGGTCTGTTTTTGTGCCAATACCAAATTGTCTTGATTACTGTGGCTTTGTAGTAGAGCTTGAAGTCAGGGAGTGTAATTCCCCCTGTTTTATTCCTCCTTCTCAGGATTGCTTTGGCTATTCGGGGTCTTTTGTGGTTCCATATGAATTTTAGAATTATTTGTTCCAGTTCATTGAAGAAAGCTGTTGGTAGTTTCATAGGGATTGCATTGAATCTGTAGATTGCTTTAGGTAGTATAGCCATTTTGACAATATTTATTCTTCCTAGCCAAGAACATGGGATGCATTTCCACTTGTTAGTGTCCTCTTTAATTTCTCTTAGGCGTGTCTTGTAGTTTTCCGAGTACAGGTCTTTCACTTCCTTTGTTAGTTTTATTCCTAGGTATTTTATTCTTTTTGATGCAATTGTGAATGGAATTGTTTTTCTTATTTCTCTTTCTGTTAGTTCATTGTTAGTGTATAGGAAAGAACAGATTTCTGTGTATTAATTTTGTATCCTGCAACTTTGCTGAATTCAGATATTAGTTCTAGTAGTTTTGGAGTGGAGTCTTCAGGGTTTTTTATGTACAGTATCATGTCATCTGCAAATAGTGACAATTTGACTTCTTCTTTACCAATCTGGATGCCTTGTATGTCTTTGTTTTGTCTCATTGCTGTGGCTAGGACCTCCAGTACTATGTTGAATAACAGTGGAGAGTGGGCATCCCTGTCTTGTTCCTGATCTTAGATGAAAAGCTTTCGGCGTCTCGCTGTTAAGTATGATGTTAGCTGTGGGTTTGTCATATATAGCCTTTATAATGTTGAGGTACTTGCCGTCTATACCCATTTTGTTGAGAGTTTTAATCATGAATGGATGCTGAATTTTGTCAAATGCTTTTTCAGCATCTATGAAGGTGATCATGTGGTTTTTGTTCTTCTTTTTGTTGATGTGGTGGATGATGTTGATGGAATTTCGAATGTTGTACCATCCTTGCATCCCTGGGATGAATCCCACTTGATCATGGTGTATGATCCTCTTGATGTATTTTTGAATTCGGTTTGCTAATATTTTGTTGAGTATTTTTGCATCTACGTTCATCAGGGATATTGGTCTGTAATTTTCTTTTTTGGTGAGGTCTTTGCCCGGTTTTGGTATTAGAGTGATGCTGGCTTCATAGAATGAGTTTGGAAGTATTCCCTCCTCTTCTATTTTTTGGAAAACTTTAAGGAGAATCGGTGTTATTTCTTCTCTATATGTCTGGTAGAATTCAGAGGTGAATCCATCAGGCCCAGGGGTTTTGTTCTTGGGTAGTTTTTTGATTACCAATTCGATTTCGTCACTGGTGATTGGTCTGTTTAGTTTTTCTGTTTCTTGCTTGGTCAGTCTTGGAAGGTTGTATTTTTCTAAGAAGTTGTCCATTTCTTCTATGTTTTCCAGCTTGTTAGCATATAGATTCTCATAATATTCTCTCATAATTCTTTGTATTTCTGTGGTGTCCGTCGTGATTTTTTGTTTCTCATTTCTGATTCTGTTTATATGTGTAGATTCTGTTTTT
The DNA here is from genome assembly GCA_032199065.1 of Smutsia gigantea. NCBI lineage: Eukaryota > Metazoa > Chordata > Mammalia > Pholidota > Manidae > Smutsia > Smutsia gigantea. Next base: position 413,826 of record JAVSCE010000922.1, read on the forward strand.
CTCTTAATGAGTCTGGCTAGGGGTTTATCTATTTTGTTTATTTTTTCAAAGAACCAGCTCTTGGTTTCATTGACTTTTTCTTTTGTTTACGATATATTATTTTTAATTAAATGTAAAGTGTTTCACGGTTCTAGATTTTAGATTACTGTAAGTGACATAGTTTGGAACATCTGTGCCAAAGGTAGTAAACTTCCCAAATATGGGTCAATTGGAATTAAATAGGACCTTTATTTTTGCTAAGTTCTAACTATATAAAAACATATCTGTAGATGTCATATTTAATAGATCTTAACTAAAAGAATTTTAACTGAGGTGTGAAAAATGATTTTATAAAACCACATGTGAACATTTTAAAGCTCGCATTTTTATAATATACTATTGCTATTTCCCCTTAAGAGCAATTTTAAATAATCATAAAATAGAATAAACATCCCATATATCAACACTGGGGCTACAATAATAGCATTAGATGAAGAATATGATATTCAGCTACTAGAAAGTGTGTTTAAATTAGCTAGTGCTCACAATTATTCCATTTTCATCACAAAAGGATATTAATCAACTGATCTTAACCATAGGGATGAGAAGATTTCATGAAAAATTAATGGGAAAAAAATGAAGGAAAAACCACTGAAATGCTTGGCTTTTCTGTTAGCCAACTCAAGCTCCATCCCAGTAAGCACAGGTTGCTATAGGCGCTGCTTAGTCCCGCACAGATGGTATGGGAATTTGCAGTGAGAATGAATTAGGCAAGGTCATGTGGGTGGGGGACGATGCCAGGAAGAGAAACAATTTCCTCTCTGAGGCCAACACTGTGGCTTCATCTCCTACGGATGAGCACACAGTATTGTTCCTCTCTGAAACTGTTTAGGATCAGTTATGCAGAATGACATTGAAAATTATTTTAAATTAACAGTTCGCTAAAGGAAAGCTTTTCTCACTTTCCCCAAGGTATAAAAAACTGTAAACCTAGGGGTCCTTTAATATTGCTAACATATATACCATTTTTTACAAGTACAGCAGCTGATGTTGTGAAGTAAAATGATACAAACCATTGTGAGTAGAAAAAAAAACAAGAATGTCATTTAAAAATATACAAAGAATCTCAGTTAAGTTGAAACACAAAGGGGACTATTTTAATATACATTTTAATTGAATGTTATTATTAAACAAATTAGATATTAAAATGTATCAGTCAATCTTTTTTATTTACAGTATTAACAGAACCTAAAATGAAGAGAAGGTACAGTGGAAAGAATCAGCTAAGTGGCTAGGTATATTAATCTACACAGTGCTTGTAAATGTCCATATATGCAGGGTGTACATGATAAGCCAAAGCGGTCATTCCAGACTTAAGTATTGAAAACTTGTATTGACTAATTTGGGGTATGATAGAACAAATGTGATTATTAGGTTTCAAGGGAACTTCAAGGGCATTGAGAATTGAGGTAATTTAATGACGATGGTGATGGTAATACCTACCAGTATTGCACACTTCCTCTGTGGTAGGCATCATACTAAGTATTTAAATAGTATTTGAATAGTCACTAACTTAGTTATTAACAGTACACACATTGTACAGTTGTGGAAACTTATGCCATGCAAATTTTAAGTTTCTCCAAGATTACTCTGCAAGTGGTGAAACAAAGATTAGAATCCAGAAATTCTCAGACTCCTACCTGCATTACCTGCTCTAACATAGAGAATTGGAAAGCTGAGAGAGTGGAAAATGGTAAAATGTAACTGTTAGAAAGAAAACCACAGGCTCAAAATGGAGTCACTTACTTTAAGGTCTGACATCAGCAAACCAAGACTTAAAAACCTAACCGACCTCCAGTTTGAGTCCCCCAGGAATGAAGTCTTTTACCAGCCAACATGGAATTTCCTGGTCAGCACTAGGAAATTTACTGGTAGGTCCGTTCAGTTCCCCTTAGGAGGGTGGCCTTGCCTAAAACAATGCATATTTTGCTAATAATTTCCTTTTTTTGCTCCTTCTCTGTCTTTAAAAACATTTTCCTTTTCTGCAGCTCAACAAAACTATTTGCTAGATGGGATACTGCTCAATTCCAAATTGTTCAATAAAGCCAATTTGATCTTTAAAATTATTCAGTTGTTTAACAATTACCAATCATATTATTTTTTAAAAAACTTATAGGAAAAACATGTGCAATTTAATGGACAGACGAGGGAACCTATGCAAAAAAAATTAAGAATAAAATTTCACAGATGTACCTGATGCAAAACTCAAAGGGCATAATATACCACACACATCACTTGGCAGAGGCAGAGACGGCGGTGGATTACGGATCTGCAGACTGCTGCATGCAGACGTGATCCTAGTGCTCGACCTACCCCCAGGAGAATAAAGGTGGGTAAAAACTCCTTTACCCCAAGAATGTTCCATTGCCATTTCTTGATCTCACGGAATCCATAGTGAACCAGCACAGAGCTGAAACCCTCAGGTGAGACGATGACTATAAAAAATGAGAGGCATTCAGATTCACGATGAATGCAGCTATATGTTTACATACATATATATATACAAAGAAACATCTGATTTTTCAAACCTCCGTTCTTCTTTGACATGTGGTGACATTTGATCTCCCAAGATATCTCCTGAAATTTTTTTCCATATAAACTGAATCTTTATACTCATAATAACCTTCAGTTATCTTTTAACTACAGAAATATTTCCTTTTTAATTCCCCCAAATCCCATGCAAAAAGATGAATGAGGTCTCACCCATCGCAAAGATGTAACAAGGCAGGAGAAGATTAAATGACTTATAGGATAGATTATGCCATTACAAATTGGGAACAAAGTCTACCCTGCTCCTCTCTAAATGTGTTGTAGATACATTCATGAATATCAATGAGTGATTAAATAGTAAACTTGGACTTATCTCCCACATAAATTAAGGTGAAAGGGGAGACACATGATCAAAAGTATTTAAAATGAAACTTAATCCTTTTTCTAGGGATTCCTTAAATTACACTTTTAAACTTTCAAAAAGTGCACTAATTTACATAGGATACATTCCATTTGCTGTGTAATATGAAATTTTTCAGTTACTAAACTGGTCACCAGGGAGAAGATTTAAGAACAGACAGGAGGCTGGGTGCCTTACGATGTAGTTTAGCCACTGAGAGATAATTAAACTTGTTTTTTTAAAACAAAAAAAGAAACTTCCTTAGAGGATTCATCAGAAAAAAATTGTTTTCCTTTAGACAAAAATGGTTAAAACCTTGGGTTTTCTAGGGAGACTTTATAAAGAGGGATCTGCAAAGATAACACAAAGCTGAAGTATCTTGAATCACTTGGCTGCCTGTCGTCTTCAGCAAGATCCGCAAGTGCTCAAAATTCTTTGACCTTTTCAATCAGACTCTCATATTTGTCTTTAAAGTCTTCATTGACATCCAGTATTAAGATAGGCACTTCTGGTAGATAATCAAAATTGATTTTCAGTGTCCTGTGCAAGAGCCAGCTTTCATGCTGATAGTGAAGCTTCTCTAAATATTCAAGAGGAATGCCTTGTTCTTCATTTCTTCCCCCTAAATATATTCTATTCAAGCATTTCTCTGGAGTGGCTCGAAGATAAATAATTCCATCAAGTTCAAGGATTTGGCCAAACTGGTTATTCATCCGGTCATGCTAGTCTTGATAAATTGTCCACTCTGTTTCATTCATGCAGTCAGATTTATACAAATTAGATGCAAAAATGTACCTGTCACTATACACAGATGGTTCAAAAAATAATACAGGTTTCTCTGCATCTTTGAGTTTGCCATTGAGAGAGGCAAGCTGAGCCCCTATTCGACTGAGGCAGGCATAGGACTGGAAGGTAAAAGACCATCGTTCAGGTTTTTCATACATCATCATCAGAACATTCCCTCCACTTTTCTGAGAGTTGTCAGTTCCTAAGTTCAACATTGCACCATCTGGCAACAGGTTCAGGAACCACTTCCCAATCCTCACAGACTTGTTTAAGGATATTCACAAATGTTGACTTCCCTGCAGCAATATTCCCTTCCATGGAAATTTTCTTGATGCGGGTCTCCTCCGAGCTGGTGGCAGGAGATGGGCAGCTTCTCTTGCGTGGGGGTGGCCATTCCTCGTCTTGTGGCGGCCCGAGCGCATCTGCAGGGAGGGTCGGGAGGTGGTCACCAGTGCGCGCGCTGGGGCTCGCTCTCCCGCCGAGCGTGGCTTGACCTGCAGGCTGGACTCCTGCTAGTCGTAGGCGCTCGGGCTGGTCGTCTCCGCATTTGATTTTGGCGCATGGTACCAGCAGCCAGCGGGGACGGGGCTGTCCGCCTCTCTCCTGAAATATTTTACGATATACAATTTTTAGGTCTGTAAGGCTAAAATAAACTGTCCGTGAAGGTGCCTCAAAAACTGGATTGGCAACTGAGAAATTTATGTACTAAATAACCTGTTTTCTTGATGATCGTATTAGCTAGATATCTGTCAAGTCTGTTTTACTTTGACTCTTTAGACACATATTTAATGTATTTATTCTAGGAAGCAAGGCCATTAGGAATGGTCAACTATGTGCCATACAGATTAATGCAAATCAAAATTGCAGGATGGATGTAATACTCCACTGATTTAATTTAATTGCATCTGTGGAAATAAAGTATTTCAATAGATTTCAGCCGCTTTACCTATAAATACTCTGGATATTTAACAGAATAGAGTGGAGGGGAAAAGGCCCTCTATAAGGATAATGGAAGTTCCATGGCCAGGATTCTCACCTGACCTTGGTCTGCTTGCCCCCTGTGCACGTGCAATGTTCACAGGCACGTGCTTGCACTTGTGTGGGCAATGAGTTATTATTAACTCTATAAAGAGCTCTACCCGGTGCTCTAGGACTGTGAGGTGGTGGAGAGGCCTGGAGACAAGAGACCAGCCTGCTGCATGCAGATGCGCCCTGAGGTGGACAGGATTCTAGCGTTTGACCTACCACCGTGAGAATAAAGCTGTGTATAAACCCTTTTACTCCAAGTTCTGTTGCCATTTTTCGGTCTCACTGGATCCAAAGTGAGCTTGCTCAGGGCTGAAACTCTCAGGCAGGCAGACAGCCGCTATGAATGTTAGATGAAAGTGTTGCCTCTGATGTATCCCTGACCATATTGGGCCCGTTAGTATATGCAAACAAAACTTTCAGGGGAATTAGAAGGCCACTGAAATGATAAAGAAGGAGCCCTACTGCATTCCCTTGATGTTTCCAGATCCTTTAGTAATAACTGAAAGTGAAAAAAACTCATTGTTAATTAAGATCAGATGTAATAATCAAGGCAGGAGAAAAGAAAAGTTTTTGAGGATTAACTACAAAGACTGTACTAAGTGGCCAGGCCAGATGCTATAGATGAAGCACACAGCTAACTAAATCAACAATTCTCTTTGTTAAAACACCTTTTCTTTTCTGAGCCCTTTTGGTAATGCTTGTCAAAAACTCTCTGTTGTTAAAATTTTTAAATAATGTCTTGCCAATGGGTTTCAGCTCCAGGCAAGTTTGCTATAGATTCACTGTGACCAAAGAAATTGACAGCAAAGGGTTCTTGGGGTGAAAGGGTTATACCCAACTTTATTTCCACGGTGGCAGGTAAGTCACTAAAATCCCCTTCACTCAGAGCAAGTCTATATGCAGCAAGCCAGTCTCTGCCTCTGGGCCCCCTCTGTCTGCACAGCCGTCCCACACAGCTGTCCTCTGGGCCTCCCTGTACAGCCATCCTGCACATCCTTTCTCTGGGCCTCTGTCCTCGGCATTGCCACCACTCCAGCCTCTGCTCTGCTCTCCTGCAGTCTTGCAGCCATGCCACTGTGTCATGCCCTGAGCACCGGACAGAGCTCTTCATATAGAGTCAGCAGCCATGTATTGCCCACAGGTGTGCAGTGGGCTAATAAACCAGGGCCAGGTGAGAATCCTGACCACAGGATCTCTCATTTTATCCACAAATTCTTTTACAGATTTTACACTTGTAATTTATTTAGGTGACTCTGTTGGAGAGGGAAGGGTTCTGACTTTGTACCATGTCATCCTTTTGTTAATTGGCAGAAACCCATTATCTTCATAAGTAGTTTGTTTTTAAGTCATTTTTAATCCAAAACAATATCAAGACATCTAATTTTTCTCTAAAAAAGTGAAGATCATCAACAGTAGTAATTAAGATTCAGATCACACTTCCTTCTTGGTTTATGTAAGGTCTTCAGTTTCTGACATATTTACTAAAAATTCTTCTTTTAGTTTCCTAATTACCAAGGACTGTTAGACTGGCAGAGCTTTACTGTGAATTGAAAGTTCCTGTGGCCAGGATTCTCACCTGGCCCTGGTTGGCTAGCTCACTACACACGTGTGGGCAACACATTGCTATTGACTCTATATAAAGAGCTCCACCCAGTGCTCTGGGTGTGACACGGTGGCATGGCTGCAAGGCTGCAGGAGAGCAGAGCAGAGGCTGGAGTGGTGGCAGCGCTGAGGACAGAGGCCCAGAGGACGGCTGTGCAGGCAGAGGGCCCCAGAGGCTGACACCAGCTTGCTGCATGCAGACTCACTCTGAGTGATCAGGATTTTAGTGATTAAACTGCCACTGTAGAAATAAAGTTGGGTATGACACTTTCACCCCAAGAATTTTTACTGTCATTTCTTTGGTCACACTGAATCCATAGCGAACTTGCCTGCGGCTGAAACCCACTGGTAAGACACTAGCAAATACAAACCAGCAGGAAAAAGCTGGGTTTTGCTGCAGCAGGCATTGTTTAATTCAGCTCTCTGGGGTGTCCAGAAAATCCTCCACATTCTGGACTGTTGTAAAGATTACCCTCTGGAAACAAGAGAGGGGAGGGAGGAAGTTTCACTTCTGGTTGTGTAGTTTTCCACAGAAAAAGTGACCTGTACATTCCTGTTATCTGCCTTTGCTTGACTATGTAGCTCTTAGTTAGTGGTTTGTTGTAAGCCTCTTTGATCTGCTGGCTTCATATTACTGATTATATTCAAAATAGACTTGTGAGGTCTATGCATTAATTCATGTAGGAAGAGATAGAAATAATTTCATTGTTTTAAAATAAAGTATAAGAATTCTGGGAAGATGGCGGTGTGAGCATGGCGTCAGAAATCTCCTCCCAAAACTATATATATTTATGAAAATATAACAAATACAACTATTCTTCAAAGAGGGACCAGAAGATACAGTACAACAGTCAGGCTAGAACTGCACCTGCAGGGACTCGGCACCTTACGAAGTGGGTAGGATACGGGGCCGAGACCCGGCAGGACCCAAGAGCTTCCCCACCCCAACGCACCAGCAGGAGGAAAGGATTCGGAGTGGGGAGGGAGTGGAGGCACGGGCCTGCCAAAGAACCAGCCCTGGTTATCTGCGCCAGGAGCACTGACACACATCGCGCGGTGTATCAGAGATTAGAGGGACAGACGGGCAGGATCTGAGAGGGATGGCACAACAGGGTCCTCTCACCCGGCTCCCCGGGACAAAAGAAAAGCGCACGCTTTTTTAAAAGTCTTAAAGAGACAAGGGCCCAACAGCGGAACAAAATTGTCCCAGCGCACTCAGCCCAGCAGGCTGGGAGTCCTGGGGAATTTCAGACCCCTTGGCTGGCAACCGGAAAAAGGAGCCATGCCAAGGCTTACCACAGAGATCAGCAGCCTCCCATTCGTTCCCCCTTTGGCTGGCACCACAAAGGGTCTGGTGGACTGGAACAGTGGAGCAACAGTGTCACCTACAACATCCTCATGGAATCTACTCCTCCTGGCAGGCTTTTCTCCCACCCCCCCTTTTTTTTTCTGTTTTCCTTTTTAAAAGTCTTACAGAGCCCAGCTGACACACGTGGCACCTACCAGCAACCACTTCTATCGCCATGAAAAGACAGAGGAATATGGTAAAAACAAAGCTTAGCCAGACAACCCAGAGAGGGATCCTGATGGGATGGACATACACAATCGTCCTGAAAAAGAATTCAGAGTAAAAGTCATAACCATACTGATGGATCTACAGAGAAATATGCAAGAGCTAAGGGAGGAAGGGAGGGAAGTGAAGAAAGACAATGCAGAAATGAGACAAGCGAATGACGGGCTTAGTAGCAGACTGGACGAGATGCAAGAGACTGTTAATGGAATAGAAATCAGAGAAGAGGAATACAGAGAAGCTGAGGCAGAGAGAGATAAAAGGATCTCTAGGAATGAAAGAATTTTAAGAGAACTCTGTGACCAATCCAAACGGAACAATATTCGCATTATAAGAATACCAGAGGAAGAAGAGAGAGAAAAAAGGATATACAGTGTCTTTGAAGAAATAATTGCTGAAAACGTCCCCATGCTGGGGAAGGAAGTAGTCTCTCAGACCATGGAAGCCTACAGATCTCCCAACACAAGGAACCCAAGGAACACAACACCAAGACACACAATAAAGATAGCAAAGATCAAAGATAAGGACAGAGTATTAAAGGCAGCTAAAGAGAGAAAAAGGTCACCTACAAAGGAAAATCCATCAGACAAACATCAGACTTCTCAACAGAAACTTTACAGGCCAGAAGAGAATGGCATGATATATTTAATGTAATGAAACAGAAAGGCGTCGAACCAAGAATATTGTATCCAGCACAATTATCATTTAAATTTGAGGGAGTGATTAAACAATTCCCAGACAAGCGAAAGCTGAGGGAATTTAACCTCTTAAAGGAACTGCTCTAGAGGGAAGCACTCCTAAGGCTAAAAAGATGTCACCAGAGAAAATAAAATCATAGCAAAGAAAGCAGACCATCCAAATACTAACTAAAGGCAAAGAATAAAACACCTAGTATATAAAGAATGGAGGAGGAAGAATAAGAAGGGAGAGAAATAAAGAATCATCAGACTGTGTTTACAATAACTTAACAAGAAAGTTAATTTAGACTGTTACATAGTAAAGAAGCTACCCTTGAACCTTTGGTAATCACGAATCTAAAGCCAGCAATGGCAATAAGTACATATCTATCGATAATCACCCTAAATGTAAATGGACTGAATGCACCAATCAAAAGACACAGAGTAATAGAATGGATAAAAAAGCAAGACCCATCTATATGCTGCTTACAAGGGACTCACCTCAAACCCAAAGATATACACAGACTAAAGGTGAAGAGATGGAAAAAGATATTTCATGTAAACAACAAGGAGAAAAAAGCAGGTGTTGCAGTACTTGTATCAGACAAAATAGACTTCAAAATGAAGAAAGTAGCAAGAGATAAAGGACATTACACAGTGATAAAGGGGTCAGTCCAACAAGAGGATGTAAGCATGTTAAATATATATGCACCCAACACAGGAGAGCCAGCATATGTGAAACAAATACTAACAGAATTAAAGGAGGAAATAGACAGCAATGCATTCATTTTAGGATGCTTCAACACACCACTCACTACAAAGGACAGATCAACTGGACAGAAAATAAGTAAAGACACAGAGGCACTGAACAACACACTAGAACAGATGGACCTAACAGACATCTACAGAACTCTGCACCCAAAAGAAACAGGATACACATTCTTCTCAAGTGCACATGGAACATTTTCCAGAATAGACCACATACTAGGCCACAAAAAAAACCTCAGTAAATTCAAAAATATTGAAATTCTACCAACCAACTTTTCAGATCACAAAGGTATAAAACTAGAAATAAATTTTAGAAAGAAAACAAAAAGGCTCACAAATACATGGACATTTAACAACATTCTCCTAAATAATCAATGGGTCAACGACCAAATTAAAACAGGGATCGAAGAATATATGGAGACTAATGACAACAATAACACAAAGCCACAACTTCTGTGGGACGCAGCAAAGGCAGTTCTAAGAGGAAAGTATATTGCAATCCAGGCCTATTTAAAGAAGGAAGAACATTCCCAAATGAATAGTCTAAAGACACAATTACTGAAACTGGAAAAAGAAGAACAAATGAGACCCAAAGTCACCAGGAGGGACATAATAAAGATCAGAGAAGAAATAAATAAAATTGAGAAGAATAAAACAATAGAAAAAATCAATAAAACCAAGAGCTGGTTCTTTGAAAAAATAAACAAAATACATAAATCCCTAGCCAGACTCATTAAGAGAAAAAGAGAATCTACACACATAAACAGAATCAGAAATGAGAAAGAAAAAATAACGATGGACACCACAGAAATACAAAGAATTATAAGAGAACACTATGAGAATCTATATGCTAACAAGCTGGAAAACCTAGAAGAAATGGACAAATTCTTAGAAAAATAAAACCTCCCAAGACCGACCAAGCAAGAAACAGAAAAACGAAACAGACCAATCACCAGCAACGAAATTGAATCAGTAATCAAAAAACTACCCAGGAACAAAACCCCAGGCCAAATGGATTCACCTATGAATTCTACCAGACATATAGAGAAGAAATAACACCGATTCTCCTTTAAGTTTTCCAAAAAATTGAAGAGGACGGAATACATTCAAACTCATTCTATGAAGCCAGCATCACTCTAATACCAAAACCGGGCAAAAACCTCACCAAAATAGAAAATTACAGACCAATATCCCTGATGAACGTAGATGCAAAAATACTCAACAAAATATTAGCAAACCGAATTCAAAAATACATCAAGAGGATCATACACCATGATCAAGTGGGATTCATCTCAGGGATGCAAGGATGGTACAACATTCGAAAATCCATCAACATCATCCACCACATCAACAAAAAGAAGAACAAAAACCACATGATCATCTCCATAGATGCTAACAAAGCATTTGACAAAATTCAACATCCATTCATGATAAAAACTCTCAACAAAATAGGTATAGAGGGCAAGTACCTCAACATCATAAAGGCCATATATGACAAACCCACAGCTAAATCATACTTAACAGCGAGACACTGAAAGCTTTTCATCTAAGATCGGGAACAAGACAGGGATGCCCACTCTCTCCACTGTTATTCAACATAGTACTGGAGGTCCTAGCCACAACAATCAGACAGAACAAAGACATACAAGGCATCCAGACTGGTAAAGAAGAAGTCAAATTGTCACTATATGACATGATATTGTACATAAAAAACCCTAAAGACTCCACTCCAAAACTACTAGAACTAATATCTGAATTCAGCAGAGTTGCAGGATACAAAATTAATACACAGAAATCTGTTACATTCCTATACACTAATGATGAGCTAACAGAAAGAGAAATCAGGCAAACAATTCCATTCACAATTGCATCAAAAAGAATAAAATACCTAGGAATAAACCTAACCAAGGAAGTGAAAGACCTATACCCTGAAAACCAGAAGACACTCCTAAGAGAAATTAAAGAGGACACTAATAAATGGAAATGCATCCCACACTCTTGGCTAGGAAGAATAAATACTGTCCAAATGGCTATACTACCTAAAGCAATCTACAGATTCAATGCAACCCTATCAAACTACCACCAGCTTTCTTCAATGAACTGGAACAAATAATTCTAAAATTCATATGGAACCACAAAAGACCCTGAATAGCCAAAGCAATCCTGAGAAGGAGGAATAAAACAGGGGGAATTACACTCCCTGACTTGGAGCTCTACTACCAAGCCAAGTAATCAAGACAATTTGGTATTGGCACAAAAACAGACCCACAGACCAGTGGAACAGAATAGAAAATCCAAACATTAACCCAAACATATACAGTCAATTAATATATGATAAAGGAGTCTTGGATATACAATGAGGCCATGACAACGTCTTCAGAAGCTGGTGTTGGCATCACTGGACAGCTACATGTAATAGAATGAAACTGGACTACTTCTAACCCCATACACAAAAGTAAACTCAAGGTGGATCAAAGACCTGAATGTAAGTCATGAAACCATAAAACTCGTAGAAAAAAACATAGGCAAAATTCTCGGACATAAATATGAGCCACTTCTTCATTAACATATCTCCCCAGGCAAGGGAAACAAAAGCAAAAATGAACAAATGGGACTATATTAAGCTGAAAAGCTTCTGTACAGCAAAGGACACCATCAGTAGAACAAAAAGACATCCTACAGTATGGGAGAATATATTCATAAATGACATATCAGATAAGGGGTTGACATCCAAAATATATAAAGAACTCACACACCTCAACAAACAAAAAGCAAATAATCTAATTAAGAAATGGGCAGAGGACATGAATAGACACTTCTCTAAAGAAATTCATATGGCCAACAGGCACATGAAAAGATGCTCCACATCACTAATCATCAGAGAAATGCAGATTAAAACCACAATGAGATATCACCTCACACCAGTGAGGATGGCCAACATCCAAAACACAAACAACAACAAATGTTGATGAGGATGTGGAGAAAAGGGAACCCTCCTACACTGCTGGTGGGAATGCAAATTAGTTCAACCACTGTGGAAATCAGTATGGAGGTTCCTCAAAAAACTAAAAACGGAAATACCATTTCACCCAGGAATCCCACTCCTAGGAATTTACTTTAAGAATGCAGCAGCCCAGTTTGAGAAAGACATATGCACCCCTATGTTTATCACAGCACTATTTACAATTGCCAAGAAATGGAAGCAACCTAAGTGTCCATCAGTAGATGAATGGATAAAGAAGATGTGCTGCATATACACAATGGAATATTATTCAGCCATAAGAAGAAAACAAATCCTACCATTTGCACAACATGGATGGAGCTAGAGGGTATTATGCTCACTGAAATAAGCCAAGCTGAAAAAGACAATATCAAATGATTTCACTCATATGTGGAGCATAAGAGCAAAGAAAAAAACTGAAAGAAAAAAACAGCAGCAGACTCACAGAACCCAAGAATGGACTAATAGTTACCAAAGGGAAAGGGACTCGGGAGGATGGGCGGGAAGGGAGGGACAAGGGGGAATAAGGGGCATTACGATTAGCAGACATAATGTTGGGGGGGGGCACGGGGAGGGCTGTACAACTCAGAGAAGACAAGTAGTGACTCTATAGCATCTCACTATGCTGATGGACAGTGACTGTAATGGGGTTGGTGGGGGGACCTGATGAAGTGGGTGGTTTAATAACCATAATATTGCACATGTAATTGTAGATTAGTGATACCAAAAAAACCTAAAAATATGATAATAAAGTATAAGAAGAAATAAAAACATGAAGTGGATCTGTATGCAACCTAAGCAAAGAATGACAATTGCTCTAAAAGGAAGGGAATATAGGCAAGAGTTTATATGTCACTGGTTATATTATTATTGTACAAATCTGAGTTCTTTGTGTGGAAAGCTAAGCAACCAACAGGTATCTAAAGTTGAAAAATCAAGAAAGAGAAGTATAAATGTATAAACTCAAATTGTAGACATAATGAAGAAATTAGATAAAACCAGAAATATGGATATAAAACCAGGACATGGATAAAGACAATGGGTAAAGAGGGACAGATTTGTTTATTACAGCTTTTTCCTTGATCTGTGTTTATTCTTTCAGCAATACTGCACCATCTTAATTCCTGGAGCTTTATAAAAAATCTTGAAATCAATGAGTGTGACTCTACTTTTGTTGTTTTTCTTTGGTATTTTATTGCTTATTCAAGGTTGTTTGTCTTTCCATATAAAGATTTGTTTATATATCTAATATCATTTGAGTGTTTTTGTGATTTTTCATCTCTGCATATATTTTACCCATCTTTTCTTACATGTCGTCTACTTTTTCCATTAAAGCCCTTAACATATTAATAATGGTTATTTTAAATTCCCTATTTGATATCCCCCAAATCTGTGTCATATCTGACTCTTGTTAGAATGCTTGCTTTATTTCCTCAGGCTGTGCTTTTTCCTGCCATTTGATATGCCTTGTAATTTTTGTTGTTGAAAGTTGGACATGATGTAACAGATACTAGGAACTGAGGTAAATAGGCCATTGGTTTGAGGCTTTATGTTAATTAGCCCAGAACTGGTCTGTGGTTAATAATTTCTGTAGCTATAGGTGCCAGACAGTTCAAATCCTTCCAGTGTCTTTTTGTCTCCACAATTTTCTTTGGCATTCCCTAAGAACTCCTCCTTAAACAGAGTCTCTTTTAGTGGTTTTTCAGCTGTAAACCACGGTTATTCTACAGAGCTCTACTGATGTGACATGGTGTGAGAGAAGGAAAGTGATCTATTATTTTATGATTATATCTCACTTTCTTCATTGACCTGTTTCTCTGGGCTGTGTCCTGCACAAGTGTGTTTCAGCTTTTTCCCCCTTAAGTGAGACAGGAAGGCTAGTGGGGCTGGGCTCTTACAACTGCCTTTGACATGGATAGGCTAAGCCTTTGGTAAAGACCTTTCCCTAGAGAGTAGTCCTGTTACTGGGGAATTCTCTAGGTATATTTCACAATGGTTATTCTACACCCCTCTTCCCCCTGCAAGAGCTAAAATGGGAATGTTTCTTGGTCCTTGAATATAAGAACTTGTGGAGTCCCTGGATATAAAACCTGTGAATGTGTGGAGGACCCCTAAGACTATAGCCTCCATGAATTTCATACTTTCTTGCTAGTCCGTAGTCAGTCAATCTCCAGCAATATATCAAAATTACCATTTAAATGTTCCTAGCAGTTAATGGCTCCAGTGGTTTCTGATTCGGGTTCACAGATGGCAACTGTGACTCTCTGTATTCATCTGCCTTTCCAGATTTCAGAGTGGTGGTTTGCCTCGTGACTTCTGTTTTCTGGTGCATCCAAGTCAGTGATTTTCAAGTTGTTTGGTTTTTGTTGTATGAATGGCAGTAATGAGTTCTAAGCTCTTTACTGAGCTGAGACAGGTAGTCTAGATATAAGTTCATCCTTTTGCAGTACCTGATTTATTATGCTATTACTTTGTAAGAATGTGAAAGAAAATATAGGTGCCTAATGGTAACAGGTGATGTGACAAAGTCATATGAAAAACAACCGATCATTTCTTTGTTTCAGTTTTTCTGCATGTTATGGGGACTACACATTACAGTTTTAATTCTTCTAGTGGCTCTCTGTGTGAATTTCAGCAGGTTGCATAATCTAGCCTGGCCTAGTTGCCTGATTTATAAAATGAGACCATTAGATTACAAAACTCTAAGATGCATCCTAGCTATAATTCTCTAGATTATTTAGTATTTGAAAGAATCCTCACTTTCAAAGTAGATTTATTTCCTTATTCAGTCATTAATTTAACAAGTAGTCGTCTTTTTTCACTCTGGGCCAAGATGAACATAATAGTCAAGGTGCCTGTTTCCTTAGAATATATTGTAATATGGGAAGATAACACATAAAAAAAGGTAAAAATTGAAAAAAAAACATGAAAATGTCAGTTCCGCTAATAACAGAATAATACAAATTAAGCATGAAGCAACTGGGCTTAATTAAAGTAAGGAAAAGGGATGGCAGTTGGTAGTTTGAGCAATCAAAAGCTATCTCAGTGGAGGTCACATGTGGACTAAAGCCTCCATGGCAAGAAAGCATGATCCTATCAAAGTTAGGAACAGGGCATCCCCAGCAGAAAGATCAACAAGGGTAAAGACTCAATACTGGGAATAAGTTTAATATTTCGTAAAACAGTAAAAACAGAAAAACAAGCAAAACCAAAAACTCATGTGGCTGAGCATGGCAGGAGATGTGTCAAGGGCAGTAAGCAGAAGCCAGTTTACATGTCACCTATAGAACAGAAATTTGGACTTACATGGGGATCTCCTGGAACAGAAAAAGCACCTAAGCTATTGCAATCTAGGCAGGGAAGAAAGTAAAGTGAAATGGTGAGTAGAAACAGAGGCAGTGAAGGTGCTGACATCTATTTTAGAATTAGAGGGCCTGGTGGTTTTGAATGTGAGTAATGAGGAAAGGAGAAGTGATAGGTGATTTCTAAGTTTTATCTTGAGTAGTTAGGTGGATTGTGCTATTTAGTGAGACAGAAAGACAGAAAGCAGAGTAAGTTCAAGAGGAAATAGACATATGTTTGAGCTGTTAGGTTTGTGATTCCTTTAGACATAAAAAAAGTGAGAGATGTAAGGAAAATTGCGTAGACATCAGTAGCTCCTTTACTAGGTGAGAATGCCTAGGGTGAAAGCATCAGTGAGTAACCAAGGAGAGAAGACTGCGATCAAAATGTGAGGATGCCTACTGTGAACACATCGGAAAAAAGTAAACATGGGAAAAAATACATCTTGTAAGAGTTTCCTTGTAGGGGAGTGAAATACAGGGCAGAAATGGTAATTATGAATGAGCACAGCTTAGGTATCTGTGAAAATAATATAGAAATCAGAATGGAAGGACCTAAAAAAAGTTCAAAACTGAACCTGAAGATGGAAAGGACCTGTGTTTCTAAGGTGGGACGAACATATTCAATTCAATTGGCATATAACCAACTCCAGAAAATAAAACAAACATAGATGAAATAAGAAAAATTTACAAAAGGTGGGATCAAGCCATTGTTTTCAGGATGTCGCAGCTTTCCACTACAGAGGACTTTTTGCCTCTTAAAATGAGTGAGGACGCAGAGGCAGCAGCACAGAATTGTACAGAAAGAACCATCTGGGCCATCTGAGGAGACTTCGTCTGCCTTTGTGGGAAGGGCACCCGAGTGCACCAGGACCTTTGTGTTAACTTTTGTTAAGTTTAAGTCAGTGCTTTTCAAGGGTATGTACAAATACCACTTGAGAGATAATATTGTTTCTTGTTCATTGTCATTCATTCAGATAAATCTGACTTTGCTCTTAATTATAAATAAGTTTGGAATATACATTTAAAATAATCCAGTGAAACATCCTCTTTTTTTTTTTTTTTTTTAACAAGCTGAGGTGCAGGGAAAGAGCTCCACTAAAGCCACAGGAACCACAGAGCTACTTACTGGGAAATTTTAATTCCAAATTTAGGACTTCTCATTTACCATGGTAAGATTTTTTTTTTAATTTGTGGCTTTTCATTACAGGAAAATTCAGAAACATGGAAAATATGCTTCTTTCCTTCATAACCATTGTATTTATATGACTAACTGATTAGCCTTGGTTTTATACATGACTTTATTATTAAAATAAACATCATGTGTATGGAACAGTAAAATAAAATAAAAAGATGTTTTCTTTGATGAAATGTGAATATTTAACATTAAAGCATTGGGCCTTGAGGAAATGAGTGGTTGAATATTGCTGTATTGTTGGCAATGTACTTAATATATTTTCCGGGTCTTTTTTTGGGGTCGGGGTGGTGAATGGTAAAATAAATCAGTTAAAGGAAGGCACTGTGTCAATCTACTCTTTAGGAAATACTTTTTTTTAAAGATTGTGATTCCTTCGTCTAGATTTAACATTAATAGTTTCCAAAGGTGTATATATCCAAGGCCCCCAAGATGTGATCAAAACAAAGCTCTTGCTGAAGGAGATACCAGTCTCCTAAAAAGAAAATGTTGATGTGAGATTTTCATCCCAGTTGTGTGAAGCCGAGAGGACAGGCTTCACTCCGACATACTCCACCCCATGAAACCAGCACTGTATAATTTCCATAGTTAGTAGTGTAGGAAGTGATTCATCCTGCCAAACCTAATAAGTTATCTAGAAATGGCCTGCCTACATCAGCTTGGCAAGTGAGCATATCCATGTGTTGGAATTGTTCAGTCCATGAAGCCTTTTATTTACATGGGTAATAGTGAGCATGCCTTGTAAATTATGCTTTTTAATATTCTATAGAGCAGTGATGCAGTCATTAATTTTTCCTTTTACATGTTTTCCTTAGGACCCGAGTCAGTATCATGTTAATATCTTTGTATTTACGAGTTACAGCCCAGAGTAATTGAGATTGACTAAATTTGAAGCTTATACAGAGCTCCCCACTTTTTTTAGAGAATCAGTTATCAGTGTGGTGGTCACATACTTAGCTTGATAACACTGCTTCTTAATTTCTAATAGTTTAAGTGGTTTCTGGGTAACAAGGGCCCTTGGCATCAGTGATATTATTCTAGAATATGGTGCACTTCCTTTGTGGAGTTTATAGGTCTGTTTCTATATACATATAAACATGTTTTACCTAATGTAACAATAATTGAACATAACAATTTGACTCTTAGTAAAACTATGTCAATTCTATAATCCTAACTATGGTATAAACTTACTGCAAAAGGAGTTACTGAGGAAATTCCATTTGAAGTTACAGAAAGACTGGATAGGAAAGCAAAACAAGAGACTGGAAGATAAGGTAAATCCAAAACAAAAGCATAGTAACAATTCAGGATATTTGTAGGTATATTAGGTTTTGAACACATACATCACAGAGTTGTTTGTAGTTTTCAAAGATATTTGGTAGATAGTGTTAGGCATCTAAGTAAGTAATATTTAAATGTCAGGAGACCAGATTCTAGTCTTACCCTGCCATTAATTTATACTGTACTGAGAATTTGTGCATGTGTATCTACAAAATGAATAAATATGAGTGTTTTCAGTAGATGACCGAGGTCTACTTTTAATCCAAAATTTTGTAAATTTAAAAAATTTCTTCATCTTTATCTGTCAACAAATAGTGAATTATTTCCAGGAAACATTCATTCCCTGGGGAAAAAATACTGAGAATATGCATTAGATATTGTATATATATATATATAGTGGTTCCAAATAAGGGCAAGATTCTAGCTGTCCAGCAGCTTATAATTCATATTGGAAGCATCATTACACAGATAATCATCCAATTGTAATTGGGGGCGGTGTTCTTCATTCATTCATTCTCATTCACCAAACACATAGTGACTATGATGTGTGCCAGGCTCTGTGATAGGGGCTAGAGATAACATGGTAAAAACAAACAAACAAACAAAAAAACCCATGATTTTTCTTTTCATTGAGTACAGAGATTTGTGGATAAGAAATCATTAGCCAGATCATTACATAGATAAACAGTAAAAAACAAACTGAGACAAGTATTCTGAGTCAAAGGAACACAATTTATGGAGACATAAACAACAACAAATATCAGACCAATGAAGTCTGGGTGCTGAAAAGTTTTCTTGAAGAAGTGACACAGGCTATCAATAGACCTTGAGACAAAAATAGGGCAATTAGGAAATTTGAAAGTTATATCCTATAAAGGCCTTATGATGAGTGGGGACACAGCCCATTGGAGAAACTGATAAAAAGACATGGGGCCTGAAGGCAAAGAATTTTTAAAAACAAAACTGAGATATTTGAGAATAAAACTAGCCCAGTGTACTGCATTGGGAGGAAGTTACTTAAATCAGTGGAAAATAAGTAGGAGTACAGAAAGAACATTCCAAGAAGAAGACAATTTTAAAAGATAAGAATTAGAAAAGAAGAACATTGTAATAATGTATAAAAAAAAATGTACCTAGAGCAGTGGTTTTCAACCAGGATTATTCTGATTCTCTGGGGACATTTTATCACAACTAGGGGGATGTTACTGGCATCTAATGGGTAAAAGGCAGAAATGCTGCTAAACTTCGATAACGGCAAGACAGTAATTCATGACAAAGAATTATCTGGTATAAAACATCAATACATCTGAGCTTGACAAACATAATCTAGAATGTTGAGAGCTAAAGGAATACAAATATGAAGTATGGCTGAAAAGTTAGGTAGTAACTATATCATGTTAGAATTTATAAAAAGGCAATAGGGAAACTGTGAAGAATTTTATGTACAAAAGTGACATGGTAAGAATTACATTTATAAAAGATTACTTTCACTAATATGAATGGATTATAGCAGGAGACAATGGAGCCACAGAAATCATTGCAGAGTGTTTCAGTAACCCAAGTGAACACTAATGATGAGTTTATCAAAATTAGTAACAGGTGAAGTGGAGGAAAGTGAACAGATGGGAGAATGTTTATGAAAAGGCTCTGTGATTGATTGGATATATGGTTAAGAGATAGGGAATGACTTCCATGTTCTGACCTGAGCAGCTGGAAAGCTGGTGAAGACATCTCAAGAATGTGGGAGGCCTGTACAAACTCTGAGAGGCATAGTTCTCCCTGCTCAGGCTTTCCGAAAATTGAGATGAACAGAAATAAAATAAAATTCTGTAGAAATAGATCCAGACTTAGGGCACAGTCAAGAATCCTGACATAAATGTTCTACGTGATTAAGCTATCACTTTATTTCAAAGGACAGAAAGCCACTAGTTTTCAGAAAAGTGGATAATTCATTCAAATATCCAGACATCTATGAAAGACCACATAAGCACCTTGCTTTTACTGCTTCTATCCACACAAAATATTAGATTGCTCTTCCCACAACTTCCAAGTTTACACATCTGTAGTTTAAATAATGAATAGGAGGAAAAGTTTATTATCTGTGAACCTCAAACACAAAAAATCCCAAGGACAATCTTATTGGCTAATTGAATAACTTATTCAGTTCTCACCTAGTCAGCTATGGCTAGAATGGCTGGATCATGTAGAAGACATGTGTTTGCTACAGTTCCCATTCATTAATGTTCTTGCATATCTTATAAGGAAAGATTCTGGGTTGAATAGATTGCACAAAATTTATCCAAATACTGTTGATCCATTACTTCCACAGTCAACATTTTTTTGACATGCAGAGATAATTTGAACTTAATACATTTATGTTTTGTACAATCAAAAATACACATTCCCTTCTCCACTGTCACCTCCAGATAATGTATGTGGATTCAATGCCAGGGGGACAGTATATTCAGATCACACCTTCCCTAAATAGTACCCATTTCTTCCCTAGTTGATAGGTGAGTGTGGCAACTCATAATTCTGTTAACTTTGTGTATCAGGCTCCTCTTTTGTGTCATTTCAGATTATCATGGCCTTACCTGTCTCTTATTCCCACTAGTGCTAAAATTAATATTGTGAGAACACCAGCTACATGTGGTTGTGATATGACAGCATATTCACTCACATATACTCCCAAAACTAGTAACCAGAAGAGACTGAGCTGCATTTCTGCCACTTACTTCCACTTTCCCAGGAGAAAGAATCTACCTATCTGGCTTGGGTCAGGCGTCTCATCTGTTATAGCCAATTGTAGACTGGATTCTATAGTATAAACAGGACTTTGGAGGTTTCCACACTTGGAAGCAGTAGGTGGGGAGATAGGGACAATATGCTTCTCAGAAAATAAGGAATATTTAGCTGAGATGTCATCTGAGAATAGCCCTTAATACCCCAGGATGTTAGAAATGTTGTGACATTTTATTCTGATAAGTATGAAAATGTTATATTTATGAATCAAATATTGAAACATAGTTTGGTCCTAAATAAGTGAATACTGATTAGAAGATGTAAAGACTCTTATTTAAGAAAAAAATAAATAAAACCTAATTTAGGACACTTACAATTATATAAGATTCTACTTATTAAAAAAAAAGTTTCCCCTACCTACAACTAAAAATAAAATCTATTATGTATCTATTAACAATGATATCAGAATATTTTTTTAATCCAAAAAGAATTAAGTGTCATACTTTTCAGCTATAAGAAAAAACTAATGATGAATGCCACCACTTTTCAAGAGAAATGGCTTAGTGCAAAAACAGTATAGTGTTTTTATAAGCTGGGTCTCTGGTACTCTATCTCTCATCACTTTTATTTGTATCATTTTATGTCCACGCATAGGTCAATAATTCATAAATAGTGCTGACACCAGATATTTTTTTCAGTTTTCATAAATCTGACTGCTTTGTGCACGTTGATAACAAAATTTTATAATCATCTGCCATAAATTTGCTTTCAGATGTCCTGGTTACAGAAATAAGTTGACAAAAGTTTTAGTTTCTCTATGCACATTAAATTTATCAAGATGTTTAACTGAACCAGTTGTTTTGTTTAGGTTATGTAAACTTTGGACAAATTTTTTTTAATGTAGACTTTACTTAACTGACTTCCTTCAGTCAGTCAAATTAATACTCTGGAAAGTCAAATTAAGCCTTGCATATTTTTTATGAGGACAGGAAAAGCAATGTACCAAATCGTTTTCTAGCTTGGAAGAGTTCATTTTCACACTGCATCGGTTCATCCAGAATTTTTTTTAAACTAGTAATACTTGATAGAATCCAGACCTGAGTACCGCCTTTTGAATAAGCCCACCCACCATCTCAGACAGACCTAGGTGTCATCTTCCCTAGGCTACAAGCATCCTCCAGAGGACATGTCAGCAAGCCACAAGCCCACCTTTCCCCTGAGCCCTCCCCTCAAAGAGCGCGCCAAAGCCCTGGCCATAAAAAGCCTCTTGTCCTGTTAGAGACCCCTTTCCTTCGTTCTGCTGGCTAGGACACAGGGGCCCTCTCAGGTTCAGCAATAAACCTGCGTGCACTGTTGTGTTCGCATCCCTTTCAATACTGAGGTTTTGTTCCTGTACACTTGTTACCATTTTTAAAGTGCATTTTGTTTTAAGCGTAACACTGGCTACCTTTCAATTTTATAAACATTAAAAAATAAAAAGCAGGAAAAATCAAAGGATAAGTTCCTTCTCCACTCAACTCAAAGATTAATAAGCCCATGAGAAAAGATCACTGGAGTCAAGGCAGAGGGATCTATATACACCTTTGTGTTTTATAAACCGAATAAACGGCAAAGTTCTTTGTGATTTTCCTGAGATTATGACTCACAAACATGCATACCTAAGTAGGCCAGGTGTGCATCCATCATATTGCCAAGATTGGAGAATATACATGTGAGACAGAAATCGTTAAATCCCCTATGGAGTCATGCTAAGTGCTTGCCAGAGTAGAAGGCCCACTTAGCTGCTTCTTTCCCTCCTCCACTTGCTGATCTTGGGAAGGCCAGTTGTTTCAGTGTTTTCGAGAAGCCAGGAATATAAAAGTTTATGTAACATTTCTAGATCCTGAATGCTGGCAAGTCATTTCCTTCCCATCTTTTCCCTTCCCTCCCTTCTCTTTCTTTCCCTTTTTCCCCCCTTTCCTACTTTTCCCTTCCTTCTTTTCACTGGCTTCCCTTCTGGTCCCTTTTCTTCCTTCCTGCCCCCCCTCCCTCTTTTTGTCTTATCTATGCTAAGATTTTCCGGGGCAAACGTAATGTAGACCAAAAGGTAGAAGGACTAAATACCCTTTTCCTTGTGTTCTGAATGTTTTAAGCATCACGATAAAATAGAGCCAAGAAGCATAGGATTTGAGACTCATGTGGCTCTGAATCTTAGATAAACTTATGTGACCTTGGATCTGCCACTTACATGCTGAGACTTGTACATTCTCTACTTGTGTACTTTGAAGATTCATGAGAAATAAAGTGATTGTGTTTAAAATGTCTAACAAAAGGTTATATTCGGCAGACAGATATGAGCCAGGAGCAGATGGAAATGGAAGCCACCCACAGAAACAGCCTGGTGTGCTCAGAGCATCCTGCCCCCCGCGCCCACACTAGCCAGACATGCGCAGATGAAGGTACGGTGCCAGAGTTGACCGCTATATGACGTTCCTTTTCGGGCCCTTGGCCCTCAAGGACAAAACGTCCAAAATGGACATGCGCATGACCTCAAAACTCCAACAGCGCGTGCGCAACCGCCGACTTACTGCCAAGGAACAGCGGATGCAGCCGTTAAACTGTCACCAGCCCTGGGCGGAGTCTTGGAAGATTCAGGGGTGGAGCAGCCTAGAGAGCGGAAGTTACAGCCCTATAAAAAGCCTAAGTCTATAACCAAGCAGGGCACTTAGACCCTCTGGAGTTGCCCGCTTGGACCCCTTTCCAGGTGTACTTTCATTTTTCTTATTAAACTCCTCGCTGATTTCACTCACTACTTGGTCTCTGGACTGAATTCTTTCCTCGGAGAAGATGAGAACTGAGGACAAGCGCGGAACCAGTAACATGAGCCCCTGGTCGTAGGCCCGCGCTGAATAAAGGGTAGCTGGAGGTTAGGACAAAGATGTCAGCGGTGGCGGTGGCGATGAAGGTGGTGATTGTTACTTGACTTGCCTACAGGGTTTTTAAAATCTTTTGATCACAAATTCGGAGTTGCAAACTCATTGGTAACTACATAGTTGCAAAGGGCTTTTACACATAAAGTAGCCAGCATCTCAGACTTCAAGAAACAAGACAGAATGATGGGGGTAGGGTGAGTGTCAGATCAGAACATTAATTAGCTGAAGAAAGAGTCATAAAATACACTAAAATTAAGTCAGGCCACATTTGAAGAAGAAAGTCACTTAAAGCCAGGATTAGAGACCATGGTGGGGTCACATTGATATTCTTGACATAAGGAGATTAGAAAAATGAAAGAAAGCTGTGAAAATTGTCTTCAAGAATCAGAAAGCCAGAATAAGGGACTGGGTGGGGGGGGGGGGTAATTAATTCATTTTTATTAAATACCTGCTATGCAAAAATAACTTAATAGATTCCCAGGGAAATCTAGCAGGGAGAAATACATGACATTTGATTTTAAGAGCTTTCCCCATAATATGGAAGAAAGGCTGGATCAAATTCTTTGACTTATAGTTTGAGAGATACAGAAGCAGAGACTAGGACTAACTGCTTAAATTAAACAAGAGATCGGACCTTGGAAAATGAATTGCACAAAGGGCAGGGAACACCAGTGACCAGTAGAGTACAGCATTTAGCCAATTTTTCTGCCAACCTTGCCCATAAAGAATTGTGAATTGGGGGAGCCTTAGGCTAAGTAAACTATGAATAGGTTAGAAAAAAGACAATATATTTTCCCAAAGAAAGCAATTGTTTACAATGTTTTTCATCTTGTTTCTTGTATACACATTAACCAGCATATATATAGCTAATGTCTTCAGATATATTGTCTCATTCATTCTTGAGTTCCAAAGTTTTTTTTTCTTTGAGATTTTATTGAGAACCTTAGAAAAGTGTCTCCAAGTCTCTTCAAAGAAGAGTTAACTTTCTGTCTTGTTTTTATGTGTTTTTTCAATTACATTACCAAACTGAGTTAAATGTGTATCTGTGCATTCAGTTATTTATACCATCATAAATTTCCTCCACCTGAAAATTTCCTCTATCCCCATTCTGAAAAATGATAGTTATATACTCCAAAGGAATTCATGGTTCAATTAAAGTAAAATTTAAGTTAAGCATATTATCATTTTTGTTTTTAAGGAAATAGATTTTCCTCTTCGATTCTATTTTTCCAGAAAATTTTCTAAAATTTTAAATATATTCTGTATATTATATGTATTTGAAGGCTTTTCTTCTGAGATTCACCTTGTTTATGAATTTGCTTTAAAAGTTTGTTTTTTGTCTTGCTTCAGAATAACATGTGTGTTTTGCCTTCTCTGAATTCTTTGCTCTCTGTGTCCCTGTCTCAAACACTAGTTGGCTAGACTCCTACTTCTTTTTCTATTAATCACAGTCTTAAAGTATTATCTTATTATTTTATAAGCCTTTCAAGCAAAGGTCTCTTCCTAGGTATTAGTCTAATAATTCTCCAAAGAGAGGTCAAAAATAGTTTAAAATCTTATTTAAAACTCTCTATTAAGCTGTAACATTATGACTTTTTATTGAAACATAAATATAAAATCATACTAGAAAGCATTGATAGGCTCCGTTAACTTCAAGACAGCAGTGAACTATCTCTAACTATAAACGGAGCCTTCTGTTAACAGTATGTGCCAGCAAGAAAGCACTGTTTGATTTTGGTTTCATAGACTTTTCTGTACCATCTTTAATGTTAAAATATAACAAATTTCCAATCCCAGCCATCCAAATTTAATGCGTTACATTTTTTTTACAATCTTTTGTCAAGCCACACTGATACATATATTAAAATATACAGAATCTAATTAGCTTTTTAAAGAATAAACATGTAATATAAATGGCTTCAACCAACCATAATCCACTTTATTTTTTAACTCAATTTTAAATGCACTTGTAGTTATATCTATATAAATAGACATATACCTAGTTATCAAGATGAATATAAATTTACTTATTTCATATATCTATAATGTAGCCTCCTGCCTGCTAGGTTAATATTTAACATATTTAGCCATGCATAGTCTACGGGTGTCTGTCAAATCTTTGTATCCAAATTTATCTTCTCTTGGTCATCACCAATTTTTACGACATATGCTTGTAACAAAAGTGATGATCAGCTGTGACCACTTTTTCACTAAGGAAAGCCCTGGAGGGAATCAGCAACTGTTAGAAGAACAGAGAGCACTCGATGAGCAACATTGTTTTGTGAGGAAGATTAAAATTGAATTCTTAAGCTTGTGGAATCTGTACTCCTTGGAATCTTTCAGAATATAATTTAAATTCATATTTTAATAAATGCTCTAGTGTCCTAGAAATGGCAACCATGTGTAATTTTATACTTGGTATATACAGGTCTCCCTGCTTCTTGAGAGTTTGGGCATGCCACTTCATTTTCACAAAAGACCTACATTAGTACCTGTTTTTGCTAACCAAAAGAAATCCTAAGATGAGTTTTACTTTTACAAAACGCAGCGAAAAGTGAAAATAGCATGCAGTGTTTGTTTTGCATTGAGCTGTTATGTAGGCAGCATGCACCGCAAGCCTGGAGAGTACCGGGCCAGCTCCTTCCCCAGGAACCCTGCTCAGTATCTCAGCATCAAGCTGCCAGGTTTTGAACTGTGTCTGTGAGCATAATGGGCTTTATCTCTATTTCTTTTTTGCATCAGTTAGCAAAATGTGTCCAATGGTATCAGAAAAGCCCAACAAAAGTTATTTTTGGGGTCGGGTAATATTCATAAAATTTCCCATATGAATTAATGGTAATTGCTCCTTCACTTTATGCCATTTTGGCTTATGAAAGATTTTAGAGTAATGCTGTACTTTCAGACAGCAGGGGAAACCTGTATATTGTTCATAGACACCATTTCATTGGGCCTCTTCATAATGTGGTTGGGCAGGAAACTCAAGGAGTATTTTGGGTATTTTTAAGGTGATACATTGAAAATCAGTAAGGTCATAAGCCAGTTTTAGAGCAGGTTCTAGAAATAATTTTTGTGTAAGTGTTGAGTGATCTTTCCATTTCTTAGGATCCTAAAAGAGAAATAAAAAAATTTGCAAACAACAAAATAATTCACTTCTTGAACTGTTCCTGGTAAGAAGAACTAAAATAATCATTTTTTCCCTCCAACTCCACTTCCCTTTTAATCTTGCTTTCTGGCTAAATGGCTGTTGGAGCTGCATACTTCATCCCCAGTTCCACTCTTCTCGCTCCATCCTCCAGAATTAGATTATTGCAATGTCCTCCTGACCTGACCCTGGCAGTATTTCCCCCTTTCTTTAATCTTTTCTTCATATTCCACACAGTTATTTTTTTCACTTATTAATCACATGGGTGTCCCTTATAAACTGTTATGATAAAATCCGACCACTCCCTAAATTTCTGAAAATGGATCTGCTATTCACTTTAAAAGAGATCAAATGTCAACTGCATATATATATATATATATACACACACACATACACTGTCCCATCTCACAGGAGCAGTGCTATGGCATGAAATGTTTTTTTCAGCAAATTTTAATGGGCAAGCTATACACCTGAAGTTCATTCAAACTGTTTTTCTAAGACTAGGAAAAAAGAATTTAGAAAAGACAGACTACTATGGTTTTATATTAAATCTTAAATTTGTCAACACTGAATAATAACACCTCATAGTTATTAATTTTAATTACCTGTTATATCACTTAGATTTATAGACTACATTATGCCCACTGCATAATGCTAAATATAAACAATATATTAAAATCTTTTAAATGGCAATTATAAATACTTGACTATTTTGTTGCACATACAAGTAAAATTAATGACACACTGATAAATCTAGATTTAATGTGCTTAAAACAATAATTTGACTATTTTTAAAAATGTAGAACAAACTACAATGATCAATAAATTAGCTTCAAACACAAAAGAAACATAATCTTTGTTGAATGATGTGTGATATTCTGCATTGTTTCCCTTTAGGGACTCAAGTCTAAGTGACACAAATGAATAATGAACTGCTCTGAAGCATCTTTCTTCTAGGGGCCAAAATACTACTATAGCTATTAATTTGTGGATTGACAGAACACACCAAAAAGGTGAATTGTTTCAAAAAATGAGACCAAATTAAACTATTCCTCATACGCTTTATGAAATGAAATAATGTGCAAATAAACATAAATGGATAATTACATAAGATTTCTCAACAGAAGAATGGATAACTATGTAAGACTTCTCAACAGAAGAATACTTTTTATTATGTCTATCCAAAATAAGCCTTGAGTTTGGACTGTGGAATAAATGGGTCAACAATCTTTAGGATTTAGAGAAAGCCACCTGGGTTGCCCCTCCTTGCTGCTTTTTCCTGGGAAACTGTCCCATCAACTTTTGTAGTGGAAATGTGATGCATCAACCAGATCTCAGTTCAGGAATGACACATCACCTGCTGCAAGGGCAGCCCTCAAATTAGCCTCCTGCAAATACAGACGAGGAAAAGTCCCTTGCCCAGCGTGGTATTTCCTCCCGGGGATGGCCTGCATCCACTGAGTGAGTGGTGGGGCATGAACACCCAACCCACCCAGCCAGCTTGAGAGAACTCTGCAGGGTCATGGCCGCCGCAGAATCCCAGGAAGGACAGCTGAGGCTCCATATGTCTGTGCTGCCGCCATAAGACTCCCCATTGCTAATATTGCTCTCTTCCTGTCCCTTCCAGGGGTGTTTACAAGAAGAGCAGTACCAAATAAACTGCCTGCATATTAATCCCCACCATAGAGGCTGCTTCCCAGGAACCCAAACAAGAAAACCTATTTTGTATTATTGCATTACCCCATACTCTTATTATGTATAATTCAGAGAATATGTATTTTGAAGTGAGCTAGTCCTTCACACTCAGAGCTTTGTAGGGCCCTGCAGTTATAGGTAGTTGCCCCAGGGATACTAAAAGTATTTTTTGTTTCGAAGACAACAAATAGACAAAGGAACCATTATTATTTTATTATTATTACTAATTATTATTATTCTCCAATACATTGTAGATCTGCCATTAAGTACAGTTGACCCTTGAATAACACAGGATGCCAACCCCTCTGCAGTCAAAAATCCACATACAACTGGGTTGTATTTGGTTCTAGTTATGGGATTGTTACTAAATAAATAGGCACCAAGCTGCTTAATTTCTCTGGATTTCAGTATTGTCTTCAGTAAAATGAACATTTGAACCAAAATAGTGTAAGTTCCCTTTTAAGAAAGATCTAGCAGGGGAATGATAATTCAGAAAAAAAAGAGGTAAATACACAAAACATGGCCACATGTTCAACCAAATAATAGTGTGTTTCCCTGAATGTCATAGAAAGAGGACTTGAAAGTGGTGGGGACAATGGAAGCTCCTCTGTGAGCACTGTGACTGACACCTGTCACACAGCATCATCACTGGGAAGTGTTAGAAACCTTGCCATTCTCTGGACCAAGCTCTCCAGGCTGCGGGTATCTAGGTTACCTTTGGACATGAGGCTTCTTTGAAGGAAGGTGAATACTGCATTTGTGGGACCAGAGTTTAAGAAGTGGTTGCCCTTTGCCAATGCTCTCTTCCCCCCTGGCTAAATGAAGAGAATAGCGAGGTGCTGGGAGAACGTGGGCTCACAGATGAAAAGGCCTGGGGCCCCTGCATCACAGTGGGGATAGAGACAGGCTGCTGGCTGGAGGCACTGCCCTTGCATTGTTATGTGTGTGTGACACAGATTTATTTTCTTCTTTTTTTAAATTGAAGGGTAGTTGACCTACAATATTATATTGTTTTAAGGTGTCCAACATAGTGACTCCACAATTATATACATTATGAAATGCTCACCACGATAAGTATAGTTACCAACTGCCACCATACCAACTTATTATAATTTATTGACTAAATTCTCTATTCTGTACTTTTTATACCTGTTACTGATTTTATTTTTGTTGTCACTAAACCACTGTCATTTTATTCTGTGTTGGTGCTTCAGTAACAATTATTACTTGACTAAAGTTTAAAATTAATTCATTTCAAATTATTCCCCCTTTAAATCCTACTCTCCTTTATATTATACCCAGAGACAATCAATTATGTAAAAGCAAAACTCAACTCAATAATTACCTGTAAACTGCCAAAATAATGCTTTTTTTTCTTTTTCATTTTATATCATTGATTTTATTTCTTTGCTATCATGGCAAGTACTGGAGCCTTGTTGACTTGATTGTATCACTTTAAAAATGTACAGCTCTACACACAATTTTGTAACAGACTTAAAATTATTTCATAAATAATTTTCTATGTCAGTATGTAAACAACTACAACAGAAAGTATTTGCACATTTTTCTATTCTGTAGATTTGTCATAATTTTTAAGTAAGTCTTCTGAAAATGAATTTTTAAGCCATTTTAAATTTCCAGCTATTATATATGTTATCTGAGATGAAGTTTCTTCAACAGCTCTTAATGTTTGGTCAAAGATGATCAGAAGGTTGAATAGTAATTTAAATATTAGATAAATTTCACAAAGTTGATTTTGCTTTGAAATCAGAATGCCCAATTACATAAACATAACTGTCTTTAGATAAGTTTTAACCTAAGTATCTCTTTTTCTAAGTGTGCAGTTGTGTTTTAACTACTCAGAGGGTGGGCAAATAATATACAAAAATTTTCAACACTTAAACATAGTTGACATACAGTCAGGGGCAAAACTTTAGCCAATGTATTTTACTCAATGGACTTATTAATTGATGTGTTTATAATGTATGGAATGCCATTAATGATAGAGTTTTAGGTGACTTGTAATTGTGAAATATCTAAAATAAAAATCTAGATCAGAAAACAATTTGTGGGATGGGTATTATGTTTAGTACACATGGTGTGGGGGATCATGGGGAAAAACAGTGTAGCACAGAGAAGGCAAATAGTGAATCTGTGGCACCTTACTACACTGAAGGACAGTGACTGCATTGGGGTATGGGTGGGGACTTGATAACATGGGTAAATGTAGTAACCACATTGTTTTTTCATGTGAAACCTTCATAAGAGTGTATATCAATAATACCTTAATAAAAAAAAGAAAACAATTTGTGGGTCTAAATATTTAGAGCCAAATTAATAATCTCTCAAGGAATAAAAGGTGCTATTTAAATATTGCTTATGTTTCTATGTAGCCACAGTAAAAAGAAAAATGGTGGAACCATAATTCTCATTTTCCTTCATGAAGAACATGGGCAAGATTACCTAGAAAGGAAATTCTCACTGTAAATAAATTTTTATTTATCATTTTGTTCCCATATAGAAATCATTGAGGAACAATAGAAAATGCCTGCTCCTCTGATATCATCTGAGTATATATATATCTCTTTGTAGTGGATGTGGGTGAGAGCCTTTAAGTATATTTAAAACATTTCAATCAAATACTTTTAAAATTCAAAGAGAGTCATTAATACTCAAAATCTATTTCAGGAAGTGATATAAAATGCTTTCTGGGGAAGACATTTGAGCACAGGGACTAAGGCACTGGCACCTGTGCAGAGCAAGGACGGCCTGTACAGCATACATTTGGTAATATTTTGTGGTAAGAAAAAAATACCCAGAAGAATATAAACTTGGGTAAGAAACAATATTCCTATGATGAGGAAATCTTTCCCTAAGCAGACCATGAAGTGGAGATATCATTAAGAAAAAGGCAGTGGATTTGATTTTATAAAAATTAAAGAATTCTACATGGTAAAAGGCAATCTAAACAGAGTTAAAAGATAAATACCAAACTAGAAAATATAAACATGTGACCCAGGATTTGGCCAACAATTCCTTCCTCCATGTTAGTGTGAGGAGGGGAAAATTCAGAGACTCAAACTTCATGAATCAATAGATGAGAGGTTAAATTTCTCATATTCTCATTTTATGGAATGGGAAGTACCTTGCAACAGAGAAGGCAGGGTATTGCCATTCCAACCCAGATCCTTTGCAAGGCACTTAGACAAGCATTGAGGAACTGTGTGACAGATCAATCTCTTTCCCGTTCTGTAAGCAAAAGAGAACAATTAACAGAATGTCTGTTTCTCCAGGGCAAAATTCCAATATGGTCTCTGCACCACTGAGCTTTCTTTGCAAAACATCAAAACACACAGCCTCTAGCAAATCACTTTTAAACAATCAGGAGAGAAGAAATGGAAAAGCTAAAGAACTTGCAATCACCTTTGTAGCCCTGACTCCTGAAAATAAGTGATGATGGTGAACATCTGACGCCACATCTGTGAACCTTAAAGGGTCTAGAGGTTCAAATGAAGCAGAGGAAGGATTCGCCTGTGATCACTCACCTAGGTTGAATTACTTATAGTCTCAACTGGGAAATGTTGATTAAGAAATGAGGATAAAGGCAGGAGCAGCTCCTGAAATAGTGCCTGAATACCTCAAATATTCCTAAGGAATCCCGAGGACAACTGTGTCAGAGAGGAGCTGCCAAATGGAGTAGAATAACACAGAGATCATGTCCTTGTCAGTCAGCATACACAGAGCATTACTGATCCTCAGAAAAATGTACTGTGACTGGGTCTAAAACCGGACTGGGATTTTCCAGATGTGTATGGTATTGGAGATGGTTTCAGAGCTGCACTTGCCAAATCACCTTTGCAAGGCACAGTAGGTCACAGCCGGGGGAGCAAAGGCTGCTCTGCTCTTTCCCAAGCAGAATAGAATTTTAGAAGTGCCAAGTCCTCTCCCACAATGGATGGGGATAGCAGATTATGGATCAGTGGTTACTACAAATATCTGTGATCTCGCAGCTGATCTCTATCCTGACGCTGGGCTCTAAGGTCTCAGGTGCTGAGGGGTCAGCCCCGCCCCCTCTCAGCAGAAGCCTAATCAGGCCTGGACAGGGCAAAGCCAGGCCGCGCATCCAGCATCCGGCACCAGCTCTTTCCCCGCCCTTCAGGGTGGCTTTAGGCAAGTCCCGGACACCTTTGCATCTGGAGCTTTTTGTTGTTGTTTTGTTTGGTAATTTAAATAAATGAAGTGGTGATAACATCCTTTCATGGCATATTCTATTTAAAAAAAAAGCCATTACCAAGTTCAAACCGTGTCAGTGCTCTCTCTTAATAAGCCTGCATAGGGGACTCCCTTGTCCCCTCCTGGCGTGAGCCGGGAGCTCTGTCCTTCCACTTTATCTCTAAATAAAAGCCTGTATCTTGCTCTCCTAAAAAAAATAATAATAATAAGCCTGCATAACAGTTGTCTGAACTCTACTCTGGACTAAGTTCATAAATAGACCAGGTAAATGAAGTGAAAGAGAAGAGAGTACATGGTCTTTTATCCAAGGAGGTCTTCATACCTGAGTGTGACTCTTAACCAAGGATACACAGTGGTGAAGAACACAGGTTAACAGTGGTTCAGGGTGTGTCCTAAAGTCAGACTGCTGGAATTTCAGTCTCCACCCTGAAACATTTAAGACACATTACTTCCCTAAACTTCATTTTCTGCATCTGGGATGAGTAACACTATCTATGTGGTAGTAGGCTGAATAATATACCCTTGCCCCAAAATGTCCATGTCCTAATCCCCAGAACCAGTGAATGTCACCTTATACGGCTACCAGGATTTCACAGATGGAATTACACTAAGGATCTTAAGGTGGGGATCTCATCCTGGATTATCTGGAAGGACCCTAAACGTAAACACTAGTGTTCTTATCAAAGAACAGCAGAGAGTGATTTTACTGCAGACAAAGACAATGTGATGATGAAGCAGGGGTTGGACTGATGTGGTCAAAAGCCACCAGAATCTAGAAAAGGCAAGGAAGTGGAGTTTCCCTTAGAGCCTCCAGAGGGAGCACGGTCTTGCCAGTTCCTGACACTGCCCCGTGAAACTGGTTTTAGAATCCCTGACCTTCAGAACTGTGTGAGAGTAAGAGTGTTTTGTTTTAAGTCACAGAGTTTGTGATGATTTGTTACAGCAGCTGTAGGGAACTAAGACATACCTCGTAGGAACTGTTAACTCTCCGAGAATGTGTGACTGGAAACACACTTAGTAATGTGTCTAGCACACAGTAGTTACGCTGTACAAGTACACCACTGCTGGGAAATGAAGGCCTGGCTTTGAGGGATCGTTGAAACCAGTACAATGGTCACCATTTTCCCCCATGTTCATCCTGGTAACATGCCTAACACGTGAAGCTCTTTCTCCACAGGCCCTTTCTTCTCCTGCTACTTAAAGAGAAAGGTAACTTCTCCTCACTGAAGTCACATTATTCTTTTCCTTTCTACTGTTTTCCCCCTAACACTCATGCAAACAGTCTCTGAAGTTTAAAGAAATCATTTCTCAATGATTCAGATGCTCCTCCAGGAAACTGACTGAGCTTGTTTGAACCCTTTACCTCAACACTCCACTTGCCTCCACCAACTGCCATTTCTTTGCCTATAAACTTTCATTTGTCCTCCATTTTATGAAAATCAGCTTCTAAGAAAGTCTCTAATATCAAACAGTGTGGTTTTAAAACAAAGGTAATATTTTACCTCAGAGAGACCATTTTTCAGGAGTGGTTTTGTTTCATTTTTCTCCCGTCTCCCCACACCCCAACCTTGGGCAAATCCAGATCCGTATCATGGCTCAAACACTTGGTGTGATTCTCTGAGCTGCGGTTCTCTGGCACCTGAGGGCAGCCCTCCTCGCCTGGGCTGCTGAGAGGCCCACGGCCAGCTCTCTCACAGGGAAGGTGTGGATTGCTGCCGGGAAGCCTGTCACCTCACATAAAGGCGACCGGTTCAGGGAAGGTCTGGGCAGGCCTGTCACAGTCAGGGGCAGTGTCTAGGTCTCTAAAATGAATATATTTAAGGCAAGAAAGACATTCATCCATGAATCTGAAATGCTCAAATCTTCCACAAGCTACCTTCTAGTTCTTGAGAAATACAAGCAAGGAAAATACTATTTATTACTACCCAGAGTTTTGACCCAGAATCCCATACAAAATTTTTAATCTTTTGACATATATGGGGCCTTGGGTGAGCTCTCACTTAGGGCCTAGGTCAGTACCTGGGCACAATCACAAACGTGGACTATCTGCCTCAGAATTACCTGGAGTGCTGGTTGAACTCCAGATTGCTGGCTTTCCCACAAAGCTAGGACAGCAGGATGACAGGGCCATGATCACACACTTTTGATAATTAGCAAATAGCGAGCACTCTGGTTAGCCTAAAAGCAATTTGAGTAGCACCTTTGGCACCTTTCCTCTAGGCCCATATCCTTACTTTATTTAGTCTTATAGTTTCCAACTGAGTAAAGGAAGGACAAGTGTTCTAGAAAAGGAAGGGACCCAGCACAGTAAATAGTACAGAGTTCAAGAATTAAAAAAGAACAACAAATTTTATTATGGCAAATCCTGCAAAGCAAAATTAAATGCATATGATGTGTTAGGAAGAGGGTGGAAAAGCAGGGGAGTGGAGCTTATCCTCCTTCCTCAGGTTAGGGGTGCACAAATGTTGTCTAAAATGGGTATGTCATGATACGGCAGGATAAGCATGTTTAAGGGGTCGCATCAAAGTGCCAAAAACTGTCTCCCCAGAGGGATTCTGCAGGGAGAAGGGCTGCATTTCAGTATTACTCAAGGTACAGTTAAGTTCATGCATTATTTTCATAAACAAAATATTTCTATTTATTTAGAAATAGCTTCAATTTGTGTGAGTGCATTCAAACATGAAATTCAGAATCATCCTTACTCT
The DNA here is from genome assembly GCA_032199065.1 of Smutsia gigantea. NCBI lineage: Eukaryota > Metazoa > Chordata > Mammalia > Pholidota > Manidae > Smutsia > Smutsia gigantea. The sequence goes on from JAVSCE010000922.1 coordinate 449,434, forward strand.
CTCACACGTTTGTTAAATGCTTGCTGTATCAGGATCGTTATCTTTATCTTGAAGGCCTTAAAAAAAAAGCAGCCCAAGAAGCATGAATTTTAAAGATTCGTCCCTGGTAATATTGCCAGGCATGGCAGAGAGTAGATGTGGAACTACTAGAAGCAAACTGGATATCAACCCTGCTTCCAAGAGGCAGGTCTGACTACCAAGGGCAGGCGATTCTCTGCATCCAGGGAGCAGGAGCTTTGATCCTCTGGAACTGTAATCAACAACTTAGAGCAAATGAGTCAGGCCACAGGGGGCCTGGAGGAGCCCAGCAGCCTCTCCGTGAAGGTGTTCTTTGTTTGTACTGAGTTAATCTCATGAATGTTGCCCTAGGCTCAGCGCTGTGCATTTTTAGGCTCCTCCATCATCTTTTTCCATGTGTTTATTCCTTAAATGTAAGCATTTTTATGCTCCTGTTAAAATACGATCTCCTGTTTGAATTGCCTAGTGAAGGCAATGAACGCCCTGTTGCCATGGAGCTCATTAAGCACACAGATCCCTGTACAGGCTCCAGCTCCACCCATCATCCAGGGATCTATGGATCTACTTACCTAACCTACCTAATTAGTCTACTATCTTGCCAATGGGTTTCACCCCCAGGCAAGTTCACTATGGATTCAATGTGACCAAAGAAAATGACAGTAAAACGTTCTTGGGGTGAAAGGGTTATACCCAACTTTATTTCCACAGGGACATGTCAATCACTAAAATCCCATTCACTCAGAGCGAGTCTGCATGCAGCAAGCCGTTCTCTGCCTCTGGGCCTCTCTGCCTGCACAGTCATCCCCCACAGGAGTCCTCTGGGCCTCTGTCCTCAGTGCTGCCACCACTCCAGCCTCTGCTCCACTCTCCTGCAGCCTTGCAGTCGTGCCACCGTGTCATCCAGACCACTGGGCAGAGCTGTTTATATAGAGTCAATAGCAACGTACTGCACATACATGTGTAGTGAGCTAGCCAACCAGGGCCAGGTGAGAATACTGGCCACAGGAACCTTCATTTTATCCACAGCTTATAAGTTACTTCCCTACATTATCTTTCGAAACTCTTGCAAGGTAAATAGGCCATAGCAAAAGCACTGAGTTCACTGAGATACTTAAGGTTGAGTCAGCTGTGTGTGATTACAAAACCAGCAGGTGCAGGGACCTCAGCGCATGGCTCTGTCCTCCTCTTCTCCCGCCCTCCCACTTGCTGATTCTATTCTAGCCACATTAACTTACTAACTGCTCCCTGAAGATCACAGGTATCCTTCTCTTTGGCTTTTGCAATGATTACTCCCATTACCTGGGGCCTCCCATCACGGGAACAATGGTATGGCCTCCCATTACTGCACCATCTTTGATGAGGAATGGCGGGAACAACATGCTAGGATTTAAGGTGCCCTTCATAAGGTTTCCTACCACTGAGGCACTTGCCTGTCCTCCTGGGGTAGCCATGCTGTGGCCAAACAGAGTCCCCATTATCTTACTGTGAGGGGGAATAGGGGTGCCACTTTCCCTCTTCCTGCGTGACTTCTTCTTGACTGTTTGGGATTCCTGTGTGTGAGTGGGGTGTAGGGCAGACACACTGAGCCCTGGTGTCCCCCCATACATAGGGGCTGCAGGAGCTCTCATGGGGGTGTTTACCTGTCCTCCTGCGGCAGCCGTGCTGTGGCCATAAAGAATCACTATTGCCTTATGGTTCAGAGCAATAGGAGTGCCCCATTCCCTCTTCCAGTGTGTCTTATTGAATTCTGAGGATGTCTGTGAATGAGTGGAGCCTAGGGCAGGCACACTGAGCCCTGGTTTCCCCCCTTCCATAATGGCTGCAAGAGCTGCTGTGGAGGTGTTTGCCTGCCCTCCTGGAGTAGCCATGCTGTGGCCAGACAGAGTCCCTATTATATTTGTTTGGTGGAATAGGGGTGCCACCTTCCCTCTTCCTGCGTGACGTCTTGTTGGGTATTTGGGATGCGTATGGATGAGAGGGGCCTAGGGCAGCCACACTGAGCCCTGGTGTTCCCCCATCCATAGGACCTGCAGGAGTGTCATGGAGTTGTTTCTGTTTTCTCCTGGGTCAGCTATGCTGAGGCTACACGTAGACTATTATCTGAGCATAAGTAGAAATAGGGGTGCCACCTTCCCTCTTCCTGCATGACTTCTTGTTGGGTGTTTGGGATGTCTGAGGATGAGTGGGGCCTAACTTAGGCACACTGAGCCCTGGTGTCCCCCCATCCATAGGACCTGCAGGAGTGTCATGGAGTTGTTTCTGTTTTCTCCTGGGTCAGCTATGCTGAGGCTACACGTAGACTATTATCTGAGTATAAGTAGAAATAGGGGTGCCACCTTCCCTCTTCCTGCATGACTTCTTGTTGGGTGTTTGGGATGTCTGAGGATGAGTGGGGCCTAGGGCAGGCACACTGAGCCCTGGTGTCCCCCCATCCATAGGACCTGCAGGAGCTGCCGTGGAAGAGTTTGCCTGTCATCCTGGGCCACCCATGCTGTAGCCATACAAAGTCCCCATTTTCTTCCTGTCATGAGGAATAGGAGTGCCACATTCCCTCTTTCTGTGTGACTTTTATACTGTTTGGGAAGTCTGTGGGTGAGTGGGAATCGGGCAGCTACACTGAGCCCTTGTGTCGCCCATCCATAGGGGCTGCGGGAGCTGCCATGGAGGGGTTTGCCCATCCTCATGGGTCAGCTGTGCTGAGGGGACACATAGTCTCTGTGATCTGGGTCTAAGGAAAAGTAAGAGTGCATGCATGACCTCTTGTTGAGTATTTGGGATGCCTGTGGATGAGTGGGGCCTAGGGCAGGCACACTGAGCCCTGGTGTCCCCCCTTCCATAGGGGCTGCGGGAGCTGCCATGGAGGTGTTTGCCCGTCCTCCTGGGGTAGCCATGCTGTGACCAGACAGAGTCCCCATTATCTCACTGTTTGGTGGAATGGGAGTGCCACCTTCCGTCTTCCTGCATGACTTAGTGTTTGGGTTGCCTGTGGATGAGTGGGGCCCAGGGCAGGCACACAGAGCCCTGCTATACCATTCCATAATGGTTTCAAGGGCTGCCATGGTAGTGTTTGCCTGTCCTCCTGGAGTAGCCATGCTGTAGCCATACAGAATCTCCATTATCTTACTGTTGAGAGGAAGAGGAGCTCCACATTCCCTCTTCCTGTGTGACTTGTTGTTGCCTATTTGGGATGTCTGTGGGTGAGTGGGGCCTTGGACAGGCACACAGAGCCCTGGTGTGCCCCCATCCATAGGGCTGCATGGGCTGCCAGCATGAGTGGGCCCGGGGGGGCACCTATAAGCAGCGAGCTTCTGCCCCAACTGCTGGGCATGCTGGTAGGAGCTCTAAGTCCACTGGTGGTGGTGGTGCCACTGGGAATACCAAAGGCTGGCTGGGTGTTGACAATGGTGCCAAATGCAGGAACTGGCAATGTGAGACCTGAGAGGTTTGGGTACATTTTGCTGCCTCTGGGTGACCGTGTGGCATGAGAGCCTGGGGCTCCCTGTTTTCCGAGAGGTTTTTAGTTTTCTTCCCATCAGAGTTCCAAGAAGTGCTTGGAACTGGGATTATTGGGTTAGAGAGATGGGTGGAAATGGCATTTTTTCTGCCAGGTACTTTGGAATGTAAAGAGGTGGAGACATGGGCTGAAGCAATACGACGACGCCTGGTTGTTCTAAGAACCAGGAGGTACCAAGGAAGCCGGGAAGTGATTTGTCCCAGAGACAAGGGAAGGGTGGAATATGACAGCCTGGGAAGGCCGTGTTGCATCCATGGCATCATCATCAAAAGTAGGGTTTGCAGAGGTGCCGCCTGCTGCGTTGCGGCCGACTGAAGGCGCCGTGAGGAACGAACCGGAGGATGCGAGAACCTTGGGGAGTCGGGCTTTCTGGGGCTGCCCGTAAAGAATCCAGGTTGTGGGCTGAGGGGTGGCTTGGGGGCTTCTGGGGTGGTTAAAAATGAGGGTGTGGCTGGGGATCAATACAAGTGGGTTGGTGGGACCTGGTCCCTTGCAGGGTGCCTGGGGTTCAGTCTCCCCGTGGAGTCTGGGGGAGAAGTGAGGATGACAGCATGGGATGGACGAGTCGTGTCCATGTCCCTATCAGGATCTGAAGTAGGTGGGGGGGCAAGCCTGCAGGTACCTGGGAGGCCGTGGTGGGACGGCCTGCAGTGGACGGGACTGATGGGACAGTGAGGACAGAGTTACTGAGGGAAGCAGCGAGCTGTAAGCAGCGAGCGTCGTCCCAACTGCTGGGCATGCTGGTGGACGTCCCACGGCAGGGACCTCTAAGGTCTGAGTGGTCACGGGCGGGCAGCCTGCAGCCTCTGGGGCAGGTGGGGAGGAGGAAGGGGCAGGCTGAGGGGCACTGCCGTCCGCCATAACCTCCAAGTGGCCCAGGTTTTCGGCAACAGCTAAACCAGAAGGCTAGGAGGTGGGGGAGCTCCCCGCGATCCCGTGGCGCCGGTGGTGGCAGCGGCTGCGGCGGCGGGAGCACCGGAGGCGTGGATGTTTTCCTCGTGTGGGGCCTGCTGCTGGCCGGTCCCGGCAGAGAGCTCCAGGCGGCACGACTGCAGGCTTCGTGCCCTGCATCTCCTTCCCAGACGACGGCGAGTCTACGGAGCTCACGGATGGCCTTCACCCGGCACTTCCTCTGTGGACGTCTCTGGCAGCCGGGAGCTGCAGGGGCTGCGGTCCGAGAGCACTGCTTCGGGATCCAGCCTCCCAGGGGGCAGAGCACCTCCGGAAGGGCTGTAAGAAGCGGGGTCCGTGTGGTCCTCAGAGGGAGAGCTCATCTGAGACATCTGGATGGTCTCCCTCGAGCCATCTTCTGGAGCCTCGGATGGCGGTCCAGAGGCCCCGGCCTGCACTCCAGGGAGGGGGAACTCTGCTGGTGTCTAGGGGCCTTGATGTAGATGACATATGCCCACTGCCATGGGGGCCCCTGTTCTCGTTGTCCTGCCCTGTGGGCTCTGCGCGATCCTCCTCCTCTTCTGCCACCCCTTCTGCAAGCTCTTTGTGGACCTCCACTTCTGGGCGAGGAAGTGGGAGGTGAACGGCTGGCACTGGCCTCCCAGCCTTGGCTACCTGCTCAGATTGGAAACGCAGGAGAGTACATATTTGCCCTGAAAGAGAAGCGATGCTCCTGGCTAGTAAGTGTCCAAGCATCCTGGAATTACGCGCTGAGAGTGTGGGCTTCCTCAGCGGGTCTCTCCAGTTCATCAAGGCAGGATGCCCAGAGGGGAGCATCTGGGCTGCTGGATAGGATATCACCTCCGTGGCTGGAGGGAAAAGCCCCCTGATCACGGCACATGAGCCGGGCGATCAGCCAACTACCAGAGCAGTCAGCAGGTGCAGGAATGGCAGGGTGCTCCCTGGCAGGAGAGGCAGTGTCCCGGGATGGGAGAAGCAGAGGACGACAACGGCAGGGCTGGGGACAGCAGCAGGGTGGGGCACGGGACTTGGAAAGGAAATTGCCCATAGAGACAATCAGTTGTGTGCCAAAGGACCCTCAACTAGAGTATGAAACTAGGAGAGCATCTCTGTTGCTTCTGACTCCTCTCGAGGCCAAGTACACACTGAGCTAGCTGCCCAGCAACTGCAATTGTGATGTCACTGGGCACGTGTCACAAAGCCCCACCCACAGGGACAGCTGCCCCCTCCCCAAGGAGACCTCACCAAAGGTCAAAGGGTGTGGTGGAATTTCCAGCACTTGGGACTGCTCACTGACAGTTGCAGGTGGTGAGGGACCGTTCAGGGCTGCAGTGGGCACATCCATCAGCGCTCATGCCACCTTGTCACTGGCTCTGCAGGTCCCTCAGTGCCCGGTGTGTGGCAGCCAGCCTGGTGGCCTGGGATCCCAGGGGCCAGGTCCTGCTCAAAGACACATGGAGTGGTTCTCACTGGGCTTTTAGTGCAGCTGGTGCCCTGGAAGGACAGATGTTCTGGAAAACTGGTCAACTTGTTTCCGTGAGTGAGCAGAGCCTTGTGAACTGCTCTTGGTATCAAGGCAATGAGGGCTGCAACGGTGGCCTAATGGACAATGCCTTCCAGTATGTTAAGGACAAGGGAGGCCTGGACTCAGAGGAATCCTACCCATACCTTGCAAGGGTAAATGAGGCTTCTTATCTCGTTATTCCCATATCTGCTTTCAAAGTTAATTTTCAGAGATAACAGGCACCTTTATTCAGCATTCACATTCTTTGCCAACTGCCTGAACTGTCATTGTGAATTACCAGCTTTTGCAAAGTTAGCAGTATAGCTGTTCTTACTTCTGTGGAACATGGAGAATATATAAATATTCTGCATATAATGCAGATTTCTCCATGGTGAAAAGTGTCTTATGGACAGCCCCAAGGGGTTTCATTGAAGAGACATCTGCTAATTTTTCCATTTCAAACCAACCGAAAGTATTTTGCTTTCTGGGCTGCTTTATAACAAAGTTCCTGGAAATCATTAAGCTGCAAACTGCTGTTTTGTGGACCTGGAACTCATGTTCCCCAGGAGGTGGATGGTGGCCATCAAGTTTCTTTCCCGTTTGCCTTTAAAAGGACACAGCTGCCTGTAACTACAAGCCCGAGTTTGCCGCTGCCAACGACCCTGGCTTTGTGGACGTCCCTCGGTGGGAGAAGGCCCGCATGCAGGCCGTGGCGGCTGTGGGGCCCGTGTCTGTCGCCATCGATGCCGGCCATGCGTCGTTCCAGTTCTGTGAAGCAGGTGGACATGCTCGTCTCCTTGCTGTAGAAATTCAGGCAGGCAGAACTGGAAACCACCACCATGCCTGGGTTTCCAGTGGGAGGTCCTGCTTCCCAGGATTGTAGAATTTTGAGTGTGTGCATTTAATCCAGTGATGTTTCCATTTGATAATACACGTTAAGCATTTTCTCATAATAACAAACTCTTCATGAATATTTCTAAGTGGCTATGTAATCCTAGAACCTAATTTATGTGACTATTTTCCAAAAAATTTTTACAGGATATTAAGAATCTTTAAGATGGATTCCTTCCTGCCTTTTACTATGTTGTTTACTACTACTTAACTTCCTGGGTATTAAAATACAATCTTTAAGATGGTATCCTTCCTGCCTTTCACTATGTTGTTTACGGCTGGGCCTGCATGCTAAACTCTTAAAGTTCTTAACTTACTCTTTAGTAAACAGACAGTAACTTAGCACACCTTGGGGGCCGGGCAGGTAGTCTTGTTTGATATGCTCCCAGACCAAGACCGCTGGGTATCCGAGGGAGAAATCAGAGCAGGAAGTTCCTTGTGTTAAGTCAATTTTAAATATTCAGGAACCACTTAACAAGTCTGCACTCCCAGCCCTTTGTTACATTCTTGAAAAATCCTTAAAAGGGGGAACCCCCAACCTTTCAGGGTGCTCCTCTCTCTGAGGTCGCCTGCACTTTCTGAGTGCAAAACTTTAACTTTTCCCAACCGTTCAGTGTGTAAACTTGTGGGTAAAGTGGGGTTCCTATGTCCAGGATCCTCACTGAACTTAAACCACCCGATGATGTAACTGGCCTGTTGCTATGCTACGGCTTCCATACCTTTAGGCAATAAGCCATTATTTTGCTAATATAAAGAGTTCCACCCAGTGCTCTGCGGGCGAAGGGGTGGCATGGCTGCAAGGCTGCAGGAGAGCAGAGCAGAGGCTGGAGTGGTGGCAGCGCCGAGGACAGAGGCCCAGAGGACGGCTGTGTGGGACGGCTGTGCAGAGAGGCCCAGAGGACGGCTGTGCGGGATGACTGTGCAGAGAGGACCAGAGGACGGCTGTGCAGACAGAGGGGCCCAGAGACAGAGACCGGCTTGCTGCATCCGAAGCAGCAGTGATAACAGACTCGCTCTGAGTGAACGGGATTTTAGTGACTGACCTGCCACCTGGAAATAAAGTTGGATATAACCTTTTCACCCCAAGAACCCTTTGCTGTAAATTTCTTTGGTCACAGTGAATCTATAGCGAACTTGCCTGGGGCTGAAACTCATTTGCAAGACAAACCTTTTAATTTTCAACTTTCCAACTTTTCAGGGTGCCTCTCCTTCTTGGGATTGCCTGCTGCACTTTTTCTCTCTTTAAGTAACTTTAAATAAAACTTTTAGTCTGCTTTACTGCTGTGTCTCCGCCCTTCAATTCTTTGTTGAGGTGGGAATAAGGTCCAAGGAAAATACACAATGCTCCCCCAACAGTATGGTATTTTCATAAATTTGCTAATCTACAGAATGGTGGTGTTGCTGAAAGTTTATAATTGCTTACTTCCTAGTTTTCACTAGAAATTAAGGTTACAAATTTTAATTAACATATCATTGAAACTACTGGATATAATAAGGGAAACAAGTGTGTATACAAAGTATGTAAGAAAACTAAGATGGGTATTTGGTAAGGAAAGCTATAAAGTGTGAAAGATGGTTTTTGTTAAGGAAAAAGAGAATAATTATGTCCTAAATAGAACAATTGGTTCCAGAACAAGAAGGAGACAAATGAGATACATAGAAACCTTGGGAATGAGGGAGAGGAAGAGAGAAAATCTTATCTCGTGTGGTCAAGCTGGCTAAATCAAATGAATTTATTATAAGGGTTTTAAAAATAAGATTTAATATCAATAGTATGTCTATGCAAAATTAAATTTGATTTTCTTTTATGTGTTAAAGGACAAAAATTTCTTGGATAATTGTGCAATATTTTTCCTTATTTTTGAAGTAATTTTCTAGGAAACAAAGATTCTATGTCTTACCAAAATAATTTCCACTGCTTCATGTTGTCATTATCAGGTTTTGATTACATAAAACTGAATCTTTTCACCATTATAAGAGTTCAGTGTATTTTTTATGACTAACTTTTTGCATTTGCCTTTGAAATCTTTTAACTGTCACTTTAGTTAAATGGGTAACTAGGTATTGTTCCACAGTTAGTCAAGTGCTTTAAACAACTTCACAGTCAAATTCTACATGAAATCTTTTGACTTCAAACTAACTTTGGGATTTCCCAGGGGGCTTATGTAACATCTTAAAGAATATGTTCTCTCTTCTTATAAAAAAAGATGTTAAACTAATTAAGTTTATTTTATATGTTAAATTACATGTGAAACACTGGCAAATAAGAAGTGGAGTTTAACCTTTTTTTTTTACTTACATTTACCAGTTTAATAAAAGATACTGTAAAGGATACAAGTTAACAGCCAGATAAAGAGAGATATAGGGCAAAGTCCCCAGCAAAAGAGTTTCTGTCCTCCTGGAGCTTGGGTCCTGGCTTGGTGGCATGTGGAGGCGTTCTGGTTCCCCAGGCACAGAAGCTCTGACAGAGAAGCAGGATCCAAGAGGGCAATAAGCTCTTCTCGGGGGTTTTGTAAGGGCTTCGTGGCACAGTCACGACTGACTAAATTATTAGCCATTGGTCTTATTAGACTGATCCCTTTATCGTTATGTATTGTCCTTTGTCTCTTGTCACTTTCTTTGTACTGAAGTCTATTTTGTCTGATATAAGTACTACTACTTCTGCTTCTTTCTCCCTATTATCTGCATAAAGTATCTTTTTCCATCCCTTTGCTTTTAGTCTGTGAATGTCCTTGGTTCTGAAATGAGTCTCCTGCAGGCAGCATATAGAGGGGTCTTCTTCATCCATTCTGCCACTCTATTCTTTTGATTGATGCATTCAGTCCATTTACATTTAAGGTAATTATTGATAGTATGAACTTGTTGCTATTTTATTGTTTTCTGGTTGTTTTTATAGCTTCTTTCTGTTCCTTTCTTTCTTGTACTCTTCTCTTGTTATTTGATGATTTTCCTTAGCTTTGTGATAGGATTCCTGTTTTTTAATTTTTTTGTGTATCTATTATAGATTTCAGTGGTAATTGTAAGTGCAAGGATAGCTTCGTAACTATATAACAGCCTATACTGTTTTTTCTTTTCCATGTGATTTTTTTTATTAAGGTATGATTAATATACACTCTTATGAAGGTTTCACATGAAAAAACAATGTGGTTACTACATTTACCCATATTATCAATTCCCCACCCATACCCCAAGGCAGTCACTGTCCATCAGTGTAGTAAGATGCCACAGATTCACTGTTTGCCTTCTCGGTGCTACACAGTTTTCCCCGTGATCCCCGACACCATGTGTACTAAACAAAATACCCCTCAATCCTCCTCTCCCTCCCTCCCCACCCGCCCTCCCATCTCCCTCCCCTTTGGTAACCACTAGTTCCTTCTTGGAGTCTCTGAGTCTGCTGCTATTTTGTTACTTCAGTTTTACTTCATTCTTATACTCCACAAATGAGGGAAATCATTTGGCACTTGTCTTTGTCCACCTGGCTTATTTCACTGAGCATAATATCCTCCAGCTCCATCCACTTTGTTGCAAATGGTAGGATTTGTTTCTTTCTTATGGCTGAATAGTATTCCATTGTGTATATGTACCACCTCTTCTTTATCCATTCATCTATTGACAGACACTTAGGTTGCTTCCATATCTTGGCTATTGTAAATAGTGCTGCAATAAACATAGGGGTGCATCTGTCGTTTTGAATCTGCGAAGTTGTATTCTTTGGGTAAATTCCAAGGACTGGGATTCCAGGGTCAAACGGTATTTCTATTTTTAGTTTCTTGAGGAACCTCCATATTGCTTTCCATGATGGTTGAACTAGCTTACATTCCCACCAGCAGTGTAGGAGGGCACCTTTCCCTGCTTCCTTGCCAGCATTTGTTGTTCTTAGTCTTTTCGATGCTGGCCATCCTCACTGGTGTGAGGTGATATCTCATTGTGGTTTTAATTTGCATTTCCCTGATGATTAGTGATGTGGAGCATCTTTTCATGTGTCTGTTGGCCATCTGAAAATCTTCTTTAGAGAACACTCTCTTCATATCCTCTGCCCATTTTTTAATAGGGTTATTTGCTTTTTGGGTGTTGACGCATGTGAGTTCTTTATATATTTTGGATGTTGACCCCTTTTCATATATGTCATTTACAAATATATTCTCCCATACTGTAGGATGCCTTTTTGTTCTGTTGATGGTGTCCTTTGCTGTACAGAAACTTTTTAGCTTGATGTAGTGCCATGAGTTCGTTTTTGCTTTTGTTTCCCTTGCTAGAGGAGATTCATTCAGGAAGAAGTTGCTCATGCTTATATTCAAGAGATTTTTTGCCTATGTTTTTTTCTAAGAGTTTTATGGTTTCATGACTTACATTCAGGTCCTTGATCGATTTCAAGTTTACTTTAGTGTATGGGGTTAAACAATAATCCAGTTTCATTTTCTTGCACGTAACTGTCCAGTTTTGCCAACACCAGCTGTTGAAGAGGCTGTCATTTCCCCATTGTATGTCCGTGGCTCCTTTATCGTATATTAATTGACCATATATGATTGGGTTTATACCAGGGCTCTCTAGTCTGTTCCACTGGTCTATGGGTCTGTTCTTGGGTCAGTACCAAATTGTCTTGAGTACTGTGACTTTGTACTAGAGCTTGAAGTTGGGGAGCATACCCCCCCCCCCAGCTTTATTCTTCCTTCTCAGGATTGCGTTGGCTATTTGGGGTCTTTTGTAGTTCCATATGAATTTCAGAACAATTTGTTCCAGTTCGTTGAAGAATGCTGTTGGTATTTTGATAGGAATTGCACTGAATCTGTAGATTGCTTTAGGCAGGATGGCCATTTTGACAATATTAATTCTTCCTATCCATGTGCATGGGATGTGTTTCCATTTGTTGGTATCTTCTTTAATTTCCCTCATGAGTGTCTTGTAGTTTTCACAGTATAGGTCTTTCACTTCCTTGGTTAGGTTTACTCCTAGGTATTTTATTCTTTTTGATGCAACTGTGAGTGGAATTGTTTTCCTGATTTCTCTCTCTGCTAGGTCATTGTTAGTGTATAGGAATGCCACAGATTTCTATGTATTAATTTTGTATCCCACAACTTTGCTGAATTCAGATAATAGGTCTAGTAGTTTTGGAGTGCATTCTTCAGGGTTTTTTATGTACAATATCATGTCATCTGCAAACAGGGACATTTTAACTTCTTCCTTGCCAATCTGGATGCCTTTTATTTCTTTGTGTTGTCTGATTGTCATGGCAAGGACCTCCAGTACTATGTTGAATAAAAGTGGGGAGAGTGGGCATCCTTGTCTTGTTCCCGATCTTAAAGGAAAAGCGTTCAGCTTCTCGCTGTTAAGTATAATGTTGGCTGTGGGTTTGTCATATATGGCCTTTATTATGTTGAGATATTTGCCCTCTATACCCATTTTGTTGAGAGTTTTTATCGTGAATGAATGTTGAATTTTGTTAAATGCTTTTTCAGCATCTATGGAGATGATCAGGTCGATTTTGGCCTACTTTTTGTTGATGTGGTGGATGATGTTGTTGGATTTTGGAATGTTGTACCATCCTTGCATCCCTGGAATAAATCCTATTTGATCATGATGGATGATCTTTTTTATGTATTTTTGAATTCGGTTTGCTAATATTTTGTTGAGTGTTTTTCCATCTATGTTCATCAGGGTTATTGGTCTGTAATATTCTTTTTTTGTGGTGTCTTTGCCTGGTTTTGGTATTAGAGTGATGCTGGCCTAATAGAATGAGTTTGGAAGTATTCCCTCTTCTTCTGCTCTTTGGAAACCTTTAAGGAGGATGGGTATTAGGTCTTCACTAAATGTTTGATAAAATTCAGTGGTGAAGCCATCTGGTCCAGGCTTTTGTTCTTAGGTATGTTTTTGATTACCACTTCAATTTCGTTGCTGGTAATTGGTCTATTCAGATTTTCTTTCTTTCTGGGTCAGCCTTGGAAGGTTGTATTTTTCTAGAAAGCTGTCCATTTCTTCTAGGTTATCCAGTTTGTTAGCATTTAATTTTTCATAGTATTCTCTTGTAATTCTTTGTATTTCTCTTGTGTCCATAGTGATCTTTCCTTTCTCATTTCTGATTATTTATGTGTGTAGACTCTCTTTTTTTCTTGATAAGTCTGGCTAGGGGTTTACCTATTTTGTTTATTTTCTTGAAGAACGAGCTCCTGCTTTCATTGATTCTTTCGATTGTTTTATTCTTCTCAATTTTATTTATTTATGCTCTAATCTTTATTATGTCCCTCCTTCTACTGACTTTGGGCCTCATTTTTTCTTTTTTTTCTATTTTTGTTAATTTTTGTTTAGACTGTTCATATGGGATTCTTCTTCTTTCCTGAGGTAGGCCTGTATTGCAATATTCTTTCCTCTTAGCACGGCCTTCACTGCATCCCACAGATTTTGTGGTGTTGAATTATTGTTGTCATTTGTCTCCATATATTGCTTGATCTCTGTTTTTATTTGGTCATTGATCCATTGGTTATTTAGGAGCATGTTGTGATGCCTCCATGTGTTTGTGGGCTTTTTCACTTTCTTTGTGTAATTTGTTTCTAGTTTCATACCTTTGTGGTCTGAGAAACTGATTAGTATAAATAATTTTTTTGAATTTACTGACGCTCTTTTTTGTGGCCTAGTATATGATCTATTCTTGAAAATGTTCCATGTGCACTTGAGAAGAATGTGTATTCTACTGCTTTGGGGGATAGAGTTCTGTAGATGTCTGTTAGGTCCATCTGTTGTATTGTGTTGTTCAGTGCTTCTGTCTCCTTACTTATTTTCTGTCTGGTTGATCTGTTCTTCAGAGTGAGTGGAGTGTTGAAGTCTCCTAGAATGAATGCATTGCATTCTGTTTCTCCTTTTAATTCCATTAGTATTTGTTTCACACATGTAGGTGATCCTGTGTTGGGTGCACAGATATTTATAATGGTTATATCTTCTTGTTGGATTGACCCTTTTATCATTATGTAATGTTCTCCTTTGTCTCTTGTGACTTTCTTTGTTTTAAAGGCTATTTTGTCTGATACAAGTACTGCAACTCCTGCTTTTTTCTCCCTATTAGTTGCATGAAATGTCTTTTTACATCCCTTTACTTTTAGTCTGTGTGTGTCTTTGGGTTTAAAGTGAGTCTCTTGTAGGCAGCATATAGATGGGTCTTGTTTTTTTATCCATTCAGTGATTCTGTATCTTTTGATTGGTGCATTCAGTCCATTAACATTTAGGGTGATTATTGATAGGTATGTACTTACTGGCATTGCAGGCTTTAGATTCGTGGTTACCAAAGGTTGAAGGTTAACTTCCTTCCTATCTAAGAGTCTAACTTAACTCACTTAATATGCTATTACAAACACACTCTATAAAGGTTCTTTTTTTTCTCTCTTCCTCCTTTTTCTTCCTCCTCCATTCTTTATATATTAGGTATCATATTCTGTACACTTTGTCTATCCCTTGATTGACTTTGGAGATAGTTCATTTAATTTTGCATTTGCTTAGTAATTAGCTGTTCTACTTTCTTTACTATTGTTTCATTACCTCTGGTGACAGCTGTTAAACCTTAGGAACACTTCCATCTATAGCAGTCCCTCCAAAATACACTGTAGGGATGGTTTTGGGGAGGTAAATTCCCTCAGCTGTTGCTTATCTGGAAATTGTAATTCCTCCTTCAAATTTTTTTTTTATAATTTATTTTGGTATCATTAATCTACAATTACATGTACAATATTATGGTTATTAAACTACCCCCTTCAACAGGTCCCCCCCACCAACCCTATTACAGTCACTGTCCATCAGCGTAGTGAGATGCTATAGAATCACTACTTGTCTTCTCTGAGTTGTACAGCCCTCCCCGTGCCCCCCCAACATTACATCTGCTAATCGTAATGCCCCTTTTTCCCTCTTGTCCCTCCCTTCCCACCCATCTTCCCCAGTCCCTTTCCCTTTGGTAACTATTAGTCCGTTCTTGGGTTCTGTGAGTCTGCTGCTGTTTTGTTCCTTCAGTTTTTTTCTTTGTTCTTATACTCCACATATGAGTGAAATCATTTGATACTTGTCTTTTTCGGCTTGGCTTATTTCACTGAGCATAATACCCTCTAGCTCCGTCCATGTTGTTGCAAATGGTAGGATTTGTTTTCTTCTTATGGTTGAATAATATTCCATTGTGTATATGTACCACATCTTTATCCATTCATCTACTGATGGACACTTAGGTTGCTTCCATTTCTTGGCTATTGTAAATACTGCTGCCCTCCTTCAAAGTTAAATGATAATCTTTCCAGATAAAGTATTCTTGGTTCAAGGCCCTTCTGCTTCATTGCATTAAGTACATCATGCCACTCACTTCGTGCCTGTAAGGTTTCTGTTGAGAAGTCTGATGATAGCCTGATGGGCTTTCCTTTGTATGTGATCTTATTTCTCTCTCTGGCTGCTTTTAATAGTCTGTCCTTACTCTTGATCTTTGCCATTTTAATTACTATCTATCTTGGTGTTGTCTTCCTTGGGTCCCTTTTGTTGGGAGATCTGTGTATTTCCACGGCCTGAGGGACTATCTCCTTCCCCCAATTGGGGAAGATTTCAGCAAATACCTCCTCAAAGACACTTTCTATCATTTTTTCTCTCTCTTCTTTGGTACCCCTATGATGCGAATATTGTTCCCTTTGGATTGGTCACACGGTTCTCTCAATATTCTTTCATTCTTAGAGATCCTTTTTTCTCTCTGTGCCTCAGCTTCTTTGTATTCCTCTTCTCTAGTTTCTATGTCATTTATCATCTCCACTGTATCCAACCTGCTTTTAATACTCTCCATTGTGCCCTTCAACGATTGGATCTCCAACCAGAATTCATTCCTGAGTTCTTGAATATCTTTCTGTACCTCCATGAGCATGCTAATGATTTTTATTTTGAACTTCCTTTCAGGAAGAGTCATGATGTCAGGGTCATTTAAATCTTTCTCAGGAGTTGTATCAATAATTTTACTCTGAACCTGGTTCCTTTGGCGTTTCATATTTGTATATGGCTCCCTCTAGTGCCCAGAACCTCTACTCCCTGGAGCTACTCATCCCCTGAAGCAATGTCACGGGTCACAGGGGAGTGGTATTGGTGTCTGGGGGTAGGAAAGAGCTGTTTCTTGCTTTGCTTCCTGGCTGCTATGCCTGTCTCCACTGCCTGAACCAGTGGGCTAAGCTCACAGGTATAAGCCTCTATGCTTTGCATTTGTAGCTGCTGCAGACAGATCTTCCCTCTGGCTGGCCTAATGCCAGGGTAGGGTTTGCCGGTTTTCGAGCCAGGTGGTGCTGGCTGGGAGAAAGGCGCAGTAGGCTGCATATCATAGAGGGGGCTCTTAGGGCTGTGTAGCCAGCCAGGGTGCTGGAGCACTTGAAGATTGTCTAAGGAGGAAGATTTCTTTTTCCTCCTTAAATATGAGAGTCTGCATGGCAAAGCTCCCAACCTGCTGGACAGAGTGCACCCGGACAATTTTGTCTACCTGTCCTCTCTCCTGAGCAGTGAGCTCTGTGCAATCCTTGCCCCTTTAGCAGCCCTCTTGCTAAGGGCTTTCTTGTTAGGAAGTCTCTCAGACTGCCCGCCTTTCTTTTGTCCCAGAGGAGCCGGATATGGATCTCTGCTTTCCACAGCTGTGGAATCTCAGTCTCTCCAGGAATTCTGCCTGTCTTACTTTCCAACTCCATAATCAGGAGAGTGTCATGCAAGCACCATGAAATGTAGGTTTGTGCTCCCAGAGCAGATCTCCAGAGTTAGGTGTTCAGCCGTCCCAGGCCTGCACTCCCTCCCTGCTTGGTTACTCTTCCTCCTGCTGGTGAGCTGGGGTGGGGGAAGGGCTTGGGTCCCACCAGGCCACAGCTTTGGTACGTTATCCTGTTCTGTGAGGTCTACTCTTTTCTCCAGGTGTATGCAGTCTGGCGCAGTCCTCTTTCCTGTTGCTCTTTCAGGATTAGTTGTATTAATTATATTTTCATATTATATGCAGTTTTAGGAGGAAGTCTGCGTCTCACCTCTCACGCCACCATCTTTAATCCTCTTCACTTTTTCTTACAAGTTTTATTTCTTTAGATTCCACATGTAAGTTATCATGTAGTATTTGTGTTTCCTCTCTCTGACTTATCTCACTTAGCATACATAACATGCTCAAGGTTTATCTGTGTTGTTGGATTTGGCAGGATAGCCTCCTTTCTCATGTATGTGTGTGTATATATATATATGTGTGTGTGTGTGTATATATATATATATATACACGCCACATTTTTTTATCTATTCATCCATTAATGGGCATTTAGATTGCTGTCATGTCTCGGCTATTATGAATGATGCTGCAGTAAACATGGGAGTGTGTATTTCTCCTTGAAAACCTCTTTATATTTCTTTGGGTGTATACCCAGAAGTGTAACAGCTGGATTATATAGATCTGTATTGTTTTCCATAGTGGCTGGACCAGCTTACATACACCAGCAGTGTATAAGGGTTCCCTTTTCACCACATCCTCACCAGCAAGAAGGTAAATAATTTGAGGATATAAGGATAACTCAGTTCCAGATAGAAGGCATTATTAAGTAGAATGTACGAATATTGTTACTGAATTTATGCTGTAAGTTAGGTATTTCTCTGTGAGCAATTATCCCATGACAAATCACCACTCTTCTTAAACCAGGCATATAGCAGATCTCATTTTCGGATTCTTGCATAATGGGTGGGATACACAACATGGAATGGTAAGTATTCTTTACTCTCTAATAAAAGCTGCTTTCAATTATGTTTTTAAGCAGAATAACAGTTATTTTTGGCATTATTAAATAAGAACCAGTTGTAACCAGACTTTAAAAAAACTATCCTGGACATGGGGGAGGAGAGTGGTATTTCTAGGATAAAGCTATATGTTCACTTAAAGGAGAGAAAGAATGTAGGTGTCCCTACAGAATTAAAGAGGACTAATTGGAAATTCATCTCATCAGTGATATGGATTCCATTACACTGCCTTATGAGAAAATAAATCTTAGCATTTTACATTTAAACAGTTTTCCTATTAAATATTTTTCATAACCTGTTTCCTAAATGTGATATATATTTTTCTAAATAAAACTGTACAAACAAAAGTTTTTAAAACTTATTGCCCTTTTTCTTGTCATTTTTAGAATTATTTTTATAAAATTATATGGTCTGTTTGGGGGCTGTTTTATTTTTCCCCTCAGTATATCAGATATCTTTTCTTAGAAGCTCCACATCACTAAATTGTAAGGAAATGCAAATCAAAACCACAGTTGGATGTCACCTCACACCAGTTAGAATGGCCACTATCCAAAAGACAGGAAATAACAAGTGTTGGCAAGGTTGTGGATAAAAGGTAACCCTTCTACACTATTGGTGGAAATGTAAATTGGTGCAGCCACTATGGAAAGTAATATGGAGGGTACTCAAAAAACTAAAAATTGATAAACCATACAACCTAGTAATTCCATGTCTAGGAATTTAACCGAAGAAAATTGAGTCCCTGGTTCAAAAAGATACATGCAGCCCCTGTTTATCATCATATTATTTACAGTAGCCAAGTTGTGGAAGCAACCTAAGTGTCCACCAATGGATGGATGGATAAAGAAAATGTGGTATATATACACAATGAAATATTACTCAGCCATAAAAAAAAGAAATCCTGCCATTTGCAACAACATGAATGGATCTAGAAGGTATGTTAAGCAAATAAGCCATGTGGAGAAAGACAAATACCACACAATTTCACTTACTTGTGGAATGTAAAACCAAAACAAAACAAACAAAATAGCAGTAAATTCATAAACACTGAGAAGTGACTGGTGGTTACCATGGGGAAGTGGTTGGGGTGTATGTGTGGGAGGGTGAGGGAGATAAAGGGGCACAAAAATTCTCATCATTACCAAAAGGGAGGGGTTTGGAAATGGCAGGGGAGGGGGAAGGGGATAAAGAGGCAAAATAATTCGCAATCACGATATAAGGTAGTCATGGGGACAGTAGTACAGCATGGAGAATACAGTTAGTGATTCTGTAACATCTTAACTACATTGATAGTGACCAAACTAGAGAGGGTGAGCACGATGTGAGGATTTAAATAATAGGGGTAACTGTTGAACCACTGTATTGTGTACCTGAAACCAGCATAAGATCAACGATAACTTCAATAAAAAAACATTTTAAAATACATCTTTTAAATAATTAAGGATATACATAGTAGCTTCAGAGGGGCTAGAAGCACAGGCTTTCAAGTCAACCAGAATTACCTCTTGATAGGTTTATGATCTTCAATTTTTACAAAAATTAATGTTATGGTATAAATTACTTAGTGACCACTTGTAACAAGTATTTAATAAAGATTATAAAATGCCATAATTTAACCAGTTTCTTCCTGATTAACACTTAGGTTGCTTAGAGTTTTTCACTGTTAGAAAGATTCCTTATGCATGGATGTTTTCACTTTTTTCTCTGTAGGTTCAATCTCGAATTGAGATTGCAGAATCAAAGTATTAATATATTTTACATATGGATGGTTATACCAAGCTGTCTCCAGAAATGTTGGGCTGATTTACACTTTTGCTAGAAATAAAGTTAATTTTTTAGCTTGTGTTGGGAGGAACTGCCAATCCTTTGGAAAAAAGTAGAATCATAGAAACTACTTACTCTTTCACACCATGTAAATACCTGATGGATAGACTAACACTGAATTTGGTCATTCTTTTCAGTACTTACTGATCTAATGCCAAAAAATATTTATTTGCATTTCTCTGAATATTAGTGAAGATAAATATTAATTCACTGAATTACCTTTGTACTTGTTGCCCATTTTTCTGTTAGAATGTTTGACTTCTAAGAGATCTTTGTTAGGAATATTAGCCCTCTGGCTTATTTGTTGTAAATATTTGTTATTTGTCTTTATATTATTTTGTCTTTATTTTTGTAATACAGAATATTTGAATTTTTAAGAAGTCAAATTTAACATTATTTTACTCTGTTCTTTTCACACATCTACCTTCAATCTCGAATTTATGGTGTAAAAAACATGGGAGGGACTGGGGAGTAAGGAATAGCTTTACTTTTTTCCAAATAATTAACTAGCTAGTACAACATCATTTATTAAATGACCTCTTTTTCTCTCTAAAAGAAACACTAGGAATCTGCTGTTGGATCTGTTTCAGTGCTTTTCTGTTTCAGTCTAATGTTTGCCTACTCATAGGTCAGTTTTACACTACTGGTTTTTTTTTACCATAGTTAAAAGTTTTAATACCTGGTAGGATTAGAGTCCCCTTATCACTTCTTTTTTATAATTCTGAATATTTGTGCATGTTTGGTTTTCCAAATAAGCTTTACAACAATGTATCAGGTTCCTAAAAGAATCTTCCTGTCCTTTCAGCTTTTGATTGGAATAACATTAATGTTTTCTACCAGCATATACAAAAAAAAAGTTACATTGTACTATACCCTTCTCACATCTGTTTTGTAGAAATTTCAGAGCCAAGCATATCACCAGTAACCAGCACTGTCCCACCTCCCAGTGCATCAAAACAGCAGAAGGAAAAAAAGAAAAAGAAAAAAGATCCTTCAAAGGGCAGGTGGATAGAAGGCATAACCTCTGAGGGTTACCATTACTACTATGATCTCATCACAGGAGGTAAGTCATTTAGGCATAGAACTAGTAGAGAATGACTACTAACAGTTTATCTTGTGTTAGGACTTTAAGTTAAATTGAAACATTTAAACAGTGAAAGACTATAACTTTACATTTTGCCACAATGGCAAAAGAATTATGTCTCCTTTAAAAAGTTAACCTCATGGTGACTCAAGTGTCATATGTCATACTTAATTAAAGCCTTAATAGTGGGTTCCTTACAAATAAGCTACAGCTTTATATTTTCTCAATGAAACTTTCTTAAAGTATGAACTATATATAAATCATTTTAGGTGGAAATAAGACATTTCAGATCCACTTAGCATCTTGCAAGGTTCTTGAAATAAAACGTTCTATGGAAGAGATTTTCTATCCAAAAGCAGACTGAGAATCAGAAACTGCTTTCTTTCTAATGTAGTTGTTTTGAGTGACCTAGTAAAGCACCCCCCTCAATGTTTTGTATATTTCTACAAAATACACAGTGGTGTTTTTCAGTAAGATTATCAAAACATATTTTTGTTTTCCTTTAAGACTAAATGTATATAGAATTTTTATTGCATATAAATTCTGAGATAAATGCATTTATTATACATTTATCTAGCATCTTACTCCCCAGAAACCTAAAATTTAGTGTCATATATAAACAACTAAGCTTGATACAAAGACGAATTTTAAAGTTCTATAACATAAGAGATGTAATTAAGATTATATGGGAGTTCAAAATGGTGAGGAATTAATTCTGATTGTGGATCTGAGAGATTGTCACAGAAATTCCTTTTGAGCTGACCTATAAGATGAGGACATCATTGCTGATGTCATCTTATTCACCATTTGTACCCCTAGCATCTAACACAGTGCCTGGCACAGATACTTCATAGGTATTTTGATTGAAAAAGATTACAATAGGTTGTTATAAGGGTATGGCAAGCATTCCAGACAGGTAAAATAATATGAATCTTAAAAAAGATTTTGAAGGTTTGAGAAATTGTCATCTGGTAAAGATAAAACATTAGGTTTTTGAGCATGTCATGGCAGAAGAAAAAGGCTGGAAAAATAGATGGAGGCCATATCATGGAGGATTGGGAGGGTGATGGTATCACTTACTGAGAGAAAATACAGAAACGGAATAAGTGAAAGTGGGACAGTAATGAATTCAGTTTTGGATATGTTGAGGTTGAGGTACCTATAGAACATTGCTGTGGCAATTTCCAGTATCTAATTGATGATTAGAGTCTGGACTTGAGGTAAGTTGAGTCTGGGAATGTAGATAATACGTTAACTTGTAGGAGTATATGAGATCACAAGGAGGAAAAAAACAAGAAGTAAAAGGGTGGGTAGTATGTATATGAAAGGAATGGATAGAAGAAAAGCCAGGAGAAAAGTTTAGAAAACTTAGGAAGGTAGGAAAGGAGATCAGATCGTTAATCATGAAGAAAACCTTGGACATAAGGTATTGTTACATGATCTTTAGAATCACAGTTTTGGACTATAACAAAGTAGTAATAATCACTCAGAGTTTGCACTGAGCCTTAAGTGAAGTGCATGTTACAGTTCAGCAGTGAATCATCAATGATTATATTATATGCTAAGGATTGTCTTTCTCAAGTTTACATAGAAACCATTAATTAATTATGTCTTTTCTCCCTTTTAGTGCCTATTGCTTGCTTGCTTGGTTCACCATCCTACTTTATATACTCTTGCTCCCGGCAGTACTTGTTTTTAATTCCTGCATATTTCATCTTGTTCCTCTTCTGAGTCATTCATTCCATTTCTCACTCTCCCCTGCACCAAGATGTTAAAAAGCCATCTCATTCCTTCAAAACTTACCAAGCCTGAATTTCATGAAGTCTTTAAGAGAAGCCCTGACTCTATAATTCCTGTAGAAGTACCAGTAATTTTTAACCCTTCTTCTTGATTACATAGCATTCACATGTATTATTTTGCACAATGCTATTGAGATGTATGTTGTTTCTTTTTATTTTTCAATTTGTTTTTGACTATAGATCTGTAGTGTGTTGTAGACATTGAGTATCTTGAAAATTTTTGCCAAATTAAATTTTTTGGAAAGTTTTTTTTTTAAGCCAAAAGATTTTATAAATACAATATATCTTGCTTTAATTAAGCATCTCAGTGGGAGAAACCTGAAGGATTTCAAGGAAACTTAAAAAAGGTAACTGAAGCACATTAATAGTGTCTTTGCTTTATTCTTTAAAGTGATTGGCTTCTGGGGTTTTGTAGTTATGTTAAGGAAATTTACTTTCAGATAAGTCCCACACATACACTTTGCTCCTTTATTCCTGTAGTCCTTTCATTAAAAGGCTGGGTGGAGGTGAAAAAAGTGATGTCTACCCAAAAATTCCATGCAGGGAAAATATTAGTTGGTTTGCAATCTGCTGCCATTCACATGATCCTGTCCATCTGCAAAGAATTGTTCCTGGCTTTCAAAGGTGAGATAGTCTCTCCCTGAAAGTTGGCCCATGATACAAACCAAGCTTCTTGGCCACTATCAGTGCCCCTAATCCCAGGTGCCAAGAGGAGAGGAAAGGGTGGCTGACTGTTAGTTATCTAATACATAACCACATTGTTATCTTAGTTTATACTGATTTTTTTCCTCCTGTTAGGCAGCAGTGAAGACTGTTTGGGTAGAAGGTTTCAGTGAAGATGGCTATACCTATTATTATAATACAGAAACAGGAGGTAAGTATTGCCTTTGATTATCTAAACTATCTAAAATTATACCTGAAACCTGCTGATGAATCAACTGAACTTGGAAATTTTAGTATAGCAATAAACATTTCTACAGCAAGTGTGTATTGTTTTTGTAATTTAAAAACATTAGTAAAAAGCAAAAAGATTTCCACGTATAATATACTGTGCTGCTCGTTGTTCTCAAATGATAATGCATTCACAAGTTTTAAAAAGAGAATCATTGTTGCTTTCTCTACCATACTGATTTTTATCATGATTATTTTAGAAATAGTTATTACCTTGAAAGATAACTTAAAAATCACCTAATTCAACTTGCCTTTTTTTTTAAAGAACAAAGCGGAAGCTATTTAGCAATGGCTGAGATTGTCAAATTATCTTTTACTAATTTGATAACATTTCAGTTATATAAATATTTATAAAACATGCATAATTATTATTACCTAATTATTATCTAAGTTTTTCAAATTAAGATTTTATCTAATTTCATAAAACTTGTCTTAAAATAATTGTATTTAGTTTCAATTAAATTTACCAAAGTAGCTATAGTATTGTTGTAACTTTGGGACGGTTAGGTCTTTTTTTTTTAATCCTGCTATCCAAAGCCCTCTGCATAACATTAACACTTTAAGGAGGAAAAGGGCCCTTTTAACCTCCAAGTAGATATCTAGCCCTCCCAATGATAGTAACGGTTCTATCTCAGTAAAGCTGAGGTCCTATATCTTTATACAGATAAAGTAATATAGTGATCCAACTCTAGAGCTAGATCTGAGCTCAACACACAATTTCTTCCCTAGCAGCTACATGATTGTGGGTAAGTCACTGAGCCTGTAATTGCTCTAAAGTAAAATAGAAGTGACCATATGTTCTCTGGTGTCATGAAGGTGAGGTGTCTATAAAAAGTTCCCAAAGAAGTACCTGATACATAGTGGTATTTGATAAATGATTTCTTGAAAGTTCTTTGTGCACTACGGATAAGGAAATTATACTTTGCATTAGTGCTGGAAAATACCCTGTATTAATAAAGGACTGTACAAAACCGATTTGCCCCAGCAGTTTCCATTTATATCTGGAACAGTGTATTTATTAGTAGAGCCACTTTCACTCCTTAAATTGTCCTAGATGGACAATAAATTTTAGAATCTCTTTCCTTTTTAATAAACTAAAAGAAAATAACTACACGATAATTAGAAATGCTATCATTTTACTAAAAGCCCATTACACCACTGGATGGCAGTAGAGTTCAATCAAGATTTTTTTTTTCCTAGTACACAAGTGCCAGATGATATTCATGCCATATCTTCACAGTATGATTTCACTTTGTGAGGATTCCAGGACATGTATCTTCATGATAAATTTCGGGAAATCTGATGTGTACTTATTATCACATATGTTTACTGAAATTGGTGTCAGGTAAATTGTGAGGGTCCTTAAAAAGTATTGCCCAGTTCTTAAGTCTCTTTCCACTGGAGCTATAGTTTATACATCTGGTGAATCCAGATTGTTTGAAATCAATTTATGAAAGCTACCAGAGCAAGAGCTTTGGGAACTCCTGTTTATTCCTGGTTAAGTGATTGTATGAAATAAATGCAGTGTTATCTAATAATACATTTAAGTGGCAGAAAGTATTATATCGGGAATACTTTAGAACTGGTAACTAAGTAACATGACTATTTAAAATGTGTTGAATAGAATCCCAATGGGAAAAGCCTGATGATTTCATTCCACACACTGGCGATCTGCTTTCTAGTAAAGCCAATGAAAAGTCACTTGGCACCCTGGAGGAGTCCAAATCATCCGATTTGCGCAGTGATTCTGATGGGGAAAAGGAAGCAGAAAAAAGAGAGGTCTCCACAGAAACACAAAAGCTAAAAATAAAGTTTAAGGTAAGTTCTTGATTTATTCTTTACAAAAGTTTATCAATTTATGAAAAGCTCTACAGACTTACTCAGTTTTCTGTAGAAGCTATAAATAAAGCCAAGATGTGTGTTTTGGCAACTAGATAAATGGTTGTATAATTTATTAATATCTATTTGGTAGCAAGAGAATTCATTTTTAGACCTCCCAAGTTCAAGATGCCTCTGTAACATTCAGAGAGGAATCTGAATATGCAAGCCTGAATATCTAAATGAGAAATTCTAATTTGGTTATTTTCAGCATATTGGTAGTAATTTAAACCTCAGAATGGAAAACGACCTTGGAGAATGTTAATCATTTAAGTGGCAATCTGGGACAAAGAGAATCTCACAGGGTAGAATGAGGAAAGAATGGTTAGAAGGGTATGCAGAGACGCAGAAGAATTTAATATTCCAGAAGCCAAAAATAGAGAAAAGAACATCAAGGATTAATTAGGACTAGGAAAAGAAAACAGTCCATTGAATTTTACAGTAAGGAAGTACTTGATGCTCTTCCACCAGTTTCACCAGAGTTTGGGGTGGCAGAACGCAGATATGGAGGGATGAGAAGAAGTTCACAGTGTATACGTGGTCGGGATATGAAATGGAAAGTATAAAGTAGGTAATAGGATATTGGCTACATGTTGACTGTTAATCATGAGAGATTTATGGTGGTGGTGTTTTCCTTGAGAGGACTCTAAAGGAGGTAGAAAGGGAATACCAACAGGTGTAGGTGGATAGATTGGTCTTAAGGAATGAACTCATTTTCTGTAAGAACGTAATTTCATTTTTTATAAGGTGTGACTATGGATGAGTTGGTATCGGGGAGGAAATTAAGAGTCATGCCTTTAAACTCAATTTATTGATTCATAAAGAAATCAAGGCTGCTTGCTGAGGGTAAGGAGCTTCAGGGAGTTTGACAGCACTGATGGATTGAACTAGTCGCTGAGCTGGGATGTGAGAGGAAATAAACCAGGTAGGAGGATTGACTGGTGGTGCTGATTGTCCAGCCTTGGCGGGAAGGTAAAAACAGACATTTTTACAGTATTGCTAGTCCCCCTGCCTTTGTGACCTTTCCAGGATCACTCAGGAACCCAAATGCCAAAGCAAAGAAGATATATATGAGTGACCCATGGTTGAGATTACTGACCTGAAGGGTGAAGGAAAATAAAGGATGCTGGAGACGGTGTACTTCCAAGGCTACAATGATCTTATCTTTGCTTGGAATTAACATACCCCATACATCTTGGTGGAACTTAGCTTGAGGGATATATTCAGTTTGTGAGGAGCAGCAAACCCAGTTATAGTAGCCATCTTGCAATATTTATAGTCAAATTTAAGTAACCCAGCCTCCAATGTGGAATGGATATTACTAATTTTAAGCAAACAGAATATACAGAATACAGATAAACAAACCACCTATAATACTGCTACTCTAATACCCTGAAGAATCACTATACTACCTTGGTGTTTATTAGTCTAATTTTTTTCTATTCAGACACACATACATTAATTTAAACAAAATATGGAGCCATACTGTAATATCTTATCATTTTCCATTTCATCTATCACAAATACATCAATAAGTCTTCCATCTACTGAAATAATGGACGGATAGTGTTCTGTGATATGAGTATGTCATTGTTCATCCCTATGTAACTGAGTATTTTTAATAACCACAAAAGGGACTGGGGGAAGAAATAATTGGAGGTACATTATTAAAGCAGTTTTGAAGTCTCTGCTGAGGTTGGACTTTATACATTTTGAGGTCTCATCAGTTTGTATGGTGGTGTGGTTTTCCTCCCCCCCTCAATGATTGGATAGATCTGTGTTGGAGGTTTGCAGTATCTATACAATTGACAGGCACAAGGACGAAGATATTTAAGGGTGCTAGCAAAAGAATGTTCATAAAGTAATTCCCTGTGCAATTGGGGCTCTAATTAAGGATGTAAAGTCTAGACAAGATCAGCAAAAAAGAACATAAGGAGAAGTTAAGGTATTGGAGAAATTAAGATTGGAGAAGGTATAATGAGGTTGGACAGGAGGTATAGTAGAAGTAAGGCAGCCAGCAAGTCAAAAGAAGATACTGTGGTCGCAGGATGGGCTTTAAGAGTTTAAAATTTCACAGGTGGGGCATTTTTGAGTGGTGACCCAGTTCAAATTAAAAGGAATATAGCTGAGAGGATTTAATATTTGAATACTCCCTATGCACCAGGTATTATATATGAGGAAAATTACCTTGTATAACATTAGGTGACTAAAATACAGTGAAGGCCAAAGTCACTAGATTTTAGGCTGATAAAACTGAAGCTAGAGAATTTTTTAACTCTTGGATAGCAAGAGTGAGTAGATGGAACATGATGCTGAAGTTGCCAGAATGATTAGTGAATAGTGACCCGAGGTCATCATATCACATAGGGAAGAATGCAAGAGGTTTGTGTAGAAAGTGGTATGAGCTTCAGAGGAGGAGGCACTTACTGTGGAAGGATCAAGGCATAAGTTATCATGACTCCAGTAAAACTGTTTCATTGAAAGTCATGGCCTGGAAGCATCAAGATTACTAAGAGAAAGTGAGCACTGCCTCCTAGTCCTATGATACCAACAGCATGAGGGAATGAGTTAAACATCCATTCGAAGAATTAACACACAGTGTACCAGGACTGCCACCCTTGGTTATATGGTTTGCAAACAGGCTGAAATCTAGTGTATGGTCTGCTTGCAAAACTGGGCCATAGGGCTTTGTTATCCCAGATGAAGGGGTGCCATAAAAGCACTAGCCCTACCCAGAGGTGCTTTTGGGAGCTGCTTCTACCTCGGCAGTGTGTCTTTTTTTAATTTCACGTGATTAATAGTTGTATATCCCACCAAGGCTCTGGCACTGTCTCTGAAGTGAAGACAGATTTCAGTTAAGACTGATAGCTTGATGACTGTACATGACATTATATTCAGAAGGGGCACAGTGTAAGAAGAGTTCCCTGTTGTATATGTAAGTAAGAAGAGAAAGCAGAAAAGAGAATTAAAGATAAAAAAGGTCAGCGTGGTGGGAATGTAAATTAGTTCAACCATTGTGGAAAGCAGTATGGAGGTTCCTCAAAAAACTCAAAATAGAAATACCATTTGACCCAGGAATTCCACTCCTAGGAATTTACCCTAAGAATGCAGCAGCCCAGTTTGAAAAAGACAGATGCACCCCTATGTTTATCGCAGCACTATTTACAATAGCCAAGAAATGGAAGCAACCTAAGTGTCCATCAGTAGATGAATGGATAAAGAAGATGTGGTACATATACACAATGGAATATTATTCAGCCATAAGAAGAAAACAAATCCTACCATTTGCAACAACATGGATGGAGCTAGAGGGTATTATGCTCAGTGAAATAAGCCAAGCCAAAAAAGACAAGTATCAAATGATTTCACTCATATGTGGAGTATAAGAACAAAGAAAAAATACTGAAGGAACAAAACAGCAGCAGACTCACAGAACCCAAGAACGGACTAATAGTTACCAAAGGGAAAGGGACTGGGGAAAATGGGTGGGAAGGGAGGGATAAGAGGGAAAAAGGGGCATTACAATTAGCAGACATAATGTAGGGGGGAGCACGGGGAGGGCAGTACAACTCAGAGAAGACAAGTAGTGATTCTATAGCATCTCACTACGCTGATGGACAGCGACTGTAATGGGGTAGGTGGTGGGGACTTGATGATGGGGGAGTCTAGTAGCCATAATGTTGCTCATGTAATTGTAGATTAATGATACCAAAATAAAAAATAAAAATAAATAAAGGCAAGATTCAAACCCCCCCACCCCAAAAAAGAAAAAAAATGGCCAGGATATGTTTAATTGTAGAACATTAATAGGATCATGTTGTGTTACTTTAAAAAGCAGCCTTGGTCATTTTAGACATAATGAAAAACTTAAGCATTAAATTCTTTTCTGTACATTTGTGTTGTGTGCAAATTTAAACTATTGAGTTACCAGTAATGATTCTTTTTTTTAATTTGCCCTTGTTTTGTTTGATGTGTGTTATTTCTTGACTTTGGTATTTCAGGTAAAAAATAAAAATAGTGGTAAAGGAACTGAACCAGAAACTCAGAAAAAAAAAAATATCCAACACCAGAATTCATCAGGTCCAAATGGTAAAGGAACTGAACCAGAAACACAGAAAAAAGAAAATATCCAACAGCAGAATTCATCAGCTCCAAGTGAAGAAAAATCCAAAGTTTATAAAAAATCAAATCCGTATGGAGAATGGCAAGAAATTAAACAAGAAATTGAATCTCAGTAAGTACCTAAAACTTAATCCCAATACTTTTACAAATATTTTACCTCTCGGTACTTCTATAAATTGCAGTAATTAATGCCAAGAATAAGGTGCTCATTTAAAGTGTAGCTCATTTCTTTTATTTCCAGGGTGGTTTTAAACATTTTTTCTGATTACATTATTTTTAAAGTATTTCTCAGTGTAAGCCAATGGTTATTTTTAAAATAATTATGAGGAGTGTGGACAGAATAAAGGATTTCTCTTTAAAAAATAATAGATTACTTTTTTTAATTTTTTTGAGGTGCATACAGTAAAATGCACAAATCTTAATGTACAGGTCCATGAATTTTGACATGTTTATACACTCCTGTAGTTACCACGCAAGTCAAGATATCAAACATCCTCATTAATTTTTCTCCCCTTCACCTTTTTCACCCATTACCCCAACCCGACCTCCTCTGTGGCAACCACTAGTTCAGGTTGTATTTATGTTACTTAATGTAATAATGTTTGGCAACGTGTTTAATGCTACATAGTGCCAGGCATCATCATGATAAGCATACTGACTATATATATTGAAGTTACAGAAATAATAGACTACATTTCTTCAGCCCCTAAGTGATATAAATGACTTACAGTAGGAAGATGATCCTACTAAACCAACATCTTGTATATGTCCAAGTTGAGATTCCTAAAATTTATTTTAAAAATTTTGTTTTCCTTGTGATAAGTATACTATAAAGCCATTTTTGTTAAAATTTAACCTAGTCAGCTAGTTTTATATGTGATAAACTATTGTCTGCCCTTTTAAATAGATTAACCTAATTTCCTAAGGAATTTTCCCCCTTAAAAATAATATATATTCGTTAGAGAAAATTTTTGAAAATGAAGAAAAGTATAAAAACTCATTCAGTTACCCAAAGATTATACTTTATTTTGAAGTATTTTCCCCAGTTTTATTTTTTCTATTCAGCATTATATTAACAATTTTCTATTTTATTAAAATTTCATACATGTTATTTTAATTATTATATAATATTTAATAATTTAGATATGACTTGATTTTACTTAGCCGTTACCTTTCTATTGAACATTGGGTTATTTCTGCATTTCCTATTTTTATAATGAGTTCTGATTTTTACATGTGTATATTATTGTGGACATTTCTATTTTCTAGAAATGGAATACCTGCTTAAAGGTTATGAACATTTTGAAAATCTTGATACACAGTGCCCATTACTTTTCAGAAATAGCATAGCAATTTATATTCCATCAGCAGTTTCTGAAAGTTCCATCCCATTGGACCCTTTTAGCATTAATTCCCAAATTTACCACTTTGTTTCTGGCTGCCTATTGTTTCATTAGCCTATCTGTTCTTATGACAGTACCATAAAGGTTTGAATATTATGACTTAATTATATGCTTTTACATGGTATGTTCTGATATCTGGTGGTGTATTCCCTGTA
The DNA here is from genome assembly GCA_032199065.1 of Smutsia gigantea. Lineage (NCBI taxonomy): Eukaryota > Metazoa > Chordata > Mammalia > Pholidota > Manidae > Smutsia > Smutsia gigantea. The sequence goes on from JAVSCE010000922.1 coordinate 480,235, forward strand.
TTATTTTTCTTTGAATTTTCTTGAGCAGTTCCTGTGTTTTTCTATAAATTAAATCATTTTGTAAATGTTCAACAAGTGTAATAGAATTTCAGTCAAAATTATTGAAATTATGTTTTGCTTGCTGGACTTTGCGAAAACTGACGTTTTCTATATTCCATATTTATCCAAAAATCTTGTATATCTCTTTATATATACAACATCTTCTATGATTCTTTTATAAAGCTTTTGTAGCTGCCTCACACTTGTATTTCTTGATTTTAAGCCAGGTGTCCACTTAGTTCCAGTTGGTTCGCTTTTGAAAACCCCAGAACTAAAAACTGTGCCTGGGACATAATAGGTGCTTAGTATTTATTAAGTACATGAATACATTTTTACTTACTTTGCTTTTTTTAAATCATGGATTTAATCCATTTTTTCTGTTATTTCTTTAACCAGTAATTATGGTTATTGCTCTGGGAGGAGGGGGTTTCCCTGCCTGGGGCATGTTCTCTGTGAATTTCATAGACGGACTAAAGGCAAGGGCAAAGAGTTGGGGGCTTAAAAGGGGGTTTATTCTCATGGCAGTAGGTCGGTCTGTCCTCTCTTTCCGCTCTCCCCCAGCGGCTCTTAAGCTTCCTGTTCCCATGCTGGGGTTAATTCTTCAGGAGCACCCGGGCTTCATAGCTCCCCCCACCTGCTTCCTGTGGCCCAGCTCTCCCAGCAGCTCTCCACTTTTCTGCCCTTAGCTCCAGGAGAAACTGTGGGCGGGTCCCTGGTGCCTGGCAGGTACCTGACCAATTACATACCAGGAACAGGGGAGGAAAGGATGAGTGTTTCCTCTTCACCCTTCCCCTGGGCCAGTACTCTCATGACTGACCAGCGGCTCTTTGCTGGTAAACATCCCGTAAATGTGCAAACAGGCTCTTATTATGTACACAATGGGCAATATTAAGGCCAGGCAGGAATCCTTCAGAATTCCCATTTGTTTCACAATGTTATAAAAATGCTAATGTGTCCAGTTGTGTTCCTGAGTTATTATTTATAAGACATTCTTTTGAGTCTTGTGTTTTTTATGTAGAAACTTATCTGCAAATATTTTGCAATTTTTTTTCTTTTGATTTTACTTTCTATTTATTTCATGTCATAATAAGTTAGTTTCAAATCCAGTGTATGTAATAATGATGAGGGTGGGCATTTATGTTTTATTTCTGATTTGAGTGGAAATGCCTTTAAAGTTTATATTGAGTATTATCTTGAATATTAGCTTAAGATAGATAATCTTTGTCAACTAGCATTGAATCTATAGATGGCTTTGAGTAATACAGACATTTGAACAATACTCATCTTATCCATTAACTTAACAGGATATCTTTCCATTTGTGTATTCTTCAATTTCTTTCATCAGTGTTACAGATCTTTCACCTCCGTAGTTAAATTTATCACTAAGTATTTTATTGTTTGTGATGCTATTGTGAGTGGAATTGTTTCTTTTTCAGATGTTTTGTTGCTGGTGTATTCAAATGCAGTTGCTTTCTGTGTATTGATTTTGTATCTTACAACTTTACTGAATGCATTGATTAGTCCCTAATAGTTTTTTGGTGGAGTCCTTAGGATTTTCTGTGTCATCTGCATACAGTTCCTTCCTTTCCGATTTAGCTGCTTTTTTTTTTTTCATCTTTGCCTGATAGTATTGGGAGTTCTAGCCAGAACATGTTGAATAAGAGTGGTGAGAGTGGGCACCCTTGTCTTGTTACTCATCTTAGAAGGAAAAGCTTTCAGTCTTTCATCACTGAGTATGATGTCGGCTGTGGATTTGTCATACGTGGCATTTGTGACATTGAGATATGTGCCTTCTATACCCAGTTTGTTGAGCATTTTATAAAAGGATGTTGTATTTTGTCAAATGACTTTTCTGCATCCTTTTATGTTTAAAATCATATGATTTTTATTGTTCATTTTATTAATCTGGTATATGTCAATTCATTTGCAAATGTTGAACCCTTCTTGCGTCTTGGAGATAAAATTCCACTTGGTCATGGCATATGATTCTTTTAATGTGCTATTGAAGCCTGTTATTTTGTTGATAATTTTTGCATCTCTGTTCATCAGGATATTAGTCTGTAGTGTCTTTTCTTGTAGTGTCCTTAATCTAGCTTTGGTATCAGGGTAATGCTGGCCTCCTGTAATGAGTTTGGGAGGGTTCTCTTCTCTTCAGTTTTTTGGAAGAGTTTGAAGGGGCTTGGCTTTAATTCTTTAAATCTTTGGTAGAATTCAGCAGTGAATCTGGTCCTGTGATTTTTTTTTTATATTTGGAAAGTTGTTGATTACTAGTTCAGTATTGATACTTGTTACTGGTATGTTCATGTTTTCTGTTTCATCATGATTCAGTCTCAGTAAGTTGTATGTTCTAGGAGTACATCCATTTCTTCTATGTTATCCAATTTGTTGCTGTATAATTACTCATAATAGTATCTTACAGTCCTTTATTTCTGTGGTAACAGTTCTAATGTCTCCTCTTTCATTTTGATTTTATTTGTGTCTTTTTTTTCTTAGTCTAGCTAAATGTTTGTCAATTTTGTTTTTCTTTTCAGTAAAATAGCCCTTAGTTTTCTTTGACTATTTTCCTAGTCTCTATTTCATTTCTACTCTGATCTTTAGTTCCTTCCACTAACTGTGGGCTTAGTTTGTACTTCTTTTCCAAGTTCCTTGAGGTAGTTAGGTGGTTTATTTGAGATCTTCCTTTTTTTTCTTAATAGAGCTATTTGTTCGTATAAACATCCCTCTTAGAAACACTTATACAGCATCCTATAGGTTTTAGTATATTGTGTTTCTATTGTCATTTGTTTCAAGTTATTTGAATTTGATTTCTTTTTTGAGCCATTAGTTGTTCAGGAATGTGTTGATATCTATGTATTTGTGAATTTTCTAGTTTTCCTCCTATTACTGATTTCTAGTTTCTAACCATTTTGGTCAGAAAAGATATTTAATGTAATTTCAGTTTTCTTAAGTTTGCTAATAAGATTTGTTTTGTGATAAGTCATATGATCTATCCTGGAGAATGTTCCTTGTGTGCTTAAGAAGAATGTATATTCCAGTGCCCTTGGATGGAATGTTCTGTAAATAATGTTAGAGCCATTTGGTCTAAAGTATGGTTGAAGTCCAGCATTTCCTTGTTGATTTTCTGTTTGGATGAGCTGTCCATTTCTGAAAAGTGTAGTGTGGAATTACATTATTATTATAGCCTATTAATATTATTGTATTATAGTCTGTATTTCCCTTCAGTTCTGTTAGCATTTGCTTATTAATTTATTTAGGTGTTCTAGTGTTTGGTACATATATATATTTACAGTTACTGTATCTTATTGCTGTATTGACCCCTTATCATTATATAATGACTTAACCTTTCATTACCCTTTTTGGCTTAGTTTTCTTTTTTTTCCTATATAAGTATAGTTAGCTCTGCTCTCTTTTGGTTTCCACTCTCATGCAATTTTTTTCCATCCCCTACCTTGAACTTAAGTATGTCCTTACATCTGAATTGCATCCCTTGTAGGCAGTGCATATATAGTTGGTTCTTGGTTTTTTATCCATCCAAGCACAGTGTATGTTTTGATTGGAGAATTCAGTCTATTTACATTTATAGTACTATACATAAGGATTTAGTAATGCCATACTATTGGCTTTTTTGGCTATGTTGTTCCTTTTTTTCTCTATTGCTGCTTTCCTTTGTGAATTGATGATTTTCCATAATAGTGTGCTTTGATTCTCTTTTCTTAATCTATTTTTATTACATGTCTTTTAGCCTTAAGTAGTTAACACACCACCATATTATAGTACTAGAGTATTCTGAATCTAAGTATATGCTTACCATTTCCATTGTTTTGTATATTTTCATATAGTTCCATGTAAGTAATTAGCAACCTTTCAGCCTGAAAAACTATGGCATTTCTTACAAGGTAGTTTTAGTGTGATGAATACCATTAAAGCTGTTTTCATTAGTGAAAGTCTTTAACTCACTTTCATTTCTGAAGGACAGTTTAGCTGGGTAAAGTATTCTTGGTTAGCAGTGTATTTCTTTCAGCACTTTGCATATATCCCATTCTCTTCTTGCTTACAAGGTCTCTGCTAAGATATCTGCTAATAGCCTTATGAAATTCCCTTGTATAAGAGACATTTTTTTCTCTTGCTTTTAAAATTCTTTCTTGATCTTTGATTGTAGACAGTTTTATTAAAATGTGTTTTGGAGAACATCTTTTTGGATTGGAATTTTGATGTGATCTATTCAACTTGTACTTATAAATTTCTCCTCACATTTAGGAAGTTTTCAGCTTTACAGTTTCTTTCTTTAAATAAGCTTTCTACCCCTTTCTCTCTTCCCCTCCTGAGAGTCCAGTGATATGTGTATTATTTCTTTTGATTGTTCAGTCTAGTCATTGTATTCTTCAGCTCCAAAATTTATCTCATTCATTTTCTCTATGTTGAACTTCTCATTTTGTTCTGTTTCCCTGATATCATTAAATTCTTTATCTGTGTTCTCTTACAGTTCTGTGAGCATCTGTATTAGCACAATTATTTTGAATTTTTTCAGACAATTTCTTGGTCTCAACTTCTCTGAGCCAGTTACTGGATGTTTACTGTATTTCTATAGAGGAGACATTTTTCTTTGATTCTGGGTGATTGCTGTAGCCTTCAGTAGGAGTCTACACATTGGAAAAGGAAATCACCTTTTGCAGACTTTATGGACTTACTTCAGTAAGGGAAGATTGTCACCTACAGGTGGGGTACAGTGGAACATGCTGCAATTCCAGGTCTAGTGTACAGGGTACCAAATGCAGGGACATGTGGTGCCACTGGGTCCTGGGGAGTATGTTATCTTTTTGGCTCAGTCCACTAGGGACCAATAGCTGTGCAGTCCTTGGTGAGCACTATGGGTATCCCACAGTAGCTGCAGGGGCTGTTGAGGTCTTCAGCAGCACTTCACGCCCAACAGCTAGGGTACAGGTCAAGTGGTGGTGGTTGGGTCTGGTGGTATACACACACACACCTGCAGAAGCCAGCTGCAGATGTCTGTGTAGGGGCAAGAGCCAAGTACAAGTTCACTGGCAGGTTCAAGGACCAGTATGCTCTCCTGTGGCTGCACAATCCCTCCCCACCCTGGGTACACACTGCAGTGGAGGCGAGTGTCAGGGATTGGGCTGAGTGGCCAGGTATGCAGCTGAAGGGGCTAGATGAACATGATCATGCATGCCAGTGACAGAAGATAGGGCTAATTCAGGCCCACAAGCAGCTGCAGGGGTCCTGACTATTAGCATGCTGTCCTGGACTGCATAATTTTTCCCCAGGCACTCGCACTCACTCAAGGCTGGTGATGGGCATCAATGCAGCAGCAGGCAAGTGCACAGCTAGCCTTGAATATGTAAATGGAAGTGGGGGTTAGCTGTGGGTATCTAGGCTGGCTCTTGTGCTAGCACAGAGGCCTGGTTAGCTGATAGTGTGGTTCCTGGACTTTGCATTGAGTGAATGTGGAGAGACTCAGGCCGCTAGCATCAGCAAAAGTCATCCTAGCCATTGCTGTATATCTCAGCTTTGCCAATCTGGGTGGGGTGAAACCAAACTAGGACCTTCATGTGGTGCCCTGAAAGGCTGGATAAGTTGGCCATTAAGCACACTCTTCTCCTGATGAGGGAACTCTTTTTAGCTGGGCGGTTTCTTCTTGACTCTGAGCATTGTTGGCTTGGAGGATGGGATGATGTAAGCAAAATGAAGTTGTCTTCCTTCCCTTGTTTTGTAGTTAAACTGAGTTTTTGTTGTTTCACTGTGTTACAAAAATGTTTTAAGCAGATTTCAGAGCTCTCCCAGAGCTGCTTTTGTTCATGGGTTACTGTCTAATTGTTCATCATTGGGTATGGAGGGGTCTCTACAAAAGGATTTTTTTTATTTGTTTTTCCCTATGAGTCAGCCCCTGTTTTTAATTGTTACTACGTTTCCACTTATTAATGGACTTTCTGTGTATTTATTTATTTATTTTATATTTTCTTATCATTAATCTACAATTACATGTGCAACATTATGGTTACTAAACTCCCCACTTCATAAAGTCCTCCCCACCTACCCCATTACAGTCACTGTCCATCAGCGTACTAAGATGCTATAGAGTCACTACTTGTCTTCTCTGAGTTGTACAGCCGTCCCTGTGCCCCACCTACATTATGTCTGCTAATCGTATTGCCCTGTTTTCCCTCCCTTCCCACCCATCCTCCACAGTCCCTTTCCCTTTGGTAACTGTTAGTCCATTCTTGGGTTCTGTGAGTCTGCTGCTGTTTTGTTCCTCCAGTTTTTTTCTTTGCTCTTATACTCCACATATGAGTGAAATCATTTGATACTTCTCTTTTTCTGCCCGGCTAATTTGCATTTCTCTGATGATTAGCGATATGGAGCATCTTTTCATGTGCCTGTTGGCCATCTGAATTTCATCTGCCTCTATTATGTGTCTATTCATATCCTCTGCCCTAAATTTTTTTAATTGGATTATTTGCTTTATGTTTGTTAAGGTGCATGAATTCTTTATATATTTTGGATGTCAACCCCTTATCAGATATGTCATTTATGAATATATTCTCCCATACTGTAGGATGTCTTTTTGTTGTACTGATGGTGTCCTTTGCTGTACAGAAGCTTTTCAGCTTGATATAGTGCCACTTGTTCATTTTTCCTTTTGTTTCCCGTGTCCAGGGAGATAACATTCATGAAGAAGTCGCTCATGTTTATGTCCAAGAGATTTTTGCCTGTTTTTTTCTAAGAGTTTTATGGTTTCGTGATTTACATTCAGGTATTTGATCCATTTTGAGTTTACTTTTGTGTATCAGGTTAGACAGTAATCCAGTTTCATTCTCTTACATGTAGCTGTCTAGTTTTGCCAACACCAGCTGCTGAAGAGGCTGTCATTTCCCCATTGTATATCCAAGGCTCCTTTATCAAATATTAATTGACTGTATATGTTTGGGTTAATGTTTGGATTTTCTATTCTGTTCCACTGGTCTGTGGGTCTGTTTTTGTGCCAATACCAAATTGTCTTGATTACTGTGGCTTTGTAGTAGAGCTTGAAGTCAGGGAGCGTAATTCCCCCTGTTTTATTCCTCCTTCTCAGGATTGCTTTGGCTATTTGGGGTCTTTTGTGGTTCCATATGAATTTTAGAATTATTTGTTCCAGTTCATTGAAGAAAGCTGTTGGTAGTTTGATAGGAATTGCATTGAATCAGTAGATTGCTTTAGGGAGTATAGCCATTTTGACAATATTTATTCTTCCTTGCCAAGAGCATGGGATGAATTTCCATTTGTTAGTGACCTCTTTAATTTCTCTTAGGAGTGTCTTGTAGTTTTCAGGGTATAGGTCTTCCTTTGTTAGGTTTGGAGTGGAGTCTTTAGGGTTTTTATGTACAGTATCATGTCATCTGCAAACAGTGACAATTTGTCTTCTTCTTTACCAATCTGGATGCCTTGTATTTCTTTATTTTGTATGATTCCCATAATTAGGACCTCCGGAACTATGTTGAATAACAGTGGGGAGAGTGTGCATCCCTGTCTTGTTCCCGATCTTAGGTGAAAAGCTTTCAGCTTCTCGCTGTTAAGTATGATGTTGGCTGTGTGTTTGTCATATATGGCCTTTATTATGTTGAGGTACTTGCTCTCTATACCCATTTTGTGGAGAATTTTTATCATGAATGGATGTTGAATTTTGTCAAATGCTTTTTCAGCATTTATGGACATCACCATGTGGTTTTTGTTCCTCTTTTTGTTGATGTGGTGGATGATGTTGATGGATTTTCGAATGTTTACCATCCTTGCATCCCTGAGATGCATCCTACTAGATCACGGTATATTATCCTGTTGATGTATTTTTTAATTCGGTATTTGGTGAGTATTTTTGCATCTATGTTCATCAGGGATATTGGTCTGTAATTTTCTTTTTTGGTGAGGTCTTTACCTGGTTTTGGTATTAGAGTGATGCTGGCTTCATAGAATGAGTTTGGAAGTATTCCCTCCTCTTCTATTTTTTGGAAAACTTTAAGGAGAATGGGTATTATTTCTTCTCTATATGTCTCGTAAAATTCAGAGGTGAATCCCTCTGGCCCGGGGGTTTTGTTCTTGGGTAGTTTTTTGATAACTGATTTAATTTTGTTGCTCGTAATTGGTCTGTTTAGGTTTTCTGTTTCTTGCTTGGTCAGTTTTGGAAGGTTGTATTTTTCTAAGTTGTCCATTTCTTCTATGTTTTCCAGCTTCTTAGCATATAGATTTTCATAGTATTCTCTTATAATTCTTTGTATTTTTGTGGGGTCCTTCGTGATTTTCCTTTCTCATTTCTGATTCTGTTTGTGTGTAGATTCTCTTTTTCTCTTAAGTCTGACTAGGAGTTTATCTATTTTGTTTATTTTTTCAAAGAACCACCTCTTGGTTTCATTGGTTTTTTTTCTATTGTTTTATTCTTCTCAATTTTAATTATTTCTTCTCTGATCTTTATTATGTCCCTCGTTGTGGTGACTTTGGGCCTCATTTGTTCTTCTTTTTCCAATTTCAGTAATTGTGTCTTTAGACTATTCATTTGGTATTGTTCTTCCTTCTTTAAATAGGCCTGGATTGCAATATACTTTCCTCTTAGAACTGCCTTTGCTGCGTCCCACAGAAGTTGCAGCTTTACTTTGTGTTGTTGTTGTCATTTGTCTCCATATATTGTTTGATCTCTGTTTTAATTTGGTCGTTGATTCATTGATTATTTAGGAGGATGTTGTTGAGTCTCCATGTATTTGTGAGCCTTTTTGTTTTCATTGTACAATTTATTTCTAGTTTTATATCTTTGTGATCTGGAAGTTGGTTGGTAGAATTTCAGTATTTTTTAATTTACTGAGGTTCTTTTTGTGGTCTATTCTGGAAAATGTTCCATGTGCACTTGAGAAGATTGTGTATCCTGTTGCTTTTGGGTGTAGAGTTCTGGAGATGTCTGTTAGGTCCATCTGTTCTAGTGCCTCTGTGTCTTTACTTATTTTCTGTCTGGTTGATCTGTCCTTTGGAGTGAATGGTATGTTGAAGTCTCCTAAAATGAATGCATTGCTTTCTATTTCCTCCTTTAATTCTATTAGTATTTGTTTGACATATGCTGGCGCTCCTGTGTTGGGTGCATATATATTTAAAGTGGTTATATCTTCTTGTTGGACTGCCCCCTTTATCATTATGTAATGTCCTTCTTTATCTCTTGCTACTTTCTTCGTTTTGAAGTCTATTTTGTCTGATACAAGTACTGCAACACCTGCTTTTTTCTCCTTGTTTACAAGAAATATCTTTTTCCATTCTTTCACCTTTAGTCTGTACATATGCTTGTGTTTGAGGTGAGTCTCTTGTCAGCAGCATATAGATGGGTCTTGCTTTTTTATCCATTCTGTTACTCTGTGTCTTTTGATTGGTGCATTCAGTCCATTTACATTTAGGGTGATTGTTGCTAGATATGTACTTATTGCCATTGCCGGCTTTTGACTCATGGTTACTAAAGGTTCAAGGTTAGCTTCTTTACTATCTAACAGTCTAACTTAATTTAACTCTCTTGTTATGCTATTATAAACACAGCCTGATGATTCTTTATTTCTCTCCCTTCTTATTCCTCCTCCTCCATTCTTTATATACTAGGTGTTTTATTCTGTACTCTTTTTTTATGTGTGCTTTGACTGTTTTTGTGGATACTTGATTTTACTTTTTGCCTTTAGTTAGGTCTGCTTTCTTTGCTATGAATTTATTTTCTCTGGTGACATCTTTTTAGCCTTTGGAGTGCTTCCATCTAGAGCAGTCCATTTAAGATAGCCTGTAGACATGGTTTGTGGGGGGCAAATTCCCTCAACTTTCATATTAATTTTTTAAAATAATTTTCTTCCCCTCACTTTTCTTAAGTTTCTTTCTTTTTGTTCTTTCTCCGGTTGATCACTTGGAGTTTTGAGAGGAAGTGAGGAAGGGGTGGGTTCCTGTTTCTTAATGAAAATAGTTCAAGCTGTTTGAACTTAATATAGCTCTGGCCATATTTTTGGATAAATTCTCCATAAACTTTGAATGAAGCTTCCTTGATTTCATTCTTTTTAGCATAGTTTAATATTGTGTTTTGCTTTCTTTTTGACTTGGTGGTTTTCCCGAAGAGTATTTGTTTTTAAATCTCCATGTGGGTGGGAGTTTTTTGTTTCTCCTATCTGTTTTACATCATGCTCAGGTATTACAACCTTCACAATTTCTGCACTTTCAATTTGGAAATGATAATGGTTTTGTGGACGTGCTTATATAATTATTTTTTGTCACTGTTCCCACATTATTTGAAAATAAAGCATATTCTCTGTAATATTTTTTACTTGTAGGCTCTTACCATTCTTTTCAAATACAAACTTCGTTTCCTCTGATTACATTCCAAGGATATATCCTGCTTCACTGCCACTTCTGTTACATGGCCACTAGGAAACTTCCTAGAACTATGATTTTTAAAATGAAACCCATCTTTATTTTCCCTCTCCCATAATGCCACTTAAGAAGTAATACTGTGGCTTGATTACTTTATCAAAATACAACACATAGCACCAAGATTCAATGAAATAAATGAGTCTCGTGTCAAATTTTCTTAGATTCATTTGTCTAGGCCAAACCCTGCTACTCTTCATTACTCCAGTCTTTCTCTGCTTGACTAATGGAATTTCTTAGTTTGACATAGAAGCAGAGTAGTCTAAAAGAAAGAATATATGTTTTAGGTCAGACAGCCCTGAGCTTTAATCCAGACTCTACTGCTTACATAATGGTTTGTTTGGCTGAGTTACATAATTTCTCTAAGCTTCTGTGTCCTCCTGTAAAAAAGAATAAAAAGCCAAAAACTGTTAACCCATCAACTGCAGAAGCCACTTGCTTTCTTAGAAAAGGCACCTTTGTTAGCAGTCTAAGGCAAGTAGGGAAGTAGGAAAAGCAAACAAACATGGAATTTAACATACATTTGTGATGCAGTGAAGAAAAGGTTCAGAAGACATCTGTCGTTAAGATAAATCAGATTTATGACCTATTCCAGGGAGAATCATCCTATTTCCAACGTTTCTTCATCAGATTCTGAGAAAATTTTTATATACCATTATGACCTATTTGCTTTTTCCTAAAGTTGTGCATTATGAAAAATGGTTTTGTTTTTTTTTTTAATTTATTTTTATTTTTATTTTATTTTTGGTATCATTAACATACACTTACATGAACAACATTGTGGTTACTACATTCCCCCCATTATCAGGTCCCCACCACATACCCCATTATACTCACTGACCATCAGCATAGTAAGATGCTATAGAATCACTTCTTGTCTTCTCTGTGCTACACTGCCTTCCCCGTGCCCCCCCCGCACTATATGTGCTAATCATAATGCCCCTTTCTCCCCTTATCCGTCCCTCCCCACCTATCCTCCCAGTCCCTTTCCCTTTGGTAACTGTTAGTCCATTCTTGGAGTCTGTGAGTCTCCTGTTGTTTTGTTCCTTCAGTTTTTTCTTTGTTCTTATACTCCACAGATGAGTGAAATCATTTGATACTTCTCTTTTTCCGCCTGGCTTATTTTACTGAGCATAATGCCCTCTAACTCCATCCATGTTGTTGCAAATGGTAGGATTTGTTTTCCTCTTATGGCTGAATAATATTCTATTGTGTATATGTACCACATCTTCTTTATCCATTCATCTGCTGATGGACACTTAGGTTGCTTCCATTTCTTGGCTATTGTAAATAGTGCTGTGATAAACATAGGAGTGCATGTCTTTTTCAAACTGGGCTGCTGCATTCTTAGGATAAATTCCTAGGAGTGGAATTCCTGAGTCAAATGGTATTTCTATTTTGATTTTTTTGAGGAACCTCCATACTGCTTTCCACAATGGTTGAACTAATTTGCATTCCCACCAGCAGTGTAGGAGGGTTCCCCTTTCTTCACATCCTCGCCAACATTTCCTGTTTTTTTCTTTTGGATGTTGGACATCCTAACTGGTGTGAGGTAATACCTCATTGTGGTTTTAATTTGCATTTCTCTGATGATTAGCAATGTGGAGCATCTTCTCATGTGCCTGTAGGCCATCTGAATTTCTTCTTTGGAGAAGTGTCTGTCCAGATCCTCTTCCCATTTTTTAATTGGGTTATTTTCTTTTTGTTTGTTGAAGTGCATGAGCTCTTTGTATATTTTAGATGTCAACCCCTTATCGGTAATGTCATTTATGAATGTATTCTCCCATACTGTCGGATGCCTTTTACTTCTACTGAAGATGTTCATTGCTCTACAGAAGATTTTAAGGTTGATATAGTCCCACTTATTCATTCTTGCTTTTGTTCCCCTTGCCCGTGAACATATGTTCATGAAGACGTTGCTCATGTTTATATTCAAGAGAGTTTTGCCTATATTTTCTTCTAAGAGTTTTATGGTTTCATGACTTACATTCAGGTCTTTGATCCATTTTGAGTTTACTTTTGTGTATGGGGTTAGACAGTAATCCACTTTCATTCACTTACATGTAGCTGTCCAGTTTTGCCAACACCAGCTGTTGAAGAGGCTGTCATTTCCCCATTGTATATCCATGGCTCCTTTATCATATATTAAATGACTGTATATGCTTGGGTTAATATCTGGAGTCTCTATTCTTTTCCACTGGTCTATGGGTGTCTGTTCTTATTCCAGTACCAAATTGTCTTGATTACTGTGGCTTTGTGGTAGAGCTTGAAGTTGGGAAGCGAGATGCCCCCTGCTTTATTCTTCCTTCTCAGGATTGCTTTGACTATTCGGGGTCTTTTGTGGTTCCATATGAATTTTAGAACTATTTGTTCTAGTTTGTTGAAGAATGGTGTCGGTATTTTGGTAGGGATTGCATTCAATCTGTAGATTACTTTAGGCAGGATGGCCATTTTGACAATATTAATTCTTCCTACCCAAGAGCATGGGATGTATTTCCATTTATTAGTATTCTCTTTAATTTTTCATAGGAGTGTCTTGTTATTTTCAGGGCATAGGTCTTTCACGTTCTTGGTTAGGCTTATTCCTAGGTATTCTTTTTGATGCAGTTGGGAATAGAATTTTTTTCCTAATTTCTCTTTCTGCTAGTTCATTGTTAGTGTATAGGAGTGCAACACATCTCTGCATATATAATTTTGTATCCTGCAACTTTGCTGAATTCAGATATTAGTTCTAATAGTTTTGGAGTGGATTCTTCAGGGTTTTTATGTTTACAATATCATGTCATCTGCAAACTGGGACAGTTTAACTTCTTGGCAATCCGGATGCCTTTTATTTCTTTGTGTTGTCTTATTGCCATGGTAGGACCTCCAGTACTATGTTGAATAAAAGTGGGGAGAGTGGGCCTCCTTGTCTTGTTCCCGATCTTAAGAGGAAAAGTTTTCAGCTTCTCACTGTTAAGTATGATGTTGGCTGTGGGTTTGTCATACATGGCCTTTATTATGTTGAGGTACTTGCCCTCTGTACCCATTTTGTTGAGAGTTTTTATCATGGATGGATGTTGAATTTTGTCGAATGTGTTTTCAGCATCTATAGAAATAATCATGTGGTTTTTGTCCTTCTTTTGTTGATGTGGTGGATGATGTTGATGGATTTTCAACTGTTGAACCATCCTTGCATCCCTGAGATGAATCCCACTTGATCATGCTGTATGATCCTCTTGATGTATTTTTTATTTTGGTTTGCTAATATTTTGTTGAGTATTTTTGCATCCGTGTTCATCAGGGATATTGGTCTGCAGTTTTCTTGTTTTGTGGTGTCTTTGCCTGGTTTTGGTATTAGAGTGATGCTGGCCTCAAAAAATGAGTTTGGAAGTATTCCCTCTTCTTGTACTCTTTGGAAAACTTTAAGGAGGATGGGTATTAGGTCTTCACTAAATGTTTGATAAAATTCAGCGGTTAACATCCAAAATATATAAAGAACCCACATGTCTCACCAGCCAAAAAGCAAGTGATCTGATTAAAAAATGGGCCGAGGATATGAAGAGACAGTTCTACAAAGAAGAAATTCAGATGGCCAACAGACACATGAGAATATTCTCCACAACACTAATCATCAGGGAAATGGAAATTAAAACCACAATGAGATTTCACCTTACACCAGTAAGAATGGCCAGCATCGAAAAGACTAATAACAACAAATGCTGGCGAGGATGCAGAGAAAGGGGAACCCTCCTACACTGCTGGTGGGAATGTACACTAGTTCAACCATTGTGGAAAGCAATATGGAAGTTCCTCAAAAAACTAAAAATAGAAATACCATTTGACCCGGGAATCCCAGTCCTTGGAATTTACCCAAAGAATACAACTTATCAGATTCAAAAAGATATATGCACCCCTATGTTTATTGCATCACTTTTTACAATAGCCAAGATATGGAAGCAATCTAAGTGTCCATCAGTAGATGAATGGATAAAGAAGAGGTGGTACATATACAAATGGAATATTATTCAGCCATAAGAAAGAAACAAACCCTACCATTTGCAACAACATGGATGGAGCTGGAGGATATTATGCTCAGTGAAATAAGCCAGGCAGAGAAAGACAAGTGCCAAATGATTTCAGCCATTTGTGGAGTGTAACAACAAAGCAAAACTGAAGAAACAGAATAGCAGCGGACTCAGAGACTCTAAGAAGGAACTAGTGGTTACCAAAGGTTGAGTTGTGTAAGGGCGGGTGGGGAGGTGGGAGAAGGGGATTGAGGGGTATTTTTTTTAATACACATGGTGTGGGGGATCACTGGGAAAACAGTGTAGCATAGAGAAGGCAAATAGTGAATCTGTGGCATCTTACTACATCCGAGGACAGTGTCTGCATTGGGGTATGGGTGAGGACTTGATAATATGGGTAAATGTAGTAACCACATTGTTTTTTCATATGAAACCTTTATAAGAGTGTATCTCAATAATACCTTAATAAAAAATAACAATAATAAAATTTCTGCAATGAATCCCTCTCGTCTGGGGGTTTTGTTCTTGGGTAGTTTTTTGATTACTGATTCAGTTTCATTGCTGGTAATTGGTCTGATTAGATTTTCTGTTTCTTCCTGGGTCAGTCTTGGAAGGTTGTATTTTTCTAGAAAGTTGTCCATTTCTTCTAGGTTATCCAGTTTGTAAGCATATAATTTTTCCTAGTATTCTCTAATAATTCTTTGTATTTCTGTGGTGTCCGTCGTGATTTTTCCTTTCTCATTTCTGAATCTGTTTATGTGTGTAGATTCTCCTTTTTTCTTAATAAGTCTTTCTAGGGATTTATCTATTTTGTTTATTTTCTCAAAGAACCAGCTCTTGGTTTCATTGATTTTTTTCTATTGTTTTATTCTTCTCAATTTTATTTATTTATTCTCTGATCTTTATTATGTCCCTCCTTCTACTGACTTTAGGCTTCATTTGTTCTTCTTTTTCCAGTTTCAATAATTGTGACTTTAGACTATTCGTTTGGGATTGTTCTTCCTTCTTTAAATATGCCTGGATTGCTATATACTTCCCTCTTAGAACTGCCTTCACTGCATCCCACAGAAGTTCGGGCATTGTGCTGTTCTTTTCATTTATCTCCCTATATTGCTTGATCTCTATTTTATTTTAGTTTGGTCATTGATCCATTGATTGTGAGCTTTTTTGTTCTCTTTGTACATTTTATATCTAGTTTTATACCCTTGTGATCTGAGAAGTTGTTTGGAACAATTTCAACCTTTTTTAATTTACTTATGCATAATGGTTTTGTTGATGTTTTGTAGTTTTAACTAGCCATTACTGGTTTGAAATTTCACCTTTGTACTTACATTTTCCTGGATTTTCTTTTCAATACTAGAATCTTTCCTAACCATTCTTACATTTCAAAAACTTCCCACAATCCCTAGAAACCTGATTTTTTTTAATCTGTATTTTTATCCATGTGTATGTAGGATGGAACATAAAAAAGATCTCTTATTACTATTACCATAAACCTTTCTACATAGTCTGTGTGAGAGGGAAGCAGATTAGTTATTGTGTACTCTTAAGTTAACCAAACTAAATAGCATATATTAAATTTTAGGTTTTAGCAGACATGCAAAAACCACATTATCTCTAAACTGTAGTTATCAAGAAGTGGAGTTGATAGAAGATCACTGTTGTTTCCTTGCTTGTTCTGTTGTGAGAAGTATACATGTCATCCATTCCAGTGCTGTTTTCATTTGCCATTGACAAATTGCAGTTTATCTAGGTATGCAGTGGCTTCAGGCATGGTTGCATCTAGGGGCTTGAATAAAATCATCTGGACACTATCTCTTACTTTTGTACCTGCTTTCCTCCAACTTGACCCCCTTTCTCAGACAGCCTTTCCCTGTCTGGTGGCAAAACTTATAAGACTTACATCATCCCTACAGATGCTTCTTTATCAGCTCCAAACCTGGTCATGCTTAGCTTTCATCACAATACGCCATTCCCATTCCTGAGCTAACCACTGAATGCCAAGTGGACATGAACTGAACAGAATTCAAATCTCTTAAACAGAGAAGGGAGAAGAGGTGGTTCCCAAAGGGAAAATAAAGTAAGAGGAGTTCTAATGCTAGAAAAAAGACAGTAGAAGACCTAAAATAAAAGAATATTTCTACTTGGACTGCCTAGTGCATTGTCTGGCACATAATAGACATTCACTGTAGCTATAATATAATAACATTATATTATAATGTTGCTTTAATGACTCTAGGTCTACTATAGCCTTTCATACTTCTGGCCTCCAGGAAAGGTTTTTCTGTTTCCCAGAATCAGACTGAATGAGTACATTGCTTGGCTGCTTCTGAGATTGAGGAGTATAGATGTGTACTAACCTTCACTCTCCTTAGATGGGGTTTCTCAATTCTTGATGCATTTAAGCCATTCCTGTTCTTTTTACTCCCCTTGATCTCCTTCTGTCACTCCTCCTTTCATGCCGACCTGGTAATATTTTAATTTGAAGTGATAGAAACATGAGATACCTTAAATACAAAAGATGTTATTAGTTAAATGGCTCCAAGAAAGGTTCTAACTGCCAAGCTGTGGGTAGGCCAGGAATTGGACTGGGCCTCAGAAATCTCTGGAACCACACCAGAAACATTGGCAGGACTCCCCATCTCCCATCCCTGCTTTTCTCTGTACGACATTCTCTATCTCTATCATGTATTCTGTATCTCTGCAGAACTCCTTTCTCTAAATAGGAGGATATGTGGTTTCCAACAGATTTTATACTGTTAGCCACACTAGAGTTCTAACGTAATGATCTTTCTGATCCATGTTCAGAAAGTTTATGGGTTGGACTGTTGGCTGTGGTGTGACTTACTTGCTCTTTCGTGAACCAGTTGACTATGTGGACAGTAGGCTACCATAGTAAATTCATGTTAATCAAATACTGGTCTCTGCAGTAGTCTAATGACCATTTTATTCTACCCATGTGGATGGCTAAAGGACTAATTTCTAGAAAACAGGTGCTAAGCAAACAGCCGCATAGAACCTACCACACTAGGACATTGATTCTATGGTTTTCATCTTGTGCTTTATAAGCCCCCACCTTGTCAGCTCATGGCAAAATCAGTTTCTGTAACTCCCACTTACCCACCTATGTAGCTTAGACTGCTTAATGATACATAAGCAACAGCATTCCTTAGGTGAATACACCCTTTGTACAAGAATAAAAGAGTAAATGGGACTTTTCCTGGCATGTGTCACCTAAATACGAATTCACTTTCTTACTCCAAAATGACCAACTTCTCACTCTTATCATTAGGAAGAAGTTGGGGCTTTGGTGGACTTGGGGGTTATTTGAAATTTTGCCTCACTCTGTCAAATAATAGTTTTATTTTTACTTTCTGTTCTAGTGAGGAGGTAGATTTGGAACTTCCAAGCAGTGAGAATGAATATGTATCAACTTCAGAAGCTGATGTTGGTGGGGAACCCAAAGTGGTATTTAAAGAAAAAACAGTCACTTCTCTTGGAATTGTGGCAGATGGAGTAGCCCCGGTTTTCAAAAAGAGAAGAATTGAAAATGGAAAATCTAGAAATTTAAGGCAACGAGGTGATGATCAATCATTATAGAAGAGCACTTTTTGTACATGCTTTTTGGAGAGAATGGAGACCGTACATCTAAAGCTCCTAGGTGTGTGTTTCTAAGTACCGTGATGCTAAAAATTTAGATTTATTCTAAATGTATTTTTCATTAATTTAAAATAAATTTTTATGTGAAATTTTTGTTCCTAAAATGGAAGCCTACCACATTGCATTGTAATACAGTGTATTATGTTCAGTGTCTAAAAATTGCTAATTATGTAGTAATATAAGATGCTATGTGTCTGTTACTTAAAAGATGGAAAGTAAGGCCTTTATTCCATTCTTACTCATATGAACATACTTTTATCCCTGCAGTAAATATGCATTATTTCTGCACCCTGGTATTAACTATTATGCAAAAACTAAGAATCAGGCTACATAAGAAGATCTACAGCCCAGTGATGATTCAATTCTAAGGATCCTGTTAGAAGGCTGATGTAGATAGTGTGTACATATTGTCTTGCCTTACTTAGTTTAAGGTCAAGGGCCAAGAATCAGGACTGCAGCTCAGGTACTTAAAATGTAGTGCTTACTGCAGAGTAAAAATTGGACCAAAGGTAGAAATGTGTTTTTGCCCAGTTATTCAAAGCAACAACCATTGCTTAAGCATCTTTAGTTTGAGCTAGGCATTATGCTAAGAATGGGGTAGGGTGGGGTGGGGTGGGACAGGTGGGGTTATAAAGTTACATGAAACATATCTCTGTTCTTCGTGACTTCACTCACATTCTAGCATAGTCCTTTCCCCGCAGTCGTGCACTCTGTTTAGCAGCCTTATATGTACTGGAAAATAATTTTTAAGATTTATTTAAAGCTATGCAGATGAAGACTTGAACAATAATAGTAAGGTCTCTGGCTTCAGTAAAGTTTCAGTGTTCCTTAGACAAACTGGGAATTTCCCATTTTCTGATTAAGTTTCTTCAAAAGTGGAATTTTCTTATTTAATCCATTTGAAGTAGATACCTTTCCTTTATTACTTCAAATTCTTAAAATCATATTTTTTTATAAATTGAACAGTATTTAACATTTGATAGTAAATATTTGTCTTTTTAAGGTTACTAGTAAACATGTAAGAAAACAATAGCATATTAAAAGTTAACTGAAAGAGTAAAATAGTGGGGTTTTTTTCCTTCTAATACTGATCAGAGTTAACTTTGTATTGGTGAAATAGTATTTGGAGATTTGTCTTTATATTTGTTCATTCTATTTACTGCAGTATTCATGAATGTACAACATTATGAAGAAATATTTTATATTCTAATAGCCCATGTGTGATCCATCTAACTAGTGCATTTTCTCAGAAGTTTGAAGGTAAATCTCCCTAAACTGAAACCAGTTTTAGGGATTGCCTAAATTTTAGTAAAGCAAATCATGAAAAATAATGCTTTTCCATTTGCTTTGAAAGATTAAGTAGAGAACATACCAGCTTTAATTTACCTAGATTTTCTTAGAAGTTAAATTTTTGAGATGTTACCTTTCTATTATTTTATATATTTTTTTATATATGTTTACGTAGGAGATTATGAAAGTAATATATTTTTCTTATAAAAATCCAGATAATAGAGAAGCTAAAAAAAAGTCCCAGTAATCTCTGCCCCCTTCCCATAAGTGTAGTGTTTTTTTCCTAATCATG
Organism: Smutsia gigantea; assembly: GCA_032199065.1. Classification (NCBI taxonomy): domain Eukaryota; kingdom Metazoa; phylum Chordata; class Mammalia; order Pholidota; family Manidae; genus Smutsia; species Smutsia gigantea. The sequence goes on from JAVSCE010000922.1 coordinate 499,945, forward strand.
TTAATACTGTGGGTGTATGTGGATAACCCTTAGGACAGCTGGATCCATGATGGCTACTCTGGATGAAATCATATTCACAGAAGCATGGTCCAAACAGCCAAAAGTAGTTTTGTTCATGTAGGAGAATGCATGAGGCCTTTGCCTGTAATAGAGCAAAAGCTTGCAACGGACTCAGGGAAAAAGATTCTTGTGACTAAAGATAGGATTTTCCTCCAATATCTTGAAAATAGAACATCCTTCTGGCTTATTTCACAAGTTCAAATTTAAGTTTGCGATGCTGGTCTAGTTCAGAAACTGACCCTACATCTCAACTGCAGGTCTTTTATATGCACTTGATTAATGCCTGGGATCAAGCTTCTCCCTTCCTCTTGGAGTTAGGAGGATAGAAGTCAGTAGACTGTCTGGAAATCATTAGCATTAACAAATGACTTGGCCATCCAGGGCCAATGAGCTGAGTATGAGTTCTTTAATAAACCATCATGTGAAGCAGCAGAAGAAAATAAATTACACCACTAGCTGGCAAAACAATTAGCAAGCTATCCACAGAGCCCAAAGTAGTGAAACAAGTTGTACCACCTGCTGGGTGGAGTTTTGGTTTTTGTTTTTGTTTTTGTCTTTGTGTTGGTTTCTTACTATAAGCTTCATTTACATAATTGTTTCTCCAACAGTAATCAGGCATCTGGCCTATAGACCATCCTGTCATTGCATTGATTCTGGTTCTGAAATCAGAAGGTAATTTTGGCTTTAGATAGCTGAACTCAAGAGTGGGTAAAAGACAGATGAACTGAGGCTAGCAAATCCATGTATTTCAGTAGCAACCATAGAAAGACATCACACTTAACCATATTCAGCTCTGTTCCCCATTTTTTGACAAGACACATCGTTACAGTTCCTGGTGATGGGACCCTTACCTCTACCAAGAGTTTGATTAAATGCCTCTGACCCATATCACTGACCAGAGTAAGGAGATAGAACATAAAGAAATCTGTGATTTGAAACTCCACTACAGAAAGTGGTCTTCCTGGGAATCTGGCACACATTCAACTCCATGGTCTGTGCTCCTGTGTTTTGTCCTGCACTCAATGAAAGGGATTCCTGGGATAAAGCCACATAGAAAGATGCATACTCTCTGGCCTGAGGTGTAAATGGAAGAAAATTGATTTGCGGTGAAAACACTAAAGGCTATGAGGTAATTAGTAAACGGTATCCAGACCTTATAAATATGACGGATGTGTCATACCATCTTTGAAATATAGCTCCCTTGTACCCAAATAACTATCTTTTATAGCAAATTTTCAAATTCATTCAGACTACAAAAACTCACTGGATCATTTCTTGACACTACCTCCACATATTACTGCTGTTCCCACCTTCCATCATTGCTGAGTCCTATGACTTAAACTATTACTTCCAAGGCATGGCATATAGCCACTGATTTTGAGGAATGTTTTCATCAAATGGTACTGTCACTATGATTTTCTCATAAAAACTGAGACAAATGGATAGACTTGTGACCACCTGCCCTTCACCCAATCTCAGATCTCGGAACAGATTGGTGGTTGCCAGGGGTGGAAAGTGTGTGGGAGAAGTGGGTGAAGGAAGTCAAGATTTTTTTTTTAATTGAGCCCAGCTCTACCAATTTCAAATGGCACTTACTAGGGACAGAATTGTCCATTTTATGTCCACTTCCCTAAAATTCATATATCAAGCCCTAATCCCCCAGTACCTCAGAATGTGACTCAAAATTTTAGAGACAGGACTTAAAGGAATTAAAATGAGGTAATTACAGTGGACCCTAAACCAATAGGAGTGGTGTCCTCATAAAAAGACAATATTGGGTTCTAGAGAGAGGGAGACCCCAGGGTTGCTTACCCACAGACAAAGTCCGTGTGAGCACACAGCAAGAAGGCAGCCACCTGCAAGCCAAGGAGAGTTGCTTCAGGAGACACCTCTCCTGGACCTTAAATCCTGAGCTCCAAGCCTCCAGAACTGTGAGAAATAAATTTCTACTGAGCCATCCAGCTGTGGTATTTTGTTATGACAGCCCTAGAAGACTAATGCAGCACAGTAGATTTTGAGATTTTAAGATCCTGATTTTTTTTTATTTAAAACTTTAGAAAATATAATATATGCTATTGTAAAAAATTCCAACAATATTCAAGTACAAGAGGGACAAAGGAAAGGTGTTCCCCTAACCTCATCTGTCACCCCCTATCCAGAGATAACCAGCCACTGTCTAGTATATGTCCTTCCAGGTATTTGCCTGTTGACATATGAGATACCCACATGCATATGTAAATGGATTTTGTTTTGATTTGTTTTGGTTTCATAAAAATGAGAAGCACTACATGCATGCATTCCTCAACTTGCTTTTCCTCTGAAGAGTGTATCATAGATATCTTACTGCGCTAGCTAGGTTCTTGGTTGCAAACAAAAGGAACTTCCTCTGGATAATTTAAACAGGAAAATGTGTTTGTTGGAAAGGCAAAGAACCAAGCTCAGGAAACATGCAGGAACCAAGATTTCTTAAAGCAGCCAAAACCTAAGCCAAAATCAAGTCAAAGAAAAGATCACTAAGTCTGACGCCACATTTTGGGGAAGAGTGGGAATGGCACCATAAATATTGCTGATGGGAACATAAATTGGCACAACCTTTCCAGAAAGGTTGTGTTAACACCTCAGCAAAATTTCCAAATCTAGAAATTTATCCTAGAGATCTTTTGACAAAGATATGAAAGAACACAAGTACAAAAGCATTCACAACTGCATAAATAATAGCAAAAATTTTAAATCACCTAAATGTCCTTTGATAGAAACTGAGATTCTGGGGAGGAAATGGTGGCATAAGAAGTGAGGCAGAAACCTCCCAAAACTACATATAACATGAAAATACAGCAAATACAACTAATCCTGAAAAGGCGACCAGAAGGAAGATTGCAACAGATGGCCTACATCAGGGTGAAAGAGAAGGCCTCATGGAAAAGAGTAAAGTAGCAAAGATGGGATCCAGCAGGACACAAGCCCTGCTCCCACCCCAGCTCATTGGTGAGACTAAAAGAAATGGAGCAGGGAAGGAGTAAAAGCCCAGGACTGCTAAACACCCACCACTGGAGATCTGCTCCAGGAGCATGAACCCACTTACATAGTGCTCTGGAGATTAGTGGGGTTGGAAAGCAGACAGGTGGAATAGAGAGACTGAGATTGCAGACACTTGTGGAGAACAGGTACCCACAGCAGCCGCTCCAGGACAAAAGAAAGGAAGGCACTTTGAGAGACTTCCCAACAGCAAGAGGGCTTCTAAAGGGTCAAGGATTACAAAGAACTTGCTGCTCAGGAGAAAGGACAGATGGATAAAGTCGTCCTGGCACACTCAGCCCTGCAGGTTGTGAACTTTGAGGACCTTCAGGCACTCCATCTCCCTGGCAGGCAACACAGCACCAAGGCGCCCCACTGCAATACACAGCCTCCTGTTCCTTCCTCCTGCTGGCATCAGTTCACAAACCTGCGGTGCCTGTCATCACGCCAAGCCAGCCAGAGGGCAGCTCTGCATATAGCAGCTACAGGGGCGTAATGAAGAGACGACTCGCTCATGCTCGGCCCACTGGCCTTGGCAGTGGAGGCAGGCATTGTAGCCAGGAAGCAGGAAGGAGAGCCTTCCTTCCTGCAGGCATGGGTGCCAATCACCTGAAACCCCCACCATCACTCCAGGTGCTGAGCATCTCCAGAGAGAAGAGCTTCTGGGCACTACAAGGGGCCACCTACAGAAACTTGTTATTCCATAGTAGTCATTAGAAATATGAAGTGGCAAAAAAAAAACAAACCTTCTGCAAACCAAAATACCTCAAGCACCAGAAAGAGGGCTCAGGGAAACTGAAATCATCAATATTCTTTTTTTTTTCTGGTGCAGAATGCAGAATGGAAAGAAGCTTTTTTTTTTTGAGAAAAAAAAATTTTTTATTATCACAGTAAGATAAGTTTAGTTAACATCCTTCAACATACATAGTTACAAATTATTTTTTCTTGCGATGTGAACTTTTGAGGTTTTTTTCTCTTAACAACTTTTCAATACACAAGACATTATTGCTCACCATGCAACGAACAAGTTCCAATACAGTGAACAAGCTCCCACAAGGTGAACAATGCGAGGAACATAGTGAACAAGTTCTCACAAGGTGAACAATGCAAAGGCAGTCATATCAGAGAAACTAATTCAGTTACTATAATCAATCAACTATGATTATTCATATGATTTTTATACTTAAATTATAAGTGAATCCCACATTTCCCCCTTTGTTGTTTTAATTGATGCAAATGCATATGCATATATTTGTGGAAGGTACCAGAATACTGATTAGCTGGGCTCGGCCTGTGACATAGCTTGTCACAGGCAATGTCTCTCTCGTCTGGAGGGGTGAGGTTCTATGCCTCACCTCACTTGGCCCCCACGTTGCTCACCTGAGGTCCCTTGCGACTGTGCCTGTCTTAGGTTGTTCCTCCCATGAGGAATCTTACCCGTCTCTGGCTAACCAGCCATCTCCTGGGACCAAACAGGAAGATAAAATACGAAAGAGAGGACAGCCAGCAACTATAATTCTGGATAAAATCACAATATACATGATTATTTTCTTGCAGCAAATGCAGGTGGGGAATCAGTATATGATTTCACAAAGCTGTTTAAAAGGAATCACTTATTTCTTGAAGTTCTTAAAAAGTAGCATATGCTTCTTTGGCTTTAAAAGACCAACAACTGCCTTCTGCACACACACTAGGAGAACAGGAATACAAATGCTTAACTGTATTAGACCTACAATTATAGGCCATATCCAATGAAACAAAGAAAACCAATTTAACAATCCAGGCATTTGTGAAAACTTATCAATAACATACTGAATGTTGTCTATTTGATCTTGAATAGTATGCGAAAAATCAGACAAATTAAAACACATGTTGGAAATTGTTCACATCCCATGTGTTCTTTTTTTTAAATCACTTCTTCTTTTATTAGCTTCTCCTAAGTATTCTTTTTTTAATAATTTATTTTAGATCATTAATCTACAATTACATGTGCAATATTATGATTATTAAACTACCCCCTTCATCAAGTCCCCCCACCAACCCCATTACAATCACTGTCCATCAGCGTAGTGAGATACTATAGAGTCACTACTTGATTTCTCTGAGTTGTACAGCCCTCCCCATGACCCCCCAACATTACATCTGCAATTATAATGCCCCTTTTTCCCTCTTATCCCTCCCTTCCTACCCATCTTCCCCAGTCCCTTTCCCTTTGGTAACTATTAGTCCATTCTTGGGTTCTGTGAGTCTGCTGCTGTTTTGTTCCTTCAGTTTTTTTCTTTGTTCTTATACTCCACATATGAGTGAAATCATTTGACACTTGTCTTTTTCGGCTTGGCTTATTTCACTGAGCATAATACCCTCTAGCTCCATCCATGTTGTTGCAAAAGGTAGGATTTGTTTTCTTCTTATGGCTGAATAATATTCCATTGTGTATATGTACCACATCTTCTTTATCCATTCATCTACTGATGGACACATAGGTTGCTTCCATTTCTTGGCTATTGTAAATAGTGCTGCGATAAACATAGGGGTGCATCTGTCTTTTTCAAACTGTATTCTTAGGGTAAATTCCTAGGAGTGGAATTCCTGGGTCAAATGGTATTTCTATTTTGAGTTTTTTGAGGAACCTCCATACTGCTTTCCACAATGGTTGAACTAATTTGCATTCCCAACAGCAGTGTAGGAGGGTTCCCTTTTCTCCACATCCTCGCCAACATTTGTTGTTGTTTGTGTTTTGGATGTTGGCCATCCTCACTGGTGTGAGGTGATATCTCATTGTGGTTTTAATCTGCATTTCTCTGATGATTAGCGATGTGGAGCATCTTTTCATGTGCCTGTTGGCCATCTGAATTTCTTCTTTAGAGAAGTCTCTATTCATGTCCTCTGCCCATTTCTTAATTGGATTATTTGCTTTATGTTTGTTAAGGTCCATGAGTTCTTTATATATTTTGGATGTCAACCCCTTATCGGATACGTCACTTCTGACTATATTCTCCCATACTGTAGGATGTCTTTTTGTTCTACTGATGTTGTCCTTTGAGGTAGAGAAGCTTTTCAGCTTGATATAGTCCGACTTGTTCATTTTTGCTTTGGTTTCCCTTGCCTGGGGAGATATGTTCATGAAAAAGTCGCTCATGTTTATGTCCAAGAGATTTTTGCCTGTTTTTTTCTAAGAGTTTTATGGTTTCATGACTTACATTCAGGACGTTGATCCACCTTGAGTTTACCTTTGTGCATGGGGTTAGACTGTATAGTCCAGTTTCATTCTCATACATGTACCTGTCCAGTTTTTCCAACACCAGCTGCTGAAGAGGCTGTCATCTCCCCATTGTATATCCAAGGCTCCTTTATCAAATATTAATTGACTGTATACGTTTGGGTTAATGTTTGGATTTTCTATTCTGTTCCACTGGTCTGTGAGTCTGTTTTTGTGCCAATACCAAATTATCTTGATTACTGTGGCTTTGTAGTAGAGCTTTAAGTCAGGGAGCGTAATTCCCCGTTTTATTCCTCCTTCTCAGGATTGCTTTGGCTATTCGGGGTCTTTTGTGGTTCGATATGAATTTTAGAATTATTGGTTCCAGTTCATTGAAGAAAGCTGCTGGTAGTTTGATAGGGATTGCGTTGAATCTGTAGATCGCTTTAGGTAGTATAGCCATTTTGACAATATTTATTCTTCCTAGCCAAGAGCATGGGATGCATTTCCATTTGTTAGTGTCCTCTTTAATTTGTCTTAGGAGTGTCTTGTACTTTTCAGAGTACAGGTCTTTCACTTCCTTTGTTAGGTTTATTCCTAGGTATTTTATTCTTTTTCATGCAATTGTGAACGGAATTGTTTTCTGATTTCTCTTTCTGTTAGTTCATTATTAGTGTATAGGAAAGCAACAGATTTCTGTGTGTTAATTTTGTATCCTGCAACTTTGCTCAATTCACATGTTAGGTCTAGTAGTTTTGGAGTGCAGTCTTTAGGGTTTTTTATGTACAATATCATGTCTTCCGCAAATAATGACAATTTGACTTCTTCTTTACCGATCTGGATGCCTTGTATGTCTTTGTTTTGTCTGATTGCCGTGGCTAGGACCTCCAGTACTATGTTGAATAATGGAGAGAGTGGACATCCCTGTCTTGTTACCGATCTTAGATGAAAAGCTTTCAGCGTCTCGCTGTTAAGTATGATGTTAGCTGTGGGTTTGTCATATATGGCCTTTATGATGTTGAGGTACTTGGTGTCTATACCCATTTTGTTGAGAGCTTTAATCAGGGATGGATGCTGAATTTTGTGAAATGCTTTTTCAGCATCTATGGAGATGATCATATGGTTTTTGTTCTTCTTTTTGTTGATGTGGTGGATGATGTTGATGGATTTTTGAATGTTGTGCCATCCTTGCATCCCTGGGATGAATCCCACTTGAACATGGTGTATGATCCTCTTGATGTATTTTTGGATTCGGTTTGCTAATATTTTGTTGAGTATTTTTGCATCCACGTTCATCAGGGTTATTGGTCTGTAATTTTCTTTTTTGGTGAGGTCTTTGCCAGGTTTTGGTATTAGAGTGATGCTGGCTTCATAGAATGAGTTTGGAAATATTCCCTCCTCTTCTATTTTTTAAAAACTTTAAGGAAAATGGGTGTTATTTCTTCTTTATATGTCTGGTAGAATTCAGAGGTGAATCCATCTGGTCCGGGGGTTTTGTTCTTGGGGAGTTTTTTTATTACTGATTCATTTTCCTTGCTGGTGATTGCTCTGTTTAGTTTTTCTGTTTCTTGCTTGGTCAGTCTTGGAAGGTTGTATTTTTCTAAGAAGTTTTCCATTTCTTCTATGTTTTCGAGCTTGTTAGCATATAGATTCTCATAATATTCTCTTATAATTCTTTGTATTTCTGTGGGTTCCATCGTTACCTTTCCTTCCTCATTTCTGATTCTGTTTATGTGTGTAGATTCTCTTTTTCTCTTAATGAGTCTGGCTAGGGGGTTATCTATTTTATTTATTTTTTTAAAGAACCAGCTCTTGGTTTCATTGATTTTTTTCTATTGTTTTATTCTTCTCAATTTTATTTATTTCTTCTCTGATCTTTATTATGTCCCTCCTTCTGGTGACTTTGGGCCTCATTTGTTCTTCTTTTTCCAACTTCAGTAATTGTGTCTTTAGACTTTCATTTGTAAATATTCTTCCTTCTTTAAATAGGCCTGGATTGCAATATACTTTCCTCTTAGAACTGCCTTTGCTGCATCCTACAGAAGTTGTGGCTTTGTGTTGTTGTTATCATTAGTCTCCATATATTCTTTCATTTCTGTTTTGATTTGGTCGTTAACCCATTGATTAGTTAGGAGAATGTTGTTAAGTCTCCATGTATTTGTGAGCCTTTTTGATTTCTTTCTAAAATTTATTTCTCGTTTTATACCTTTGTGATCTGAGAAGTTGGTTGGTAGAATTTCAATATTTTTGACTTTACTGAGGTTCTTTTTCTGGCCTAGTATGTGGTCTTTTCTGGAACATGTTCCATGTGCACCTGAGAAAAATGTGTATCCTCCTGCTTTTGGGGGCAGAGTTCTGTAGATATCTGTTAGGTCCATCTGTTCTAGTGTGTTGTTCAGTGCCACTGTGTCTTTACTTATTCTCTGTCTGGTTGATCTGTCCTTTGGAGTGAGTGGTGTGTTGAAGTCTCCTAAAATGAAGGCGTTGCTGTCTATTTCCTCCTTTAATTCTGTTAGTATTTGTTTCACATATGCTGGCGCTCCTGTGTTGGGTGCATATATATTTATAATGGTTATATCTTCTTGTTGGACTGACCCCTTTATCATTATGTAATGTCCTTCTTTATCTCTTGCTTCTTTCTTCGTTTTGAAGTCTATTTTGTCTGATACAAGTACTGCAACACCTGCTTTTTTCTCCTTGTTGTTTGCATGAAATATATTTTTCCATCCCTTCACTTTTAGTCTGTGTATGTCTTTGGGTTTAAAGTGAGTCTCTTGAAGGCAGCATATAGATAGGTCTTGTTTTTTTATCCATTCAGTGACTCTATGTCTTTTGACTGGTGCATTCAGTCCATTTACATTTAGGGTGATTATGGATAGGTATGTACTTATTGGATTGCAGGCTTCAGATTCGTGGTTACGAAACGTTCAAGGTTAACTTCCCTACTATGTAAAAGTCTAGCAACTAACTAAATATGCTATTACAAACACAGTCTAAAGGTTCTTTGTTTGTTTGTTTCCTCCTTTTTCTTTCTATTTCATTCTTTATGTATTAGGTATATTCTGTACTGTTTGTCTATCCCTTGATTGACTTTGGGAATAGTTAATTTAATTTTGCATTTTCTTAGTAATTAGCTGTTCTATTTTCTTTACTGTGGTTTTATTACCTCTGGTGACAGCTATTAATCTGTAGGAACACTTCCATCTATAGCAGTCCCTCCAAAATACACTGTAGAGATGGTTTGTGGGAGGCAAATTCTCTCAGCTTTTGCTTCTCTGGGAATCGTTTCATCCCTCCTTCAAATTTAAATGATAATCTTGCCGGATAAAGTAATCTTGGTTCAAGGCCCTTCTGCTTCATTGCATTAAATACATCATGCCACTCCTCTGGCCTGTAAGGTTTCTGCTGAGAAGTCTGATGATAGCCTGATGGGTTTTCCTTTGTATGTGATCCTTTTTCTCTCTCTGGCTCCTTTTAATAGTCTGTCCTTATCCTTGATCTTTGCCATTTTAATTACTATATGTCTTGCTGTTGTCTTTCTTGGGTCCCTTGTGTTGGGAGATCTGCGCACCTCCATGGCTTGAGCGACTATGTCCTTCCCCAGATTGGGGAAGTTTTCAGCAATCACCTCCTCAAAGACGCTTTCTATCCCTTTTTCTCTCTCTTCTTCCTCTGGTACCCCTATAATGCAAATATTGTTCCGTTTGGATTGGTCACACAGTTCTCTCAATATTCTTTCATTCTTAGAGATCCTTTTTTCTTTCTGTGCCTCCGCTTCTTTGTATTCCTCTTCTCTAGTAACTATTTCATTTATTGTCTCCTCCACTGTATCCAATCTGCTTTTAATACCGTCCATTGTGTTCTTCAATGATTGGATCTCTGACCGGAACTCATTCCTGAGTTCTTGAATATCTTTCCGTACCTCTATGAGCATGTTAATGATTTTTATTTTGAACTCCCTTTCAGGGAGAGTCATAAGGTCCATATCATTTCATTCTCAAGAGTTGTGTTCATAATTTTACTCTGGACCAGTTTCCATTCAGGTTTCATATTTGTGTATGGCGCCCTCTAGTGCCCAGACGCTCTACTCTCTGGAGCTGCCCAGCCCCTGAAGCAATGCGGGGATTGTAGGGGAGTGGAATTGGTGCCTCTGGGGAGGAAAGGGCTGTTTGCTGTTTCCTGGCTGCTATGCCTGTCTCCACTGCCTGAACCAGTGGGCTGAGCACACAGGTATAAGCCTCTGTGCTTCGCGTTTTTAGTTGTTATAGACAGATCTTCCCTCTGGCTGGCCTAACACCAGGGAAGGATTTCCCAGTTTGCAAGGCCGGTGGGGCTGGCCAGAAGAAAGGCGCACTAGTCTGCCTGTCACAGAAGGGGTTCTTGGAGCTGTGTAGGCAGCCAGGGAGCTGGAGCACCTGAAGACCCTGAAAGCACCCAACCTGCTGGCCAGAGTGCACCCGGACAATTTTGTCTGCCTGTCCTTTCTCCTGGGCAGTAAGCTCCCTGCAATCCTTGCCCCTTTAGCAGCTCTCTTGCTAAGGGCTTCTTTGTTAGGAAGTCTCTCAGACTGCCCACATTTCTTTTGTCCCCGAGCAGCTGGGTATGGATCCCTGCTTTCACAAGCAACTGGATTCTTAGTCTCTCCAGGAATTCTGCCTGTCTTAGCTTTCCAACCCCCTAATTACAAAAGTATCATGCAAGCACCATGTAATGTAGGTTTGTGCTCCCAGAGCAGATCTCCAGAGTTAGGTATTCAGCAGTCCCACATCTCCACTCCCTCCCTGTTCCTTTCCTGTTCCTCCAGCTGGTGAGCTGGGGTGGGGGAAGGACTTGGATCCCGCAAGACCACAGCTTTAGTACGTTACCCTTTTCTGTGAGAGCTGCTCTTGTCTCCAGGTGTATGCAGTTTGTTGCCATCCTCTTTCCTGTTGCTCTTTCAAGAGTAGTTGATGTAGCTTTATTTTCATATTATATGAGGTTTTAGGAGGAAGCCTCTGTCTTACCTCTCACATCGCCATCTTTAATCATCATCAATATTCTTGATAAAGATTTCACACAAAAAAAATCACAAACATGGGATTCTGGGAAGATGGCAGCATGAGCAGAGCAGCGGAAATCTCCTCCCAAAACCATATATATTTGTGAAAATACAACAAATACAACTATTCCTAAAAGAGAGACCAGAAGATACAGTACAACAGCCAGGCTACAGCTACATCTGCGAGAACTCAGCACCTCACGAAGCGGGTAAGATACAGAGCTGCGACCCGGTGGGACACGAGCACTCGCCCACCCCACCTGACTGGTGGGAAGAAAAGAGTCAGAGTGGGGAGGGAGTGGAAACACAGGACTGCTAAATAACCAGCCCTGGTGATCTGCATTGGGACCACAGACGCACATCGCATGGTGTATTGGAGATTAGAGAAAGAGAAATAGAAGGGCAGGATTGGAGACAGAGACGGCGAGCAGGTCACCACAGCCGGCTCTGCTGGGAAAAAAGAAAAGCAGGCGCATTTTTAAACTCTTAAAGAGACATGGGCCCAATAACGGAAGAAAAACATCCCAGCGCACTCAGCCCACCAGGCTAGGAATCTTGAGGAATTTCGGGCCCCCTAACCGACTACTGGGTAAAGCAACCCCGCCAAAGCCCCTCACGGCGATAGGCAGCCTGCCATTTTTTTCCCCCAGCTGGTGCTACAAACGGTCCGGCGGATCCGCCACAGCTGCAGAACAGCAAGAGAGTGCCCCGCCCACAGCAATCACACACAATCTCTTCCTAAAGGACACACAGCTAACCGGAAAGGGCCGCGGAATCCAGAGCAAGGTCTGGAAGGCACCAAACGGCACAGAATGCACCTAGCGTGGCTGAAAACCCCCACAGAGCTCTAGGCTAGCCTGAGGGCAGCACCGCACACAACAGCTCAGGGGATTATCCCAGACTGCCTCCTGGTGTGTGGCTAATCAGCACAGGTTGCAGAGAAGGGCAAGGAAAACAAGCAGGAAGGGACTTTATTCTTCCAGCTGACAAATGTGGCACCTGCCTGTGAAGAATTCTATTGCCATGAAAAGATAGAAGAATATGGTCCAGTTAAGGATCACCCAGACATCCTGAGAGAGAGGGCCTGGAGGGACACATTTAAACAATCTTCCTGAAAAAGAATTCAGAATAAAAGTTATAACCATGCTGATGGACCTACAGAGAAATATGCAAGAGCCAAGGGAGGAAGTCAGGAGAGACATTACAAAAATGAAACAACCGATTGATAGACTCAAAAATAGACCGGACAAGGGGCAAGACACTGTTAATGGAATAGAAATCAGAGAACAGGAGTGCAGAGAAGCTGAGGTAGAGAGAGATAATCGCTAGGAATGAAAGAATATTCAGAGACCTGTGTGACCAATCCAAACGGAACAATATTCCCGTTATAGGAGTACCAGAAGAAGAAGAGAGAGAAAAGGGATAGAAAGTGTCTTTGAAGACATAATTGAGAAAAACTTCCCCAAGCTGGGAAAGGAAATAGTTTCTCAGACCAAGGAACCCACAGATCTCCCAACACAAGGGACCCAAGGAAGACAACACCAAGACATATAATAATTAAAATGGCAAAAATCAAAGACAAGGACAGAGTATTAAAGGCAGCAAGAGAGAGAAAAAAGATAACCTACAATGGAAAACCCATCAGCCTATCATCAGAATTCTCAACAGAAACCTTACCGGCCAGAAGAGAATGGCATAATATATTTAACATAATGAAACAGAAGGGCCTTGACCAAGAATACTGTATCAAGCACGATTATCATTTAAATTTGAGGGAGGGATTAAACAATTCCCAGAGAAGCGAAAGTTGAGGGAATTTGCCTACCCACAAACCACCCCTACAGGATATCTTAAAGGGACAGCTCTAGATGGAAGCACTCCTACGGCTAAAAAGATGTCACCAGAGAAAATAAAATCATAGCAAAGAAAGCATTTCATCCAAATACTAACTAAAGGCAAAAAATAAAATCAATTATCCACAAAAACAGTCAAAGGAAACGTAAGAGAGTACAGAATAAAACACCTAGCATATAAGGAATGGAGGAGGAAGAATAAGAAGGGAGAGAAATAAAGAATCATCAGACTGTGTTTATAGTAGCTTAACGAGAGTTAAGTTAGACTGTTAGTAAAGAAGCTAACCTTGAACCTTTGGTAACCACGAATCTAAAGCCGCCAATGGCAGTAAGTACATATCTATTGATAATCACTCTAAATGTAAATGGACTGAATGCACCAATCAAAAGACAGAGTAATAGAATGGATAAAAAAGCAAGACCCATCTATATGCAGCTTACAAGAGACTCACTTCAAACCCAAATATATACACAGACTAAAAGTGAAGGGATGGAAAAAGATATTTCATGCAAACAACAGGGAGAAAAAAACAGGAGTTGCAGTACTTATAACAGACAAAATAGACTTCAAAACAAAGAAAGTAGCAACAGATAAAGAAGGACATTTCATAACGATAAACGGGTCAGTCGAATGAGAGGATATAGCCATTATAAATATATATGCACCCAACACAGGAGTGCTGACATATGTGAAACAAATACTAACAGAATTAAAGGAGGAAAAGAAAGCACTGCATTCCTTTTAGGAGACGTCAATACACCACTCACTCCAAAGGACAGATTAACCAGGTAGAAAATAAATAAAGATACAGAGGTTCTGAACAACACACTAGAATGGACGGACCTAACAGACATCTACAGAACTCTACACCCAAAGGCAGCAGGATACACATTCTTCTCAAGTGCACATGGAACATTTTCCAGAATAGACCACATACTAGGCCACAAAAAGAACCTCAGTAAATTCAAAAACATTGAAATTGTACCAACCAACTTCTCAGATCACAAAGGTATAAAACTAGAAATAAATTGTACAAACAAAACAAAAAGGCTCACAAATGCATGGAAGCTTGACAACATACTCCTAAATAATCAATGGATCAACACCAAATTAAAACAGAGATCAAACAATATATGGAGACAAGTGACAACAACAGCACAAAGCCCCAACTTCTCTGGGATACAGTGAAGGCAGTTCTAAGAGGAAAGTATATAGCAATCCAGGTCCATTTAAAGAAGGAAGAACAAGCCCAAATGAATAGTCTGAAGTCACAATTATTGAAATTGGAAAAAGAAGAACAAATGAGGCCTAAAATCACCAGATGGAGGGACATAATAAAGATTAGAGAAGAAATAAATAAAATTGAGAAGAATAAACCAATAGAAAAAATCAATTAAACCAAGAGCTGGTTCTTTGAAAAAATAAACAAAATAGATAAACCCCTAGCCAGACTCATTAAGAGAAAAAGAGAATCTATACACATAAACAGAATGAGAAATGAGAAAGGAAAAATCACGATAGACCCCACACAAATACAAAGAATTATTAGAGAATATTATGAAAATCTATATGCTATCAAGCTGGAAAACTTAGAAAAAATGGACAACTTCTTAGAAAAATACAACCTTCCAAGACTGACCAAGCAAGAAACAGAAAAACTAAACAGACCAATCACCAGCGACGAAATCGAATTGGTAATCAAAAAACTACCCAAGAACAAAACCCTGGGCCTGATGGATTCACCTCTGAATTCTACCAGACATATAGAGAAGAAATAACACCGATTCTCCTTAAAGTTTTCCAAAAAATAGAAGAGGAGGGAATACTTCCAAACTCATTCTATGAAGCCAGCATCACTCTAATACCAAAACCGGGCAAAGACCTCACCAAAAAAGAAAATTACAGACCAATATCCCTAATGAACGTAGATGCAAAAATACTCAACAAAATATTAGCAAACCGAATTCAAAAATACATCAATAGGATCATACACCATGATCAAGTGGGATTCATCCCAGGGATGCAAGGATGGTACAACATTCGAAAATCCATCAACATCATCCACCACATCAACAAAAAGAAGAACAAAAACCACATGATCATCTCCATAGATGCTGAAAAAGCATTTGACAAAATTCAGCATCCATTCCTGATTAAAACTCTCAACAAAATGGGTATAGATGGCAAGTACCTCAACATCATAAAGGCTATATATGACAAACCCACAGCTAACATCATACTTATCAGTGAGACGCTGAAAGCTTTTCATCTAAGATCGGGAACAAGACAGAGATGCCCACTCTCTCCACTGTTATTCAACATAGTACTGGAGGTCCTAGCCACAGCAATAAGACAAAACAAAGACATACAAGGCATCCAGATTGGTAAAGAAGAAGTCAAATTGTCACTATTTCCAGATGACATGATACTATACATAAAAAACCCTAAAGATTCCATTACAAAACTACTAGAACTACTATCTGAATTCAGCAAAGTTGCAGGATACAAAATTAACACACAGAAATCTGTTGCTTTCCTATACACTAATGATGAACTAACAGAAAGAGAAATAAGAAAAACAATTCCTTCACAATTGGATCAAAAAGAATAAAATACCTAGGAATAAACCTAACGAAGTGAAAGACCTGCACTCTGAAAACTACAAGACACTCCTAAGAGAAATTAAAGAGGACACTAACAAACAGAAATGCATCCCATGCTCTTGGCTAGGAAGAATAAATATTGTCAAAATGGCTATACTACCTAAAGCAATCTACAGATTCAATGCAATCCCTATCAAACTACCAACAGCTTTCTTCAATGAACTGGAACAAATAATTCTAAAATTCATATGGAACCACAAAAGACCCCGAATAGCCAAATCAATCCTGAGAAGGAGGAATAAAACAGGGGGAATTACACTCCCTGACTTCAAGCTCTACTACAAAGCCACAGTAGTCAAGACAATTTGGTATTGGCACAAAAACAGACCCACAGACCAGTGGAACAGAATAGAAAATCCAAACATTAACCCAAACATATACAGTCAATTAATATTTGATAAAAGAGCCTTGGATATACAATGGGGAGATGACAGCCTCTTCAGCAGCTGGTGTTGGAAAAACTGGACAGCTACATGTAAGAGAATGAAACTGGACTACTGTCTAGCCCCATACACAAAGATAAACTCAATGTGGATCAAAGACCTGAATGTAAGTCATGAAACCATAAAACTCTTAGAAAAAAACATAGGCAAAAATCTCTTGGACATAAACATGAGCAACTTCTTCATGAACATATCTCCCCGGGCAAGGGAAACAAAAGCAAAAATGAACAAGTGGGACTATATCAAGCTGAAAAGCTTCTGTACAGCAAAGGACACCATCAGTAGAACAAAAAGACATCCTACAGTATGGGAGAATATATTCATAAAAAACGTATCTGATAAAGGGTTGACATCCAAAATATATAAAGAACTCATGCACCTTAACAAACAGAGAGCAAATAATCCAATTAAGAAATGGGCAGAGGACATGAATAGACACTTCTCCAAAGAAGAAATTCAGATGGCCAACAGGCACATGAAAAGATGCTCCACATCGCTAATCATCAGAGAAATGCAGATTAAAACCACAATGAGATATCACCTCACACCAGTGAGGATGGCCAACATCCAAAACACAAACAACAACAAATGTTGGCGAGGATGTGGAGAAAAGGGAACCCTCCTACACTGCTGGTTGAATGCAAATTGGTTCAACCATTGTGGAAAGCAGTATGGGGGTTCCTCAAAAAACTCAAAACAGAAATACCATTTGACCCAGGAATTCCACTGGTAGGGATTTACCCTAAGAATACAGCAGCCCAGTTTGAAAAAGACAGATGCACCCCTATGTTTATCACAGCACTATTTACAATAGCCAAGAAATGGAAGCAACCTAAGTGTCCATCAGTAGATGAATGGATAAAGAAGTGGTACATATATTCAATGGAATATTATTCCGCCATAAGAAGAAAACAAATCCTACTATTTGCAACAACATGGATAGAGCTATAGGGTATTATGCTCAGTGAAATAAGCCAAGCCGAAAAAGACAAGTATCAAATGATTTCACTCATATGTGGAGTGTAAGAACAAGGAAAAAAACTGAAGGAACAAAACAGCCACAGACTCACAGAACCCAAGAACGGACTAATAGTTACCAAAGGGAAAGGGACTGGGGAGGATGGGTGGGAAGGGAGGGATAAGAGGGAAAAGGGGGTATTATGATTAGCAGATGTAATGTTGCTGTGGCATAGGGAGGGCTGTACAACTCAGAGAAAACAAGTAGTGATTCTATAGCATCTCACTGTGCTGATGGACAGTGACTGTAATGGGGTTGGTGGGGGGGACCTGATGAAGGGTGTAGTTTAATAATCATAATATTGCACATGTAATTGTAGATTAATGATCCAAAATACATTATTGAAAAAAAGAAACATACAATGGAGGGATTTAAAAGCAGATTAGAACAGGCAGACCAGATGGTAAATGGAACAGAAATTAGAGAACAGGAAAGCAAAGATGTTGAGATAGAGAAGAAATGATCTCTGGGAATGAAAGAATAAGACAACTCTGTGCCCAACCCAAACGAAACAATACTCGCATTATCAGGGTAGCAGAAGAAGAGAGAGAAAGTGGGATACAAAGCGTCTTTTAGGAAATAATTGCTGAAAACTTCCCTAATCTGGGGAGGGAAATAGTCTCTCAGGTCATGGAAGTGCACAGATCTCCCAACACAAGGGACCCAAGGAAGACAATACCAAGACACAATAATTAAAATGGCAAAGATCAAGGACAAGGACAGAGTATTAAAAGTGGCCAGAGAGAGAAAAGATCCCGTACAAAGGAAACCCCATCAGGCTATTATTGGACTCCTCAGCAGAAACCTTACAGGCCAGAAGAGAGTAGCATGATATATTTCATGCAATGAAACATTAGAGCCTTGAACCCAGAATAATCTAACCAGCCAGATTATCATTTAAATTTGAAGCAGGGATTAAACAATTACCAGATAAACAAAAATAGAGGGAATTTATCTCCCACAGACTATCCCTACAGTATATTTTAAAGGGACTGCTCTAGATGGAAGTGCGCCTAAGGCTAAATAGCCGTCACCAGAGAAAATAAACCACAGTGAAGGAAGTAGGCCAATTAATTACTAACCAAATGCAAAATTAAATCAAATATCCACAAAGTCAGTCAAGGGATACACAAGGAGTACAGAATATGACGCCTAACACATAAAAAGTGGACGAGGAAGAAAAAAGGGAGAGAAAAAGGAACCCTTAGATTGTGTTTGTAATAACATAATAAGTGAGTTAAGTTAGACTTGTTAGATAGTACAGAAGCTGCCCTTGAACCTTTGGTAGCCACAAAACTAAAGCCTGCAGTAGCAGCAAGTACATATCAATAATCACCCTGAATGTAAATGGTCTGAATGCACCAATCAAAAGACATAGAGTTACTGAATGGATAAAAAAATTACCCATCTATATGCTGCCTAACCCAAAGACATTCACAGGCTAAAAGTGAAGGGATGTAAGAAGATACTTCATGGAACTAAAAGGGAGAAAAATCAGGAGTTACAGTATTTTTATCAGACAAAATAAACTTCAAAGAAAGCAACAAGAGACAAGGCATTATGGAATGATAAGGGGGTCAGTCCAACAAGTGGATATAACCATTATAAATATCTGCTCCCATCATAGGAGCACCTACGTATGTGAAACAAATACTAACGGAATTAAAGGGGGAAGTAGAGTGTAATGCATTCTTTTAAGGAGACTTCAACACATGACTTACTCCACAGGACAGATCAACCAGACACAAAATATGTAGGGAAACAGAGGCACTGAACAACACCTAACACATCCACAGCACACTCCACCCAAAAGCAACATGATACACAGCTTCCAGAAGAGATCACATATTATGCCACAAAAAAAACCCTACGTAAATTCAAAAGGACTGGAATTGTACCAACCAGCTTTACATACCACAAAGGTATAAAACTACAAATAAATTATGCAAAGGAGGACTTGCAAGATGGCAATGTGAGAAGTGAGATGGAGAGCTCCTCCCAAAACCACAAATTGTACAAAAATATAGTTAATTAATACAACTAACCTTAAAACAGCAACAAGATAGAAGGCTGAACCAGACTGCAAACGGACCTCACGAACAGAACAGACCTCACGAAACGGTAATGTAGGAAAGCCTTAATCTGGCAGGACCCAAGCCCTTCCCGCACCCCACCTCACCGGTGGGAGGAAGAGAGATGGAGCGGGGGAGGGCGTGAATACTGGGACTGCTGAACACCTAGCCGTGGAGATCTGCTTTGTAAGTAGAATCCTATAGTGCATGGTGCTCTGGACATTGGGGAGCTCAGACACGTGGAGTGCTTGAGAAATTGACATTCCGGCCATTTGTGGAGGATGAGATCCACACCTGGCCACTCTGTGTCAGAGAAAAGGCAGGCAGTCTGAGAGGCTTCCTAGCAGCCAGAGGGCAGCTGAAGGGGCAGGGTTTGCATGGAGCTTGCTGAGCAGGAGAAGGGAGAGCTGGACAAGGTTGCCTGGGCATGCTCTGCCCAGCTAGTTGGGAACTTTGGGGAGCTTCAGGTGCTCTATCCCCCTGGCTGCCTACTCAACTCAGAGGTCCCCCACTGTGAAACACAGCCAGCCAAACCTTCCTACTGGCCTTCAGGCACCTGCACGCAAGCCAGCAGTCACTGTGCAGGCATCAGACCAGCCAGAGGGAGGCCCCGCCTACCACAGCTAGAGATGCAAAGCAGAGGTTTACATGTGTGTGCTTGGACCACTGCTTCTGACACTGGAGACAGGCACCGCAGAAAGGAATCAGGAAACAGATCTTTCCTCCCCCCGGGCACTAGCTCCACTCCCCAATGACCCCCAATCTCACACTAGGGGCTGAACAGCTCCAGAGACTGGAGCTTCTGGACTCTAGAGGGCACCACACAGAAATATGAAATGACAAAATAACATGGTTCAGACCAAAATCTCACAAAATCAGAAAGAGGGCCAAATTAAATCGAACTCACCAATCTTCCTGAAAGTGAGTTCAAGATAAAAATTATAAACACGCTTATGGAGGTGCAGAAAAATATTCAAGAACTCAGGAACAAATTTAAGTCGGAGATTTAATCATTAAGAAATTCCATATCAGAAATGCAACACACAATGGAGGGATTTAAAAGCAGATTAGATATAGTAGAAGAGACAGTAATTGGAATAGAAATTAGAGAAGAGGAATACAAAGAACCTGAGGCACAGAAAGAAAAAAGGATATCTAAGAATGAAAGAATATTGAGAGAACTGTGTGACCAATCCAAACGCAACAATATTCTCATTATAGGGGTACCAAAAGAAGAAGAGAGAGAAAAAGGGATAGAAAGTGTCATTGAGGAGGTAATTGCTGAAAACTTCCCCAATTTGGGGAAGGAGATAAGTCTCTCAAGCCATGGAGGTGCACAGATCTCCTAACACAAGGGACCCAAGGAAGACAACATCAAGACATATAATAATTTAAATGGCAAAGATCAAGGATAAACACAGATTTTTAAAAGCAGCTAGAGAGAGAAAAAACATCACATACAAAGGAAAACCCATCAGGCTATCAGAGTTCTCAACCAAAACCGTACAGGCCAGAAGGGGGTGGCATGATGTACTTAATGCAATGAAGCAGAGGGCCTTGAACCAAGATTACCCGGCAAGGTTATCATTTAAATTTGAAGGAGGGATTAAATAATTTACAGATAAGCAACAGCTGAGAGAATTTGCCTCCCACAAACCATCTCTACAGTGCAGTTTCGAGAGACTCCTATAGATGGAAGTATTCGTAAGGCTAAAAAGATGTCACCCAAGGGGAGACAAAGAGTACAGAATATGTTCTAATATGTTGTTCGGTGCCTCTGTGTCTTTACTTATTTTCTGTCTGGTTGATCTGTCCTTTGGAGTGAGTGGTGTGTTGAAGTCATACAAAGAATGGAGGAGGAAGAAAATGGAGGGAAAAAAAGAACCTTTAGGTTTAGGCTGTGTTTGTAATAGTATACGAAGTAAGTTAAATTAGACTGTTAGATACTAAGGGAATAGCCCTTGAACCTTTCGTAACCACAAATCTAAAGCCTGCAATGGCAGTAAGTACATTCCTACCGATAATCACCCTAAATGTAAATGGTCTGAATTCACCAATCAAAAGACAGAGAGTTACTGAATGGATAAAAAAACAAGACCCATCTAAACCTTCAACAGCAATAAGTATGTACCTATCGATAATCACTCTAAATGTAAATGGTCGGAATGCACCAATCAAAAGACAGAGTTACGGAATGGATGAAAAAAAAAAGACCCATCTATATGCTGCCTACAAGAGACTCACCTCAAACTCAAAGACTTACACAGACTGAAAGTAAAGGGATGGAAAAAGATATTTCATGCAAGTAATAGGGAGAAAAAAGCAGGAGTTACAGTACTTGTATCAGACAAAATAGACGTCTAAACAAAGAAAGTCACAAGAGACAAAGAAATACATTACATAATAATAAAAGGGTTGGTCCAACAAGAGGATATAACTATTATAAATATCTATGCACCTAACAAAGGATCACCTACATGTGTGAAACAAATACTAACAGAATTAAAGGGGGAAATATAATGCAATACATTCATTTTAGAAGACTTCAACATACCACTCACTCCAAAGGACAGACCAACCAGACAGAAAATAAGTAAAGACACAGAGGCACTGAACAACATATTAGAACATATGGACCTTACGGACATCTACAGAACACTCCATCCAAAAGCAACATGATACACATTCTTCTCAAATGCACATGGAACATTTTCAAGAATTGATCATATATTAGGCCACAAAAAAATCCTCAGTAAATTTAAAAAGTTTGAAATTGTACCAACCAGCTTCTCAGATCAAAAAGGTATGAAAATAGAAATAAATCACACAAAGAAAAGGAAAAAGCCCACAAACACATGGAGTAAGCCTAAATAAAGCTAAACATGCTACTAAATAATCAATGGATCAATGACCAAATAAACACAGAGATCAAGCAATATATGGAGACAAATGACAACAATAATTCAACACCACAAAATCTGTGGAATGCAGGGAAGGCCATGCTAAGAGGGATATATACAGCAATACAGGCCTATGTCAGGAAAGAAAAACCATCACAAATGAACAGTCTAAACTCACAATTAATGAAACTAGAAAAGGAAGAACAAATGAGGCCCAAAGTCAGTAGTAAGAGGGACATAATAAAGATTAAAGCAGAAATGAATAAAGTTGAGAATAATAAAACAATAGAAAGAATCAATGAAATCAGGAGCTAGTTCTCCGAGAAAATAAACAAAATAGATAAACCCCTAGCCAGACGTATCAAGAAAGAAAGAGAATGTACACACATAACAAGAATAAGAAATGAAAAAGGAAAAATCACTATGGACACCACAGAAATACAAAGAATTATGAGAGAATACTATGAAATATTACATGGTAAAAAACAGGATAACCTAGAAGAAATGGACAACTTTCTAGGAAAATACAACCTTCCAAGGCTGACCCAGGAAGAAACAGAAAATCTGAATAGACCAATTACCAGCAAAAAAATTGAATTGGTAATCAAAAAACTATCTAAGAACAAAATGCCTGAACCAGATGTTTTCACTGCTGAATCTTATAAAACATTTAGTGAAGACCTAATAACCATCTTCATTAAAGTTTTCCAAAAAGTGGAATAGGAGGGAATACTCCCAAACTCATTATATGAGGCCAACATCACTCTAATACCAAAACCAGGCAAAGACACCACAAAAAAAGAAAACTACAGAACAATATCCCTAATGAACATAGATGCAAAAATACTCAACAAAATATTAGCAAACCGAATTCAAAAATACATCAAACAGATCATCCATCATGATCAAGTGGGATTCATCCCAGGGATGCAAGGATGGTACAACATTCAAAAATCCATCAACATCATCCACTACATTAAAACAAAGAAGAACAAAAACCACATGATCATCTCCATAGATGCTAAAAAAGCATTTGATAAAACTCAACATTCATTCATGATAAAAACTCTCAACAAAATGGGTATAGAAGGCAAGTACCTCAGCATAATAAAGGCCATATATGACAAATCCACAGCCAATATCATACTTAACAGTGAGAAGCTAAAAGCTTTTCCTCTTAAAATCATGAACAAGACAAGGATGCCCACTCTCCCCGCTTTTATTCAACAGAGTACTGGAGGTCGTAGCCATGGCAATCAGACAGCACAAAGAAATAAAAGGCAACAGGACTGGAAAGGAAGAAGTTAAACTATCCCTGTTTTCAGATGACATGATATTGTACATAAAAAGCCCTAAAGAATCCACTCCAAAACTACTAGATCTAATATCTGAATTCAGCAAAGGTGCAGGATACAAACTTAATACGCAGAAATCTGTGGCATTCCTATACACTAACAATGAACTAGCAGTAATAGTAGTCAGGAAAACAATTCCATTCACAATAACATCCAAACAAATAAAATACCTAGGAATAAACCTAACCAAGGAAGCAAAAGACCTATACTCTGAAAACTACAAGACACTCATGAGAGAAATTAAAGAAGATACCATACCAATAAATGGAAACACATCCCGTGCTCATGGATAGGAAGATTTATATTGTCAAAATGGCCATCCTGTCTAAAGCAATCTACAGATTCAATGCAATCCCTATCAAAATACCTACAGCATTTTTCAATGAACTAGAGCAAATAGTTCTAAAATTTATAGGGAACCACAAAAGACAGAATAGACAAAGCAATCCTGAGAAGGAAGAATAAAGCAGGGGGAATTATGCACCCTGACGTCAAGCTGTACTACAAAGCTACAGTAATCAAGACAATTTGGTACTGGCACAAAAACAGACCCATAGGCCAGTGGAACAGAATAGAGAGCCCAGATATAAACCCATGCATATGTGGTCAATTAATATATGACAAAGGAGCCATGGATATACAATTGGGAAATGACAGCCTCTTCAACAGCTGGTGTTGGCAAAACTGGACAGCTACATGTAAGAGAATGAAACTGGATTGCTGTCTAACCCCATACACAAAAGTAAACTCAAAATGGATCAAAGACCTGAATGTAAGTTATAAAACCATAAAACTCTTAGAAAAAAATATGGGCAAAAATCTCGTGGACATAAACATGAGCGAATTCTTCATGAACATATCTCCCCAGGCAAGGGAAACAAAAGCAAAAATGAACAAGTGGGACTATATCAAGCTGAAAAGCTTCTGCACAGCAAAGGAAACCATCAGCAGAACTAAAAGACATCCTACAGTATGGGAGAATATATTCATGAATGACATGTCAGACAAGGGGTTGACATCCAAAACATATAAAGAACTCATGCACCTCAACAAACAAAAAGCAAATAAGCCCGTTAAGAAATGGGCAGAGGATATGAACAGACCTTCTCCAAAGAAGAAATTCAGATGGACAACAGGCATATGAAAAGATGTCCTACATCGCTAATCATCAGAGAAATGCAAATTAAAACCACAGTGAGATATTACCTCACACCAGTGAGGATGGCCAACATCCAAAACACAAACAACAACAAATGTTGGTGAAGATGTGGAGAAAGGGGAACCCTCCTACACTGCTGGTGGGAATGCAAATTAGTTCAACCATTGTGGAAAGCAGTATGGAGGTTCCTCAAAAGACTCAAAATAGAAATACCATTTGACCCAGGAATCCCACTCTGAGGATTTACCCTAAGAATGTAGCAGCCCAGTTTGAAAAAGACAGGTGCACCCCTATGTTTATCACAGCATTATTTACAATAGCCAAGAATTGGAGGCAGCCTAAGTGTCCATCAGTAGATGAATGGATAAAGAAGATGTGGTACATATACACAATGGAATATTATTCAGCCATAAGAAGAAAACAAATCCTACCATTTGCAATAACATGGATGGAGCTATAGGGTATTATGCTCAGTGAAATAAGCCAGGCGGAAAAAGACAAGTATCAAATGATTTCACTCATATGTGGAGCATAAGAGCAAAGAAAAAAACTGAAAGAAAAAAACAGCAGCAGACTCACAGAACCCAAGAATGGACTAAGAGTTACCAAAGGGAAAGGGACTGGGGAGGATGGGTGGGAAGGGAGGGACAATGGGGAATAATCGGCATTACGATTAGCAGATGTAATGTTGGGGGTGCACGTGGAAGGCTGTACAACTCAGAGAAGACAAGTAGTGATTCTAAAGCATCTCACTATGCTGATGGACAGTGACTGTAATGGGGTAAGTGGGGGGACCTGATGAAATGGGGAGTTTAGTAACCATAATGTTGCACATGTAACTAGATTAATAATACCAAAATATATATATATATATATATATATAGGCAAACATCTTTTGGACATAAACATCAGCAACTTCTTCATGAACATATCTCCCCAGGCAAGGGAAACAAAAGCAAAAATGAACAAGTGGGACTATATCAAGTTGAAAAGCTGCACAGCAAAGGACACCATCAGTACAACAAAAAGACATCCTGCAGTATGGGAGAATATATTCACAAATGACATATCCGATAAGGGGTTGACATCCAAAATATATAAAGAACTCACACACCTCAACAAAGAAAAAACAAATTAGCCAATTAAAAAATGGGCAGAGGATATGAACAGTCATTTCTCCAAAGAAGAAATTCAGATGGCCAACAGGCACATGAAAAGATGCTCCACATCACTAGTCATCTGAGAAATGCAAATTAAAACCACAGTGATATATTAAAACCTCACACCAGTTAGGATGGTCAACACCGAAAAGACAACAAGAAATGTTGGTGAGTATGTGGAGAAAAGGGAACCCTCCTATACTGCTCTTGAGAATGTAAATTAGTAAAACAGTTGTGGAAATCAGTAGGGAGTTTCCTCAAAAAACACAAAATAGCAATACCATTTGACCCAGGAATTCCACCCCTAGGAATTTACCCTAAGAATGCAGCAGCCCAGTTTGAAAAAGACAGATGCACCCCTATGTTTATCGCAGCACTATTTACAATAGCCAAGAAATGGAAGCAACCTAAGTATCCATCAGTAGATGAATGGATAAAGAAGATGTTGTACATATACACAATGGAATATTATTAGGCCATAAGAAGAAAATAAATCCTACCATTTGCAACAACATGGATGGAACTAGAGGGTATTATGCTCAGTCAAATAAGCCAGGTGGAGAAAAACAAGTACCAAATGATTTCACTCATATGTGGAGCATAAGAGCAAAGAAAAAAACTGAAAGAAAAAAACAGCAGCAGACTCACAGAACCCAAGAATGGACTAACAGTTACCAAAGGGAAAGGGACTGGGGAAGATGGGTCGGAAGGGAGGGATAAAGGGGAAAAGGGGCTATTTCAATTAGCACACATAATGTAGCAGGGGTGGGGATGGGGTTGGGAGGATATGGGGAAGGCAGTATAACACAGAGAAGACAAGTAGTGATTCTATAATATCCTTTTATGCTGATGGACAGTGACTGCAATGGGGTCTGGGAGCGTAATTCCCCCTGCTTTATTCTTCCTTCTCAGGATTGCTATGGTTATTCCGGGTCTTTTGTGCTTCCATATGAATTTTAGAACTATTTGTTCCAGTTCATTGAAGAATGGTGTAGGTATTTTGATAGGGATTGCATTGAATCTGTAGATTGCTTTAGGTAGGATGGCTATTTTGTCAATATTTATTCTTCCTAGCCAAGAGGATTGGATAAATTTCCATTTTTTAGTGTCCTCTTTAATTTCTCGTAAGAGTGTCTTGTACTTTTCACGGTATAGGTCTTTCACTTGCTTGATTAGGTTTATTCCTAGGTATTTTATTCTTTTTGATGCGATTGTGAATGGAATTGTTTTCCTGATTTCTCTTTCTGGTAGTTCATCAATAGTGTATAGGAATGCAACAGATTTCTGTGTGTTAATTTTGTATCCCGCCACTTTGCTAAATTCAGATATTAGATCTAGTAGTTTTGGAGTGGATTCTTTAGGGATTTTTATGTACACTATCATGTCATCTGCAAACAGGGACAGTTTGACTTCTTCCTTACCAATCTGGATGCCTTGTATTTCTTTGTGTTGTCTCATTGCCATGGCTAGGACTTCCAGTACTATGTTGAATAGAAGTGGGGAGAGTGGGCATCCTTGTCTTGTTCCCAATCTTAGGTGAAAAGATTTCAGCTTCTCGCTGTTAAGTATAATGTTGGTTCTGGGTTTGTCATATATGGCCTTATTTATGTTGAAGTACTTGCCCTCTATACCCATTTTGTTGAGAGTTTTTATCATGAATAGATGTTGAATTTTGTTGAATGATTTTTCAGCATCTATGGAGATGATCATGTGATTTTTGTCCTTTTTGTTCATGTAGTGGATGATGTTGATGAATTTTTGAATATTGTACCATTCTTGTATCCCTAAAATAAATCCCATTTTATCATGATGGATGATTTTTTTATGTATTTTTGAATTTGGTTTGCTAATATTTTGTTCAGTATTTTGCATCTATGTTCATCAGGAATATTGGTCTGTGATTTTCTTTTTTTGTGGTATCATTGCCTGGTATTGGTATTAGAGTGATGCTGGTCTCGTAGAATGAATTTGGGAGTATTTCCTCCTCTTCTACTTTTTGGAAAATTTTAAGGAGGATGGTTATTAGGTCTTCACTAAATGTTTGATAAAATTCAGCAGTGAAAACATCTGGTCCAGGCATTTTGTTCTTACGTAGTTTTTTGATTGCCAATTCAATTTTTTTGCTGGTAGTTGGTCTATTCAGATTTTCTGTTTCTTCCTGGGTCAGCCTTGGAAGGTTGTATTTTTCCAAAAAGTTGTCCATTTCTTCTAGGTTACCCAGTTTGTTAGCATATAAATTTTCCTAGTATTCTCTCATAATTATTTGTATTTCTGTGGTGTCTGTAGTGATTTTTCCTTTCTCGTTTCTTATTCTGTTTATTTGGGTAGACTCTTTTTTTCTTGATAAGTCTGGCTAAGGGTTTGTCTATTTTGTTTATTTTCTCAAAGAACCAGCTCCTTCTCTCATTGGTTTTTTTCTATTTTTTTATTCTTCTCAATTTTATTTATTTCTGCTTTAATCTTTATTATGTCCCTCTTTCTACTGACTTTGGGCCTCATTTGTTCTTCCTTTTCTAACTTCATTAACTGTGAGTTTAGACTGTGCATTTGGGATTGTTCTTTCCTGAGGTAGGCCTGTATTGCAATATGTTTTCCTCTTACCACAGCCTTCACTGCGTCCCACAGATTTTGCGGTGTTGAATTATTGTTGTCATTTGTCTCCATATATTGCTTGGTCTCTGTTTTTATTTGGTCATTGATCCATTGATTATTTAGGAGCATGTTATTAAGCCTCCATGTGTTTGCGGGCTTTTTAATTTTCTTTGAGTAATTTATTTCTAGTTTCGTACCTTTGTGATCTGAGAAACTGGTTGGTATATTAGTATTTTTGAATTTACTGAGGTTCTTTTTCTGGCCTAGCATATGATCTATTCTTAAAAATGTTCCATGTGCACTTGAGAAGAATGTGTATCCTCTTGCTTTTTGATGGAGTGTTCTGTAGATGTCTATTAGGTGCGTCTGTTCTAATATGTTGTTTAGTGCCTCTGTCTCTTTATTTATTTTCTGTCTGGTTGATCTGTCCTTTGGTGTGAGAGGTGTGTTGAAGTCTCCTAAAATGAATGCATTGCATTGTATTTCCCCCTTAGTTCTGTTAGTATTTGTTTCAGATTTGTAGGTGGTCCTGTGTTGGGTGCACAGATATTTATAATAGTTATATCCTCTTGTTGAACTGACCCTTTTATCATTATGTAATGTCCCTCTTTGTCTCTTGTGACTTTCTTTGTTTTGAAATCTATTTTGCCCAATACAGTTATGCAACTTCTGCTTTTTTTCTCACTATTAGTTGCATGAAATATCTTTTTCCATCCCTTCACTTTCAGTCTATGTCTTTGGGTTTGAAGTGAGTCTCTTGTAGGCAACATATAGATGGGTCTTGTTTTTTTATCCATTCAGTAACTCTATGTCTTCTGATTGGTGCATTCAGACCATTTACATTTAGGGTGATTATCGATAGGTATGTACTTATTGCCACAGCGAGCTTTAGATTTGTGGTTACCAAAAGTTCAAGGGTAATTCCCTTACTATCTAACAGTCTAATTTAACTCACTTCGTATGCTATTACAAACACAACCTAAAGGTTCTTTTTTTTTTTCGTCCTTTTTCTTCCTCCTCCATTCTTTGTATGTTATGAATCATATTCTGTACTCTTTGTCTTCCCTTGAATGATATCTATCTAGTCTTAAGAATACTTCCATCTATAGGAGTCCCTCCAAAATGCACTGTAGAGGTGGTTTGAGGGAGGTAAATTCTCTCAGCTTTTGCTTATGGGAAAAGTGTTTAATCCCTCCTTCAAATTTAAATGATAACGTTGCCAAGTAGAGTATTCCTGGGTCAAGGCCCTTCTGCTTCAGTGCATTAAATATATCATGCCACTCTCTTCTGGCCTGTAAGGTTTCTGTTGAGAAGTCTGATGATAGCCTGATGGGTTTTCCTTTGTATGTGATCTTTTTTCTCTCTCTAGCTGCTTTTAAAAGTCTGTGTTTATCCTTGATCTTTGCCATTTTAATTGTTATGTGTTGATCTTGTCTTCCTTGGGTCCGTTGTGTTGGATATCTGTGCACCTCCATGGCTTGAGAGACTATGTCCTTCCCCAGATTGGGGTAGTTTTCAGCAATTACCTCCTCAATGACACTTTCTATCCCTTTTTCTCTCTTCTTCTTCTAATGGTTCCCCTATAATGCGAATATTGTTCCGTTTGGATTAGTCACACAGTTCTCTCAATATTCTTTCATTCTTAGAGATTCTTTTTTCTCTTTGTGCCTCAGCTTCTTTGTATTCCTCTTCTCTAATTTCTATTCCATTTACCATTTCTTCTACTACATCTAATCTGCTTTTAAATCCCTCCATTGTATGTTTCATTTCAGATATGGAATTTCTTAATGATTGAATCTCCGACTTAAATTCGTTCCTGAGTTCTTGAATATTTTTCTGTACTTCCATAAGCATGTTTATAATTTTTATTTTGAACTCTCTTTCAGGAAGATTGGTGAGTTCTGTTTCATTTGTCCCTTTTTCGGGGGTTTGTGAGATTTTGGTCTGAACCATGTTCTTGACGTGTCATATTTCTGTGTGGTGCCCACTAGTGCACAGAAACTCCAGCCTCTGGGGCTGTTCATCCCTTAGAGTGAGGTTAGGGTTTGTAGGGGGGCAGAGCTGGTGCCTGGGGGGAGGAAAGGTCTGTTTTCTGATTCCCGTCTGCCCTGCCTGTCTCCAGTGTCAGAGCCAGTGGGCCAAGCACACACGTGTAAGCTTCTGTGCTTTGCATCTCTAGCTGTTGTAGGCGGGACCTCCCTCTGGCTGTCCTGACGCCAGCGCAGTGACTGCCGGTTTGCAAGCAGGTGCCTGCAGGCCAGTAGGAAGGCTCGGCAGGCTGTGTGTCACAGTTGGGGGCCTCGGAGCTGAGTAGGCAGCCAGGGCATTGGAGCACCTGAAGTTCCTCAACGTTCCCAACCAGCTGCACAGAGCACGCCCAGACAACCTTGTCCAGCTCTCCCTTCTCCCTTGCAGCAAGCTCTGTGCAAACCCCACCCCTTCAGCAGCCCTCTCGCTGCTGGGAAGTCTGTCAGACCACCCGCCCCTCTTCTGACAGAGTGGCTGTGTGTGGATCCCGTCCTCCACAAACAGCCAAAATGTCAGTCTCCCAGGCCCTCTGCCTGTCCAAGTGCCCCAACGTCCAGAGCACCACACAATATAGGCTCCCGCTCACAGAGGAGATCTCCAGGGCTAGGTGTTCAGCAGTCCCAGGCTCCCACCCCCTCCCCCACTCCGTTTCTCTTCCTCCCGCCATTAAACTGGGGTGGGGGAAGGGCTTGTGTCCTGCCGGATTAAGGCTTTTGTACGTTACCCTGTTTCGCGAGTTCTGCTCTGTTCGTGAGGTGTGTATGCAGTCTGATTCAGCCTTCTTTCTTCTTACTGTTTTAGGGTTATTTGTATTAATTAACTCTATTTTTGTACTATTTGTGGTTTTGGGAGGAGTTCGTGTCACCTCTCACGCCGCCATCTTTAATCCACTGTCCATGTGCTTTTAAATACTTGAAATGTGGGTAATGGAACAGAGGAAGTGAAGTTTTAATTGTAGAAACATAGCATTGGTGGCAACAAATTCAGCGGGGAAATGAAAGTCTTCATTGATAGGTACCAAGACAACTGGATAATAATGGGAAAAAATAACCTTGAAAGTAACAATGTTGAACTTTACCTAATCCCTATGCCCAGGAAAACAGTGAAAATTAAGATATCCCTTCAACCCTTTTTTCCTTCCTTGTAATCTCTCCTCACCCTTTTGTGTTTGAAAATAGCTTACTGCAACAAACTACCTTTTCCTGTATGTCTTACATAAGATTCACTGCCCACTGTCTGATAGCTACATTAAGACTCATAGATGACCTCTTTATTTACCTGTGAGAAAGTTAAACACAGACCTTTCCATAGTTGCCTGAACCTGCCAACAAGGCCAGACACAGGGCCCCTACCTTCCAGTCGTCTGTCTCATGAATGATTAACTGAGGTTAGAAGCCAACCTAAACTACCTAGGCACAGACAAACATCTCCTATTCAACTGACTGACTGAGACTTCCCCTGGTTACAAAAACAATCCTAACTGTAAACCACTCCCCGTATAACTTATCTAACTCCTCTCTATAAATCTTAACTCCTCAGGCAAACCCACTTTGCCTTTGGATTTGGGCTGCTCTCCATATTGTAATAGTCGGAATAAAATCAATTGCCTTACTTGTTCCTTTTTTTTGTTTTTGATAATTTGGTGACTTACTGGAATAGAATCAGAAGCCTACCTCTGGGACCCTGTCCCCTCCACTCAGGTACTGAGGCGTTATGAGCCTATGTTTTGCTTCTTTGGCAGTTTCGGGGTCTCATGATGAGTGCTTTTCCTGATCCATGCGCTCCAGACACTTGCCATGGTAGCGCAATAAGGATTTGATTTTGGTTCTTTGATCCATCTCTTGGTTTGGCTTTGTTGCTAGCTATTGTTTGACTGTAGTGTTGTGGGAAAGGCTCAACCCACTTCTCAATGCCCTTCAAAATTCCCACCAATTATATGCTTCACTGCTAAGGTGAAAATTCATATCATTACCTTCAGAAATGGCAGGATTATACTGAGGACAACTTATAACGTCTGTGGTGCTTTGGGTCACTTGGAATCTCCGTAAGCCTGTCTACCTGTTTATCTATAAGGTGCCCTTGAATCTTGGGACTCTAAGAGCTCTTCTAACCAATGGTCAGCTTATTCTGCTTAGTATAAGGAGGCAATAAGAAAATGTCTCCATTGTCCTTCAAACCACAGTCTCTCTCAGGACTGTTTCTTTTACCATCAGTCCGCAATCTCCCAATCCTGTCCTCACTCAGAACTCACCATGCTGAGGTAGAACATGGTCATGGGATAAGCATCATGATTAATTTTTCCTGCCTATGATGAAAAATGCTCAGAAATATATAGTTAATATAGTAAGAACAGGAGAGACTCCATCTTATGGCTTAGACTCCATAATGTAGCTAAGATGGGATGTATGCTAGAAGGGATGTTGCCCAATTCATGATCATTTAATAAACCATTTAGATATTCAAAATCAAACCAAAATCAAAAATTTTTAAACCAGGGAGTTAGGAGGTAAGATTCCTAACAAATACTTTATGGTGATTCGCCAACAACCGATCCTTTCCTAAGAGAGGTGAGCAGGCCTAAATGGTGCTTCCACTGCTTGATGGTATCCATTATCATGGAGAAGAATAGACCAATAAATTCCTTGTGTTAAGTATATCTGACAGAATAGCTAGAGGACTGATCATGTTAATGTCTCTACCACTGGAGATAGACATCATGAGACCACGTGTCAGCCCTTTACCCCATTCTTGAAATCTTTAAAAACCTGGATCCTAAGCCTTTAAGAGCACTGCTCTTCTGAGGCTGCCCATACTCCCCTTTCTTTGAATGTGTACTCTGCTTTAAATAAAATCTTCTTGCTATTCAGCTTGTGTTTTGTTTCCACACTCTTCCAAGCCTGTCAGGAGGTTAATAAGAGACCCCTTTTCCCGGTGGTGTCTTTGTTACTTCATGACTTCACTCAATTTTCTAGACTTAAGCACAAGCCTCTCTCTCTCTTCTACTTCAGACAAGTAGGGAAGGGGGACTGAGATCTCTGATATGGGTTTGCGAGTTCCTGTTGCCTGATAACTTAGACGAGCCTGCAGCTGTACAATCATGCTTCTGTAGTAGTCTGCCCGAAAATCTCCTTTCTTTGCTTTGGGAAGTTCCCAGAACATAATCTCACTCCGTCTAGTACTCTGAGCCTCCCCCAAATCCTAGGGCGGTAGGGGCTTATGTCGCATGCCATGCAGATCAAGCAGACACTGGATGCCAGGTGACCCTACCTCCAGGAGTTAGCAAGGGATTTGCCCTACTTCAGCAGGTGTTCAGTGAAATATCCTTTTCTCCCTCTGCTCCTCCCTGCTCTCTACTGCCTGCATGCCTGCTGCCATTCACTACTACTCCGACTTTAATGAATTTCTTCCTTTCCTACCCTCATGCAACCTGTTCACAAATTCTATTTGATCAGAGTCAAGAACCCTCTCCTGGGCTGTCTCACCAAACACACAGGGATATCTCCCCGCACTGGGTGCCAGACAACACTGTGGCCAACCCAGCCCTTTCTCCTACCTACCATTCCTCCTTTTTTGTGGATTCTCCTTTTCTTCCTTCAGTCTCTATTCCTCCTCTGTACTCTGTTAAAAGGAAAAACGCAAGCCCAACGTCGGGTCATTTCTTCTAGGCCAAGTCACCAAACTGGGGCTGAATGCCCAACCTAATTTCAGTTACAGCCTCCCCAGGTGGAATTTTAAACCAATCAGGTTGCAACTTCCTCCTGAGGTCATCTGCATAAGACCCCCCCTGCTCTCTTCCTAAGGGAAGGTGACCTTACTTGAAACAATCCCTAATGTCTTCTTTTGCTAATAACTTTTTGCCCCACCCTCCTGCCTACTAAAAAACCCATTTTGTACGAGTCCTTTGAGCACTTCTCTGCTTGCTAGATGGGATGTTTCCCAGTTCATGATCATTTAATAAAACTATTTAGATATTCAAATTTACCTGGTTGAATTGTTTTTTAACAACCCTTCCCTTCCTCCATTAAACTACTTTGCTCCCAGTTTCCAATTCTAAACCTTAGTACTGGTCCTTCCCCACCTGTGAAGAAGGGCTAATGACCTGAGCACCACCTGAATAAGTTTTATTTAATCCTGATCTTTCCCATATTTACATGTTGTCAAAGTCTTTCTGTACCCCCAGAAGAATAAGGAAGAATCTAGTACTCAACTTAGACTGACCCTGGGGGCATATTTTTCTGGGATCCATGATTTATATCAACTTCTGCAACTACCAGTGGGTCCCCGAGATGCTACTGAAACAGGGACCGTGGGTGTAGTCAGAGTAGGGTGAGAGCCTCTGGAAAAAGCAAGGCAGAATATTTGCAGTCAGAGCAATCTAACTACATGCAAGGAAACCCCCTACCAAAACTCTGTGTTAAACATTAAGCTCTAGAGTCATTCTTCAGTGAGATCAGTTAATATTCCCCAGATACAGAAGAGTAGCACATGTTTTTACTATGCTAATCATTTGTAATCATGTGTAAGATTCACTTTAGCATGCTACAAGGTGTTGTGCCCAAGTCGCGAGTCCCCAAGAGACCACCAAGGAGCCGATTCCGATGCAAACACAAAAGGGTCATTTATTTCAAGCTCGAGCTTGGACTCACACCCTTCACTGATGCAGCAGGTCAGGAATGTAAGCCCTGAGCTCAGGGTAGGCATGGTTTTTATGCATTACAGGTTCAGGAAGAGGGGATTCTAACTTGGCATAAGCTGATTGGGGATTTTGGAAGTTAAACAATTGTTGTTGGTTAAGTTCGGCTGGCCTGACCATGATGATGTAGCAGGAGCGTTGCTAGGGGAACTATCTCGGATAAGGGTTTACAGGCCCCGGTGGCCATTTGTCCATGTTCTCAAGACACGTACATCTCGTATGCCTGGGAGCATTGGGCACAGATGGCCAGCCTTGAGATAAGACCTTTTTCTAATATCAGTTCCTGTGGTTAGGAAACTTTTCAAGGTTTCTTCCAGAGCCAGGCCCAGCTCAGGCCTCAGATGGAGACTAAGCACAAAAAACAGAGTCAGTCCTGTTCTGTCCTTCATTTACGTTCACGCAGTCAGATTTGTTAAAATGCCTTCTCT
The DNA here is from genome assembly GCA_032199065.1 of Smutsia gigantea. Taxonomy (NCBI): domain Eukaryota; kingdom Metazoa; phylum Chordata; class Mammalia; order Pholidota; family Manidae; genus Smutsia; species Smutsia gigantea. The sequence continues at coordinate 535,622 of JAVSCE010000922.1, forward strand.
TATGCTAACTCTAGGGTCTCACATTCCCCCCTTCTCTTGTACATTGGGTCCAATCTTGGGCCCAAAGTTTTTAAATGACAGAGATGTTTAGCTGGGCTCGACCTGTGACAGCCTGTCACAGGGAATGTCTCTCTCATCTGGGGGGGGTGAAGTTCTATGCCTCACCTCAGTTGGCCCCCACGTTGCTCACCTGAGGTCCCTTGCGACTGTGCCTGTCTTAGGTTGTTCCTCCTGTGAGGAATCTTACCCGTCTCTGGCTAACCAGCTATCTCTTGGGACTAAACAGGGAGATAAAATATAAGAGAGAGGACAGCTAACAGCTATAATTCTGGATAATATTATAATATACATAATTATATTCTTGCAGCAAATGCAGGTAGGGAATCAGCATATGATTCACTTATTTCTTGAAGTTAACTTTTGAAAAGTAGCACAAATATGTATTGGCTTTAAAAGATTAGCAACTTCACTCCGTACCTGCGCTAGGAGAATAGGAATACAAATACATAGCAAAAGCAGAAAAATCAGACAAATTAAAACAACACATTCTTGGAAACTGCACATCTCATATGTTAAGCAGTTCAAGTTGTCACAATCAGACGGCAGAGCTTGGAGAAGTTTTTCATGACTATTTCTAGGATAACCTATTAGAGCAGGAAGGATGTATCTCATGCCACATATACCTTGATAATGTGAAGAGAAGGCTTAGGGTGTGGACCTGTACCACTTGCCCTGCCCCCAAGGTGGGCCGGGCTGCTGTCTGCCTGCTAGGGTTGCCTACAGCGAAGTTTCAGGCTACCAGACACTCTTCCTCATTTGCGGAACACTCAAACATTCTAGGCTAAGTCGCCTTTGGCCCTTTGAGCTTCAACTCATTTCACTGAAGAAAGACTCTAGAACTTAATGTTTAACACAGAGTTTCAGTAAGGAGTTTTTTGCATGTAGTTACATTGCTCTGACTGAAAACATTCCGCCTACCCTTTCTGGAGGCCCTCCTCCCACTCTGACTTAACTCACAGTCTCTGTCTCATTCTTCTCTTTATAGATAGAGACTCTAGTTGCTGCTAGGGAAAGGGGGCGACGACCTCTCTGGCTGCTTCATGCTGAGAGGGGGCCCAGTAAGGGGTGCAGCTAGGTCTCTATCAATGGTCGGTCAAGAGGGTGTTGGAAGATGGGAGTTTTTATCTTGGGCTCTATGGCTATCACCATTTGCAGCTTCATGGCTTTTAGATGAGACAGAACAAATCATGTCACTAGGTTAAGCAACAACATCTGGAGTTGGATTCTCTATCCTGGAAGGACAAACTTGACAAGAAGATTAAAGAATGCATGGACTCAGTATAGATAAGGCTGCATTATTGAAACAATACTTTTTTCTAAAATCACTTTTATTTTTATTACTAGTAACTAGATTAAGAAAATAATTAACACTTGACTTGATTATTTGCATAAGTGCAGCAAAAAGAGCAATTGGTTACATAGGCTCTTTTAAATGTGCTTTGCTGGAACTTTTTGTAAGGAACTTCAGATTGGACTTTTAAAAGCCAGAAAGCCAAGCCAGACTTGCCATCAGGTTTTGCCTGCAGTACCTGCAGATTTGGGTGAATTCCTCTCCTCTTGAGGTCCCCAAGACATTCTGAGGTTCCTGCACCTGCCAGGAAGTGACCTTCTTTTCTCAGCTGGTAAGGCTGCTGGGAATCCTGTAAGCAAGGTACCAGGCCAGTTTCTCCAAGGGGTTCTGTTGGCTCCATGAAGTCAAACTCAGTTCCTTAAAGCTGTCTGTTAACATGAGTTTACACACGTGTCTCTCAAGAATAGTATTCCAGTCAAAGCCTCGGTAATATAACCAGTGTTTTTAATAGGTCTTCTCACAAGGAAAGCAGATTCTTGTTGAACTTATGCAAACAAACATAGTGCTATGCAATATAAAAATAGTTACTGAGAGTTGTTAAATTCTGGAGGGATCAGGTAGAGAGAAAGATAAATGTTTCAATTCTGCTTACAAAGGTATTGTCATTTACTAAACTGTTGTCAGCTTAAGAGAAAAAGCTTAAAACACTTTATCAGTAACACTTGAAACAAAAAGCCACAAAATCATTTTCTTTAGTTTACTTAGTCCTATGTAAATACTTGTTCTGCTGAAATCTAGTTCTTTACTAGTTTAGGAGTAATAAAACAGTGATTATTAATGATAAAAGACTTGTAAATGAGAGTGGCTAAAGATCTGATCAGAGCTTACTATAAGACAGTTGACATAAGGAAATTTGGATATTTTTGCAACACAAAACATCTAGCAACAAAGTTTAGCATCATTCTCTTTGGCAGTGTTTTCCAGGTAATTAGTCAGGTAATTATATATCAGACAAATAAGCTAAATTAGCCAAATACTTTCTCTAATGAGAAAAAAATTTTCCGACATGTTCCAGGGACCCTCTGGAAAATATCAGAGTTACTTACAGGTAAAAGTACCTTTTTTTGAATTTGATTTTGGAAATTTGTCAGAAGAGTTTCTTTGGTACTTGCTTAAATAGGATTATAGGTATTTAACCAGAATGACAATAAAAAGGTTTAAATGCAAATACAGGTTACTTAGTTGTTAACAACACTTGGCTTACAGTCTTTTTAATATGAAGATTTCATTTTTTTTTCAATACTCAGAGAACTCATTGAGACTTTAAGCATGAGAAACTGCTTTGATAAAAACAGAAAGTTCTTTGCAATCTCTTAACATTAAGAGCAGGCTAATCAGTTTAAGAAAACTTTGTCTTTAACTGAAAACAAAATTCTAATTTTGCTGTGTACTTGATATTGAGACTCATTTGCTTTAATTTCACGTAGCATGACTGTATCAACTTCCACAAACTTTCTACAACTTTCTTTTTACATTCAGAGTTCTTCTTTTAAATAAACAGCTGTACTTTAGAAGTTACATTCTTTTACCCTCAACAAAATGCATTTCTATTCTTTATACTTTCTCTTATTAAACACACATCTTTTCTAGCAAGAAGAGATGTTTTCTTTATTATATTAAGTAGTTTTAATTAGAACTTAAAACATTAGGTACTTTAACTTTCAATGAACACTGAAAAATAGGCTACTGTAAACCAGCATTCCTCAGATTGATACATTTATGAACATTTTTTATCATTTCTGGAAATGTGCCTTACAGCACAATTTTTACTGAGCACAAAACATCTTCATATAACTTAGCAAAACTCTAAGAATTTTGGTTACCACAAAAATTCTCAGGCTGTTTGCAGATATACACACTGTAACACTTTATAACACACAATTATTAAGATGTTCACTTGCTCTACTTAGTTTACTCAGAACTATGCTAGATTACTCATGAAGCTTTTACTGAACATTACACAGAGTTAAGCTTAAGCAATTTTCTTGAAAGATTTAACAGATAACATCAATTGAAATGACTAGGTAAACAGGCAGCTGATAACCATAGGGACATGTCCATTTCAGTTTAACTTAAATTAGCATTAATGCTTATTAATACCATCTGGAGGTAGAAAAACATTTTTCTTTACTAGACACATAAACATACAGATTGAGATGCAATGACTACAATTAGCAACACATTTCATAAAAGAACACATACTCAGATAAACTGATACAAAGATACTGACATCCAATTGTAGAGGTCACTAGTGGCAAAAGGCCAGTGGTGATGGGGCTGATTACCTCCCCCCGCGTCTGGGGGACCGGTGGCTCGCAGGGGCAAGCGGCGGAGGCAGACTGCTCCCTCTGAGCCCTTTGTCTGGTAAAGGGCGGGCTTCCTACTGGAGCACCTCCGCCCTCGCTCTCAGAGCAGCTTCTGCTTCCCTGGTGTCCTTCCCTTAAGTTCTTTAAAATGGTCCGTCACCAGAGATAACAGAGTAGAAGGAGTCTGACTCATTTTCTCTAACCACTCACAGTAGAAATCTATTGACAGACAACCAAGTATCACAGACAGACAAAAGGCAAAACAAAAGATGCCCAAGGGCGTCCGAAGACAAAATTGAAAGTGGGATGACAGCGACGGCGGGAGCGACCCGCCTCGTCCCTTCAAAGACTCAAAACATATTACAGGCACTCTGTCCTCTCCAAATGGGCCTGGAATCTCTTCCAGGACACCTTCCAATGGGCCTGGAATCTCTTCCAGGACACCTTCAAATGGGGGCCTGGAATGTCTTCCAAGACCCCCGATTGGTGACCTTCCACAGCACATCTGCCTAGGCCTTATACTGATCCCTTCAAATACAAATTGGGCCCTTTCTCAGAAAGTGAAAGAGTGTAGCACAACACACAACACAAACAATAGACATAAAGCAAAGCTTACGTCACTCACACACAAAGTTCTTACCAGCCAGCTCAGACCCTCCGGGTCGGGAGTCCTGGGGGTCTTGGGGATCCCAGACGAGCCCCCAAATGTTGTGCCCAAGTCACGAGTCCCCGAGAGACCACCAAGGAGCCGATTCCGATGCAAACACAAAAGGGTCATTTATTTCAAGCTTGAGCTTGGACTCACACCCTTCACTGACGCAGCAGGTCAGGAATGTGAGCCCTGAGCTCAGAGTAGGCATGGTTTTTATGCATTACAGGTTCAGGAAGAGGGGATTCTAACTTGGCATAAGCTGATTGGGGATTTTGGAAGTTAAACAATTGTTGTTGGTTAAGTTCGGCTGGCCTGACCATGATGATGTAGCAGGAGCGTTGCTAGGGGAACTATCTCGGATAAGGGTTTACAGGCCCCGGTGGCCATTTGTCCATGTTCTCAAGACACATACATCTCGTATGCCTGGGAGCATTGGGCACAGATGGCCAGCCTTGAGATAAGACCTTTTTCTAATATCAGTTCCTGTGGTTAGGAAACTTTTCAAGGTTTCTTCCAGAGCCAGGCCCAGCTCAGGCCTCAGATGGAGATTAGGCACAAAAAACAGAGTCAGTCCTGTTCTGTCCTTCATTTACGTTCACACAGTCAGATTTGTTAAAATGGCTTCTCTTATGCTAACTCTAGGGTCTCACACAAGGCCCAGGCCTATATGCTGTCTTTCCTCCTTCAGACCTGATGAGGTGATTTGCAAACTGGGCAACTAATTTAGCATGCAGGCCCAGCTGTAAACAATGTAGTAAAAGGCAGGAAGGATTCCACCTTAAAGATAAGATTGCATTTGAATACCCAGGAAGTTAAGAAGTAAGATTCTTACTCTTTAGCAAATAGAGGGATATACCTCAGCCCACCTTGATATGCTCCCAGACCAAGACATCGGTATCTCAGGGAAAAACCAGAACAGGAAGTTCCTTGTGTTAAATTAATTCTAAATATTCAAGTCCACACCCCTAAGCTTTTTATCATGTTCCCCCAAATCCTCAACTGCCTATAAAACCCCTAGACAACGCACAACTATGGGCTCTCTTGTCCCCTCCTGGCACGAGCCAGGAGCTCTGTCCTCTCACTGTATCTCTAAATAAAAGCCTCTCCCTGGCTCTCTTACCTTGCGTGTCTGCTAAGTTCATTCTTCTACTCCATAAACAAGAACCCTGGCATCACTACTTTATTGTTGGAAAAGCCAAATGGACCACTGTTCCAGAGGACCTTCAAAGAAATAAGAATATCCCCACAGCTTATATACAGGTAGAACCACAAGGGAAAAGGACTTTTAGAATCCATTCCCACTATCTTCCTTCAAAAACTGGTTAGTCAAAGATAGAAGATTGCAGGAAACAGAGAGGTGAATCTGTCACGAAGTAGAGACATAGTTCAGAAAACGTTTGGAAGGACTCCTCTGGTCACACTCTGAATAACAGAACCCTCTCCACCTTGGTCACTAGCTTCATTAAGGCAGCAAATTAATGAAGTGATCTTTCACTAAAATACTTACATTAGCTCAGTATCAAGAGGACTCATCAAAAGGCCAAATCAATGTGCTACAAACTTGACTTTACAACTTAATTTGAAGGAAACAAGCCAAGGAGACCTTCTCCCTCCCAGATTCCCATAGAGACAACTGCAAATATCATAGAGAAAAGGGATCTTGGACTTGGTATCGTCTGGCCTCAACATGAAAAAGTGAACAAGAGTCCAAAAATCCATCTCTTCAACGACTTTCTTCCAAGAAACCCTCCTCTTTTTCCACAACTGACTTGGAAATCTCTTTGTTCCTCTCTAGTGATAGATGAATCACTTCAGTTGTAAGTTTATTAAGGATATTCAACAAGTACTTATGCTGTTAACAAAAATTTCACTATCTTTACCACCCTTAACTCTGGAAAAATAAGTCTTTTTGATCTTGGACTTCTGCCTCCACAAGTATGAAATGATAAATTGTTTTTGTGTAACCTACCCAGTGTGTGCTACATCACAAAGGAGCATGTCAGCTCCAATAAAACTAATAAACACCTTATATTCTCCCACAATCCTCCACTGGAGCACACGCCATACCTCCGGTGGGATTTGAGAATCTAGCACATGATGTGCCTCTGTCTGCACCTCTTCCTGCCTTGCTGGGACCTCTCGCCATGCAGCAGAGCTTTCTGGAGCATCGGAATTCTTTTCTCTCCCAGGTGCCTCGCACATGAAATCCCCGACCCCGCAACCCGTGTACCTTTGCCTTTTCATGACTCTGCTGACTACAGACTTTTCTTGCACCTGCCCCAAATCCCAAACACTGAAGTACAAACTGTGTTGACTAAAATACCTGACTCCCTTTGGGTTGCTCACTCCACTGAGATAGACTAACTCTTGGAGACTGAACCTCTTGAAATACAAATAGCCCTTCTGTGCCACTCCCAAGATTACCATGACATACTTAAAACTAGAAGCCCTCCAGAAATTTCATCTTATTATTCAAGGTCTTATTGACACATCCTGTAATACTCTCATCTCCCCAGTGAAGAATCTTAATGGCGAGGAATGCCAGCGAGTCCAACAATTGTGAGCAATAAAATAGTTACACCCACAATTCCTCTAGTTCCTAACCCAATGCCACTCCGACCTATAGTGCACCCAACACCCCTTACTTTACAGTCATCAATTCAGGTTCTGCTGTGTTCTTCTCAGTATAGCCCTTCACCCTGACTGACAATATCTTTTTTGCTCCCACATGGAAAAATCAACAATACCCATGTACTGCCATGCCTCAGGGGTTATCGCGGCCCCTGCTCATTTCTCTAGGACCCTAAACACAAACCTGAGAAATTCAACCTTTCCATGCAACTTTCTCCTTATCCAGTAGGCAGATGACATTCTCAGCTCACCTGGTTTGAAAACTCACTTACTTCAAGCTTTTGCCCACAACAGACAACGTTTTTAAGGATAAAATGCGATTAATCAGCCCCCTCAACAATATTATCTGGGACATGTCATCTCCCCTAAAGAGAAGACTCTCACCCCTAAGTATATGAACACCACCATCAATTCCCCTTTCCCTGAGGCCAGAAGACAACTCAGGGATTCTAGGGATAGTTGGATAATTGTTGGAAGTGGGTCCCTAGCTTTTTCACTGTTGCCTGTCTCTTCTATGCCATGCCTCTAATTGGGACTCTTTATGTGTTTTCATTTCAAAACCTGATCCCCACCCCATCCTCTTCTCCCAATTTTGGACTCTCCAATTACTCATTACCCTTTTCCCTTTGTATACACAAAAAGGAAGGACATGTATATCCTTGTTTTCAGGGTGGTTAGATCTTCTCTGCAAACAGGCTGCACAACTGGAGCTAAGCTGCTACCATGAAGAATTTTCCCTCCTTGGGAATCCCTTTGTCCCTCTCTAGCAACAGAGGAATTCACTTCAATGGTAAGGTTATTCAGCCTATTCTACAAGCACTTAACACTACTACAAAAATTTCACTATCTTTACCATCCTCAATCCTCTGGAAAAATCAAACAGGACAGCAATGCTCTTAAATTCAAACTAACCAAACTCTCTGAGGAACTAAAAATGAGCCAAATTTTTTTCACTTAGCTCTGGTGATCCTTGAATCCTCGCTTTTCAGGCAACATTAGTTATTTACTTAAGAAATAATACTGGCAGGCCAATGAGGATTCCTTACCTCTTCTGGCCCTTAGGTGACCCTAATTTAATCCAATTGAACATCTACCCTTAAATATTGCTGAAGTCTTATTAAATACACTAATTTATCCTCAACAGGTCAGATTTCCTTTCCTAACAGCCTTACATAATCTTCAAATTGGGGGTTTAATATTCTGGGAAAGACACCAGCAAAAGACCAATCTTGAATCCAAGCAGAAGAGATCTTATACTGTGCACAGTCTTACCATTAATACTGCTACCACACTGCAAGGGGTGCAACACATACTCTGTGCTTCACAATTTAAAAATTAAAGACACTTCTGGTTTTGCAAGTAAGGAGCTTAGAAGTCTCTGCTCTGTCCCAACAAGTAAAAAGCTGAACTGACTGAAAATCAACAACTCTTCTTGGATGCATAAGAGGAGAGGACACAGGGCAAACAACTGCTCCAGAGACTGGGATACAGATAGGTGAATGCAGGAAGTCGTGGCTTACCGGAGCAGAAACCCGGGGACAGAAAGTGCTGCAGGAACTGGAGCTGAGGTAGAAACCTGAGATACGACTGACAACTGGCCGGGGGCTCAGTGTGGACAGCTCTAGAGTTAAAAATGCCAGAGGACCCAGTCATGAGGAAGGTAGGTGGGTAGGCACGCTATTATGAAATTTACCTCCAGGAGCTTGACTAGTTTTCACAATAAATATGGGAGAAAAATTCCCTAATACTTCTGAAGAGAGGGCCGGGGAAAGGAACAATTTTTAAATACACCAGAACACCTATTCTTAACATTGCTTAACAGGGACCGCCCTCAGGAGAATCTAGTTAACCAGAACCTAACCTACTGGGGTCTTTTCAGAGCCTAATGGACTCAAAGGAAGAAAAATGCCAAACCTCACTCAGCTCTAGCCTTCCACATGGGAGCAGGGAAATACTTAACTCCAGCCCACTCTATCCCAGTTCTATCCTCAACAGGTCAGATTTCCTTTCCCAGCACAGCTCTTATATGATCTTCAAATTGGAGATTCAATATTCTAGAAAAGATATATATTTTTTGATATATATTTAAAATATATTTAATATTTTGGAAAAGACCAAATCCAAGCAGAAGGGACTTTATCTTGTGTCCTTACCTCCAATACTGCTACAAAACTACCAGGGGTGTAACACATACTTTGTTTCACAATTTAAAAATGCAAGACAATTCCAGCTTCACATAAAACAAGAATAAATGGAAAGCTCAGAGTTCAGAGGCATAGGCTCGCTAAAAAACTGAAACCTAATCATAGAATAATAGAACTGTAGAGAATGTCCCTCCCCCACACCTTACCATCATATTACTACAGGTCTACTTACAGAAGTTCCTTTTAGCCAGTACTTCATGTCTAGCAATCAAGAAAAAAGTAGAAAGTAAAAAAAACAATTTAAAGAGACAAAGCATCACACCAGGCATGGCAGGCATGTTGAAAGTATCATATTAGAGATTTAAAACAACTATGTATAATATGCTAAGTGCTTTAAGGATATAGTAGACAGTAGGCAAAACTAATGGGTAATGTAAAGCAGAGAGAAGAAAGAACCACAAAAAATGATAGAGGTTCCCGTTCAAGATAGTGACATAGGAAGATCCTGTATCACACTGGGTTTGGAGTTATATGCGGAACCATTTCTTCTGAAAAAGACCTAAGAACTTGTGGGGTGAACCCTTCACATTAAGCAGAGGAGAGGGAAACCACATGTGTGGCATATGTAATGTTCACTGAAGTATTGTTTAAACTTCATGTTTGAAATTTTTCAAAATAAAAAGTTGGTTAAAATATCTCTAATCCAAATAATTCCACTGGGCTTAAAATAGTTTCAGCTAGTTTTCTCTGGCATATATTTCCTCTCTGGGAAATGTCTAAAATAATAAACCTCTTACTCAAAATATTCCTCAGAACAATTACTGCACACATCATGCCACATTGTTGTGTAGCTATTTTATAGGAACTCATTTGGAAGCTCCTGAAGGTAAGGACTACATTTCATTTATCACTGCCATTTCCATAAACACATACATAGACTACTCTTATTAGACCGTCTGTCTGTTCTTGCTCATTCAGTTAAGCCAAAGAAAAACAAGACTCAAAGCTAATCAGAGAAGTAGACCTAAGTCAATACTTTAAATATTAGTATATAATTTATACTGAATAGAACTCATTCACCTCCCAAAGAACCTTACAATCTGTACCCTGGAGTTGTTCAATGATATTGAGTGACTCAAACTCTTCAAATTGGTAAATATTCTTTTAAAGTAAAGTAAAAATAACGGTCTTCTTCCCATCTTGATCTGTAGATTCAAACAATTCCAAGCAATATTCCAGCAAGTTATTTTGTGGGCAATGACAAACCAATTCTAAAATTTATATAGGAAGTAACATCAGCATAATGGCAGTGTAAGATACCCTTATTTGTCCCCTCTTTACACAACTAATTAGACATTCATCCATAAACAAAAGTACTTCTGTGGGAGCTGTGGGATCCAACACTGTATACCAACAGATTTTGGAAGAGTCTCACCCACTTGTGCATCTGATAATAGGCAGACAGCCCTCAGTATGGGCTGCAGAAACAGAGTCAGCAAAATTGCCTCGAACCTTCTAGACTGTGACTGCAAACATGACTAGAGTACTGACTTGAACAGAACCCAGCAGATGATAGAGACTTTGTAGAAGCCACGCCCTCACAAGGGAAGATTGTGGCACACTGTTGGAAAACGAATGAGTTTTGATGCATTGGAGACAGAAAGAGGAACTTTGCCAGTGCCAATACTCACTCCCTAAGGTGACACTGTAGGGAGCAGAACTAGATGGCAGGGACCTTGTCTTGCCAGTGGGTTTCAGCCCCAGGCAAGTTCGCTATGGATTCAATGCGACCAAAGAAATTGACAGCAGAATGTTCTTTGGGGTGAAAGGGTTTATTACCCAGCTTGTTCTCCCGGTGGTAGGTCGAGCACTAGCAACTCTGCCTCCGCCCATAGCACTGGGCCGAGCTCTCTATATAGCACAATAATCGCTTATTGCCTAAAGGTGTGGAAGCGGTAGCCTAGCAACAGGCCAGTTACGTCATCACGTGGTTTAAGTTCAGTGAGGATCCTGGCCATAGGAACCCCAACTTCCCCACTCTCTACCCCTCCAGGATTCTCGCCTAACAATCTACACTCTTTCCATCTTCCGCAATGGTCCCTGTGCAAGAAAGCTGGAGCACTGTAACCAGATTCCACACAGCAACAGAGGCTAACAACAACTTAAGAGATAATAATAATAAATTAAGATATGGGTAACAAAAATTATAATAATCCTCAAGCCAAAGGAGACTCCTAATAACAAAAATTATAATAATCCTCAAGCCAGAGGAAGTTCCCAATCCAGAAAGACTTTAGGGGCGGTAAGACACATGTTTTAATGCCACCAACATAATCTTGTCCATCAGGTAGGATGCATGCAAGAGGGTGGTCCTGTGATAGTACTGTAGCAGGAAGGGGGTCCCTTCCAGATCTAGTATACCATACTTTTACTCCTCTCCCTGTAGGGGTTACCTAAGGGTCTATATATAGTGCTACTGGAGGTGCATGCACTGGCCATAATGATAAAACAAAACTCCCTGGTAAGATGCTCCTACCTTCTGGCCATTCAGGATATACCACTGTGACCTTTGGCAGCCACTCTGCTGTTATTTGAGGAATACACAGGAGGCCAGCTTCCAGGCCTTGTCCCAAAGGTGCCAGGAGAGCCAGCCATCGTTGGTCCATGTGTCGAAAGGTCCAAGGCCATGTCCACTCAAAGGAGTCTCTGGGATTCAGTGCAGTTGGTGCTGGCAGCAAGATGTTATTCTGGTGGCCGAACCTCGGCCTCAGTGATTCTTCCTTGGTTTGCACTTGCAGTTGTATAGGGGAGACAGCCATATGTGTTAACATGTTAACATGTCTGTGGGGCTCAGGGCTCCCTATCGGGGTCTCTCATTCAAACACCATAGCACGGTCCATAAGCGGACTGACCATCCCCGCAGATTATTGGTATCTCACTTTACTCCAGATTTTAACAAGCCATTGTGCCTCTCTATCATGCCTGCTGCGGTAGGATTGTATGGCACATGAAACTTCCACTTGATTCCCAGCTGTCGCACCCATTCTCACAGTGTATGTCCAGCAAAATGAGTGCCCTGATCACTCTCAATTACCTGTGGTCAGCCATAGGCAGCAAAGAGACACTCCAGGCCTCTTTTGGTTATCTGCTGGTCTGCACAACAGGTAGGAAAAGCAACCAGAAGTCCAGAAGCTGTGTCCACACAGGTCATCGCATACCGATATCCTTCTGACACAGGCAGAGGCCCAATATAGTCTATCTGCCACCTGACGAGGGGTATAGGCCCCTTAGCTATTATCCCATGTTGCTGTGGAACTCCGTGTAAGTCCCTAAGTCCCTACTGGAGCACATGACACTCTCCTGCCGGGCTCTACTAACTTCTTCGTAGGTCAAAGGCAAGCCCCACCGAAGGGCTACAGCCCACATTGTCTTGTGCCCCGCATGCAACAAACACTGATATAGCCATTGGGATACATCAGAGGCAGACTTTCCTTCTAACCAACGTATCTGATCCAATTTATCTGCTTCTTCATTTCCTGGGGATGCCCGTGGCAAATGACCTGTCACATGGTATACTGTAATTATTTTAATCTGACCACAGGCCCAAAAGTCTTGCCACAATTCTTGCCCCAAGAAGAGTCGGGGACCAACCAGCCAGTTGGCATGGTACCAGGTTGGTAGCCACAGGGTCAAGCCCCGATAGACAGCCGAGCTGTCAGTGCAGACAACTATAGGGGAGGGCTCCTGGCTGAACACAAGCCACACGGCCCACAACTCTGCCCATTGGCTGCTCTTCCCCTCACCCATCTTCCATCCATATTGTCTGTCTTAGGATGAAAAGCTATGGCCCTCCATTCTGGGGGCTGCCTATGGCTGGAGCCATCTGTGTACCATGCATCTTCAGGTATGGGGGCTCTTGCCTCCCGATAGGAACTCTCTGCTACTAATGGTTCAAAAGCAAATTCTTCCTACTTTTCACTAGTATATGTCACTGGCCCCAACACATGTTAGAGTTCTTCACTCAAGGTGCTACTAGAGAGGGCACTACGCTGCTGTAGGTAAGCACCCCACTTGGCCAGTGTGGGTGTTTGTGCCACACCACTCCTTGGGTTTTGGGTCCAGTCTCGTACCCACCCCAATATGGGATAGGTGGTTATTACCTTTATCGGGGCCATTTCAGTGATGGGTTCTGTAGCCAGCAAGGCGTGATACATGGCAGCCAGCTGATTTTCTATCAAAGTGTATTGTACCTCTGCCCCTTTCCAGAGATGTGACCAGAATCCAACGGGTTGGCGAGTTCATTCAAGCCGCTGCCAGAGACCCCAGCCATAACTGTCTTCAGTGACATGAACGTCCAGCTCACAGGGCTTTGATGGGTCTATCACACTCAAGGCCTGCACGGCCCTGACTGCCCGTTTTGCTGTAGTAAAGGCAGATGCACATGTCTCATCCCAGTCCCACCTGATGCCCTTTCGTACCAACCGGTATAAGGGCTTCAGAATTTGTGCCAAGTGTGGGATAAACACTCTCTAGTAGCCTAGAAGATCCAGAAACTCCTGTAGCAATGCTACAGTTGTGGGGGTAGGAAAGGCCTGGACTTTATCTATAACTGCTTCTGGTATCACTTTGGTCTTACCTGACCAGAAGACCCCCAAGAATTTGACAGACAAACCAGGTCCCTGAACCTTGGTGCTGTTCACAGCCCATCCTTTCTCCTGTAGATGTTGCAGCAGTCTAGGTGCTGCACCTTCTAGATCTGAAAGAGAATCGGACGTGAGCATGACATCATCAGTATAATGGTACAGCCGCACCATTGTTGGTTTCTCCCGTGTAGCCAAGTCCTCGGCTACAAGTCCATGACAGATGGTGGGCTGTGGAGGTATCCCTGTGGGAGGACAATGAAACTCCATTGCCATCCTTCCCACGTGAAGGCAAACTGTTCCTGACTTTCCTGCTCAATGTTAATGGAAAAGAAGGCATTAGCAAGATCTACCACATAATGATATGTTCCTAGTTCATGGCTGAGAGTATCCATCAAGCCTGCAATAGAGGGGACAGCAGCATGCATAGGGGGTATGACCTTATTCAGTTCTCTGTAATCCACAGTCATACGCCAGGAGCCATCTGGTTTTTTTACCGGCCACACTGGGGAATTGAACGGACTATGAGTGGGCTTTATAATACCCACCCTTTCCAGCTCCTGGAGAGTTTCTCCAATCTCTTTATGCCCACCAGGCAGTTTGTACTGTTTGGTATTAGTCACCCGCCAAGCTACAGGCAAAGCTATGGGTGGATGCCTAGCATGTCCCCTCAGAACTGCCTTCACCACACGTACTCTCAGTCTGAACTCACGTGCAGTGGTCTGCAACCATAGACCCTGCAGGATATCAATCCCCAAAATAAACTCAGGGATAGGAGATATATACATGGTATACTCTTTTGGGGGTATATGCCCTATTCCCGAAGGGATTTGGGCTTTTTTCACTCTGATAGCCTTCCCCACGTATCCATCTATGATAGTGGGGGTCCCGGGGAACCACTCAGGGTTACCATGAATCAGTGAACATTCAGCCCCAGTGTCCACCAGAGCCAGGACATGTAGTATGTTCACTGGGGACCAATGAATAGCTATTTCAACATGTGGTCTCCGGTCCCCCCCGGGTCCCTCAGGGCAGATACCTTGACCTTCCTCTCAGTCAAACCATGTTCCCCAATCACCTTCCTGTGTGGGCTCAAGTGAGGTTGGCTCGCTTTCCAGCAGGAAGTCTTCCAAACACACAGGCTGGACTCGTGGCTCTGTCTCTGATCTCTGCCTTTTTGGTCTTAATGGCTGGAACTGCTGCTCTGGTTTCAGCTGTTGCCATAGCTCTAGTAAGATCCTATTTGACTTCCCATCTAATTTCCTTCCATCTGCTCCTGCCCGTATTAAATCAACCCACATCTGGGTCCTCGTAACCTTCATGAGGCCCTATAAATTCTTCTTGTGAGCAACAGGTCTTATCTCTTTCCGAATTCTCATTGCTTCAGCCTCTTCCAAGTCTCCTACTGTACATGTCACCTTGCTTATGCAATGCACTAAGTGAGGAGAAAGAATGGCCACTAGAGACCCAAAGAGGCATGTAGGAGCCGATTAAAGTATAATATTTCTCATCCCAGTAGTGAAAATCTCTTCATCTGGGCCATAATTCTCTGGACTATAGATGGCATTTCTCATGCCTAGCTCTCGTAGCACCTGTTGGAGTTCAGCATACATCTGCCATCTAACAGGAGAGGATGGTAGATCACCTGGATTGGGCCACACAGCACGAAGTGCAGCCATAAGCCAATCGAGGACGGAGTAACTCCCTGGGGTCTAATGTGCATTTTGTAATCGCTGCCTCAAGGCAGGCTGCACTGTCAGGGAAGCCAGCTTTCCCATCTCTGACCCGGACAGAACAATTCCATCCACCCCGTAAGTCCCACAGATGCAGGCGCCAAGCTGATATTGACTCCGAGGGCTTCTGCCTAAACCAGGAGCCCAAATTCACCAGCTCAGCCTGAGTATAGGGGCAGACCACAGAGGGCTCCACGACCTGGGGAGGGGGCTGCTCCTCTCCTTGGGGAACCTTCAGCTGCTGGGTCTTTATTTTCTTTACCACCACTGGGAGTGCTTTCAATAGAGGAGGCGCCAGTGCCTCCTGCATCACCCCTTCATCCTTCCCCAGCTCCTCCATTACTGGGGCTGATGACACCTTTCTCTCCCCTCCCCCGAGTGCCTCCTCTGCTACAACCTTTACCTTTTCTACTGTGCCTCGCAGCAATGCTACCTCAGTCTTCAGAAGGTCTCTTACCTTCAGCTCAATGCTTTGCAGCTGACGTTCTCGGACCACCTCCGCCTGTGCTTCCCTCAGGAGTTCGTCTTTTTCCTTGATGGCCTCTTCCTCCTTCAGAACACCTGACAGTGCTGCCGTCTCATCTACAATGGCCCCTTGCTGCTGGCGCTCCACTGCTGCCTCCTCTCCACTGCTGCCTCCTCTCACATCAAAGCCATCCCCTTCCTCAGGGAATCCACAGAAGTTTGCAGCTTGCTTTCTCGTGCCACTATTTCTTGGGTCTCCTCTGTAGACCTTTTTAATACTATGAGAAGCAGCCAACCCACAGTCCCCACTGCCTCACAGGCACTCTGTCTCTCAAAATATCTACTTACTATACGAAAGGCTATCCGTACTGCCTCAGGTATCACCTCCACTTGCCTCCAGTCCTGGGGTGGGGCCAAGTCCTCTAGGAGGCAAGCCACCTCAGACCACATATCCAGTGGGGGACAATCCACTGTCTCCCCATTCACAGGGGCAGCCCACTGAAGCATGCCGCCCATAAGGGCAGCCTTTCTCCTTGGTCAACAATGAACCCTGCCGACTTTTGCCAATTGTCTTGCCAATGGGTTTCAGCCCCAGGCAAGTTCACTATGGATTCAATACGACCAAAGAAATTGACAGCAGAACGTTCTTTGGGGTGAAAGGGTTTATTACCTGGGTTGTTCTCCAGGCGGTAGGTCGAGCACTAGCATCTCTGCCTCTACCCAGAGCACTGGGCCGAGCTCTCTCTGTAGCACAGTAATAGCTTATTGCCTAAAGGTGTGGAAGCGGTAGCCTAGCAACAGGCCAGTTACATCATCAGGTGGTTTAAGTTCTGTGAGGATCCTGGCCCTAGGAACCCTGACATCCCCATAGACCTCTTCCCTGGTGGAAAGAAAGAGTGGTGAGTGAGGACTCAGCTTCCCCAGCTGTGCAGGACACTGCTGGAGAAATCCATTTCTCTCCAATGGCACCAGACCCGAGGCAGGACCTTCAAGACTAGGGGGAGGGACATCAGGAAAAGATAAGAATATCCAAAAGACATTAAAGGCACACATGTCTTGCTGGCTGCATTCAGGATTTACATGAGTTCCACCTGCAAGCCTCTGAGAGTACTTCACCCAAGGATCTCCACTGGGTACATAAACAACCTGTATGTAAACACACATCTCCCCATATTGTGACTGGCTCCCTGTCTGTGCTCCTGAGTGCAGCCATGACAGCAAGCTCTATATAGCAAAAGGCGAGCTCTCGGAAAAATAGACTGGGGTCTGTGGGCAAAGGAGAAACCACAAACTAGAGCTGTAGCTCCACCTTCTGGAAAACAAAAGAGAAGTTTTCAGCAGCCAGACTAGTGAGTTGTAAAAAGCAGAGAAGATATAAAAGTTTAAGAATTCTGCCTTACGAGAGCAAGAAGTGTGGAGCAGGTGTATCCACACAAGGTCAAAGAAAATCCCAGATAGAACAGGACCCACAAATAGTATATCCCACCTGAAGCCAACTAGTAAAGATTTGAGGAGTTTTCTGCTTGAAATGGGAAAGTAGCAATACAAAACTACAAGGACCATGAAGAATCGAAGAAAAGTGTCATAAAAAAGTAAAAACGGAGACTTCCGGGAAGATGCGGCGTGAGCAAGGCGGCAGAAATCTCCCAACACTATATTTATCTACGAAAACACAGAAAATACATCTATTCCTAAAAGAGAGACCAGAATACACAGGAAAGCGCACAGCGTGCAGCTACACCTGAGAGGACTCGGCACCCCAAGAGGCGGGTAAGATACGGAGGCACGACCCGGCGGGATCCGAGCACTCCCCCACCCCAGCACACCGGCGGGAGGAGAGGATTCAGAGCCGGGAGGGAGTGGAAGTACACCCCGCGAAGTAGCCAGCCCCGGTGATGTACGCAGGGAGCACTGACGACATTGCGCAGTGCAGCGGAGATTGGAGAGACAGAGGGGCAGGATCTGAGCGGGGAACGCGACAGGGTGCCTGCAGCCGGCTCCTGGGAAGGAGAAAAAAAAAAAGCGCGCGCTTTCTTCAGCGGTCTTAAAGAGACGGGAGCCCAGTGGAGGAGCCGGATCGCCCCAGCACACTCAGCCCAGCAGCCTGGGATTCCTGGGGAGTTTCGGACGCCTTAGCTGGCAACTGAGGAAGCATAGCCATACTTACACTTCTCACTGAGATCAACAGCCTCCTATTCGTTCCCACCCCTGCCAGAGCGACAAAGGGCCCTGCAGAGCAGCAAAGCCACGGCTGCGGAATAGTGGGGCAATAGCGACACCTACAGCATTCCCACAGAATCTACTCCCGGTAGGTGTATTTTTGTTTGTTTTGTTTTGTTTTTTCTTTTTTCTTTTCTTTCCTTGTTTCTTTTTTTCTTTCTTTCTTTCTTTCTTCTTTCTTTTTTTTTCTTTTTTCTCTCTTTCTTTTTCTCTTTTTAAAGTCTTAAAGAGCCCAGCTGACATACGTGGCAACTACCAGTGACCAATTCTATAGCCATGAAAAGACAGAGAAATATGGTTCAGACCAAAATCAACCAGACAACCCCAGAGAGGGAGTCTGAAGGGATGGAAATGCACAGTCTTCCTGAAAAAGAATTCAGAATAAAAGTCATAACCATGCTGATGGACCTACAGAGAAATGTGCAAGAGCTGAGGGAGGAACTGAGGGAAGTGAGGAAAGACAATGCAGAAATCAGACAAGCGATCGACGGGCTTAACAGCAGACTGGATGAGATGCAAGAGACTGTTAATTGAATAGAAATCAGAGAACAGGAATACAGAGCAGCTGAGGCAGAGAGATATAAAAGGATTTCCAGGAATGAAAGAATATTAAGAGAACTATGTGACCAATCCAAACGGAAAAATATTTGCATTGTATGGGTACCAGAGGAAGAAGAGAGAGAAAAAGGGATAGAAAGTGTCTTTGAAGAAATAATTGCTGAAAACGTTCCCTCGCTGGGGAAGGAAATAGTCTCGCAGTTGACCGAAGCCCACAGATCTCCCAACATAAGGGACCCAAGAAAGACAACACCAAGACACATAATAATGAAGATGGCAAAGATCAAAGATAAAGACAGGGTATTAAAGGCATCTAGAGAGAGAAAAAAGATCACCTACAAAGGAAAACCCGTCAGACTATCATCAGACTTCTCAACAGAAACCTTACAGGTTAGAAGAGAATGGCATGATATATTTAACGTTATGAAACAGAAGGGCCTCGAACCAAGAATATTGTATCCAGCACGATTATCATTAAAATATGATGGAAGGATTAAACAATTTCCAGAAAAACGAAAGTTGAGGGAGTTTGCCTCTCATAAACCACCACTACAGGATATCTTAAATGGACTGCTCTAGATGGGAGCACACCTAATGCTAAAAAGATGTTACCAGAGAAAATAAAATCATAGCAAAGAAAGCAGACCATCCAAATACTAACTAAACGCAAAGAATAAAACACCTAGTATACAAAGAATGGAGGAGGAGGAATAAGAAGTTAGAGAAATAAAGAAACATCAGACAGTGTTTACAATAACTTAACAAGAAAGTTAAGTTAGATGGTTAGATAGTAAAGAAGCAACCCTTGAACCATTGGTAACCGCGAATCTAAAGCCAGCAATGGCAATAAGTACATATCTATCAATAATCACCCTAAATGTAAATGGACTGAATGCACCAATCAAGAGACACAGAGTAACAGAATGGATAAAAAAGCAAGACACATCTATATGCTGCCTACAAGAAACTCACCTCAAATCCAAAGATATACACAGACTAAAAGTGAAGGGATGGAAAAAGATATTTCATGCAAACAACAAAGAGAAAAAAGGAGGTGTTGCAGTACTTGTATCAGATAAAATAGATTTCAAAACGAAGAAAGTAGCAAGAGATAAAGAAAGACATTACATAATGATAAAGGGGTCAGTCCAACAAGAAGATATAACCATTATAAATATATATGCACCCAACACAGGAGCGCCACCATATGTGAGACAAATACTAACAGAATTAAAAGAGGAAATAGACAGCAATGCATTCATCTTAGGAGACTTCAACACACCACTCACTCCACAGGACAGATCAACCAGACAGAAATTAAGTAAAGAAACAGAGGCACTGAACAACACACTAGAACAGATGGACCTAACAGACATCTCCAGAACTCTACACCCAAAAGCAACAGGATACACATTCCTCTCAAGTGCACATGGAATATTTTCCAGAATAGACCACCTACTAGGCCACAAAAAGAACCTCAGTAATTTCAAAAATATTGAAATCCTACCAACCAACTTCTCAGATCACCAACGTATAAAACTAGATATAAATTTTAGAAAGAAATCAAAAAGGCTCACAAATACATGGAGACCTAACAACATTCTCCTAAATAATCAATGGGTTAATGACCAAATCAAAACAGAAATCAAAGAATATATGGAGACTAATGACAACAACAACACAAAGCCACAACTTCTGTGGGACGCAGCAAAGGCAGTTCTAACAGGAAAGTATATTGCAATCCAGGCCTATTGAAAGAAGGAAGAAAATTCCCAAATGAATAGTCTAAAGACACAATTACTGAAATTGGAAAAAGAAGAACAAATGAGGCCCAAAGTCACCAGAAGGAGGGACATAATAAAGATCAGAGAAGAAACAAATAAAATTGAGAAGAATAAAACAATAGAAAAAAATCAATGAAACCAAGAGCTGGTTCTTTGAAAAAATAAACAAAATAGATAAACCCCTAGCCAGACTCATTAAGAGAAAAAGAGAATCTACACACATAAACAGAATCAGAAATGAGAAAGGAAAAATCACGACGTCCCCACACAAATACAAAGAATCATAAGAGAATATTATGATAATCTATATGCTAACAAGCTGGAAAACACAGAAGAAATGGACAACTTCTTAGAAAAATACATCCTTCCAAGACTGACCAAGCAAGAAACAGAAAAACTAAACAGACCAATCACCAGCAACGAAATTGAATTGGTAATCAAAAAACTACCCAAGAACAAAACCCCCAGGCCTGATGGATTCACCTCTGAATTCTACCAGACATATAGAGAAGAAATAACACCGATTCTCCTTAAAGTTTTCCAAAAAATAGAAGAGGAGGGAATACTTCCAAACTCATTCTATGAAGCCAGCATCACTCTAATACCAAAACCGGGCAAAGTTCTCACCAAAAAAGAAAATTACAGTCCAATATCCCTGATGAACGTAGATGCAAAAATACTCAACAAAATATTCGCAAACATAATTCAAAAACACATCAAGAGGATCATACACCATGACCAAGTGGGATTCATTCCAGGGATGCAAGGATGGTACAACATTCGAAAATCCATCAACATCATCCACCACATCAACAAAAAGAACAAAAACCACATGATCATCTCCATAGATGCTGAAAAAGCCTTTGACAAAATTCAGCATCCATTCCTGATTAAAACTCTCTCAACAAAATGGGTATAGACGGCAAGTACCTCAACATCATAAAGGCTATATATGACAAACCCACAGCTAACATCATACTTAACAGCAAGACGCTGAAAGCTTTTCATCTAAGATCGGGAACAAGACAGGGATGCCCACTCTCTCCACTGTTATTCAACATAGTACTGGAGGTCCTAGCCACAGCAATCAGACAAAACAAAGACATACAAGGCATCCAGATTGGTAAAGAAGAAGTCAAATTGTCACTATTTGCAGATGACATGATACTGTACATAAAAAACCCTAAAGACTCCACTCCAAAACTACTAGAACTAATATCTGAATTCAACAAAGTTGCAGGATACAAAATTAACACACAGAAATCTGTTGCTTTCCTATACACTATTGATGAACTAACAGAAAGAGAAATCAGAAAATCAATTCCGTTCACAATTGCATCAAAAAGAATAAAATACCTAGGAATAAACCTAACGAAGGAACTGAAAGACCTGTACTCTGAAAACTACAAGACACTCCTAAGAGAAATTAAAGAGGACACTAACAAATGGAAATGCATCCCATGCTCTTGGCTAGGAAGAATAAATATTGCCAAAATGGCTATACTAACTAAAGCAATCTACAGATTCAATGCAATCCCTATCAAACTACCAACAGCTTTCTTCAATGAACTGGAACAAATAATTCTAAAATTCATATGGAACCACAAAAGACCCCGAATAGCCAAAGCAATCCTGAGAAGGAGGAATAAAACAGGGGGAATTACGCTCCCTGACTTCAAGCTCTACTACAAAGCCACAGTAATCAAGACAATTTGGTATTGGCACAAAAACAGACCCACAGACCAGTGGAACAGAATAGAAAATCCAAACATTAACCCAAACATATACAGTCAATTAATATTTGATAAAGGAGCCTTGGATATACAATGGGGAGATGACAGCCTCTTCAGGAGCTGGTGTTGGAAAAACTTTACAACTACATGTAAGAGAGTGAAACTGGACTACTGTCTAGCCCCATACACAAATGTAAACTCAGGGTAGATCAAAGACCTGAATGTAAGTCATGAAACCATAAAACTCTTAGAAAAAAACATAGGCAAAAATCTCTTGGACATAAATATGAGCAACTTCTTCATGAACCTATCTCCCTGGGCAAGGGAAACAAAAGCAAAAATGAACAAGTGGGACTATATCAAGCTGAAAAGCTTCTGTACAGCAAAGGACACCATCAGTAGAACAAAAAGACATCCTACATTATGGGAGAATATATTCATAAAAAACATATCTGATAAAGGGTTGACATCAAAATATATAAAGAATTCATGCACCATAACAAACAGAAAGCAAATAATCCAATTAAGAAATGGGCAGAGGTCATGAATAGACACTTCTCTAAAGAAGAAATTCAGATGGCCAACAGGCACATGAAAAGTTGCTCCACATCACTAATCATCAGAGAAATGCAGATTAAAACCACAATGAGATATCACCTCACACCAGTAAGGATGGCCAACATCCAAAACACAAACAACAACAAATGTTGGAGAGGATGTGGAGAAAAGGGAACCCTCCTACACTGCTGGTGGGACTGCAAATTAGTTCAACTATTGTGGAAAGCAGTATGGAGGTTCCTCAAAAATCTCAAAATAGAAATACCATTTGACCCCGGAATTCCACTCCTAGGAATATACCCTAAGAATGCAGCAGCCCAATTTGAAAAAGACAGATGCACCCCTATGTTTATTGCAGCACTATTTTCAATAGCCAAGAAATGGAAGCAACGTAAGTGTCCATCAGTAGATGAATGGATAAAGAAGATGTGGTACATATACACAATGGAATATTATTCAGCCATAAGAAGAAAACAAATCCTACCATTTGCAACAACATGGATGGAGCTAGAGGGTATTATGCTCAGTGAAATAAGCCAAGCCGAAAAAGACAAGTATCAAATGATTTCACTCATATGTGGAGTATAAGAACAAAGAAAAAATACTGAAGGAACAAAACAGCCGCAGACTCACAGAACCCAAGAACGGACTCATAGTTACCAAAGGGAAAGGAACTGAGGAGGATGGGTGGGAAGGGAGGGACAAGAGGGAAAAGGGGCATTACGATTAGCAGATGTAATGTTGGGGGGGCACGGGGAGGGCTGTACAACTCAGAGAAGACAAGTAGTGATTCTATAGCATCTCACTATGCTGATGGACAGTGACTGTAATGGGGTTGGTGGGGGGGGGGGGCTGATGAAGGGGTAGTTTAATAACCATAATATTGCACATGTAATTATAGATTAATGATAATAAAATAAATTATATTTAAAAAAAAGTAAAAACGATCCTCCAATAGCTAAATTCAAAGACACAGAATTTTGTGATCTACTTGATAAATAATTCATGTGGATAAAATGCGAGTTCCTGTGGCCAGGATTCTCACCTGGCCCTGGTTGACTAGCTCACTGCACACCTGTGGGCAACACGTGGCTGTTGACTCCATGTATAAAGAGCTCTGCCCAGGGCTCTGGGTGTGACACGGTGGCACAGCTGCAAGGTTGCAGGAGAGCAGAGCAGAGGCTGGAGTGGTGGCAGAACCAAGGACAAAGGCCCAGAGGACGGCTGTGCAGGACAACTGTGCAGAGAGTCCCAGAGGACGACTGTGCAGACAGAGGGGCCCAGATGCAGCGTCTGGACTGTGGCATGCAGACTCGCTCTGAGTGAACAGGATTTTAGTGACTCACCTGCCACCTGGAAATAAAGTTGGGTATAACCCTTTCACCCCAAGAACATTTGCTGTCAGCTTTTTTGGTCACATTGAATCCATAGCAAACTTGCTCAGGGCTGAAACCCATTGGCAAGACAATTGGCAAAAGTCAGCAGGGTTCATTGTTGACCAAGGAAAAAGCCAGGCTTCCCTTATGGGAGGCGTGCTTCAGTGGGCTGCCCCTGTGAATGGGGAGACAGTGGATTGTCCCCCAATGGGTATGTGGTCTGAGGTGGCTTGCCTCCTAGAGGACTTGGCCCCACCCCAGGACTGGAGGCAAGTGGAGGTGACACCTGAGGCAGTAGGGGAGGCCCTTGGTATAGTAAGTAAATCCTTTGAGAAGCAGAGTGTCCGTGAGGCAGTGGGGACTGTGGGTTCGCTGCTTCTCACAGCATTAAAAAGGTCTACAGAAGAGACTCAAGAAATGGCAGCACGAGAACATGAGCTGCAAACTTCTGTGGATTCCCTGAAGAGAGAAATGGCATTGATGAGAGAGGAGGCAGCACGAGAACACCGGCAGCAAGGTGCCACTGGAGAGGTAAACAATTCTTTACAGAATGAGACGGCAGCGCTGCCAGGTGTTCTGAAGGAGGAAGAGGCCATCAAGGAAGAAGACGAACTCCTGAGGGAAGCACAGGCGGAGGTGGCATGAGAACATCAGCTGTGAAGCATTGAGGTGAAGGTAAGAGAGCTGCTGAAGACTGGGCTAGCATTGTTGCAAGACACTGTAGCAGAGGAGGCACTTTGTGGGAGTGGAGAGAAAGGTGTCATCAGCCTCAGAAATGGAGGAGCTGGAGAAAGATGAAGGGGTGATGCCAGAGGCACTGGCCCCTCCTGTACTGAAAACATGCCCAGTGATTGTAAAGAAAATAAAGACCCAGCAGCTGTAAGTTCCCCAAGGAGAGGAGCAGCCCCCTCCCCAGGTCGTGGAGCCCTCTATGGTCCGCCCCTATACTCAGGCTGAGCAGGTGGCTGTGGGACTTAGGGGTGGAGGGAATTGTTCTTTCCGGATCAGAGATGGGAAAGCTGTCTTCCCTGACAGTGCAGCCCGCCTTGACGCAGTGATTACAAAACGCGAGGTGACCCACAAGAAGAATTTAAGGGGCCCCATGAAGATTACAAGGACCCACATGTGGGTTGATTTAATACGGGCAGGAGTAGATGGCAGGAAATTAGATGGGAAGCCAAATAGGATCTTACTGGAGCCATGGCAACAACTGAAACCAGTTCAGCAGTTCCAGCCATTAAGACCAAAAAGGCAGAGGTCAGAGACAGAGCCACAAATGCGGCCTGTGTGTCTGCAAGACTCTCTGCTGGAGAGGCTGGAGAACAATGTTTGAGCTTCCTTGCACAGGGACCATTGCAGAGGACTAAGGGCACATAGACTGAGAGGAGAGAATCCTGGAGGGGTGCAGTGTGGATAAAATGAGAGTTCCTGTGGCCAGGATTCTCACCTGGCCCTGGTTGACTAGCTCACTGCACACCTGTGGGCAATACATGGCTGTTGACTCTATATAAAGAGCTCTGCCCAGTGCTCTGGGTGCAACACGGTGGCATGGCTGCAAGGCTGCAGGAGAGCAGAGGCTGGAGTGGTGGCAGCACCGAGGACAGAGGCCCAGAGGACGGCTGTGTGGGCGACTGTGCAGAGAGGCCCAGAGGATGGCTGCGAGGACAGAGGGGCTCAGAGGACGGCTTTATGGACAGAAGGGCCCAGAGGCAGAGACCGGCTTGCTGCATGCAACTTGCTCTGAGTGAACAGGATTTTAGTGACTGATCTGCCACCTGGAAATAAAGTTGGGTATAACCCTTTCACCCCAAGAACATTTTGCTGTCAATTTATTTGGTCACATTGAATCCATAGTGAACTTGCCTGGGGCTGAAACCCATTGGCAAGACAATTCAAAATAGTTGTTTTGAGGAAACTCAACAAGCCACAAGAAAACAGAGACAATTCAATTAAATGAGTAAAATAATACATGAATGAAATGAGATATTTAACAAAGAGATAGAAAAAAAAGAACCAATCAAATCCTGGAGTTGAAATCAATTCAATGAGTAAAATGAAAAATTCAACAGAGAGTAATTACAGCAGAGTGGACCAAATGGAAGATAGAATAAATGATCTAGAGAATAGGAACTTTGGAATAAGCTGACTTGTGGAAAACAAAGAATAAATAATGGGAAAAGCAAACCAAGAAGAACAAAGAAAGCCTATGTGATAAATGGGACTCCATTCAAGAGTACAAATATTAGAATAATCAGGGTTCCAGAAGGATAATAGGGAGAAGGGGGCAGAAAGTTTATTTAAAGAAATAATAGCTGAGAACTTCCCGATTCTGTGGAAAGAACTGGACGTCTAGGTTCATGAAGACAATAGATCACACTATTGTCTCAATGCAAAACAACATTTTCTAAGACACATTATAATGCAACTGTCACCAGTCAAGGATAAATGCAATCCTAAAAGAAGCGAGAGGATTATAAATATTTATGAACCCATTAGTTAATCAAAAAATTTCTCCTTAGAATCTCCACAGTTTGGGAGAGAGTGGAATGACGTATTCAGAGTGTTAGAAGAAAAATACTGCCAGCAAAATTATGAAAGAGGAATAGACTTTCCTAGACATACAAAAGCTGAGGGAGCTCATCACCACCAGTCCTGCCTTGCAGGAAATGCTAAAAGGAGTTCTTCCTGCTGAGATAAACAGATGCTAAAGCGTGACATGAAACCATATGTAAGTACCTAATACTCTGGAAAAGGTAAATGCACAGTCACATTTAAAAGCTCTAATTCTGTAATAGGATGGCGTGTTAACCCCTTAACTATAGTATAAAGGCTAAAGGAACAAAGTAAGAAAATATTATAGCTATTAAAATTTGTTAATGAATACACAATTTAAAAAGAGGTAAATTATAACATCAAAATTATAAAAGGGGGCAAAGGGTGCAGCTTTTGTATGTGATTGAAGTTAAATTGCTTTCAGCCTAAAATGAACTGTTTTACCTATGTTTTATGTAAGCCTCTTAGTAACCAAAAGCAAAACCTAGCAAAAAAGAGGGAGAAACAATGAACTACAAAACAGTGAGAAAGCAATTAATAAGATGGCATTAATGAGTCCTTACATATTAAATGTTTACTCTAAATATAAGGGATTGAATTCACCAATCAAAAAACACAGAGTTATTGGTTGGATAAAAAACAAGAATTAATTATATGTTGCCTACAAGGGACCCACTTCAGATTTAGTGACACATATAAGTTTAAAGTGAATGGATGGAAAAAGATATTCTATGCAAGTGTAAACCAAGAGACCAGGAATAACTATACTTATATTAAACAAAAATAAACCTTAAGCTAAAAATGGCAAAAAGAGACAAAGGTCTTTAAATAATGGTAAAGGAGTCAATTCATCAAGAGGATATTACATTTAAAATATGTGTACCCAACAGAGAAGCACCTAAATATATTAAGCAAATACTAGCAGATATGAAGGGAAATTAGACTACAATACAATATTAGTATGGGATTTTAATACTACAGTTTCAGCAATAAATATATCATTCAGACAGAAAATCAGGAAGGAAACATTGCACTTTAACCATAGTTTAGACCAAATAGATCTAACACATTTATATAACATTCTATCCAGGTAGCAGAATATACATTCTTCTCAAGCATACATAGAACATTCTCCAAGATAGGTCACATGATAGGCCACAAAACAAGATAAACACATTTAAGAAGACTGAAATCACACAAAGTACCTTTTCTTACCACAATGGCATGGAATTAGAAATAAGCGACAAAAGGAAAGCTGAAATTTTCAAGCATTGGCAACTAATACATTCCTGAACAACCAATGGGTCAAAGAAAAAAATCAAAAAGGGAAATTTTTAAAATCTCAAAAGAAATGAAACACAACATACCAGATTCTATGAGATGCCACAAGAACAGCTCTAAAAGGGATGTTTATAGTGTTAAATGCACATATTAAGAAAATAGCAATATCTCTAATACTGTGTAACTTCACATCTCAAGGAACTAGAAAAAGAGGAACAAACTAAACCCAAAGTGAGCATAAAGGAGGAAGTAACATGATCAGAGCAGAAATAAATGAAATAGAGACCAATGAACAGAGAACAGAGAAAAGAACAATGAAACTAAAATCTGCTTTTGCAAAATGATAAACAAAATTGACAAAACCAGCTTGACTAATTAAGAAAAAAAGAAGACTCAAAAATAAATAAGATTTGAAATGAAAGAGGAGATACTACAACTGAGACTAAGAAATGTATAGGATTGTAAGAGACTACTGTGAACAATCATGCTCCATCAAATTGGACAACCTAGAAGAAATGGGTAAATTCCTAGAAAAGTACAAACCTACCAAGACTGAATCAGGAAGAAATAGAAAATATGAATAGATAAATATTGAATAATGAGATTGATTAGCTGTAATCAAATGAATAATCAATCAAAAAACCCCTGCAATACAATGAGTTTTAAGAAATATGTATTTGGTCATTCAGTGACCAAATATATATTTTCCAGGTATATTTGGTCTTCATCCACATTTACTGAAAACACTTCAGAGTCTTAAAAGTAAAATGGGTGTTTTGCCATGTTAATGAGTGACTTTTGGACACTGACCCCAGGGTGGGGACTGGAGGTTGAATCAGCCAATGGACAAAAATTAAGTCAATCATGACTGTGCAATGAAGCCCTCATAAAAGCCCCCGAGAAGACTTTATTGCTCTCTCTCTGCTCTGCTCTGCTCAGTTGGATCCTGCCTCTCAGTCAGAGAGAGCTTCTATGCTTGGGGAAGCAGAACACCTCCATGTGCCACCTCCAGGCCCCAAACTCCACAAAGGCAGAAGCTCCTTTATTTGGGACCTTGCTCTATGTATCTCTTAATCTGGCTGTTAACTTGTATCCTTTATGATATCCTTTATTAACTGGTAATTGTTAAATGTTTTCCTGAGTTCTTTGATCCCCTCTAGCAAATTAACTGAACCTAAGGGGTGGTCATGGGCACTTACAATCAGTAGCAGGTCGGTCAGAAGCACAGGTAACTGCCTGGGGCTTGTGACTGGCATCTGGAGTGGGGGGTGGAGAGCATCTTGTAGGACGGAGCCCTTAACCTGGGGAATCTGGTGCTGTCTCCGGGCAGATAGCATCAGAATTGAGTTGAGTTCTCAGACACCCTGCAGATGTTTGAGAATTGTTTGGTGTTAGTATGTGTGAGAAGACCCCCCTTCCACATACTTACACACATCGGAATCAGGTCTGGAAACCTGAATGAAGAAATACTACTATTACTGCTGTGTGTAATACTGTTATATATATATAGGAAAAAATACACCATTGCATTTGGTGTTGGAAGAGTGGGATTACCACCACCCAACACAGAACATTCCAAGACCAAATAACTTCATGGGTGAATTTTACCAAACATTTAAAGAATTAATACAAATCCTTCTTAAACTCTTACACAAACTGAAGTTTTCTTCTAAACTCGTTTTATAAGACCATTATTACCTTGATTCCAAAGGCTGAGATCCCTTAGGTTCTTCTAATTGTTCTTTTCTCTCCCTTCTCTTCAGAATGGATTTTTCCTATCTTCAAGTTCACTGATTTTTTTCTTCTGCCTTCTCAAATCTGCTGCTGAAACCCTCTAGTGGCTTTTTCATTTCAATTATTTTACTTTTGTATTTTTTTCCATTTTGTAATTTCTTTATCTTTATTGATACTGTCATTTTGCTCATATGTTGTTTTCTTGGTTTCCTTTATATCTTTGTCCATGGTTTCCATTAACTCTTATTTAAGACAGTTGACTTAAAGTTTGTCTGTTATATCAAATGTCTAGGTTTCCTCAGGTTCAATTTATGTCAGTTTCTTTTTTTTCATGCAGATGGATGATAATGTCCTGTTTCTTTGCATGCTTTGTAATTTTTTGTTGAAAACTAAACATTTGAATATTATAATGTGATAACTTTGGAAATCATAATCTTCCTCTTCCATATAGTTTTCTATAGTTGATTGTTGAGACTTGAAGTTGTCTTCTTGTTTACTGACTTTTTCAAACTATCTATGCAAAGATAGGTTGCTGTGTGTGGTCACTGAAGTCTCTGGTCTGTTATCTCAGCAGTAAGCCAAGAGGCCTGACAGAGATTTTGTTTATGATAGTGATTTCCTAACCTGATGCCAAAGAAAGAAAAACAATACTCACCAGGTCTTTGAAGATTAATTCTAGCCTGGGGCATTCCTTCAACACCAAACTGGGTTGCCTCCAACTCTGCTTTAGCCTTTACCACCTGTTTGTGCAGAGCTCAAAAATCAGCCAAAAGTGCAAGCCATTGTCCATGTCAAATCTTTCTAGGCAAGTTTCTGCCCTGGGCATATGTACTGAACTCTGTATTCCCTGGTATATGTAGTAGCCCTTCAAAGCCCTTATTCCATCAAGAATCTTCCTCCACAGCCTCCCATCAGGCTTTGCTATCTCTGCCATCTCTTGACCCAGTTAGCTATGAGCAACATATGCCATTAAATGCTTTCATCATATAACTCCTGGATAGCTGCGCCAGACCAGTGGGGGTAAAACAAAGGTCAGCCTCTCTGCAGATCATCAGGCAGACAAAATGATATCTATAATTTTTTCAGAACAAGGTCCACATTGTCCCCATAGCACCAGTAAGATGCACCAGATTTCAGGCTGCCATCCTCATAGCTACCACTTACCTGGGGAATGGGGATGATAGATGGGTAAGCAAGAACACAATGTTTTATTACTGAAATTTAACAGTCCTTTTCTTCATTAAGCACTTTCTCACTTGCTGTAAGATTTTGGTTAGATTCCACAGCTCCAAAAAAAGTTGATTCTGTCAGTTTTTGTAAGCTTATCGGTTGCATCAGTGGAAGGACTGATTCTTAGATCTCCCCACTCTGCCATTTCCATGCCATCACTCCAGAGAACTGGGCTTTTTTTAAATCATGAATGGGTGTTAGAATTTATCAAATGCTTTTTCTGCATCAATTGATATAATTTATGCTTTTTCTTCTTTTAGACTGCTGATCTGGTTTGTTACATTGATTGATTTTTCAAAATTTGACCAGCGTTGCATACCTGGAATAAATCCCATTTGGTTATAATGTGTAATTATTTTTATATATTGTTGTATTCACCTTGCTAATATTTTTTTTAGGATTTTTTCATCTATGTCCATGAGAGATATTGGTCTTTTCTTTTTTGCACCAGTTTTTTCTGGTTTTGATATCAAGGTGATATTCGCCTCACAAAATGAATTGGGAAGCATTCTCTCCTCTTCTGGAAGAGATTGTGTAAAACTGGTGGTAATTCCTCTTTAAACATTCAGTAGAATTCTCCAGTAAAATCATCTAAGACTGAAAATTTCTTTTTGGGGCAGCTATTTAAATAAATTCAACTTCTTTATTGGTTATAGGGTTATTGAGGTAATCTATTTCATCTTGATTAAGTTTGGTAGTTTGTGGTTTTTGAAAGGGGGCCCATTACTTCTAAATTGTCACATTTATGAATACAATGCTTTGTGTAGATTCCCATATTATCTAGAGGCTGTCAGATATGTAGTGACATTCTGTTTTCTGACTTATATTGGTAATTTTTTCTCTCTTTTACTTTTTTATCAGTCTCATTAAAATTTATCAATTTTATTGGTTTTATAAAAGAACCAGTCTTTTATTTCATTGATTTTCTCTATTTTTTTCTTATTTTCCATTTTATTAATTACCACCCTAGTCTGTACATTATTTCCATCTTTTTCTTATTTGGGTTTATTTTCCTCTTATTTTTCTAGTGTCTTAAGGTAGGAAATTAGATTATTGACTTGAGAACTTTTGTCATGTCTAATGTCAGCATTTCTTGCGACAAATTTCACTCTCAATAATGCTTTGCTGCATCCAACATATTTTGGTGTATTGTATTTTCATTTTCAGTCAATTCCATTTTTAAATATCCTTGGAGATTTCCTCTTTGATTCATGGATTATTTTAAATTGTTTTAAATTCTCTGTGCTTAGAGCATTCCTTATTGTCATTCTCTTATTAATTTCTAGTTTGATTCCAATATGGAATCAAAAGATACACTCTGTATAATTTCAATTATTTTACGCTTGTTAGGATTCATTTTATGGTACAGGAAATGGTATATCTTGGTGAATGCTCCAAGGGAAAGTGAAAGGAATGTGTATTCTGCTATTATTGAATGGAATGATATATCACTCCTTGACTGCTTGTGTTGTTCAGATCTTCTATGTCCTTTTTGATTTTCTGCCTAGTAATTCTGTCAGTTTAAGAGGTCATGTTGAATTCCCCAGTGATAATTATGGATCTGCCTACTTTTCCTTTTAGCTCTATCATTTTCCTCCTATTTTAAGGCTCTGTTGTTTGGTACATACACATTTAAAACCATTATGTGATCTTAAGATCATTATTGATATTTTTATTATGTAGTGTCTCTGTCATCTCCACTCTAGTAATTTCCTTTGTTCTGAACTGAATTCTACAATTTCTGATATTGATACAGCCACTCATAGTTTTTAAAAATTAATATTTGCATAGTATGTCTTTTTCCACCGTTTTCTTTTAACATAGTTATGTCGTTGGATTTGAAATGAGTTTATAAACAGTATGTGATTGGGTTATGTTTTTTTATACACTCTGCTTATCTTTCTTTTGGTTGGTGTATTCTGACTATTTACATTTAAGGTGACCACTGATATGCTAGCATTTAAGTTTCACATTTTATTATTTATTTTTTCTTTGTTTCCTCTGGTTTTTGTTCTTTTCCTTTTTTCTTGCCTTCCTGTGGGTTACTTGAAATTTGGGGGGGATTCATCTGTATTTAGTTGTAATATTTTTTAGTGCATTTCTTTGTATCATTTTAATGGTTGCTTTAGTATTAAAATATACATATGTAACTTATCACAGTATTCAACATTTTACCATTTTGAGGGAAGTGTGGAAACCTCACTTCCACATAGGTCTCTTTACCTTCCCTACTCTTAATCATCACTGTCTTGAATATCAGGTGGTATAATTTTTTAAATCATCAAATATGAATTATAAAAGCCATGACTTATAAAATGCCCCATTATATGATTAATAAAATATGCTTTTGTATGTATTCATATTTTTGCTTTTTCTGTTGTTCTTGTACTATTTACAAGATATTTTGTTTTATCATTTCCTTTCCAATCTTTAAGGATAGATTTACTAGCAACAAATTATTTTATTTTCATTCACCTGAGAATGTCTTCATTTTCCCTTCATTCCTGGAGGATGGTTTTGCAGGATGTGCGCTTTATTTACAATTGATAGTTCTTTTCTTTTATTACTTAAAGAAATGCTGTACCACTTCTCTCTGTTTTCCATGGTTTCAGATGAGAAAGCTACTGTTATTCAAATTAATGTCATCCTACAGGTAATGTGTTATTTCTATCTGGCTTCTTTCAAGACTTTTGTTTTTTTTTTTAGTTTCAAGAAGTTTAGTTATGATGTGTCATAAAATGGATTTCTTTAGGTTTATCCCATTTGGGGTTTGTCTGGTTCTTGAATGTGTCTTTCAAAAAACTGGGGATGTTTTCAGTAATTACTTCTTCAAATATTCCTTCAGTCTACGCTCTTCATCCCCTCATGGAGCTTCAATGATACAAATGATGGCTATTTTGTTATTTTCCCACAGGCCCTGAGAACTGTTCATTTTTTTTTTCCCCTAGTTTATTTTCCTCTCTGTTTTTCAGTTAGTGACTTCTATTCATCTGTCCTTAAGGATACTGATTCTATCCTCTGTCATCTCCACTCCACTCTAGGGTCCATCCAGTACAGTAGCTTTATTTTTGTCATTGTATTTTTCAATTTTATAATTTCCACTTGGATTTTTTTTATACCTTCAATCTTTTTGCTGAGATTTTCTTTTTTTTCAGTTGTTTTAAGAGAATTTATAATAAGTTATTGAAGTATTTTTTTGATGGCTGTTTTAATCTTTGTGAGATCATTCCAACATCCGTTAGCATTCGTTTATTGTCTTTTCCAATTTAAGTTGGGATTTTCTTGGTTCTCGGTGTTACTGATACCCTTATTGTGTATTGTGTATTGAAAATTTTGTCTATAATGTTATGAGGCACTAATATTTATTGATTACCTCATGCTAAACATTGTATTATATCATATGTTATTTCATTTAATGAGACTAAGATTAAAGATAGTTTGTTGATATTTGCACAATTACTGCATTTCTACACAAAGAACAGTTTTGATTTACACTTTTCTATCAAGATTGTGTTTTAGGATTTCCATTTTAGATTGAGAAATAGTGGTCAGTCCTTCAATATTTCCATATTCCAGCCCTGAGAAAAACTAGATAGAATTATGTTCAATATTTCACTGAACTTATACTCAAAATCATATAGTTGGTCCATCTCCAAATGTATTAACTTTATCATAAATATATCATAAAATGTATCCTTTGCACATTGCCACTTCATAAAAATTAACAATACTTAGCTGGTCAAATCACTGATACATGGCCACTGATATGCTGATGATACGTTAAAGACCTAGTAGTACATGGAGGCCAGAAATACACACAGGTCCCCCACCCCCAACACACATACAACATTGGAAATTGGAATTATATATATTCCTCAAAGAATTAAATTGGTAAAGAAACAATCAGAGAATATGTGTAATCTTAAAGAAGCAAAATAGGTCCTGCTTTACTATTACTCTATTACTCTGCTATAGCTATAAAAAATAATGTGGGAAAAAAATGTTAAACAAAGTATGTGGCAACCAGAGGAATGGGGGAGGAGTTCCAGTGTAGAATCCTCAGAAAGACTTGGCCGTGCTATCATGGGCATTTTTGATTCACCTCTATCCAGAGAAATTCTCCGTTCTGGTCTAACCCTGAAGTGAAGACAAATGCACCTGCTTCTCACACTACTTGGACGGTGGCCACTAAAATCACCCAATTTACCCTGCAAATACTGAATCCATGTCCATGAAGCAACCTTCTGACAGTAATTCATCTCATAAGATTGGACAACAAGAGCATGTGCTGATCAGGAATTCCCAGTATCTATCTAGTGTATTTGAAAGTTGTATTTTCTGATTCTAAGTTAATATATCAGTATTACGGCTTTTGTACATTTGATTTGGTTTGGTTAATCTGATTCAGCATCCAAACCCAACCACATCAAGGTATAATAATAACTGAATATCCAAGCTTCTAAAGCAGGGAATTAGACCTGGGATACAATGACTCAATCAATCGTTGCAAGGTCTTTGTGGCTGGACATCTGATCTTCTCCTCAAAAAAACGTCCATTTGAGTGGACCATTTTCAATTTTTATCAATAGACAGATATCTAGATTTAGCTGTCTCAAAGTTTTACATCTGATCTAATGTTATGTAGGATTCACTGTTTATTTTAAACAGTTAAAAATCGTAGAGATTTCTAGAAGACTAAAATGAAGTTCTTACTAATATGTATATCAAAATACCCCAGGGGTTCTAGAAACAGTAACTTGAACCTTGACACTACACACAATACTCCCCTTTTTATCTTTCTCTTTGTCCTCTTGATAGCATTCCCACTGTATATATATTATTGAAGATGGCTGAATGTATTGAAGCCATTACTGCTTTTATAATGTCAAAACTCAATTAGATAAGCTAACTGCAATATAACTTCAATTAGATAAAGTTATGGGACTGTTACTTGTGGGTATTGCAACCCTTATGTATTAGAAAATCATTCAGAACTGCACAGATCAGGTCATAGTGAACTATCTAGTATAGGATCTACCTTGGAACTGGATGGTCACTGACTGTCCCTCCTACATGTGACCAAAACCTACAGAAGAGAAAACACAGCATACCATACATATAAAATCTTCTTAGAGTATCCATATTAGAAAATAGACACTGCCTTTAAAAACTACATATATGGCTGGTTGAATGGCCCATATAAACCCTGGTTTATTGAACGTATAGAAATGAGTTTTCTATGTTGACTAACACAGTTTAACAAAAACTTTTTTTAGTTTCTGTCCCTAAAATGTGAGGGGGTTGGGGAAGCGATAGAGAAATACCTTATACTGGACCTTTCAGAGCAAATTTCAATTTTTGTAAGACTGTAACAGGCAATGAGAAGAAAAAAATGTGCTATAAAGAGCTCTTTAGAGTTTGTTTTGTAGCAATTACCTTTCAAAATTTCCACAGCAATTGGATAGAAAACCCAGGCAAATTCACAGATGCTTAGGGAAAGGTAGAGAACTTGGATGAAATATGAAAGGGTTAAGAGTGGAGATATGTGTCATACTGCTTTTTTCTGTTTGCTTTTCTTAGCATATATTGGTTTGAACAGACTTGTTTCCTTTCTAATTCTCTGCCATCTTCATAAGAGGTAAAGAAAAAACCTCATAATTCCCTTGCATGGTGTGAGAAATGTGATTTATAATAGCATCATTATTTCATAATTGAAAATACTGTTTGGTCTTCTGGGAAAATAAATGCATCAGAATTACCTTGTAGCTCTGGAGGCCAGTAGGTTGCTATAACAACCAGAAAAAAATGGTGCAATAATAGCTCTCCCTCAAAGATAGATAACTCACTAAATGATGAGATCTATAAATGCAGGTATTTGTCATATAAATACAAATAAGTACCGATCGGATTCATTTATTTCTTCTTTCACGAGTACCAACTCCATGTCTGGCACTAAGCTAGGAAATGGTGAAAAAGATAGACATAGTCCCTCTTATGGTAGAGTACACATTCTAGTAGAAGAGACAGAGAATAAAGAGTAAATAAATCAATATGCTACATAATTCTAGCATATGAGGAAGGCCCTACAGGGAATAAAACGATAGGCCCTGATATTGGACAGAGCAGAGAATGGCTGTTCCAGTATAGAATATGGATATATTATAAATCTTAACTTCAAAGAGCTATGAGCTTTAGTAATGTGAAGGAATAAAGAATGGGGTCTTACAGTCTTTATTAATAAAAATACTTTAAGAAGCACAACAGCTACTGTTACTATTATTATTATTTTGGCTTGAATTTCCCACAAACTGGGTGGATTCAGCATGAAAATAATAATTTTTTTGTGTATTTTTAAAATGGATACTCTTTCATAGCAAACAATCACTGCTTTATTCATAATAGCCCCAAACTGGAAACAGATCTAAATGTCCTTCAGTGGGTGAATGGTTAAGGCAACTGGTACAATACATTCCATGAAATACTCCTCAGCAATGAAAAAGAAAACAACTATGTTTTTAAAAATAACAGCTTTATTGAGATATAAATTTACATACTATAAGTTCATCTTTATAGTTTAAAATTCACTTGTTTTTTTACTACAGGTCATGATATAAAAACTAGATATCTAAACTATTTAGATAATTATACAACAATCACCACCAATTCCAAAACATTTTCATTGCCCCAGAAGAACCTCTATACTTAGAGCAGTCACTATCCCTTTTCTCCTAACCCTCCATTTGCTTAGCCCCCAAGTCCTATGAATTTTCCTATTCTAGATATTTCATATAAATGGAATCACAGAGTACGTGTCCTTCTGTGTCTGGCTTCTTTCACTTAATGTGTCTTCAAGGTTCATCCGTGTTGGAGCATGTGTCAGAGCTCTAGTCTTATTTATGGCCAAATAATATTCCTCTGTATTGATATTGACTCCATTTATCAACAGTGAACTTCTGGATTTTCCCTACTTTTTGGTAGTTATAAAACTGCTGCCATGAACATTTGGGTACCAGTTTTTTCTGGATGTATATTTTCAAATCTCTTGAGTATATACTTAGGAGTGGAATTGCTAGGTCATACGGTAACTCATATTTAACTTTTTGGGGAACTGCAACCTGTTTTCCAAAGCAACTGCACCATTTGACATTCCCTTTAAGCATATGAGGCTTTCAATTTTTCCATATCCTTGTCAACACTTGTTATTTTCTAGTTTTTGTTGGAAGTGTTATTTGTTTTCTTTTTGATAATAGCAATCCAAGTAGCTATGAAGTGGCATGTCATTGTGATGTTGATTTACATTTCCCTAATGACTATTGGTGTTAAGCATCTTTTCATGTGCTTCCTGGCCATGTGCAGACCTTCTTTCCAGAAATGTCTGTAAAATTCTTTTTCCATTTCCAATTGGGTTATCTATATTTTTATTTTTGAATTGTTTGGGTTCTTTATATATTCTAGACAAAAGTCCCTTATCAGATATATGATTTGTCAATATTTTTTCCCCTTCCATGGGCTTTCTTTTCATTTGATTGATGGTATCATATGAAGCACAAATGTTTAATTTTGATTAAGTCAAATTTATCAATTCTTTTCTATTGTTGTGCCAGTGATTTCTCTCTCTTTCTCCTTTCAAAAGTTTAATTTTGATTAAGTCCAATTTATTTATTTTTTTCTTTGCTTTGCCAGTGATTTCTCTTTCTTCCTTCCTGCCTTTCTTGTTTGACAGATGTATGTCAAGCTGTTTTCAGAGTGTACTCTGAAATAGGTTCAATAAAGACAAGTCCTGATAATGTGGCTTTTAAGTGAGCTACCTGACATGTCGACTAGGGACAATTCTCTGGGGACCTGGTTTTCAGGGAGCTCCAAATCCAATGGCTACTAAACTGTTGTTTTTCACAGCTACTCTACTTGTGAAGCTGTTGAATTTCAAGGCTCCCATGGAGCTGGGAAGAGAGGGATGGAATAAGGCATGTTAAAACACCACAAGGCTTACAGTTCTTACCAAGATTCAGCTGTTTTTCTTGAATAAACACTTCTTGGAATGTTCCAAGCTTTTAGCTGATTTCCAGAGTTCTAATAAGTTTATTCTCAGAGGCTTTACTAATGTTCTCATTGCTTTTATGGAGAAGCAGATTTATGGTGGGGGGTTGTTACTGCACCATTTGGAATGTGTACATCCAGATGTGAATTCCTGATATACAGGATAACTTTGATAAATCTCAAGGAAATTATGTAGAGCAAAAAAAATGATCTC
This sequence comes from Smutsia gigantea, assembly GCA_032199065.1. Taxonomy (NCBI): domain Eukaryota; kingdom Metazoa; phylum Chordata; class Mammalia; order Pholidota; family Manidae; genus Smutsia; species Smutsia gigantea. The sequence continues at coordinate 574,882 of JAVSCE010000922.1, forward strand.
AAAAGGTTACATACTTTATGAGTCCGTTTATATAATATTCTTTAAATGAAGAATATTGCCTAGATAGATTACACACTAGGGGTTGGAAAGGGCTAGGGAAGTGAGGAAGGAAAATGCTGTAGTTATCAAAGCATAGATAGCACAGGGCTATTTGTGAAAGAACTGTTTTGATTCTTGATTGTACTGGTGTTCTAATTTAATTAAATATACATAAACAAATGAGTGCATGTAAAAGTGTGATATGTGAATACCAATGATTTCTATCAAAGTCAATTTCTTGGCTGTGATATTGTACTATAATTAAGCAAAATTTTAGCATTTGGGGGAGACTAAGTGAAGAGTTATGAGATATCTCTCTATAATTACTTACAACTGCATGTAAATGTACAATAATCTCAAAGTTTAAAAACATATTTAAAGCAAAAAGAGTATGGTTGCTTGTAATGGAACTTGAAATGATGAAAATTATGTCACATAGTTGAGAGAAACAATTATTCAAAATATTCTCCTGCAGCTCTTTTGAGGCTTTCATAAATACACAAAATGACACTACATGTGTATCTTGATAGTACAAGGATATCCGGATTAATGTGAAGTCCGTGCAGGAACTAGGCAAACAAGTTCTGGGTAGATTATTTTAGCTAATGAGCTGGACTTCAATTGAGGGGCAGGTATGCTGTTTTTCACTCAGCACAGTAAAAATGACTCAGGCACATATAATGCTGGAATGCTGGTATGCAGCCAAACTTCTGAGAGGCACCCCTTCCTGCAATTTGAAGGTGAGGCAGCATATGTTGCTTTCAAATGTACGGCACAGTGGGCACAGTAGTTCAACAGTCCCCGTCATCAACTTATATTGTGATTGCGAATTATGCCTTCTTTCCCCTCCCCCAACCCTTCCCCTTTGGTAACAACTAGTCACTTTTCAGTGTCTTATGGGTCTACTGCTGTTCTGCTCCTTTTTACATTGTTTTTATATTCCACAAACAAGTGAACGCATATGGTATTTGTCTTTCTCCACCTGACTTTTGGTATTCTTTTAACACTGAATTGCAGAAATATGGGTGTTTAAAAAAATATGTATGTATGAATGATCCTGGGATAGGCTGAACAAGGCGAAGCTCCATGAAGGTGCTCCAGAATATGTTGGAACTTTATTAAAACTGAATACAGTACATTTCTTATCCTTCATATAACTAAAAATAAAAATCAGATATTCAGAGGTCCAATCTTAACTGTTCTGAGAAAAATTTCCAGTTTCAGCTCATAAAGTATGTCCCCAGCATGCTATTCCAAGGTATTTACTTAATTTTGTCATACATTCAAGGCAAAATGGACACAACCTATATTAATTTTTAAAATTGTTTTATCTATTGCAAGATTTGAGGAATTTACATACTTAGAGGAATTTAGAAGAATTTACATATTTAGAGAAATTCTTGCTTTAGAGATATTATTAGTACGTGTTCATAAAACAAGAGGCCAGTGGTTGTTGCGCCAGCTATAAAAGGCTTTGGGTAAGTGAAATCCATGGAAGCCTAGATTCCACAGATAGTATTTTGTTTATTATTTTATTTTATCAGGGAAAATGACCAGGCATAGAAAAGTTGCACAGAAAATAAAGACAAATAGTGGCCCTCAAGAATGCCTGCTCCGGGACTTCCGGGAAGATGGCGGCGTGAGCAGTGCAGCAGAAATCTCCTCCCAAAACCATATGTATTTATGAAAATACAACAAGTACAACTATTCCTAAAAAAGAGACCAGCACATACAGGACAGCACACAGCCTACAGCTACAGCTGAGAGGACTCGGCACCCCACGAGGTGGAGCTATAAAGGGCCATGCAGAGCGGCGAAGCCACGGCTGCGGAATAGTGGAGCAACAGCGCCACCTACAGCATCCCCACAGAATCTACACAAGGTGGGCGTTTTTTCTTTTTGTTGTTTTTGTTTGTTTGTTTTTTGTTTTTTCTTCTCTTTCTTTTCTTTCTCTTTATTTTCTTTCTTCCTTCCTTCTTTCTTTTTTTTTCTTTTTTTTTTCTCTTTTTAAAGTCTTAAAGAGCCCAGCTGACATACGTGGCAACTACCAGCAACCACGTCTATAGCCATGAAGACAGAGGAATATGGTCCAGACTAAGATCAACCAGACAACCCCAGAGAGGGAGCCTGAAGGGATGGAAATGCACAATCTTCCTGAAAAAGAATTCAGAATAAAAGTCATAACCATACTGATGGATCTACAGAGAAATATGCAAGAGCTGAAGGAGGAAGTGAGGGAAGTGAGGAAAGACAATGCAGAAATCAGACAAGCGATTGACGGGCTTAACAGCAGACTGGAAGATATGAAAGAGACAGTTAATGGAATAGAAATCAGAGAACAGGAATACAGAGAAGCTGAGGCAGAGAGAGATAAAAGGATCTCTAGGAATGAAAGAATATTAAGAGAACTGTGTGACCAATCCAAACGGAACAATATTCGCATTATAGGAGTACCAGAGGAAGAAGAGAGAGAAAAAGGGATAGAAAGTGTCTTTGAAGAAATAATTGCTGAAAACTTCCCCATGCTGGGGAAGCAAATAGTCTCGCAGTCCACAGAAGGCCACAGATCTCCCAATACAAGGGACCCAAGGAAGACAACACCAAGACACATAATAATTAAGATGGTAAAGATCAAAGATAAAGACAGAGTATTAAAGGCATCTAGAGAGAGAAAAAAGATCACCTACAAAGGAAAACCCATCAGATTATCATCAGATTTCTCAGCAGAAACCTTGCAGGCCAGAAGAGAATGGCATGATATATTTAACGTTATGAAACAGAAGGGCCTCAAACCAAAAATATTTTATCCAGCACGATTATCATTTAAATATGATGGAGGGATTAAACAATTTCCAGACAAGCGAAAGTTGAGACTTTGCCTCTCATAAACCACCACTACAGGATATCTTAAACAGACTGCTCTAGAGGGAAGCACCCCTAAGGCTAAAAAGATGTCACCACAGAAAATAAAAATATAGCAAAGAAAGCAGACCATCCAAATACTAACTAAAGGCAAAGAATAAACACCTAGTATATAAAGAATGGAGGAGGAAGAATAAGAAGAGAGAGAAATAAAGAAACATCAGACAGTGTTTAAAATAACAAGAAAGTTAAGTTAGATTGTTAGATAGTAAAGAAGCAACCCTTGAACCTTTGGTAACCACGAATCTAAAGCCAGCAATGGCAATAAGTACATATCTATCGATAATCACCCTAAATGTAAATGGACTAAATGCAACAATCAAAAGACACAGAGTAACAGAATGGATAAAAAAGCAAGACCCATCTATATGCTGCTTACAAGAGACTCACCTCAAACCCAAAGATATACACAGACTGAAGGTGAAGGGATGGAAAAAGATATTTCATGCAAACAACAAGGAGAAAAAAGCAGGTGTTGCACTACTTTTATCAGACAAAATAGACTTCAAAACGAAGAAAGTAACAAGAGATAAAGAAGGACATTACATAATGATAAAGGGGTCAGTCCAACAAGAAGATATAATCATTATAAATATATATGCACCCAACACAGGAGTGCCACCATATGTGAAACAAATACTAACCGAATTAAAGGAGGAAATACACAGCAATGCATTCATTTTAGGAGACTTCAACACACCACTCACTCCAGAGGACAGATCAACCAAACAGAGAATAAGTAAAGACACAGAGGACTGAACAACACACTAGAACAGATGGACCTAACAGACATCTACAGAACTCTACACCCAAAAGCAACAGGATACACATTCTTCTCAAGTGCACATGGAACATTTTCCAGAATAGACCACATACTAGGCCACAAAAAGAACCTCAGTAATATCAAAAATATTGAAATCCAATCAACCAACTTCTCAGATCACCAAGGTATAAAACTAGAAATGAATTTTAGAAAGAAATCAAAAAGGCTCATAAATACATGGAGACTTAACAACAGGCTCCTAATTAATCAATGGGTTAATGACCAAATCAAAACAGAAATGAAAGAATATATGGAGACTAATGACAACAACAACACAAAGCAACAACTTATGTGGGACGCAACAAAGGCAGTTCTAAGAGGAAAGTATATTGCAATCCAGGCCTATTTAAAGAAGGAAGAACATTCCCAAATGAATAGTCTAAAGACACAATTACTGAAATTGGAAAAAGAAGAACAAATGAGGCCCAAAGTCACCAGAAGGAGGGAGGTAATAAGGATCAGAGAAGAAATAAATAAAATTGAGAAGAATAAAACAATAGAAAAAATCAATAAAACCAAGAGCTGGTCCTTTGAAAAAATTAAAAAAATAGATAAACCCCTAGCCAGACTCATTAAGAGAAAAAGAGAATCTACACACATAAACAGAATCATAAATGAGAAAGGAAAAATAACGACGGACCCCATAGAAATACAAAGAATTATAAGAGAATACTATGAAAATCTACATGCTAACAAGCTGGAAAACCTAGAAGAAATAGACAACTTCTTAGAAAAATACAACCTTCCAAGACTGACCAAGCAAGAAACAGAAAAACTAAACAGAGCAATCACCAGCAACGAAATTGAATCGGTAATCAAAAAACTACCCACGAACAAAGCCCGCGGACCAGATGGATTCACCTCTGAATTCTACCAGACAAATAGAGAAGAAATAACACCCATTCTCCTTAAAGTTTTCCAAAAAATAGAAGAGGAGGGAATACTTCCAAACTCATTCTATGAAGCCAGCATCACTCTAATACCAAAACCTGGCAAAGACCTCACCAAAAAAGAAAATTACAGACCAATATCCCTGATGATGTAGATGCAAAAATACTCAACAAAATATTAGCAAACCGAATTTAAAAATACATCAAGAGGATCATATACCATGATCAAGTGGTATTCATCCCAGGGATGCAAGGATGGTACAGCATTCGAAAATCCATCAACATCATCCACCACATCAACAAAAAGAAGAACAAAAACCACATGATCAACTCCAGGAAAACAATTCCATTCATAATTGCATTAAAAAGAATAAAATACCTAGGAATAAACCTAAGGAAGGAAGTGAAAGACCTATACTCTGAAAACCACAAGACACTCCTAAGAGAAATTAAAGAGGACACTAACAAATGGAAATTAATCCCATGCTCTTGGCAAGGAAGAATAAATATTGTCAAAATGGCATACTACGTAAAGCAATTTACAGATTCAATGCAGTCGCTATCAAAATACCAACAGCTTTCTTCAATGAACTGGAACAAATTATTCTAAAATTCATATGGAACCACAAAAGACCCCGAATAGCCAAAGCAATCCCGAGAAGGAAGAATAAAGTAGGGGGAATTACCCTCCCAGACTTCAAGCTCTTCTACAAAGCCACAGTAATCAAGACAATTTGGTACCAGCACAAGAACAGACCCACAGACCAGTGGAACAGAATAGAGAGTCCAGACATTAACCCAAACATATATGGTCAATTAACATACGGTAAAGGAATCATGGATATACAATGGAGAAATGACAGCCTCTTCAATAACTGGTATTGGGAAAACCAGACAGCTACATGTAAGAGAATGAAACTGGACTATTGTCTAACCCCATACACAAAAGTAAACTCGAAAATAGATCAAAGACCTGAATGTAAGTCATGAAACCATAAAACTCTTAGAAAAAAACATAGGCAAAAATCTCTTGGACATAAACATGAGCGAATTCCTCATGAACATATCTCCCCGGGCAAGGGAAACAAAAGGAAAAATGAACAAGTCGGACTATATCAAGCTGAAAAGCTTCTGTATAGCAAAGGACACCATCAGTAGAACAAAAAGACTTCCTACAGTATGGGAGAATATATTCATAAATGATATATCCGATAAAGGGTTGACATCCAAAATATATAAAGATCTCACATGGCTCAACAAACAAAAAGCAAATAATCCAATTAAGAAATGGGCAGAGGTCATGAATAGACACTTCTCCAAAGAAGAAATTCAGATGGCCAACAGGCACATGAAAAGATGCTCCACATCGCTAATCATCATAGAAATGCAAATTAAAACCACAATGAGATATTACCTCACACCAGTGAGGATGGCCAACATCCAAAACACAAACAACAACAAATGTTGGCGAGGATGTGGAGAAAAGGGAACCCTCCTACACTACTGGTGGGAATGCAAATTAGTACAACCATTGTGGAAAGCAGTACGGAGGTTTCTCAAAAAACTCAAAATAGAAATACCATTTGACCCAGCTATCCCACTTCTAGGAATTTACGAATGCAGCAGCCCAGTTTGAAAAAGACATATGCACCCCTATGTTTATCGCAGCACTATTTACAATAGCCAAGAAATGGAAGCAACCTAAGTGTCCATCAGTAGATGAATGGATAAAGAAGATGTGGTATATATACACAATCGAATATTATTCAGCCCTAAGAAGAAAACAAATCCAGACATTTTCAACAACATGGATGGAGCTAGAGGGTATTATGCTCAGTGGAATAAGCCAGGTGGAGAAAGACAAGTATCAGATGATTTCACTCATATGTGGACTATAAGAGCAAAGAAAGAAACTGAAGGAACAAAACAGCAGCAGACTCACAGAACCCAAGAATGAACTAACAGTTACCAAAGGGAAAGGGACTGGGGTGGATGGCTGGGAAGGGAGAAGGGGGAAGAAGGGGCATTACGATTAGCAGACATAATGTGGGGGAGCACAGGGAGGGCTGTACAACTCAGAGGAGACAAGTAGTGATTCTATAGCATCTCAATACACTGATGGACAGTGACTGTAATGGGGTATATGGGGTGGACTTGATGATATGGGGAGTCTAGTAACCATAATATTGCACATGTAATTGTAGATTAATGATACCAAAAAAATTTTTAATGTTATTAAACCAAATTAAGACATTAAAAAAATATACCCCTAATGACCTTTTAACTGCCAACTCAAATTTCTGTGATATGACCTGGTTAGCCATATCCTGAAAGTGACACAGGGAAGATGTGTTACTGAGTTGATTATTATTGTGGGAGACTGCGGTTCAGCCCAGCAGGGGACCATTGTGGATCCATACAGAATACATTTCAGAATTGTCCCTTTCTTAAAGTTGGGATGCTGAAGCATGTATCTACTAATTTCCATCCTCCATTGCTTCAGAACTGCCCTGGGGTCATTAACTTCCTTTTGAACTCCTGTGCCGTGGTTGCAGAAGAACAATTGCCCAAGAGAACGATCCTTTAGAGAAAACCAAGCCGGAAAAGTGAAATGGCCTATTACTGTGGCCTGGGCCTGTCCATCATGGCTGCAGCTGAGGTCAGATGTTGGTGAAAAGGGTATAATGCAGGACACCACATGCATCTACTATTGACTCCACATATGATCAGACTCCTATATTCTCAAATTCACTGGGTGACAGCACTCTCCACTCAGTCAACTGTGGCGGAGACTGCTAATTGCCTCAGCTCATTCTCCTCTTTTCCTTCTAGTAATAGTAAGAACTGTTGGAAAGTGGGATGCGTGAGAGAGTTAAGGTGCTAGTACCCACAGCGAGGGCACTGGAAAAGAGCTTATGCATTAGGGAGAGAATCCTGACCCTCTGGAGGCTTAGTATCTGCTATTTCTAGGAATACTTTGACTGAGATAGGACTTATGGCAAGGATTAGGTAGTGTTAATGTGTGTATGTAGGTGTGTGTTCAAGGCACTCAGGGGCACATTTGTGAAAAATCATTATTCAGCATTGTATGGAATTTAATTTCCACTATAAATTCACATTGCATGTGAATTTATAGTGGAAGGAGAATTAGGGATGCATGAAATGACCTTCATAACAATAAAACCTGCACTTTGTTGTGAATTGTGTGCATCTGAACACAGGAAGTGTGGACATGTCTATTGAAACATAATAGTTTATTATTCTGTTTAGCAACAGAAGCCCCCTGAGTTTTAGCTGGACACAAAGCTACCCACATAACGGCAATATTTCCCAGTCAGCCTTGTACCTGAATGTGGTGATATAATTAAGACCTCTCCAGTAAAGAAAAGGCCAAAGTGATATAAAAGTCCTTTATAAAGGAATTTTTGCCCTCCATTTCCTTTCTTTCCCCTTTCCTGCAGGCCATACCATATAGTTCTGGTGAGTGCGCTTATCCCAGAGGGCTAACTCAATAGGAGTTGGAGGGAAAGTGATGAAGGAACTAGCCTAGGCTCACAAACAAGCTTACCGGCAGAACCACCCTGCCAGCCCTTGACAACTCAGTTCTGGACTGAATGGACAGAAGCAGGTTTTCTTCTTTCATTTTAGGTCCTCTTTAGTATACAAGTTTGGCCTATACATTAGCACAATATCTTAACAAGAAACTCGGGAAATGCCCTATAGTCCTTCCCTTCTCATACACCTTCCAGCTCCCTCATCCCAAAAATACAATTATAAGTCCAGCTGAATCTCTTTTACTTCTCTTATGTTGGTTTCTTCCTCATCAGGCCCACAACTATGGCCCCTGTGGAGGACCACATCGTCTCATTGCCTGTACTACAGCAGCAGTCCTCTGATCTTGCCCCCACAGCCTTGCACTGTCAATATATCCAGAAGAGTCTCAATAAAACAAATTCTTGTGAAGTCCCTATTTAAAAATTCTCAAGGAATTTGCACTGTATGCAAAGCATGCCATACAAAACGTTCAAGATCTGATGTTTACCAACATTACTCACTTGTTTCCCATCTCCAGCTTCCCCTCACATCCCTAAAATCAGGTCAAAACAAAATGCATGCTGTAACCTGAACAGTCCAAGCTTGGAACTCTATTGTCTCTGCAGTCTGCCATAGTAGGAACTATAACCCTTCATTGTGGTTTTTTCCTTATCTGTCTTCCTCCACATTCTCATCCCCACCTTCATCTCTTATAGGTGACCTAATCTGGATATACAGAGTCTAAGTCCCCCCCCCCCCAATTACCTGCCAGAGATATCTGAAAATACTGCTTTTTCCTCTGGGATTTCTAAGCTGGTAGGATGTGGGTCTTGGGAGGACTGGTCATCATTTTGGCTGCCACGTGATAAAATCTGGCCTGATGGCATAGTAGAGATTGTATTTAACCTTATAGCCTTTCTACCCCATTCTACAAGAAGGAACCCCTGAATTTTAACTAGATATATGTTGGCCCAGAATAACGACTACCCCTTCTAGGCACCCTTGCAGTTAGGTGTAACATCTGGGCAATGTCATGTGACTGGAAATGATGTGCACAACTTCCCTTACAGGAAAGGCTCAAGGCCTCCCCTTTCCCCTCCTTTCTTCCTGATGGCTGGAGTATGGACATGAGGGTGAACCAACATGGACCATGTGGATCAGGACAATATCCTAAGGATAGCAGAAAAGAAAAAGAGAAAAGCCTGGTTCTCAAGTGACTTTTTAGATCAGAGCCAACATAACAGACTGAATTTTTATATGAGAAACTTCTATCTTATTAAAACAACTATAGGATTTCTGTGCATATAACCACACCTAGATTCTAACTAATGTATAAGGTAAGAGGAAAACATTGCCCCATGACATCTTCTCTATACAAAGAAAGCCATTAAAATTTGCAATCACAATATAAGGTGGTCATGGGGACGGACATTAGTACAGCATGGAGAATATAGTCAATGATTCTGTGATATCTCTGTTAATAGATAGTAACCACACTAGAGGGGGTGAGGATTTAATATTATGGGTAACTGTTGAACCACTGTGTCATATATTTGAAACCAACGTAAGATTGTATATCAATGATACTTCAATAAAAAAAAATTCTAGGAAATGTACACAATGTAGGATCAGTGGTTTCCCAGAGAATGGAAAAGAGAGGAGGAGTAAGAGAGAGGTTACCAAGGGGCACAGGGAAACCGTTTGGGATAATGGATACATTCATTATCTTGATTTTGGTCATGGTTTCCTATTCTTTTTCAATAAAGCTGTTAAAGATGAAAAAAAAAGCTGTTAGGACAAGACTCTGATCAGACTGTACGTTGATGTGAGACCTATTGCTATTTGCTAGTTTCCCCAGAATTTAAGAATAGCTTGTCCATCCAAAAAATATTCCTGATTAAGATATGGTGGTTCCAAGCAGGTAGAATTGGTCTGGAGGTGAAAATATAAAAGGCTGATTCCACTCGAGAGGTGACTGCCCACCCAGTAGCATGGTTTCTGAGAAAATATGTCTCAAAAATGGAGAAAGTGGCACGCAAACACATCTGTTCCCTACACTCACTGCGTCTTGTTTAGTGTACAAGGTTAAAGAAGTGAGGAATGAATAGGAGCTGATGGAATAGATCCATGTGACAAAATGGCCCAGAGTCAAGGAGAGGGCACAAAACCTATTGCCTATGTGGTACTCTAACACTTGGCAGCCTCTGTAAACTCTTTCTTCATTAGAAAAAACTGTGCATATATTTAACCATCTCAGTGGCTCTAAAAATATCAATTCTTTTTAGAATTGCTAGTCACATATTCTATAAATAATTTTGTCTAATACTTTCCTGCTTTATCTTGTTTGCTATAATTTTCAAGAGTTCTTTAGCTACCTGGCTCGCTCGCAAGGAAGGACACGAGAACTTCGTCAGCGTGATTTTATTCCCTGTAAGACAAAATGGCTGTCTCGAAAAGAAGAGAGCAGCAGCGGCAGCAGGGAGGGTGGTGCTTATATAAGGGGTTGGGGCCTTGGTGAGCAGGATGTTGGTCTCATGACTTCTGAGAAACAGAAACTAAGAACTACTGCAGGTGATAAGGGACTCTGCCACACCCGGAAGCAGCTGCTGCAAGTGATAAGGGGTTTGCTACACCAGGATGCGGTTCAGGGCTGTGTGATAAGGGAGACCTTCAGGGCTGTGTGATAATGGAGACCTAACAATAATGAATATTCTTTTGAAGTTAGTTCTACTGATGAAAAGTTGTTGAAGTTTTTAAGATATGGGTGAGAGCTGATGAAAAGATATAGGCAAAATAAAACAGCTAAAAAGCAGGCAACATAAAATGATTCCAAGAGCTGAAATCCGAAGCAGACTGTAGATGTCTACATTGTGGTTATCACACTAAGATTTCAAAGACAAACTACCTTTTTAAAGTTAAGAGGGCTGAAATAGGGTTGCAAACTCTGTGTATTTCCAATTTATGAACATCTAAAACAAATTCATTTAAGTAATTTTAGTTGACAATTCAGTGTGTTTTACATTTTTTCATTTCACTACAAAATGGTAAAAATGACATTAGTCAAAGCACTGTTTCCTAGTTAATGGGCAGTGAGTAACATATTGATTATATTTTAAACAGATTGTTTATGGGTAGATGACCTCTTCCAACCACCTGTTATTGCTCATTATAAGACAACTCTTGCTACTTAGATATATGTCTAATAAACAGATGTCTGCAGTTTCAAACAACTTGAACCTCTGTTTTGCTTTGTATTTCTAACAGGCTTCCTACACAATAATATCACATATAACACTTCAAGTTTCAAAGTCTTCAGATACATTAGCTCAGTTGACTCATTTCTTTAAATCACTTATATTCAGTTACTTTTCTCGTGTTCATCATTGTGAAGAAATTCGAGTTTCAGAAATGTCAACTTTGCCTTTGTTATGAGTTGCCCATTACTGTTCACATCCCTTTCAGATGGTAAATGTATATAATTTCTTTAGCACTATTTTAGGAATGACATAATAATGTTTGGCCCCCCTTTACAAACATATGAGCAGTATGTCTTATGAAGATGCTAATTCCTTTCTGTGGAAGTGTGCTTAGGACTTTGTCACAAGTGTTCTTACCGAGTATGTAGATGAGCTTCAGAAATGTCCTAACATCCTTGAAATTATGAAAATATGAACATGTACATTTTTCTGAAGAATGGGTCAAAAGCTTTCATCAGATTCTCAACAGGATCCAGGTACAAAACAGAAAAAAACATTACCAGAGGAGATAGAAGGGAACTACAATTAAACTTTAATCCTACCCCCAAATTAAATGAGCTGCTTGCTAAATTTATTTTATCCTTTATACATCCTTAATGACATTATATTGAGCATTTGCTAAAAGATGTACCAGTTAACTGAGACAAAGGTACTTTCCTGTCAAGAAAGGATTTCAACACTGCTAGTTGTGTCACTCACTGAATAAGCAAGGGTTCTATACATTTATCAGAAACACTAAATTAAGAGATTAGAAGACCTGGGTTCTACTGCCAGTTTTTGTAGCTAACCATGTATAAATCACTTACCTATATAAAATAATGGTTAGTCCATTACCTAATTCACAACTACACAACTACAAAACCAAAATCTTTCAAAGAAAACCTCGTTGTAACCAAGGTATTACTATTAGCTTATACTTAACTCAAACGTTGAGAATGACAATTTGTCTTTTATCAATTGATTGCATACCTGAATTCTTAATTCTGCAAATGGATAATCTGGTTGTGATCAGTAATGTCTTATTTCAACCTTACAGAACAAAAAGCTACCAACAGGAAGTTACTGGTAAAGAAAAGTTGGCCAAAAAAGAACACTATTAAGAAATAGCTTTCTATGTTAAGAGCAGTGCTTATAACATTCCTGACCATCAAATGGAACAAAAGCTAGCCTTAGGCCACTAAAACCTGTCTGTTACTTTGAAGGAACACATATTGCTAGGGGAACAATCTTCCTTCACTAGAATTAACATTAAACAGGAATGCCTTGTGGGCTCTTCAAATGACCAGTCAAAATGGCTAAGAAAACATTTGTGTGTTTGGTTGTTTTTAAATCCTTTTCTCTATCCCTGTCTCTTTTCATTCAAAATTCAGTCCCCTATCTTGGAGCACACTCCTCAGTAATCTGCTAGGATGTAAGAAATGTCAGCATTTTGTCACTAGAGAATAAACACAGAAGAGGAATTAGCATGTTAATGAACAAAGACGCAAGATAATTCTAAGTGCGTTTAGAAAAATTTATACATTGTAAGTATTTTATCATGTGTATGTATTGTGACAACCATATATAGTAAGAGATCCTCAAAAGGTAAGCACCTATATCTTCTTGTAGTTAACAGTATCAATTTGTGTGATTTAGTCTCTATTTCTGGACTTTCCCTTACACTATGGTGATACAAAAACAAAGAACAAAGACTGGAGCAAGGGTCGCAGAAAAATACCCTAATAAAATAACCATGTATACCACTGCTTAGGGAAATATTTTAAAGGAAACATACTTTCACTACTAGCCCCAAATGCCATCATCTATTTATGTTCTTTAACTGTCAACTTTTAATATAAAAATACCTTGAAGCTGATAATCATTTACAGTGACTTACAAAACTGACAGAATATTTCAATGCTACACAAAACAGTTCTATACACAGCTTAAAGTTTTAAAGTTCTCTGCTGGCACTTGATTTTATAGTCAATAGACACAATAACTACTGATTTCAATAAAATACTGTTTTTAGCTTATACATATTTTTAAAACCAAAATTACCTCACAAAAACAGTAAAGAATAAAGCACTTTCTGCTGAAGAATCCTTTAAGACAAACACCAAAACTATACACCCAAAATATTTTAAGAAAAGCATATAAACTTTTTAAGACAAGGCATGACTAATGCATAAAAATTTACATCACCCCATCATATGTCCAGTGAAAAAAAGGATTGTTCCTCAGATTCAATGAAGCATGTATCAGGTACAGATGAAAAATATTAACTTACAAAGCAAGTTACCTTGTTTTTTTTTTTTTTTTTGGTTTAGAAGGGTGCTTAAATGACCGGTGACAGTACTACAATGGATGATTTTTAAGATAGAAAAATGGTCAGATTTAGCAAATACACATTTTATATTCTGAAAATTAAAAGTAAAATTTCTTTTAAAACGGTGGAATGCGGATTTTTTTTTTTACTTTCTGTGAGCTCTTAAGACCATTCTGCAAATTATCAAAATGTAATCACTATTTAGTAACATATATATATATAATATCCAATTTTTTTCCTATGCAGAAGGGAAGAAAACAAAATTTTAATGAACTATATACATTTAAAATACTAAAAACTGACTAGCTTATACTTTGGGAAATCTACTACTTTCATTATTCTGAAGGAAAATATAAACCTTCAAAACCTTACCAACAATTTCTAATCCAATTTTGTATTATAAAAATTAAAAAGTTAAGTTCCTTCTGGCACTAAATAAAATTAAACAGATTAAATTTGATGACCAAAATATTAAGTATAACTAATCAAAACAATTCACTGGTGCAACAAATACTTCATCAATGAAAAAAAAACACCAAGCATTCTAATCAATTCTATGGTACATTTTTTGCATATTTTAATCTTGACTTTAAGCACAGTAAATTATATAGGTTGATTCCTAGACTGTTTAAATTTTATAGCATTACAGTAGTAATTCAAATATTACCCTTTCTAAGCCAAATCTGCAGTCTTAATCAACTTTTGTTTTTTTCAGGAAAAGGGAAGGTATCTTTTGTAATATACATTCCACAGCAATAGAAACAGCTTAGTGTTTCAAAATATTTATAAAGAACCCTGCTGATCATGTGCATTTCGCTGAGATGCTACCTGCACCCAGACTTCATCATCAGAAAAAGAACTCGAACTTCCTGACTCAGAGTCCAGCTCACTGAATCCATCTAAATCCCATTCAGTACTAGACTCACTCCGTGCATCATCCTCCTCAGTGATGAAACTCTGGCCAGGTTCAAGGCAGGAAGGATAAACACGAGCACAGAGGCAGATAAAGCCAGAATCAAACTGCAAAAGACCTAACATGGTACCTATATTAATCCACTGGTCTTCCCTAGTATCATATTCATACACAGTCACCCGGTTTTTTTTCCACTGTGGGGTGGTAGAAGTGATGAGGAGCAACTTTTGGCCATGATTGACAATCTGGTAGTTGTGGGTCTCCGAATCCAAAGGAATATTACTAATCCTCCTCCACTCTCCCCTGGCTGGGTTATAGACCTT
This sequence comes from Smutsia gigantea, assembly GCA_032199065.1. Lineage (NCBI taxonomy): Eukaryota > Metazoa > Chordata > Mammalia > Pholidota > Manidae > Smutsia > Smutsia gigantea. The sequence goes on from JAVSCE010000922.1 coordinate 589,891, forward strand.
CATGACTGGGATGTCACAGATACAATAGATCTCATCGTTGAAGACACAGGCTTCCTGAAAGTCACTACGTTTAAGAGAAGCACAGTTCAACCACATATTGTGGCTAGGATCATAGCAGAGCATGCGCTTACTGTTCACAGCATAAAGGTAGTTCTGAACCACTATTAGTTCAAAGGAATAGAAAGAATGGGGTACAGGTGCCACCAGTGCCCACTGGTTCCTCTGAACGCTGTAGCATTCCACTTCCTTCAATTTCATTCCGGTAATAGGGTCACGCCCACCCAAAATGTATATGTAGCCATTGAGGTATGCCACATCCATGCCCTCCCGGCAGAACAAGCGATTTGCAAGCTGCTGCCAACTATTCTGGGCTGGTTTATACACCCAGAGGTCTTTCCTGGGCTGTGCAGCTAGATAGATGTCATGGTCTGGAGAGACACAGACAGCTGAGGAAGTGATAGCCTTCGTGTGAGCCAAGCTGGTCAAAGGTGATGGCATTGTGTAGATGTCCCCTGAGTAGGGGTCATAGCAGAGAAAGGGATCTCTGGGATGCCCAAAGAAGATCACCATCTCCTTGGCACACATACCCAGCCTCTGGGGCGGGTTTTCTGCTGCAGGAACAACAGAGCCGCTGCTGCTCTCTGGCTTTGGCGCCAGAGACTTGTGTAACATGTCGCCATATCGCATTTGCAGGGCACCCTCAATAAGGTCCAGACAGTGCTTCTTCACAATGGGCTTGGTCAGCAGCCCTTCCAGGTAATCTCGATCTTCATCAGTGAAGTGTGCCCAGCGGACACACTTGAAGACTTCTGCTGCGCTGGGACCCCGCTCCTTGGGAGCCGCCTCCAACCACTGCACAGCCACGTGACACACTGTCCGCTCGCTCTCGATATCGAGACTATCCAGGCGCAGGACAGCCAGCAGCTGGGCCAGGGTCAGATCTGCCAGAGTCTCCTCCCGAACTGAACCCATGCGGCTGAGATGCTTGAAGTTGTGGGCTATAAAGGACTGAGCCT